>OY282642.1:146577925-147315425 GCA_958299015.1 Tetanocera ferruginea | reverse complement strand
TCATATAAATAAATAATGTATTAGTTTGTATTATATTATTTTTTATTAAAGCGAATTAATAAAAAAATAATCAAACTATCATTTTAAAAGCACATTATTTCAACAGAATTTACTTAGCCATTAAAATCAGAAATTTAAAATCATATTCTCGGTATTGTTTTTGTTTGAGTGCAGTTTTTCTACATATTATTAATCTTATCGACACACACAAGTAACATTCTTGTCCTTCTTCTAACTCTGTTACTATTGACCACAATCCATGTTGGTATAGCTGGCTTTAAGAGCACATTCTGTAAGCCTTTTAGAAAATATTGACCACCTAGATGGTTAAGAGACGCAAACAAAAAATAAAAAATAAAAATCAACGACAACCTTGTGGTCAATATTTTCATTTATGATCGTTTTTTATGCAGCATATAAACGCATATAAACATTCAATATATATATATGTATACATATATCTCATATATGTATACAACAACGACTTCTCACATATATAAGTTTGCGTGCTTCAGTACTCAATCGTGATTGTTTTCCCAACTGAATGCTGACTATTAAGATGAAGTTGGCGACATTGATGAGCGATACAATCTTTACATTGTTGTTGTTGTTGTTGTTGGTTTTTTTTTTCTTTTGGGCTATTTTGTGCTTTTATTGTTATTGCATTCTTAAGATGCCGAAGATAAGCAGCTGTAGGCGCCATTCATGCTGATTGAATTAATTGCTTTACATGAAACAAAACAATACGAGTTGTAATAAAAGCATTCATAGAAACACACACATACAAGGACATAGTTCTATTTTCTTTTTTTTCATAAGAATACTAAAAGTTGATAAGGATTTTCTGCAGTTTGAGACATATTCTTAAGAACATATTTCTTGTGGGTTATTTTCAACACTGCTTGTCATAAAAGCATTTCAAAACTCAGCCACTTTTAAGCCATTTATTAAAGACATTTATTCTGCTCTGCCAATTTTTTTTATGTGTCTACCTTTTCATGCTTCGTTGTGTTGTTATACTTCATAATTTTTTTTGAGTTTAAACCCTACTCAAGTGCAGATTTGGGTGTTTATTTTAAGGATCTTCTGAGGCAGCTATTTTTTTAGTCTTGTTTTTGTTGTAGCAGAAAGAAGCAATTAAGCTTAATGAGCCGACTAAAGTTAAATTCCTTGTTTTGCCCAACCTTTCAAAAAAAAAAAAAAAAAAAACAAATAACAACAACTTGGTGTTTACCAACTCTAAATGATTAATTATATAGTTTATATAAAGGTAGATCTAAGACAGATTATGCTAGACTGTTAACAAAGGCATGAAAACAATCTTTGACCTAGTTTTTGCACAATTTAAATGTCAAATAAACAAATTATAGTAGCGCAACCCTTTTGTAAAGTTTTATTTTAAAACAGCTTAAAGCCATTTAGGTTCAAAAACAACAAATCCTGCAAGACAACGAGCTGCAAAAGTAATACGACAATAGCAAAATATATGCAGAAAAATCAATAAAAACCATTAAATTATGGCATAAAAATAGAAACAAGCTTTGCGCAGCGGTATAAAAAAAGAAAAATTACTAATTTTAAGTTCATATAACAAGGTCATATCCTTGAAGTCATGTACAATGACACTGCCAGCAAAAGCAAACATTTACAACAACAACAACAAAAACAAAAACAATGACGACATTGGCCATATTTGCATATGAGCTTGGGTTATGTGCAGCCAGCTATCGCGACCTCGACCAGCAAAAAATTACACAAAAATTGTTAAGAACAAGTCAAACATCAGAATGACACGCGAAAGAATTAACTTGCTAGGGAATGACTGATGGTGAGACCTAATGGTGCTCACTGACTGCCTGGCGAAATGACTGACTGACTGACTTAAGTACTCTGAGCTGAGTGAATGAGTAAAAGAGTGACTAGCGGGCGCTTGGCTTGCTGGTTAACTGACTTACTTACTAACTATTTGACGGACTGCCAACAAGTCATCCATTAACAGGGATACCTAAAAACGCACACACAACTATACACACACGCACACACAGACATAAACACACACACATAAAAACAATTTAAGCAATTAAGCATGTTAGTTTGAGTAGCTTAAAAGGCTTTTTTTTGTTTTGCTGTTGTCCATCCCCCAGCCAGGCAAACTTGTTGAGAAACCTGTTGGCGGATTTGAGGCTGAGAGTGAATGAATGAATGAATGAACAAAATGTTATGAAAGTAGCGCTAGTCATGAGTTATGCGCGCAATCAGCGCGGCATGAATTATGATGCTCGCGCTTTCACACACACATTCAACCTAATTCAAACAAAACCAAAGGCGCCAAAAACTGTTATCGCTCGCTTTGCAGGCTGTATTTATGAGTGAACCATTTCTTATATGTATTTAAATGAATGAAAAATACAAGCACTGCCTGAAAAATAACAAAAAATAAATAAAAAAAAAAAACAATAAAAAAATAAATAAAACTTTTTACTTTTCAAATGAGGAGTTGGTAAATAAAACAACTGTTAAGCACACGCCGCGCATTCTAACGACAAGCAGCAAATTAATTAGTAAAAAAAAAATATGCGAATAAGTAAATAACCTTTGACCTTTTTGCTACCATATGACAAAACTTTGAGTACATGAATAATTTTAAAACTTAAAAAAACAAACATTCATCCAACAGCCAACCAATTCTAACAAGCTGTGAAATTATGTTCGGTCAGTTAAAATAACAACAACTATTCATTAATCTTTATGTTTATAAATTTTCCTGACCATTTTTAGCCAAAAAGAAAGCACCAAAAGTTTTCAGAAATTTCTTAAAAGGTCAATTAAAGGTGCTCTTGTTTTTTGACTTATTTTAATTTTAATTAGCTATTTGAAGCCTTTTTTTACTTAAATTTGAGAGTCTCAATCTGCGTGCTTTCGGGGCATCAAAATAACTTTAAGTAATATATGTAACTTTAAATATATTACACAGAGAAAAATAGTGTCACATAAAATCTACAAATTTATTCTTAAAATGTATTAAGAACAAGGAGTATGAATGACGAAAGAGAAGAGATATATTTTTAAGAATAAATCTTCTTGTTTTTTAACAAAAATCTTCTTAAATTGAGTAAAAAATAAACAAAACAAAACAAATTGGCCATTTCAGCCTTTGAAAGGACTTTGTGTGTGATATTAAATGCTTGCACACAATTGACCGACAACTGGACCTACATGTTTAATGCCGACTCCGAACGGCTAAAGCTTTACATGCCATTATTTACTCTCTGAGGTTTGACATTGTCTGCAGAGAGGTGGTGACCGATCAGAAAAATTTTTTATTGAAAAAGCTTTTCGCCGCGACTGGGCATCGAACTCGGGCTCCGAGCGTGCTAAGCCACACACTTAACCTGCACGCCACGGTCCCCACGGTCACCATTTAATAAGATATCTTCCTAATTTCTATTGAAATCATATTTTCAAGCCTTTTCAAAAACAAGGGCATGAAAGACGAAAGAGGAGATGTAGTTTTTAAGAAGCAATCTTTTTGTTTTTCAGTAAAAATCTTCTTAAATTTATTTAGTAAGATATCTTCTTAATTTCTTCTAAAATCCATATTTTCAAGATTTTTTTCAAGTCTTTGACGACGCCAACACTTCGCATGTCGTTTATTCGTTATTTCTTATTTATCTATTCCATATTGAGAAGAAAAGCAAATCATGTAGAAAACTTTGTTGCTTCATTTGCCTTCTGAAAAATATATCAAGAAAAAAACCTAGTAGCTTTATGAGATTCCTTTTTGAAAAAAAAAACAGGAATAAAATCGAGTAGCTTTATGAGATTTCTTCTTAAACAATAGTAAGAAGTAAAACTAGTAGTTGTACAAGATTTCTTCTTAAACAAAATTAAAAAGAAACCCTAAAATTTGTATGAGATTTCTTCTTAAATTAATTTAAGAAGACATAGCCAATTATTTTAAGAAGAACCTCTTCTTTTTGAGTAAAAACCATAGAGAAATCCTCTTAACTTCGTGCTTTAAGTTAAAAAAAAAATAATTAATTATATGTTCAAAAAATGAACACAAGTGAGCTAAAATCTGAATAACTGGTAATCTAGTTGCACTAGAGGTTAAACTTGAGATATGTATGTAAAACAAAAATAAAAAGGACTTTGAAAATTAAAGGACTTTGTCTGAGCTTCTTATGATCAATTGTGTTGTGTGTGTTATTAAATGCTTGCATACAATTGGCCGACAACTGGATGAACATGTTTTATGCCGACTCCAAACGTCTAAAGTTCATGTTCTCAAGAAGGTTTACAAGGCATTCAGCCCAATCATGAAACATTTTCTTCCGGGAGTTGTAAATGGAAGTTTCCGGTTTTAAGATAGCAAATAAAGACATCTCATTTTTTTATTTTACATTCATAAATATTGGCGGTTGATGAACAAAATTGCATTAAAAATTTCCAAAAAGTATTTTAACTTTATCTTAAAAAGGGAAACTCCCATTTACATATCCCGGGAGAAAATGTTTCATGATTGGGCTGATTATTTACTTTCAGTGCTTTGCCATTGTCTGCAGAGAGGTGGTCACCAGTGATGATATTTGATAATTTTGGAGGGAACTTTTTTACTCTTCTGAAAGTACTTTTTATTAATCTATACATAAATGGGAGTAGGGAAAAGATTTAGGAACATTTTTCTCCCGTATTTCCCAACCGATATTGATAATTGTCTATGTTAATGAATCAGAGGGCGGAGTAGAAGTGCACCAAATATTTTGTATCTATAATAATAAAAAGGCAAAAAAAAAAAATAAAATTGGTAAAATTTCGACCACAGGCGATACTAGAATTATAAGCTTTTGTTCTGTTGCTATGGCACTAGGCTGGGACATTGATACATGGAGATCTGTAGTAACGGGATTTTGATAGCCAGAAACCTTAAATTTTGTGAGGTTCAACAAAAAATTGCTTTCAAAAAAACAAATTCGGGGTGGCGTGAGGTTAAGTTGAGCCGCATTGGTGTTAAGGGTTAGTGGGAAGAGGAAAAATTAGACGAAAACCTCCATAACTACCCAAGTGTTGCCCCTAGAGGGGTGAAATGCTCGAACGACAAAATTTTTAACCCCGAAATTTTTAAGGAACATACCTGCCCCAATCTCCACCCCCTAAGGGGATTCACAAACAAAATTGATATTTTTAGAAAACTTGACCCCACCGTTTCCTGAGTGTGCCTGACCCCTATTGGTTTTTTCTTTTCAACATTTTATCGCAACATTTCTATCCTATATTTCCAGCCCTTAAAGGGGCACCGTAGCATATTTTTTTTTTAAAAAACATTTTTTCTAAAATCAGCTTTCATCGCTCCCAGAGTGCCTTTCAAAAGGCTGAAATGAGAATAAGAGAACGGCTCACATTAACTTTTCTTCTCCAAATTTGTATCGAGCATACAGCATACCTGTCGTAAATAAGAAATAAGAAATTTTGTAATTATAATTGTAAGACAATTTAAATCAAATTAATTTCTTTTTGTCATGGGATGCAGATGTATTTCTTTCGATTTTCGGCGACGACTTAAAGGGGCACCTAAACATATTTTTTTGGAAAAACTTTTTTTCTAAAACGACTTCCATCGCTCCCAGGGTGCCTTTGAAAAGGCTGAAATGAGAATAAGAGACCGACGCACATTTACTTTTCAGCTCCAAATTTGTATAGAGCATACAGCATACTTGTCTCAAATAAGAAATTTTGTAATTATAATTGTAAAACAATTTGAATCAAATTAATTTCTTTTTGTTATGGGATGATATGTATTTCTTTCGATTTTCGGCGACGACTTGAAGCAAAATATTCTTTCCTAATATTACGCCTTTTTTGGTGGCGTCATTGACAACGTGTAAATTTGCGCTCAGTTCAGATCGGTAGCAATCAAATCAGTTGAAAATCAGGCCCAAGTATTTTTGTAATTCCTGATTCACTTTCACCGATGCTAACTGAAACTTTTTTTCACCTCTTTTAAGCCAACAATGTTTACTGGACGAGCACGTACTTGATTTCCGTTGCTGCCGATATCCTCGCTAACATCATCCGTTGACATCAACGATATTATCTGCCTCTATAACTTTTATCATCTCGCTCTGTTCGTCGTCATACGATTCGTCTATCTGAAAATTCATCTGAAAATTTTTTGATCGTATAGCCCAAATAAATACAATAAAAACTTCTCTTTGTGAATGTTTTTTAAGAGAATAATTTTTTCGGTCTCAATATTCAGAACAAAATCTTAATCATGCCTGACGTTTACTTTTTTTGATGGTTAGTGTATCCGAAAGCACTTTTTTGGGCTAAAAGAAGTTGGGGATAACTGATTTCGAAAATCGAAAGGAGTTAAAAAAGTGGATACCACCTCAAATATCAATCGTATCTTTCATCAACTTTTTAAATGGTGTCAAGTAGAACAAAAACGTGAAATTCACAATCATTTTATTGACCGTGTAAGTTGGGCCCAGCAAAAAACGTTAAATGTATTTTGTTTCAAAAATGCAGACAAGCTCTTTTTTTATATTATAATACTATTTTAAATACTTAAATTTTCCTTAAAGAGAGGTATTACAAATGATCTCTTTATTTATTATTTTAAAGTTGAACTTTAATATTCAAAGTATATTTATCGTACATAAACGTTACTGTAATCTGTTTGAATTTTTATGTTTTTGTAAGCTTTTAACAAGAAATTAAAAAAAAAAATATGTTTTTTGAAAAAATTTTCATTTAAACATTCAGTATCGGTTTCAACCAGGGACCAAAAATAACTGTTATTTATCAATTTTCGAATGAAAAAGACACAATGAAAAAATTGTCGAAGGACATTTTTAAATATACCACTATGATACAAATGGCCTCAGCTTCACGAATAGTTAGAGCCTTTTAAATTTCTGACTGATTCTATAAAAGTTAAAAACTAACTGTTATTTTTTGCCTTTTATATTTTCAGACATAAACATAGGTTCATTTTGACTTTTATTGTATAGGTCAAAAATAACAGTTATTTTGTGACTTTAATTTTTTCGCTCAAAAATATCAGGCAATCTATGTTTTCTTAAAGGCCGCTTGTCCGATTAAAAAACTTTTGATACCATATGTAAAACGTGATCACCGATGAGACCAAAATAATGGTATCGATGTTTTTTTAGTCAGTGAAATGGCCTTTGAAAAAACACAAATTAACTGATGTTTTGACCGAAAAAATAAAAGGCAGAAAATAACTGTTATTTTTGACCGATAAAATAAAAGTCAAAAGTAACTGTTATGTTTGCCCGAAAAAATATAAGGCACAAAATAACTTTTATTTTTGCCGGAAAACAGAAAAGTTAAAAATTAACAGTTAATATTTGACTTTTTTGATAAAAACCATAACCGGTACGGTCCCTGGTTTCAACCGAATATTACAGAATAGTCTAAATTTCAGTTTCGGTTTCGGTCAAAATATTGGTTTCGGTGGTGACCGATGAGAAAATTTTTTTATTAAAAAAAACTTTTGCCGCGACTGGGAATCGATCTCGCGCTCCAAAAATGCTAAGCCACACACTTAGACCTGCATGCCACTGTCACCACTACTTAGTATTAAGAACGTATCTAAAGTGATCAAACTAAGGTTGTCTCTCAATAGGTTCAAAATATTCTGTTTAAGCTAAGCAGCTACACTAGAGATATTTGGAAAAATTTGGAAAAAATTTAACAAGTTAAGTAAACAAGTTAAGTTATTCATTAAATTTAATCCTCACTCTTAGACCAACTTTAAAAAAAATGTGCGAATTAATTAAAATTATTAAAAATAAATAATGTGGTTTTGATAATAATGTAAGAAAAAACAAGTAAAAAAACTTTAAAGTCGGTCTAGCAAACGCCGCAATGCGGGTCTTCTAATGTAGCCTCTTTTTTCACCCCTCACTCTCAGAATCGACCTAACTTTTGCTAACCAAAATTTGTTCCATAGTGTAATAGTATTGCAAATGGGCTTGTCCGTGGGCTGATGAATCCCATATTTTATAATTATTTCCATTTTGATGAAAAATTTATAAAAATTTATAAAACTTTCAAGTTTTATAAATTACGCCCCGGGTACCTTCATTTTAGTGGTGACACCATTTCGATTTTTGTTTTTCTCAGACAAACAGAAAAAGTGATAGACTACTTCACGGTAAAAAATGTAATTGCTGTTTCAAAATATAAATTTCTGCTTGCAAGTCTAAGCCATGACGAGGAAACATTGCGAAAACGTTTCGAGCTGTAAAATCTGAAAACATTTTGTAACACAACGCAAATGAGTTCATGTTAAATGTTTAAAATTTGGCAGCAGCTTAAGACGAAATTTCAGAAAAGGAGCTAATTGTTGAAATTGCTTGCGATGCTACGTAGGCACATAATTGCAGCACAAATTGATTTCGAAAGCGCCAACAATTAGACAGCATTAGAAATGCTCACTTTCATTGTCGAGTGGTCCTTTTTGGAAACTTCGCCAAATATTTCATTAGCATTGAAATTATTTCCTACAATACTGACTACCTACAATTTAGCTACTGATAAGCTTCATGCGAAAGGAGTTTTTCAAAGCTTAAATTAATACTGACTTAATAGGACTTCCATTGGACTTCCAAGGTATTCCATGGGACAGGCCAGAGTTTCCGATCTTGCTTTTTTATCCATTGCAAACGAGCTTGAAATCAATATTACTGATTTCGATGAGGTTATTTCAAATACTGCAACTCTTAAAGTAAGAAATGTCAGTATTTAGGACAGCTCACTTTTAATGCATCGAAATGGTACGAAAATAGTTACAACATTTTTTTTTTGTTTTTCTTAATTTTAGAATATTGAACCAAATTATTAAGTTATATAAAATTTAAGAGTTTTTTTAACATATCTTTAAGATATTTTAACAAAAAAAACAAAAACGGATTCTTGAATTTAAGCAAAACTTTTTTGAAATTTTATTTGAAGTATAAACTTTTGACTTTCAAGATATTGTATGCACCCTTTTCATAAACAAGAAAATTATGCAGGATAAAAAATAAAGTCTTACTAATTTCTGTAATTTTCAATAAACATCTATTATCTTTATGTCTAGTATTCTCACTGAGTTTCGTTAGGATCGGGTTACTTTTGTACGTACCTTCCATACAAAATTATGTAAAATTTAAATATACATCCTAGGTAGGTACCCCTAAGGTCTTATCAATTTCTACCATTTTCAGTGCACATCAATTACTCTAATTGCCAGCCGTCTGACCAAATTTTATTAAGATCAGCCAACTTTGGCATACATCTCCCATACAAAATAATGTAAAAAATCAATATAGGAAAAGTATTCGCCTACAATAATAACTTTTAACGCTCTTTTTTATCATTTAATTTATAAAAAATAAATATTTTTATTACAAATTGAGTGGTAAAATTTTTCGGTGCAGGCAATTTTTTATAAATTAAATGATTTCAAATCGCGCGTTTTTAGTACAAAATTTTTGTCTGCGGCGCTTACTATATTTTGCTACCAAAAAAGTTCAAATAACAGTTATTAAATTCTAGTGTCCGACCGAACGTGAATTTTTACCGAAGCCGAAGCCGATTCTTCGGCAAAATGGAAATAATCGGCCGAAGGCCGAAGCCGAAGCCGAAGAAGAAACAAATGTTTTCAAGTAACAAATTATAAAGTTATTCTTTGCTTTTGTTAAAGGCCGATGTTGAATGTGAACCACACCTAAACGTCAAGTTTTTTCTGCATTTCATTTGGCATTTCTCCATTTCAGACTAACTCAATTTGAACCATGGAAAGATACATAATCGAGCCACGCGTTAAAGTTATTCAAGAAATGGCAACAATGGATGATCATTTTCGAAGAAAATCATCTTCAGTGATGAGGCACAGTTTCACCTCAGTGGATTCGTCAATAAGCAGAATTGCCGCATTTGGGCGAATGATGATCCAAGAGTGATTGTCGAAAAACCATTGCACCCATAAAGGGTGACTGTTTGGTTCGGTTTATGGGCTGGCGGCATCATCGGGCCGTATTTATTCCAAAATGAGGCCGGTCAGGCAGTTACTGTAAATGTTGTTCGCTATCGTGAGATGATAACTTAGTAGATATAAATGTGGACAATATGTGGTTTCAACAGGATGGTACCACTTGCCACACCGCTAACGAAACAATGACTCTTTTGCGCGACAAATTCAATGGCCGTGTTATCTCACGTGGTGGAGATGTCAATTGGCCGTCAAGATCATAAGATTTGACACTGTTGGACTTCTTTCTTTGAGGTTATTTGAAAGAAAAAGTGTACGTTGATAAGCCAGCAACACTTCAAGAGCTTAAGGATGAGATAATTCGGCACATTAGCGGCATAGAACCTCAATTATGCCTCAGCGTCATCGAAAATTTGTACCATCGGATGGAGGTGTGCCGCCGAGGTCACGGCAGCCATTTGGCCGATATTTTGTTTAATACATAATTGAACCATACCAATATTATCATAATAAAAAGAAATGACAGTAATTTTCTGAATAATTTGTGTTTTATTCAAAATCAGCATCAGCCCTTAAAATTTAACCACCTTTAATATTCATTTCACACAATTGACCGAGAACTGGACCTACATGTTTTATGCCGACTCCGAACGGCTAAAGTTCATGTTCTCAAGAAGCTTTACATGGCATTATATTGTCATGTCAATTGTCTCGGTCAATTGTGTGCAAACATTTAATAACACACACAACACAATTGATCATAAGAAGCTCGGTCAAAGTCCTTTCAAGGGCTGAAATGGCCAATTTGTTTTTTTTTTTTTTTAATATTCATTTCAGTACAAAAAACCTACTGAAATCAATAAGAGGACGTAACACCTTCAAACATTTTTTTATTTAATGTTTTAAAATGCTTAAAAGTTGAATAGAAAATAAGATATCGTTTTGAAAAATTAAAAATATATTTTTTTTTTTAAAAACTACTCAAAAAAAAATTTTTTTATTATTTTAATCAGATGTATTGCTACAGGAATTTGTTTAAAGAATCATTTATTTAAATTGAAATTTTAAATATTTTGTATTACTCTTGTCGTTGCATGGCATGAGCTACGGACAGAAAAATCGGTTCAATAGTTTTTGAGTTTTTGGCCAATATTGTCCAAAAAAATTTGTCAATTTTTGAAAAAACGCCGCCATATTGTTATTTTTTGACCAAACTTGTTTCTTCTAGTTCATTCCATGGCGGGTTTGATGCTGATAAAAACCCCGTTCTTTGTTTTTTTTCCGATGTTCCAGTGAGTTGTAATCATGCCCGTTATGGTTTTTTGATGCTTTTTTAAAATAATTCCAGTAGCCATATTTGTAGAAAAAAAAATCAAAAAAAATTAAATCAAATATTTTTTGTGTGATTTTTTTACTACAAAATATATATTTTTCAAAATGATATCTTGTTTTTTATTCAACTTAAAGGCATTTTAAAACATTAAAATAAACTTTTTTGAAAGTCCCCTTAAATTCGAGTTAAACGTAAGAGCTTTTCTGCAAAATTCGGATTTTTCTGTAATCGAATTATTGACGTCAGGATAAAGTAGAAGAAAATTGAATAAATTTTCGATCCAGTCGAGAAAAGCTACAGAAATGTAAAACTAACTGAAATCTGGCAGAAAATTTCTAGCGTTTATATTTTAGTCCATAACAAAAGCAAAAACGTAACAGTCGGACTTGCTGCATTTATCATTTGAATAAAATGTTCAAGGAATGAACACCAACTCATGAGAGAACAGAAAAGGAGAGAAACACAAAGTGAACAATGAAAATGTTTCAAATGTTTACTGAATAATTAAAAAAAATTCAAAAAACTTATAAAAAAATTGTTTAGCAAAGCAATAACATTCGGCAAAAATAATCGGCTATTTCGGCCGAAGCAGAAGCCGAAGCCGAAGATCAAAATATAGGCCGATTATGCCGATTACCGAAGCCGAAGCCGAATAATCGGTCGGACACTATTAAATTCGTTAAAAACAAAAACAAATCGCATTTTACTACAATAAAAACAAAAATTTTTCAAAATTTAATATTTTTTTTTTTGTTTTATTAACAATTTGTTATTGCTTGCCATCTTTTGTTTTTTTCGGAAAACATAAAGGAAATAATAAAATCACAAAATCTCATCGAATTGGTTTCTAACTGCATTTAGAAATTTCTGATAGGGGTGACACCATTGGTATCCGCCCCGGGTGACACCAAGCCTGGGAACGCCTCTGCTCACGAGGTGAACCTGATCAAGAATATATATACTTTTCTATACCGGACTCGCTTCGTTCTATGCGTTACAAACGTTTGCACAAAGTTAATATACCTTGACCTTTCAGGTCATTTTCCAGAAAATGTTTTTCTCTAAAAAATCTAAATCTAAAAATGGTTAAAACCTTCCATGAAAAAGATAAATATTTTCTAATCAATAAAGAAAAGACACTGATTATTTCACAGAAAAATATTTCCTACTTACAGATTCAACCGTTTTCTTTATTGTATACATTTTTTCCGAAAACAGAAAAATATTTATATTATTTTAATTAATCTTTAATTAATTCTTTTAATATTCTCAGAAATTTCTTACTGATTGTGGTTCGTTTTGTACATTTGTAAAGGTTTAAATTATTTGATATGAAATTTTTTAATCCCTCTCTCAGTATCTAACTTTACAACCAAATATTTTAACAGCTTAATTTGAGATTTCAGCAGTGATGAATTTAAGGAGTTATATTTATTTATTAAAACAATCTCTAAAAGACCTGCCACACTCTTAAAGTTTTCAACATATTGTAGCAATTTTTCCCATTCTTCAAATGCACGGCACGTTTTGCAACAGCATGGCATGGTAAAAATTACTTATGCAAATTAGAAGAGAATTTTTGAACGTATGTAAAAAAATATTTCAGATTTCATGCTTAACTTCACATAAAAATTCTAAAGTAGGCGTTGAAATATTTGTTTTTTTTTTTTTGTTGTTGTTTAAATCAACCAATTCTGTGCAATGAAATGGGCTCAACAAAAATTCTTGCAAGCTAACATGTTGTCACTTCGCTAGATACGAGACATAATATTTATCTGTTTGAATGTAATAAAATGCAAAAATAATAATTATAAAGATTTATGATTATATGTGGCGGAAAATTAGGCATGCATGAATGGGTCTGCACAAAGCACCATATTAAGCACAATATTGAGCTACATAGATTTTCATATTTTCACAGTGTTAAAAGGCAGTAAATTTCTATATATTATTTAGCTCGTTTGCATAATTTGAACATGTTTTTTAATACATATGCCATAAATTTTGGATTTTAGGATTACAAATAAATAAAATTTAAGTATCTAGCTAAGCACTCTTTGATTAATTTTTTATTTTTAATAAACGCCGAATTTAAGTGTTTAAGTTCAAAGCACGATTTATATATAACACGTGCTGTAGATGTTAAGAGCCAAATTTGAACAAAAATCTGCTATTTTATGATATTATAATCAAGACATACCAACTGAAATATTGTATATTTTTATTATATTTACATTCTCAGTTTATTAAACTTATTTTTGTTTGATATTTCCAGAATTGTAAACACGTCACAGATGATGAATAGATCACCAGCAAGTATTTTTTGTTGATTTTTTTTATTTCTGTGGTTTCCTCTCCAAAAATAAAACCATTCTCAATTACTGCCAAACTGTAGCTTCATCATTATTCGCCCTTAAATGACAAAAACGTGCTACTTTTTCCAATCATATCAGTTGCATAAATTAAAATTTAACAACACAAATTCCAAGCAAATCTTCTTCAAATCATCTACAACCTTCATCTTCAATTCAAATGAAAACCTTATCTTTGGTTGTTAGTCTGTTTTGTCTGTTCATTCAATTTACAGCATAAATTGTTGACGTTGCGACCATTTATCTCAATTTTTGTCATAAAAAGTGGCAACATATATTTTAATTTTTGCTCTTTTTTATATATTTATTTTTTTTTTTTTTTCATTTTTTGGCTTGTGACATAAACATAAAAACTGTTTATATTAATTTTACACAAAAACAAAAATGACATACAACGCAGAAGAGAGAGCAGGAGATTATCTGTTCGTAAATTGGGGCTGATATTGTCCTCAACAGACACCCGTGACCCACATTGAAGTCTTAACACAGAGAGAGATACTCGTCAGTTCTGGAGTAACGCAAAGTAGAAGTGGTGTTTGTAGCAAGACAACTTAAGTTGTGTCAATATTTTCTAAAATTGCCTCAGTTTATACTGTTATCTGACTAATTTTTATCTCAAGTTTTTTCATAATTTTTATGATTATTTCTTTGAGCGCTATTTGGGCGCTAAGTGTACGTCGTTAAATTTAATTAAGAACTGAAGTGCGTAACACGCTTAATTTTACGACATAAAAATTTGAATATTTAACAAAAAATTTCAATCAAAACAAATTTGTTGCTTGTACTATAAAATTCTCATCTAATAAATTAGTTAGATAGAAAATTTGAATTAAGAATCGATATAAAATTTCGTTCATTTATTTTAAATTTATTAAAAATTATAAAATAATAACACTAAAAAAATTCAATCAAAACCAATTCTTTTGTGTATAAAATTCTCATGTAATAAATTAGTTTGATAGAAAATTTGAATTCAGAATCGATTTAAAAACTTCAGTTATTCATTTAATTATAATTTATTGAAAAATATAAAATAATTATTTGATTGTTTTTAAATTTCAATACATATGACAACACAACGCACTCAAGTTCATGGCTGAAATTAATTGTAGAGCTTTTTGCACGCAAACGATATACCTTGTTATAAAAAAATAATTGACTCATCAAGTCATATACCATGGATGTATTATATTTAACATAATTTATGTGATATCTAGTTATATAAATAATTCACAAACTCAATTTTTAAAATCATATAACTTGTCATGTTTTTGCACTTTGCACTCAAAACTATGTTCATCTATGGCAGGACATAAATTATGTTAATTACTGTTTATAATTTCTAAATATATTGGATTAACAAAAATAACAATTTTTAACACGAAAAGTGGTATCTATGATTAATTTCAAAATTTTATGTCGCATAAATATCAAAGCGACTTTGCGTATTTTGCCAATAAATGTTGGTTTTTTTTTTTTTTTTTTTTTTTTTGGCAATCATAAAAAATCTGTAGTTTTCAACTAATTAAGCACAAACAACAGTATTTAAATGATTTAATTTATTGCAAGATAGTTCAAGTAAATTTTTTGTGTTTTCAAATTTTTATATAAAAACTTTTATTATTAAATGCTTGTTTGTCTTAATCTATATTTGTGTTACCACAAATAATTACGTATTCATTTCGCGAATACGTAATTATAACTCGGTGCGACAGTAATTCTACACTTTTTCAATGAACTAGTGTGGATGGTCTGATTAAAAACAGCAGCAAATAACTTATAGAAGTTGTCGAAAACCCTTAAAATGTTCCGTTAAAAAACTGATTTAACATATCTTTACGAACTTATAACCCAGTAACTCAATCACTTATCAACAAATTTTCAATTTCTTAAACACAGACCTTTTTTCACGATGAACATATATCATTGTGTGGAATGCATTCAGTTACTAGTTTTTGAAGTAATTGCAAATATTTTTAGTTTTTTTTTTATGCTTCAAATTCGATGATATTTTGAAGACACGGTTTATTCAAATCCTTAAAATATTTCAATAAAATTCGAGAGATCGTTGGGTTTTTAAAATTTATCTACAACTGACGAACATATAGAACTTTATTGGAAAAAAAGCATTAAGGTTTTGATATTTTGATAACGTCACTTTTGACAGAAAGGTGTAGTTGTAGGTGTTGAAAGGTGTAGGTGTAGTTTTCATTTGATTTTGCCAACTTAAAAACTCAGAGAACATATTACCCAATAAACATTTATAAGAGCGCTCATATTTATGACTCTTAAAAGAGGGTATTTTCTGACGATATTATGAGCGCTCACAATTTTGAGTCCGAAAAGAGTCTTATTTATGAATGTTTTATGAGCGCACATTTTTATGACTCCGAAAAGACTCTTATTTATGAACGTTTTATGAGCATACATAATAATGACTCAGAAAAGCCTCTTATTAATGCACGTTTTATGAGCGCACATTTTTATGACTCCGAAAAGACTCTTATTAATGCACGTTTTATGAGCGCACATTTTTATGACTCCGAAAAGACTCTTATTTATGAACGTTTTATGAGCGCACATAATAATGAGTTTGAAAAGACTCTTATTTATGAACGTTTTATGAGCGCACATATTAATGACTCAGAAAAAGCTCATATTTATGATGGTTTTCTGAGCGCTCATATTATCACTTAGCCACCCATATATAATTCAGAGCAACTTTTTCGATAAACAGCTTTGTTAAATACAATTTTTTAGAAGCATTTGTTATTTCAATACACAGCGTACAGTCAACACTTTGGACATTCTTCAAAATTATGCAAGAGATCGAAACTTCCGATGAAAGAAAATTTATGTTATGGTTTAAGAATTTTAAATAAACACAAATAATTAAAACACGAAAAAGGGTATATTCTTTTTATTTTTTAAGAGTCATAAAAGACTCTTAAACATGACTCTTATAAGACTCCAAAAACAATCATAATTCTGACTCTTAAAACACACATATTTTGGACTCTTATAAGAGTCATATTTCGGACTCAGATCTGTGTGCCCTTCCAGGAAGGGAAACACGCTCTTATCGGAGTCTTTTATGAGCTCATTATGAGCGCTCAGACTCATAAATATGAGTCTTAAAAGAGTCATAAAAGACTCTTAATGTTTGCTGGGTAAAAACGAAAACTTTACACATACAACAATACTCTTAATCTTCGTTAAAGAACTCTTTACGCAGTGGCCGTGCTCGTCGTGCATGCTTAGTGTGTGGCGTGCGAACCAACGGATCCCCAGTTCAAATCTCACCTCTGGCAAAAGTTTTTTTTCAGATAGAAATAAAATTTTCTGTTCGGCTCTTATCTCTCTACAGACAATGGCAAAAGTCAGAAGGTCAATAATACCATGTAAAACTTCTTAAGAACATGAACTTTAGCCATTCTGAGTCGGCATAAGATATGTAGGTCCATTTCTCGGTCAATTGTGTGCAAACATATAAACTCACTCACAACACAATTGATCATAACAAGCTCGGTCAAAGTCCTTTCAAGAGCTGAAAAGTCCAATTTGTTTTTTTTTTATTATTTTTGTTATTTAACACATTAAACTTCTTCGTTAAAGAACTCTTTATTTGTTGTTGATCTATCTCAAATTGTTCGTAAACTACCCTTACACTGAAACATATCTATCAAATCTCTAACCACTCGAAGTCAAGTGTTCAACGGATTAAAAAATTGTGCAACCTAAGGAGCTATTAAGTACAAGAAATTACCTCATAGGTCAAAAGAAAAGGATGCCGAAGCCAAGAGGAGGGCTCGAAAACTGTATCGCCATTACCTGCCCAAATTTGATTGCGTGAAACGTACCGCAAAGCGGATTTCAAGCAGTTACCTGGACACGGCTATTATACTGCGGTTAAAAAGGGCTAAATTTACCATCGAAAAACATATCAAATTTCCAAAGAAATACATGGTGTGGCAGGTCATTTGCAAATGTGGCCTTCGAAGTAGTGAATTTGTGACAGATCGCACAATCAATACCGAAATGTACATCAGAGAGTGTCTGGAGCGGCGTTTGCTGCCTTTTATACGTCAGCACCAAGATTCAGTACTATTTTGGCCTGACCTAGCAACATGTCACTTCGCCCATAGAACGATGGATTGGTACCAAGCCAATAATGTCACTGTGGCACCAAGAGAAGCCAATACACCGAATCGCCCCGAACTTCATCCAATCGAAAGATATTGGGCTTTAATGAAAATAAATCTTAAGAAGACCAAACAAACTGCGAAAAACATCGAAATATTTCAACGTAAATGGCGTCGGGCATGCACTAAGGTCAACGAAAAGTAGGTAAAAAACCTAATGCAGGACCTTAATCAAAAAGTGCATAATTTTTTTTAAGTGTATTTTTTTCAGTGTAAATAAAATTTTCATTTATTTTGTAATGTTCACTTAATAATAAACTGAAAGAATTTTTAAAAAAACATTATTGGTTTTTTTACAATAAAAAAAAAACAAGAAGACAGTTATTTATGGGACAGTCTTTAATAAAAGCATAAGAATGTTTTTTATGTCATAACAAAAATATAGTGGGGTGGAAATCAACCCAGTGTACCGAATGAGGGTAAAAGCTGACACTTCTTATAACCTGCAACAGAAAAGGTGCGTGTACATTGACAGAAGGAGTTGAGATAATTGAATGAAACTTGGTGCAAATATTTATGTACACTCAAAGGTATACGTCTTGAGCATTTTTTGAATCCACATCCGGAAAGGTCCACCTCCCGTGCAACCCTGTATATTGATACAAGGTGATCCAATACATGGTCCCTCTTCCAAATGGGTTGTTTTCACAGTTGTTATGTGTCACATGGCTTGTGCTTATGACGTTTGTGTTCAGTATTTAATACGACTCAATCATAAATAGACTAACTCCTGAACAACTTTTATTAATTGTGGAAAATTGCAACCAAAATTAGTCATCAGTTAGAGAATATTATGAATTCTTCAACATCATTTTGGTCGTTTTAAGAGTCATCGATCGATGAAAACATCATCTCAAGAAATAGCCCTGTTAATTGACCACCAAGATCATGTTATTTGACCCACAGTGTAACGATGTCTATGGGATGAGGGACAAAAATAGAAGGAGTTGTTAAAGGAACATGAAATTTCTTTGGCATGTATTATTATTTCACAAATATAATACACCACTACAAATTTTATCAAGGGTGGCCTCGCTCTTCACCCACCTCCCAGACAACCCACAAAAATGAAACTCTATAAAGGGACATATATTTCAGCTACAGCAGTAAAATTCGGTATGTTTATATGTCACATCAAAACTAAAGTATCTAAAAAAAAATGATCCGCCCACAGCCACGTCCACCTCCAATACAATCCACAAGAGTAAAACTCTATAAAGAGGCATATACTTGAGCTACATGGATATAATTTGGTATGTGTGTATATAACATCAAAAATAAAACGTTTAAAATTGGCGTAATCCGTTTACGTATACGCCCACCTCCCATGTAATGATTCCCATAATGATTCAACGCTCTAAAAAGTGTTACATATGGGCAAGAAAAATACAATTTGGAACGCATTTTATTAATTTAAACATATTTTCTATTTTAAGTATACAGGTTTTTTTAAGTTTGACCTTAATCTTAAAAATGCTTTTTTTTAATCAGTTTTTCATTTTAAACATCTGGAAGAGTGCTTCTAACCACGAGAAAACATACAACGGTACTTGCGTTGACGCTTAATTCCTTTTAGTCCATTGGAGGAAACATTCCTCCCCTTCAGCCTTGGCGGACGCCCATTAAACCAACTAAGTGAATGCTTTGCAGAAGTAACGGCAATTCAAAAAAATAATAAACACAAGAGAAAATAGTGTTGCTGAGTAAAAGTAATTTGTGCATACTTGGATTATTAAAAAAATAGCACTTGTATTAATTTTTAAACGACATATTTTTCATTATTCACAAAATGTAACAACAATGTTTTTAATTTTTATAATGCGAATTTTTTATAAACATTTAAAAAAAATATTTGTTATGTATGTCGCACACTTCTCACGTGCAATTTGGAGTTTGTCACTAGATTTTTAATTATAAGATCTAAGATTTAAAGATTATATCAATAATTAGATTTTTCTTCCAAATTTCCAAAAAAATTTTTTTTATTGTTTCTTAGAATTTTATTAAAATAAAATTATAAATGTTTGAATATTCACTCAAATTTAATTTTTTTTTATTGTTTGCTATATATTACTAATATATTATAAACAAAATTTCAATCTTAACGTCAATTTTGCACTTTTGGCAATTTTTTTAATGAATCAACCAAAAAATTCAAAATTATGGAAAGTCTTTGTTTTGTAACTCCTCACGGCTAAACTAAAATTAACAGCTTAAAACCTTTTTGGAATTAACTTAATTGAAATGTTTTGAACACATCCTGATACTTTTTTTTCAAATAAACAAGTCGATATTTTTTATTTTGTCCCTCTCGTTACACTGTGCGGCGTCTGAATTAGATTTAGGCAAATTAATAGAAACTTTTGCTAATGATAAAGCAAGACAAAAAAAATATATTTTTTCCGAATATATTCAAATAAAATATAAACAATGTTTCTGTATTTATTTTGTTTTGAAGGTTTTTTTTTTAATATTTTTGTTAGGAGCCCTTTTTAAATTTTGTACAGGGGGCCCTTGATTATCCAGTTTCGCCACTGATCAACACATTCATTTTATTGCATTTTATTTAGAAAACAAAGAAGGAAGCTCTTAAGCATTAGTCGAAACCATATTTTAACTAAAAACTCTACGAACTCTGTTTTGAGGGTAAATGTTTTGCTAAAAAAAAATCGCCTTTTTGGTGCGTGAGATGTTAATTTATTACTGAAATACATTTTTTTTATAATGCTTAGTCCAAGCTTTAATCGATTTAATATTTTAAACACGTTACCAGCTCAATGTTCTGGACTTTGTATATCAAAGCAAACTGAACAAATCAATAAATCGCTGTAATTAAATAGTACAACATTTTTGTAACGTAATGCAAAATTTGCAAAAGATAGCTTATAATAACATATCAGTAGATTGCATATTAAAAATGCACACTAATGCTCCCTAAGGGGGGGGGGGGACATGACATTGACCGTTTTTTTAAGTTTAAGCAAATATTCTACGAAAAATTACTACGAGTTCAAAAGTTACAGCCGGATTAGTGAGAGCGCATTTTTAATTTTCGCCTTTTTATACCCTAAACATGAAAGGTCAGGGTATATTAACTTTGTGCAAACGTTTGTAACGCATGGAACGAAGCGAGTCCGGTATAGAAAAATATATATATACTTGATCAGCGTCACCACGTGAGTCGAGCTATCCATGTCCGTCCGTCCGTCCGTCCGTCCGTCCGTCCGTCCGTCCGTCCGTCCGTCCGTCCGTCCGTCCGTCCGTCCGTCCGTCTGTGTGTTGTCCGTAAACACAGGAAAAGAAGAAGGAGTCGAGCTAATTAAATCAAACTTGGTACACATGGTCACATGCACCCAAGGATCTGCACTATTGATATATTTTTGGAATCCGCCCACGGACACGCCTACCTCCCATACAACGCAAAAATTTAAAACTGCATAACTCAGCTTGTAATAAGCCTACAACAATAAAGTTTGGTATGTATGTGTTTTATATAAACACAAAGATGTCTTTGAAAAATAATGGGTGTCATCCGCTCACGGACACGCCCACCTCCCATACAACCCAAAAATTAAAAACGCAATAAATAACCCTCTGTTAAGCCTACAGAGCTTAAATTTGGCAGACATGTTTTTTATACTAAAACAAAGATGGTTTTGAAAAATGGACATCATTCAGTCACGGACACGCCTACCTCCCATACAACGCGAAAATTAAAAACTGCATAACTCAGCTCATAATTAGCCTACAACAATAAAATTTGATATGCATGTGTTTTATACTAACACAAAGATGTCTTCGAAAAATCACACGCACACGCACACGCGCACCTCCCATACAGCCCAAAATTAAAAACGCAATAAATAAGCCTCTGTTCAACCTACAGAGCTAAAATTTGGCACGTATGTTTTTTATGACAAGACAAAGATGGTTTAAAAAAATGGACGTCATCAACCTACGGACACGCCTACCTCTCATGCAACCCAAAGAGTTTAAAACTCAATAAATAAGGTTATATTTGTCATAGAGAAATGAAATTTGGTATGTATGTATTTTATACCAAAACTAATTTGTGTTCAAAAATTGTGAGTAATCCGTCCATGAACACGCCCACCTCCCATAGCGAAAGCACAATAAAGGCATTAACTGTGAGCTACAGGAATAAAACTTGGTATGTGTAAATATTTCATCAACATTTTAATGCATATAAAATATATGCTTTAGCATTTACAATAAAAATTTTTTTGTTTTTGAAAAATAGGTTTAGGGTATTTCATAGTCGGCCTAAACCGACTTTAGACTTTCTTTACTTGTTTTTCTTTGTTCACAAACTTTGAACGCGTTTATCTCGAAACCATGTTTTTCGTCCTGGTTGCGGCACTAGCGGGTTCATTTTTTGACAAAATTTTTTTTTTGTATTTTTTTAAACTTGATTCGCTATCGTATGACACGAGCGTTCTTAATTTTTTTTCGATGTTTTAAAAATTTTTAAAGGCATAATTTTTCAAAGAAACACACGAATTTGGAACATTACCAAAAATTGAAAAAAAAATTTTTTTAAAAAAAGCTTCTATAATACGACAACAAATTTTGTTAAGATTTAAAAGCAGTCATTTTTTTCCAGATCGGGCAATTTTTGCGACTCCCAGCGCTGCAACCACGAGGCCCCATTTTTTTTCTCTGCCGCCAGTTTGGAGCTCTATAAAACCATGTTGAAGTGAAAAATATATTTTTTTTTTTATTTTTGTTCAATTCTCTACAATAATAAAAAATTTTGGAAAAATGTTTGCTTTTGACTGAGTTATGAATTTTTAAAAAAATTGTCTATTTTCTCTGCCGCGAATTTTATGTCCCACCTTAAAAAATTTAAACAAGATCTGTATATTTTTTTGAAGATCTAACAATTATTGAGGTCCTGAGATCTCCCTTTGGATATATAGTTCAATGGCCACAAGGTTTCGAATTTAGATTTTTCCTTCATAAATTCTGACTGTTTAAAGATGTTTGAATAATTTAATTGTCCAAATAAATTATTTGCAAAAAATGTTCTTTTAAAAAACTTAAGAATTTTTTGTTTTATCAATGAAAAGTACAGTTCATTAAATTTGTTGTTAAATTGAAACAATTTTAAAATTGCATAAAAACATATTGTCAGGTATGCAGAAAATATGACAATACAAATTTGAATCTATGTAACTTTTGACAGAATTTAATACATTTAAGATCATTTTTGATAAATATATTTAAAATACATACAACTTTTAAAAAATATTTAAGACAAAACAAATTATGTCAAACCGCCATTATGTCTTAGTTGTTGCCTACAAAATCTAGTTTAAATTTCAAATAGTTTCTTCTCATTTTCAAGTCATGATTATGCATACAAAAATATCTCGTACCTTTTATGCCGAACTCTTATCTGGTACCTCGATTAATTTGCAGTAATAATGATTATTTTCAAGGATTTTAAGAAAAATTCAGACTATTTAACTTGCTCTGAATATAAATTATTGCCAACTCTTGGCTGATCTTTGGCTGATTAACAAAGTTGTTTGTGGCTAAACAATTTGAAAATAAAACGTTTTATATAATTCAAAAATCAACTTTCGATGGCAACCTTCCTAATCATTTAACAATCTTCAGTACAAGATTAGCTTAATCGCTGTTTAATATCTGTTAAAGACTGATTATGCATGTCAATGATTAAAAAGATTAATCTATACTTTCTATAATAAAATTAACAACAACAAAAAATGCAATAAATAAAAATGTACATTAAAGTTTATTGCCACACTCTAGAATTTTACAATTACATCATTAAAATTATTTTATTATTCTAAAACGACAAACGGAATAATAGTGACAGATAAATATTACTGCTTAATGGCAAAGTACATCAGCAGAAAAAAACAAAAAACAATTTAAAAAAAAATTTGCAACTGATGACTTAAATGACTACCTCGCAGTGTTTAAATTAAACAATTTGTCTGATAAAAATATATTAAATGATGAATAAAGAAAAACGCATCCAAGTGTTTAACTCATCAAAATAAGTTAATTTTGATTTTATTATCCATAAATTTTAATTGAGCCAATTGAGATATTTTTTTATTGTTTTATTATTATTAGCAACAAATTTAGTGCGATAATTAATAAAAAATGCGAAGTCACACTCGGGTGTCAGAGACGAATGATAAAAAAGATATAATCAGAAATGTATGTGATACATACACAGAATACTGATTATACGAAGTTTATAAAAAATTATTAATTTTATTTTTTTTTTTTTCATCATGTCATTTGTAAAACATGTAAAGTAACAAGAAATGTTGTGTTTATTATTGTTGCTATTGTTGCTTAGCAGACTTGAATAAAATTGTGTTGTTGTGTTTGTCTACAAGAGATTTACATTTAATTCATACATTACAATTCTAAAGCATACTTTAGAAAATATTCAAGCTGTTTGTTAAAATGTTTACTCTGTGTAACAATTGCAAGAATTTGTTCGCCCACTTAGCTGCAAAATAAACTTACTTAAATGTTAAATATGTACATTCAGTCGTACAACATGTGCAGTACATGTGGAAGCAATACCTAAAATTTCCCAGTAGACAATGACAGCGCTGTTAGCAGGCCTTCCTGTGGATTTTGTAGTACTGCCGCACTCGTATACAATTACACTTTCTTTTTTATATGAAGTGGGAAAATTTCGCAAGCCTTCCGCTCCGATAGCTCAAAAGAGGCCTGATAGAAGCACTTCTTAATAATGGCTAAAAGAAGTGGTCAACAAAGAGTATTGAAAAAAAAATTTTTTGTTTCTTTTAAACCTTTTTCTTTTTTTTATAAATTCTATTATTTTGTATTCTCTCTCTTGTGTTTTTATGTCATATTAATTTCAATCTATAAACTTTGATGCAGCAGTGAGAAGGGCCAATATTATGGGGCAATATAATAAGGGCAAATATTATGTCATATTTTTAAACTGATATATATTTTGACTTTAAACGAAAAAGTTGCCCTGAAGTATATGAAAAGTTAGTCTTTGAAGGGAAAAAAGTTTGTTGTGTTTTTTGTGCAGAAAAAGAAGGCCTTCATGAAGGGCTCATAAGAGCAGCGAAGAAAGGATGTGTTTGGTCTTCAAAAGTAGCAGTCAATGCAGTCCTTCGTTTGAAGAGCGCTGGCTTAATTGCCTATTGGGTTGCATCGTTATACAAATGCATCTGTATGCTTGGAGTATGGAATGCAAATATGTGCGGGTATGTGAAGGTGTATTAATAAGTAACAGATATTTAACATATTTAGAAACAATACAAACGTAATAATAATGAAAGTGGTTTATAGTTCATCAGAAAGGGGATAGTTTGGGTTTTACAATATAAGTGAAATGGCGCATTATGGCACCATTTATGTTTAAATTTCTTGAGAAACATTTAAAACACAGAAAACGTTTTCTAATTTAAAAAATCAACAAATCAAGCGTTATACGCTGCATGGAATTATAACTCGTTGACTTACAGAACTATGATAAATTCTATGCACGAAAATATCATAAAAAATACAAATTCAAAATATATAAAATCAACTTAAAAATAACCATTAAAATAATAATAAAAAAATCACATACAATAACAACAATAAAAAAAATAAGATATAAAAATATATTTTAAAAAAAGTAAATATTTCAAAACTTCAAAAAAAAATTAAATAACTAAAATATAACAGAACTAAAACTCAAAATCAAAATCAAAATCAAAATCAAAATCAAAATCAAAATCAAAATCAAAATCAAAATCAAAATCAAAATCAAAATCAAAATCAAAATCAAAATCAAAATCAAAATCAAAATCAAAATCAAAATCAAAATCAAAATCAAAATCAAAATCAAAATCAAAATCAAAATCAAAATCAAAATCAAAATCAAAATCAAAATCAAAATCAAAATCAAAATCAAAATCAAAATCAAAATCAAAATCAAAATCAAAATCAAAATCAAAATCAAAATCAAAATCAAAATCAAAATCAAAATCAAAATCAAAATCAAAATCAAAATCAAAATCAAAATCAAAATCAAAATCAAAATCAAAATCAAAATCAAAATCAAAATCAAAATCAAAATCAAAATCAAAATCAAAATCAAAATCAAAATCAAAATCAAAATCAAAATCAAAATCAAAATCAAAATCAAAATCAAAATCAAAATCAAAATCAAAATCAAAATCAAAATCAAAATCAAAATCAAAATCAAAATCAAAATCAAAATCAAAATCAAAATCAAAATCAAAATCAAAATCAAAATCAAAATCAAAATCAAAATCAAAATCAAAATCAAAATCAAAATCAAAATCAAAATCAAAATCAAAATCAAAATCAAAATCAAAATCAAAATCAAAATCAAAATCAAAATCAAAATCAAAATCAAAATCAAAATCAAAATCAAAATCAAAATCAAAATCAAAATCAAAATCAAAATCAAAATCAAAATCAAAATCAAAATCAAAATCAAAATCAAAATCAAAATCAAAATCAAAATCAAAATCAAAATCAAAATTAAAATCAAAATCAAAATCAAAATCAAAATCAAAATCAAAATCAAAATCAAAATCAAAATCAAAATCAAAATCAAAATCAAAATCAAAATCAAAATCAAAATCAAAATCAAAATCAAAATCAAAATCAAAATCAAAATCAAAATCAAAATCAAAATCAAAATCAAAATCAAAATCAAAATCAAAATCAAAATCAAAATCAAAATCAAAATCAAAATCAAAATCAAAATCAAAATCAAAATCAAAATCAAAATCAAAATCAAAATCAAAATCAAAATCAAAATCAAAAGTCAAAAAATCAAAATCAAAATCAAAATCAAAAGTCAAAAAATCAAAATCAAAGTCAGAACCAAAAACGAAGTTTATACAAGTACAAATATGGTGCTGGAATTAGGACAAGGATTATGATACAGGATGTGACAAAGATTTAGAATTGATTATGAACAAGTATAAGAAGAAATACAAGAAGGCAAAGATTATGATAAATATTTGTAGAAAGAAAAAAATGTCGACAAGATTTATAACTAGGATTTGGACAAAAATTTGGAAAACTAGAAGTAGGATAGGAATTTTGATAAAGGCTTAGACAAGGGGTACTAAAAAACCATAGCAAAGTATTGGGACAAGAATAACAACATGAATAATTTTCATTATTGTAGAGAATTGAACAAATTACAAGAAAAAAAATTTAAAAAAATTTATATTTATCACTCCAACATGGTTTTATAGAGCTCCAAACTGGCGGCAGAGAAAAAAACGGGGCCTTGTGTTTCAGCGCTGGGAGTCACAAAAATTGTCCGATCTGGAAAAAAATGACTTTTTTAAATTTTAAAAAAATTGGTTATCGGATGACAGGAGCTTGTTTTTAGAATTTTTTTTTTTCAAATTTTTGGTGATGTTCCAAATATTAAAGTGTGTTTTTTCAAAACAAATATTGACTTAAAAAATTGTTAAAAAATCGAAAAAAATTTAAAAAAAGCTCGTGGCATACGATAGCGAATCAAGTTTAAAAAATAAAAAAAAAAAACCAGTACGAAAAACATGGTTTCGAGGTAAACGCGTTCAAAGTTTGAGAACAAAGAAAAAAAAAGGTTACAATTAAAAATGCGCTCTCACTAATCCGGCTGTAACTTTTGAACTTTTGAATTTTTCAATGAAATTTTTTTTCTTATAATTTTAAGAATTTTTATTTATATACAAATTTATAAAAAAAGTCGATATCAAAAAACGGTCAATGTCATGTCCCTCCTTAAATGAATAGTTTTGTAGTTTGTCCCAATTTAACTAGTGAGTTTCTGTGCCACACCCATTTTCGCAAATTTTTCCAAGACCATCCACCCTTCAGCAAAAAAATATCAAGGAAAAGATTAAAGATAAGTTTTCAATCTACGTCAAAGAAAGTACTCTTCAAAAACTTCATAAAGGTCTGTTCAATAGTCATGTTTGACCAAATCTCAAACCAAATTTGTCTGCTCGCCTTATCGTGAAATACCTTTATTGATGTGTTGGTCACATTGTTCAGGTGTTAGGCATAATTCCTAATAGTTCATGGCTCAACTTATGTATTACACTTAATAAATTTTCTGAGTTTTTTTGAAAAGTTTGCATAAGGTCCTATTTTTTAACCGACTTCAAAAAGGAGGAGGTTCTCAAGTTGGTTGGTTTCTCTGTTTTTTTTTTTTTTTTGTGAAGTATGTACATCGATTACTCCTAAATTACTTGCCCGATTGCCGTAATTTTTTGACAGCATATAGAGACTGCCAACGCGGAGGTGCTCGTCTATAAAAGTGAGCGGTATTCGACAATGAGGCGTGTCTCTATAAGAAAAACAATGCATCTCAGTAAATATTGCCACTAGAGAAATAAAATTAGAAGGGCAGGCACAAATATTAAAAACTACAATTACTTAAGTGGGCGTTGTTCTAAAAAAGGGTGTGACAATATTGGAAAAACTCTGTTTCTCGTATAAAATTGACACTAGAGTACTGAAATTTAGCACAGAGCACAATTATTGAAATATTTATAAAGAAAGTGGCCGTTATTCGACAAAGGGGTGTGGCAACATAAGACAATTACTGTATCTTGAATAATTTTGACACAAGGGTACAGAAATTTATTACAGCGGTAGGCACAATAAGTGGTGGGGTGCAATAGCGCCTTGTGAAATTACACCTTAAAGGCCTTATTTCACAATTGAAAGTGTAATAAAGCCTTTTTTGTAATAAAGGCCTTATTTCTCAACTCAAAGTGAAATAAGGCCTTTAAGGTGTAATTTCACAAGGCGCTATTGCACCCCACCACAATAAGTACAAATTTTTGTAAAAAAAAAAATGGGCGTTATTCCATAAGGGATGTGGCAATATTAAAAAACCACTGTATCTCGAATACCATTGGCACTAGAATACTAATATTAAGTACAAAGGTAGGCACAAGTATAACAAATTACTGCCAATAATGTGGGCGGTATTCGATAAAGGGGCGTGTCACTATAAGAAAAGCACCGTATCTCAGTAAATATTGACACTAGGGTACTGACATTTACAGCAAAAATGCAAGGGTAGGTACAATTATAAAAAAATTACGATCAAGTAAGTGGGCGTTATTCGACAAAGAGGTGTGGCAATATTATAAAAACTCTGTATCTCGAATAATATTGACACTAGAGTACTAAAGTTTACAACAGAGGTAGGCACAAGTATTAAAAAATTAATTTCAATTAAGTGAGCGTGTGGCAATATTTGAAACACATTGTATTTTGAATAATACTGACATTAGAAAACTGATATTTAGTACACAGGTAGGCACAATTATTACAAATTAATACCAAGGAAGTGGGCGTTATTCGACTTAAGGTGTGGCAGTATTTGAAAAAAAATTTATAATTTTGACACAAGGGTGATAAAATCCATTGTAAGAATGGGTAGAATTATTGAAGACACTATGACAAAGTTGGCGAAATTCGACAACGAGGCGTGTCACTATTAGAAAAAAACACTATATCTCAGTCAATATTGACACTAGAATATTGAAATCAATTCAAGAATAGGTAGAGTTATAACAAAACACAATCAAGAAAGTAGATTAGATTCAAGAAAGAGGCGTGTCACAATTAGAAAAACACGGCATTTCAGTAAATATTGAAACTTAGGTACTAATATTGGGTAGGTGGTTAGGTAGAATAATTAAAAAGGTGGGAGAGATTATAAATAGCGTGAGGCACTTAAAGGAAATACTGTATATTGGTTAATACTGATGCTAGGAACTGAAATTTGGTGCAGGGCAAGGTTGAATTATTATAAAGTATGATCAATTAAGTACATAGGCGGGATTCAAAAAAAGGCGTGACACTTTCATAAAAACTGTAAAGAGACAGAAATTGAAAATAACCAACAAACCATGAAATAGTGAAATATTTAAAAATTTTCCTTAATAATTCTTGCAACTGTATTAAAAAATTTAAAAGAGGAAAGAATTAGAAACGACAGAAAAAAAACATTTTTTAAATTATGAGCTTAAATAACTCTGTTTATAAACATTTCCTAAAATTAATTATATTCTCTAAAAAGAAAGAAATTAAAACTTTTTAACAAAAAAAAAACCGGGAGAGGCTCGAAATCCCCGAATACAAAATCCCCCAACACAAAATCCCCAACTTTTTGTAAAATCCTCAAAAGCAAAATCCTCAATCACAAAATCTCCAAACACAAAATCCCCAGATACAAAATCCTCAAATTCAATATCCCCGAAAAATCCCCGAATATCCCCAACATAGCAAGGAATTCTTATAATTTCTAACTTTTCATTGCATTTGTATTAAAAATTTTCTAGTATTAATTATTTTTTTTTAATTATATTAAACTTCATGACTTACCAAAACCTCAAACAAAAAAAATTTTATTGCATCACTCCTAAAAGCTTCATGAAAAGTACGGGTTATATCAATCTAATAATTATAATTTTTTTGGCCTTTAAATTATTATATCTTTATGCTCTGAAATAACATATTAAACAAATAAAATTTTTCTTAGAATAGTTTAAATTTATTATTTAATATACTTGATTTTTAAGCACTTCAGAACTAAATTTGGGGATTTTGTGTTTGGGTATTTTGAATTTGGGGATTTTGTGTTTGGGGATTTGGTGTTTGGGGATTTTGTATTTGGGGATTTTGTGTTTCGGGATTTTGATTTGGGGATTTTGTGTTTGGGGATATCGAGCCCAACCCAAAAAAACCAACTTCAAAATCACTACAAAGAAAAAAATAAATTGTCTTTAATTAAAGAATGGACGGTATTGGAATAATTGGCGAAAAATTTAAATGTAAAACTTAAAAGTGAATGCAGCGCCGAAACTGACTAAGTTGAATGGGACAAACTTAAAATCCTTTCATTTAAGACCAAATAAAGCGATTAAGGCGATATTTAGCTTTCCGAGAATTATTTCCAAGGAATTTTCATTTTTCATTTAATTTCACTGGTCTTTTATGCCAAACTCTGATAAAATTTGGTTGGGAATATTTTTTGGAAAATATGGTAACCGCTATTTAAAAAAAGTATCTCAAAAAATTTTGGCTTAGGCTGTAAACATCAAACGTGTATATTTACACTGAATATTTTAATAATAATTTAATTTTTACACACTGGCTTACAAATAACGTAAAGTTGTTTGTACAGTAAATGTCACTATTCTTTTCTCATGTAAAATCGGTCGCTAATTCCGAAAAAATTTTCTTTTTTTTTTCTGTCACTCCGTTTTCGAGATATTGCCCACAGTAGAGTTTTCAACGAAAAAAAAAGCTGGTTCCACTTAATTGCATATATCTCCAGAACCAGCAACAGTAATAAAACAAATGATATATCAAATAAAAGATAATAAAATCCTACAAACAATGTCAACATCATTTTTTGGTCAAGCTGTTAGTTTTGGCGGAATAAATTCAATTTTCGGGGATTTTCCTTGTTTTTCAGAAAAATTTCCAAAAAAAAAAATAGTTGCAAATTTTATTAAGAAATTAAAATATATAGCTATTTTGATATTTTTTACTAAAAGCATGTATTTTTTAAAAAAAATAAGCTATTTTTGAAGAAAATCTATTGAGAAATGAAAATATTGTGTTTAATGGAACGAAAGCACCTAAATTATGTGATTTTTATATTAACTTTAAACTGTTAATAAACTAACATAGAGGTTAACTTTTTAAAAATTTCCATATTATCATTCTTAAGTATCCTCTAAACCAAAAGGACAATAAAAAAATTAAATACTTTTTTTTTTATTTTCATTCATTCAATCTTTTAATTCGCCCTCGTTTGCGTCGCATGCAATAATTGTGTTATACAGTCTGCTGAAATATTGAATTGCAAAACGTAGCAGCAACAGCAGTGCTTTCAGCTGAAGCATTTTCTTTCCTTACTGACACTATTTGCAGCATCTATTTTGCCTCTCTCTGCCGCCCTGGCCCAACCTGCATAAATTTAATTACAGTTGCAGCCACCTGTTGACATGCTTGTTTATTGAAATTCTGTATAAAACAGGCAGCTAAGAACAAAACATTTGCTGCTCCTGCCAGCACAGGCAGCTACAGCAAAGCTCAGATTACTAGAAAAGCAGCAAAGCGTAAAAAACCAAAACAAAAATTTAAAAAAAAAAATAAAACCAAACAATTTTCACTCATAATTAAAGCTTTAAAAAGCTATTGTTAAGCCATTAAACCAAGTTAATTCATGCTTTGTTGCTTTGTGTCTGCTTTTTAAAGGTCGACTTTTTTTTAATAAAAAAACAATTAACACGAAAAAAAAAACAACAGACAATATTTTCAAGTTTATATCTTAAACGTTTAATATTATTGCCAATAATGTGAATATCAATATAGCAGTCTGGCCGAAACTTTTCATCGCCTTGGCAGGCGTGCAGCAAATTAAGCCAGTCTAATTAATTAGCGTTTACCTTTTATCGGCTGTCGTTATTGAATTCACATATTTTATCACATATTTAGTTGTGCACAATTAAAATAAAAATAAACACAAGCGCCACACACTAGCGCGTTGGCAAAGCAAAATTGCAAAATTGGTCGATGATCGCGAAAAAGCTTTTGCCTGGTTCGATGACTGCACAAAACACATGTCCCCTAATAGTGTTCTTTGTTTATAAAATATAAGCTTTAATAAGCTTTCTACAATTTATTACGCTTTTCACCCACTGTGCAATATTGTTGTTTCTATCGTTCTTTACGCCAACTATCAATTTAGAATATTTTGTTTGTTTTAATTCTTATTCAATTGGCTTTGCTACAGAGTGTGAAAGTTCGTAAATCTAGTGTATGAATTTATTTAAAGCATTTGAAACACAGCAGTACATTTTATGGCCAAACAAGTCATTAAAAGTAAAAAACCACAGAAAAAGAAATTAAATGAATTTTTATAAGTTAGTTTACGTTTGCGTTGTGGTTTGCATGTGTGGTATGTGGCTTAATTTTTATGTTTATGTATATTTGAATTTTGTTTTTTTATTAGTTGCTGTTACCAGATGAAAAGAACGTTCACGTTTTAACAGAAATTATTTTTCTATTTATTTGTTTATGGCGGCTGTAATAATTTTTTATTTCAAAATCAATGTCAACATTTTTTTAATAAATTTATGTACAAGTAAAATCAAAAAAAATTGAATTTATAAAAAAAAAAAAATTTTTTGGAGCTTTGGTCTGCAGGTTATGCTCAATGGTATTTTGCATGTCAATTCAATTTTCTAAACAAAGAAACGGCAATCAAACTTACAGGTTTTATGCCGGTTCTAAGTACTTTCATGTATTTAAATGTTGCTGTTATCAAAAAGTTTTTCAAGACATTGCACAGTGGTTGCGCCCATAGGCCAAAATTAAAAAAATTCATAACAACGAAAATGTGCGAAAAGTTACCAAATCGTCTCTTAAATGTCCAAGCTTCTTCATGGCAAACCGGTTTTTACTGCAAATGTAACGGGACATTCTAAATATAGAATGCAAAGCGTGATCAACTGTTCAATTTTGCAGCGAAGCTGAGCTAAAGGACTACACAGACTGTCGCATCAAACACGTGTTTGTTGCGACGGTCTAATAGTGTATTTGGCTGTTTGAAGGTCTGTTCAGATGTCTGACAAAAATTAAAATATTTTAATTTTCGGTCGTGTCTGACGGACCGTCTGTGTAGTGTATGGTGAAACCTCACAGATTTGCGAAACTTTCGTTGTGCAAAGACGTGTTGCAGCGAATTTATTGAGCTTTTTAAATCCCTGTCGTCACTTTGGAGGATTGAAAGCAAAAAGTATTCTTAAAAAATAAAAAAAAAAATGAATATGAAGTGTTAGTGATGAAAATAAAGATAGAAATCATGAAGCATCGCTGTCCTCACTCATCGCGCAACAAAAGGGAACTAAAAAACCAAGTCTGCGTGCATGAAGTCTGTGTAGTGTATAGTCGTCGCAATGACAAGAAAAAAACATCTGTCTGACCGACAGTCTGTGTAGTCTATTTGGCCCTTAAGTTAGCTTTTCGTCAAAACAAAATTGAATTTCAAAGTGGTCAAACGTTTGCTAGAGAGCTCCGAATTTGATTATTTAAAATTAATTTTATTGTTGCAGGTATTTACTTTAATAAATTCATCTTGTGGAATTAATTTGATTGATTTATTATTTTTTTATTTATAGCATTTATTTATAGCTTGGGTAGTTGTGAATATGCCCCTAAAAGGATTTTTAGAAATTCGAAATACTTTAGAAGATACAGCCTTTTTTGTGAAGCAAGGTCTTCGTAAAAATGAGCTATTTTTTTTTCGCCTCATTTTCGAACGAAGCGGCATAAAGTAACCACCGAATTCTGTTGAAAATGTTTATTGTTAGGTAAAAACGTGTTTGCACACATATTCATACAAACATACGAATACTCATTTCTGCTTATTTTAGGGGTTGAAGCATTTTTTGAGTCCAGGTGTTCAACTGAAAGCATCATTTAGTTCAAACTTTAAACGCGTTTATCTCGAAACCACGTTTTTCGAACTGGCGGCCATGATATCTCCAGTTCAACTGAACTGATTTTCATGAAACAAAGTGTAATCGACGCAGAAATGTCACCATTCTCGGGTGAACCTCGACCATAATTTTAAAAAATTTTTTACTATTTTTTTTTACACTAAACTACAAAAAAAAAGCCCGAAATTGAATTTTTTTTTTGAATGGCCGCCATTTTGTCAAAAAAAATCACAAAATTAAGTTTGAGGTTCACCCGAGAATTACATCTATACTGATTATAACCCGGTTTTTTTTTTTCATTTCAGACGCTTTGTATGAAATCTTTAAAAATAGTTGTATTTCGAACTTTATGATTTTTTATCACCGAACTCAATCCAATACATTTTGATAAACAATATTTTTTGTTTTTCCAACCGGTGCGTAAATAAATAAAGTGCTTGGAATGCCAACTCTTGAACAGGCAACGTATAATTGACCGTGCAAGAAACACGGCTGTTCCAAATTTAATCCGCATACTTGAAGCGTTTGTCCTTGCGCCTTATTGATGGACATGGCAAATGACAGACGCACCGGAAATTGTAAACGCTTGAATTCGAATGGCATATCTGTTGGTATCAGCGGAATACGCGGTATGAGTACAATTTCGCCTTTAGCTTTTCCAGTCAATATTATTGCTTCAATCAAATTCGGCATCAATTTTTTTACAGCCAATCTGGTGCCATTGCACAGTTTTGGTGCGTTTAAATTCCGTAGCAAAATTATTGATAAGCCGGCCTTTAAATTTAAACAATGCGGTGGCATACCAGGTGGTTCTAATGAATTTAAAAATTCGATTGGATAATGTATGGCATCATCGTTATTCATTGCGCTATCAATAGATTTATGTGATGTCACTGCACCTGGTAATTTTTCTTGGATCAGAAAATTAATTGCATTGACATGTAAATTTGTTGGTGCCAAAATTGCGCGTTCTCTCAACCAATTGTGATCTCTGTAATTTTGTACAATATTTGGAAAAACGCGTTTAATCAGTTCTTCTTTTGATTTGAGAATTGTACAGAAATTATCTAGCAAAGTAATCAAACCATTTGCATTATCGATTTGAACTTTTCCATTGCCGATTTCTAACAATTGTTTCGAGAAACGATCTGCAGATTGATCATTGCGCAACTGAACACGCATATTTATGTGCAATGTCAATTTTTGGACATATCGCCACAGAAAGGAAGACTTCAAGCATGCATTAATTTCATCCGCTGGTGTGGATCGTGCAATCACGGGCAATGTTTGTCGAAAATCACCAGACAATAATATCAATGCACCACCGAAAAGTTGTTGATTGCCACGTAAATCTTTCATTGTACGATGTCTCCAGTTGTGTCCAGTGATTTTTTGTGGCTCATTCTAATAGAACAATCATCTAATAGAACAATTGCTGCTTGTAAGTAATAAAATTATCCAAAAGAATTTGCTTCGGCAAAATTTATGTCTGTTTACGTCGGAATCTAAATGAAAAAGAAAGAACACTGGGTACATTGTGTGGTGTGAATAATCATCATCTTGAAAACTTCAAAAGTGTCAAGTGTGAAAATAAAATTTAATATCGATAATGGATAATATTGATATTATCGATATTGTAGACAATTTTTCTTTATGTAAAAAACTTTTGTAGACTATTGCAAACATTTAAAAAAAAAATCAGCGCAGGTGTTCTGCGATTTTAGATATATATATCAAAACAGTGGGCGCAAAAGTGGGCGTGGTCAATTTTTCTTTCAGTAAACACTTAAATTGGATTACTACGAACATTTGAAAAAAAAATTATCCAAATCGGTCCAGCCATTTTCCGATTTTAGATAAATCGAAAAAAGTGGGAGCGAAAGTGGGCGTGGTCAATTTTTCTTTCCGACAAAACTTAAATTGGATTACTTCGAACATTTGAAAAAAAATTATCCAAATCGGTCCAGCCGTTTTCCGATTTTAGATAAATCAAAAAAAGTGGGCGCAAAAGTAGGCGTGGTCAATTTGTTTTCCTTAAAAACCTAACTTGGACTAAAACGAACATTTAAAAAAAAAAACTCGCGTGTAGCAACGTACACGTGGCAGAAGTGAAACTTCTTTAACAGTAAGAAATAAGAGAGATTTTAGTGTGAAATAGAGAGCGAAAGTATCTGAAAAGAAATTCAATCAATACGAAATAGAATAATAATTTGTTGATTCAATATTTGCATCCAGGGACCGTACCAAATATGATTTTTGTCGAAAGTGTCACATATTAACTTTTATCTCTTAATTTTTTTTTTTCCGACAAAAATAACAGTTTTTTGTGCCTTATAGTTTTTTTGGGCAAAAATAACAGTTATTTTCTGCCGTTTATTTTTCGGTCAAAAATATCAGGTAATTTATATTTGTTCAAGTCATTTTACCGATAAAAAAAATTTTAATATTATTATTTTCATCTCATCGGTGAGACATTTTCACATGGTGTCAACAGTTCAATCTGTCAAGCGGCCTTTAAGAAAACACAAATTGGTTGATATTTTTGACCGAAAAAATTAAAGTCACAAATAACTGCTATTTTTGACCGATAAAATAAAAGTCAAAAGTAACCTTTATTTTTCCTCGAAATATACTAGGCAAGAAATTAACTTTTAAAGAATCAGTTTCAAATTTAAAAGCGACTTAATATTCGTGAGGCTGAGGACATTTGTAACATAATGGTATATTTGAAAAAGTCTTTCGACAATTTTTTTCATTTGAAAATTGTAAAATAACAGTTATTTTCGTTCCTTGTTTTAGATCAGTTGGTGTTTTAGTTGCTTTCGAATGTCTTCTCAACACTGTTACTTTTTGAATGCTGGATTGCATTTGCATAGTACTCTTTGAAAGAGCCTCCGAAAGCAGAGGCAAATCTTGTTCATTATTACCTCCTGCTTCCTGATCATAATAATTGCTATGTTGATAAAGGGCCTCATGAAGCAGCGAACGTTGATTGTTGAGTGCATCAACTTGGTTGGCTTTAAAATTTTGTTGAGATGCATCAGTGTGTTTTTTGGGGATTGGTTCTTTGTAGATTCACCAAAATACACTGATGTTTCGTAAAAATGCATTTTGAAACTCAGCCGTTGTTGCAATCACCGTACCTTCATCATTAGTTGCAGACCCAGCTGCGCTGTATTCATAAGAGCTCTCATTCGATCTCTATATCTACGAACGCGTTCTGCTCCTGTTTTAGCTATTTTTCTATTTTTTTTTCCGTGCATACTTGTAGGATGAAAATTAATGTTACGGTTATGTTAATAATGTAATGTTAATGTTAATCTAAAGTTAATGTTATTTTCATTATGTTACGTGTTCACTTTTAATAACATTTTGTTAGACTTTTTTCATGTGCCTACGTGGTGGCGTAAGGGAATAGATTCCGTCTTATAAGCAACGATGTTCGGGGTTCAATTCTTGGCAGCGGCAATAATTTTTTTTTAATTTTCATATTAATTGAAAACGTTAGCCTAGCGTCACGAAAAATGACCTTGAAATTTCACTCGCCGCCAAAGAAGTTTCACTTCAAAAAACATGTTTTTTATATACTCGACTTTAACTGTACATAATGTTAATAATTTTGACTTAAATAATTTATTAATACTAGGTAAAAAATTTAATAAAAAAGGTAATGTTTTTAATAGCTTCACACTGTAATAGTACCTTAACAGTCGGCCGCTGTTATTTCAAAACACTGTTCGATTGAATGATTTGCGTTTAAGTAAACAATTTTCTTTGTTGAATGAACGTTTCAAAATATTTTTGTGCTGTTAAAATCATCTGTTGAAATATTTTTGTGCTTATATTGAATTGTCAATTTTTTCTAAGCAATAGTTTTTATATGTGTTTTAGCTCAGTGGCCAGTAGCTCAGTGGAAGTGCACTAGATAGTCATGCGGGAGACGTGGGTTCGAACCCTTGCTGTGTAAGTATCAAAAATTGTAATTTAATTATTGAAATAATAATAATTCTGTTGCATTAATTGTTTGGTAAAAAATAAAATAACATTCAAAATAAAATGCTTACAATCTTGCAAAAAAAAATAAATTGCAAATTTCATTTTTTATTGAAAAAAAATATTTTAAATAAAAAAAAAAAAAAAAATTTGTATTGGCCTTGCCGGATTTGAACCGTGGACACTCGCGTACTAGACGCACACATTAGCACACTCGGCCATACATGAACTTTCAAAACAGTGATCAAATTTCAATAAATAAGTTTTAATATGGGTTTCGTGTTCCATAGACCAACAGTCAACCGACTGCTGATTTGAAAGTTTCATTTGTTGGATGGTATTTAACAGTGAAATCTGTTATTTCAACCCATGATTTGTTTGATAAAACAGCAGTTTTCCTTGAGTGTAGCTATTATATTGAAAACAGTTAATTTTCAATACAAACCATAACATAAATGTATCAGAAAAGTACTCGAAAAAAACTTTGTTGAAGTCCATAACTATAAAACGGCATCCAACTGGAACTGGTATCAGCCAAAAATTGGTTAAATCACTGGTGGTATGCACAGCTCAATTGAATGTTTTCGATAACCTAAAGGCAGCTTTTTATTGGGAAGTACAAAAAAACTGTCATTTTCTTGATTTGTCAAAAACATGCAACGTTAAGTTGGAAAACAATTACTTGCATGTCTCTGAGCAGCTTGAACTTGTCATATCAATAAAAAATCGAAAATAACAAGAATGCAAAAATATGAATATCAATGATTTTATTTATTTTTCCGCTCATCATATCATCTCAGTTTAAATTAAGTATCCAAAAATTGTATCTACTTTAAAATTATAGAAATTCAAGTCAATTTCATGGAGTAGTTCTTCAGATATTGTGGAGTCCAGTTCGAAAAACATAATTTTTCTGAAAACGTTATAAAAGATTTTAACTATTTTTTTCAAGTATAAAACATATTTATAAAGGACCTAGAATAAGCGATTATTATTCAACACTTGGTTGGTAACACTTTCTAATATGATGTGTGAATGTTTGAGAGCTATGAAAAAAAAAATAATTAAGCTTTTTGCTCGAATTTCATAAGAAACTCCCCTTAGGAACCATAAAGGGGGGACCTAAAAACCCAAAACCCCCTTGTCTACGAACCTGCTCTCTATTAACTGGCGTAAAGTTGAAAGCTGAAATGATTTCAATGAAATAGCATGTAAAAGCAAAACAAAACTCTTGTAAATAATTTACAAAAAGGAAACACTTTGTAAAGTCACTCATCCACAATAAAAGCTCAAAACAAACACTTTGCAAAACAGCTGCAAAAAATAAATACACCAGTATACGTTTATCTTACATTTTATTGCTTTTAATGAATGTTTTATCAGTGAATAGAAACTGTAGAAGCTATTATAACCTAAATAGTCTTAGACTTAGACAATCAATCATACGCTAGTCTATTTCTGTAAAATATTTTCAACCTAAAACTTACAGTAAAATTTACAAATAGTTATTTTATTTATATTAAATAAGTTATAAAATAAGTAGTTAAAGAACAAGGGTTTTCACATCAAAGCACTTATGTCAGTAATATTTGTAACAATGATGACATATAACGAATCTTGAGAATTCTTTCGATGACCGGCTACTTCATAGTTTCAGACATCAGCGGAAAAAAAATTTCTCTACTTTCGATAATAGCAATTTTTTCTTTTTCGAACAAAATGTTCTGAAATGAGAATAAATTTTCATATTTTCGAAGAAATATTTCTTCACTTGTGTTAAATGAAAATATTTCATATTACTAATAATTTTAAGTATTTTTCTCGCACAATAAAATTCTCATTTTTAGAGAAAAATTTATTGAAAATAAAAAAGTTTTCCCATATGTTGATAAAAAAATCACTATGCGGAGTATTTTCTTCATTAAAAACAAATCTTTACTCAAAAATAACAAAGTATTTTTTTCTAAAAACGATTAATTTTTATATATTTATTTTTTTCATGGAAGCTTTTAATCATTTTTAGGGAATTTTTAGGATAACATTTAGAAAAAAGCATTAAAAAAAAAAAAAAAAAAAACAAATTTAAGGAAAAGTTTTCATAACAACAGCTACTAAAACAATAATTTAGTTTACACTGAAACAAAAAAGTACACAATAATTATGCATTTCTTACATAATCTTCATAAATCGCATTCATTACTTTTGATCCAGTAGCCAATAACAAGAGTTACATCAACTATTCATGATAGTTTATTAAGTGTGTATACAAGGGACATCAACCAACAAATAATTTACTAAATGCCATAAAAAAATCCAAGATGAACATAAATCATTCATAGAATCCATGTAAAAATACTAGGGCAACAACAACAATTCATGGGACGAAAATACATGAATCTCATGCACATATACACAGGAAACATTCACAACTTTATGAGTTTAGTTAAAAAAATTTATATAATTCATGTACAAATGCAAGGGCAGCGAGAATAGTTCATAATATTAGAGTCACAAATGAATGAAACTCATGTACTCATACAATGAAGCGTGAATTACTATTTGTATTAATTGAACAAAATTTAAACATTTTATGTATTTAAGGACGGGTCGTTTTTCACAGAACAAAATGACTAAGAAGCTGGGTTAAACTATTCCTTGGCTCATTTAAATAACCTTCAAGAAAAAATTTTGCGATGTATTACAAGTTAGGCATTCACAGGCGGACATTCAATGACGATTGGTAATTCGAATAAAAAACGTTAAAAAAATACGATCTCTTTAGGCTAAAGGTATTTCCCTATGAATATGGGTTCGTTTTTTTTAATTTAGGGGCGAAATTTTTGAATTTCGACCCAAAAATTTAATATGGCCGTTGGATAATTTATAATCATTAACTATTTTTTTTTTTTTTTTTTTAATATGAATTCTAAGGCTTCTATCAGAGTGAACGCTACAAGCGAAGCGATACTTGTATGTCTGGAATTTCTATGTCAGAGTGAAAGCGTTTTTTTATTACTAGAAATGCTGAATTATTAGTTTTATTTTTTTAGATTTCATACAAATCATTTCAAAAGCTTCATGTAGCTTATAGCATCGCTTTTACTCTGACAACTTTTGAATTTTTTCATAGAAAACCACAGGCAAAGGTTTGTAGCTTCGAGTATCGTTATAGCATCGCCTTGCTTGTAACGTTCACACTGACATAAGTCCAACAGTTTTATTATCACCTGACATAAGGTGAGTAATAGAAATATGTGCTAAAAGAATATGATATCTTAAAACGTTTGTTTGATATTTTAAAGTGAAAAGCTTATTTTAAAATATTTATTATAGAAAATCAAACGAACTCTTTAGAAGCTCATTTTAAAATGTCCATTTTTAAAATTAAAATAAATGTTAGATAGAGATATATCAAAAAGGCATTTGAGCACCATTTTTATCTCATTACTGCATTCAACATTTTTGGAACAGAGCTTTTCAAGCTATTTTTTCGAGCGCTTTTTAAACGAAGAAGCGTTTTTTAGTACCGGTTGAAAATGAGTTTAAAGGGGACATGCAAGGGCGCAAGCAGGATTTATTTTTCGGGGGAAGTTTTATCAAATTTCGGTCTTATATATAAAATCAATTTTACAAAGGCTTTATATCACAGCAATAACTTTCAACTCTTGGGAGTAATATTTTCAAATAGAAGTTTAGTTAAGTTAATGGGCTTGGCGGGTTTCGAAGGCTCAAACAAAGCATATGATAAGTATTTTTTGTAATTATACGATCTAAATATTTCATGCACTAGATAATGTGTCTTGAAGAAGGTTTCCAAATTTTACCCAGATTGGTTATAACTTTTTAGGAAATCATGATAACCAATTTGCAAAAATCAATGTTCATTTAAGCTTTAGGGAGAATATTTTGGACATATTGTACAATGTCATAAGGCAAAAACAAAATTAATTTTCAAACCGACCCAACCCATTATAAAAACATTCATATTTAAAATTTAAGTTAAGTTTTTATGAATAGTATTTTATTAGTATTTCAAAATACTTCAAAAATTGTTTTCAGTTGTACAGTAGTCGGCATAATTATTTTGACGAAAAGAGAAGGCAAATATTTTCAGTTTTTAAGATAGTTTGAGAAAACGCGAATCAAAATTTTTGTATTTGGTTAAAATCTTACCAGAAATGTGTGATTTTTAAAAAAATAACTTATAAAGAAAATATATTAGAAAAAACTTCATTTCAAAGAGGGCATAACTATTTTGAAAGTTCTGTTTTATACAAAAATCAACTTTAAGATAAAAGAATTTATGACAAAAACTTAACAACTTAAAATAAAATATATCCGCCATTAGCTTGTATTACTTTTTGAAGACGTTTTGGGACTGATTCCACAAGATTTTTCAAACTATCTACCGGAATTTGCTCCCATAGACTTTTTATTTCAGATATTGTCTCTTCCCTAGTCCGAGTCAAGCAAACGCTTCGTTTTCCTTTAATATAGGCCCACAAATGCTTAAAATCGTTTTAATCAGGACTTTGGGTCGGCCAGTTTAAGACTTCTACGCTATGGCACTGGCGCGCCAGTTCGATTCAAAAAGTTCATTATGAACTTACTCTTGTGACATGCTGCATTATCTTGTTGTAAAATAAGTGACTCATCAATAAGTTTGTCACCAGATGGAAATGCTTGATCATTTAGGACATACAAATATTTGTATTGGTTTATCGTTCCAACTATTGGAACCATATCCCCATGACCACAAGAGCAAATGCAGCCCCAGAACATAACCGATCCGCCGCCATGTCGATTGCTTGTAAGACTGGAGCAATTTCTTTGCGTGAACTCTTTGCAATTCAAACAAATCTTTTTTTAGGTGATCCGTGATACTCAAACGTGCTTACATCAGTCAACAAAACTCGGTTTCAAAATCTCATAGTCTTACAAAAAAAAAAATATTTGGCAAATTGGAGTCGTTTGATTTTATTTTCCGGGGTGACATATGATATATTTTTCTTACGGAATATGTACCGAATTGGAATTCTTTTAAACGTCTGCGAATTGTGCGCTTGCTAACTGGATTCTAAGAAAAAATTTTCACTTGTAGTTCTAGCTTTTTGGTGTTACACCAGGGTTCTTTGAAAACTCTCGTATAATTAGCTGGTCTTTTTACGTGTTTTTTCTGCATGATCGTGGCAAATTTTTTACTGAATTTGTTTTTTTGTGCTTATTTATTTGATAGTGAACGGTTTGCCTTGATAACTGTAACTCGGAGCATATTTCTTTGACTGAAATATCACAATTATGCTTCTTCACGATTTCACGTCTCATTTCAACGTTTAATTCCGACTTTTTCCTCATGTTTTTATAGAATTATAACTAAAATAAACAAATATATTTGAATAAAATTGAATATTTATTTAAAACTCCGATTTTACTTACCAAATCGTTATTTGCAAAGATAATACTTCTGCCACTAAGAAATTATTTTTTTTTGTATCGAACGAATTACTTCCTCTCAAAGCGTGACTTAAATGACCTCATTTAATTACTTTAAAATTTCTCACACCATGTTTTTACAATAAAATATCGTTGTAAAAATAACCACTTGGGGCAAGCCTTAAAATTTGTCCTTTGATGAGCACTAATGGACCTCATTTCCGAAAGTATAAAACACACAATTTCTGACACCTTGGGATGAAAAACTAAGAGCCCAAATATGAAAAAATTGTTTGAGTATTTCGCCACCAAAATAACCGATGAAATTCCTCTAAAATTGACTTTTATATCGTCAAGAAACTTGTATGAAACAGATTCGGGAAAATACGATCGAAAATTATGATTTGTAAATTTGTGCTTCAGTTTCGGAAGTCAATCGGAACTAGTTTTGTACTTAATCACATGACTTCACTATAAACTTAGTTCCTGCAGAGTTTCGGTTAATTTGAACGAAAAAAAATAACGAAACATAATACTTTTTGAGAAAATTCCTTTGATAATTTCGCTGGCGAGAAATTTGACCGCTCTTCCTCAAATTCAGGCTTTCTTATTTTATATAAATTTTTAATTAATTTTCATCCAAATATTTCAAGTCGTTTAGTGGGTTCCAAGCTAGAAGTTGAAAAGACAACTCAAATCGAACCCCTCAAGTGGTCAGTATCAGTCTGAAGGAAACAAAATATATAAAATTTAGTAGATTATGCATCAAACATAGATTTGGGGTTTTCACTCATTTGATAAAATGTGTGATTGCTTTTCATATGAATCAATTTGATTTAATCTTATTTTGCTAGGTACTACTATAATTTTGGGGGGGGGGGGGGGTTTAAGCCCCGAAACCCCCCTTTGGTTGCGCTAATGGGGACATGACATTGGCCGTTTTTTTAAATAGATCTTTTTTATAATTTTGTATTTTAGTAATATTCTTAAGATTTTAATATGGAAAAATTCTTACGGGTTCAAAAGTTACAGCCGGATTAATAAGAGCGCATTTTTAATTTGAACCTTTTTTTTTTTGTTCACAAACTTTGAACGCGTTTTTCTCGAAACCATGTTTTACGTACTGGTTGCGGCACTGGCAGGTTCATTTTTTGACGATTTTTTTTTTTTTTGGTATTTTTTTTAACTTGATTCGCTATCGTATGACACGATAGGCTTTTGGTATTTTTTTTAACTTGATTCGCTATCGTATGACACGATAGGCATGGCTTTTTAAAAATTTTTTTTTCGAATTTATATGAATTTTTAAAGTCAATATTTTTTTCGAAAAAACACACTTTCGAATTTGGAACATCACCAAAAATTGAAAAAAAAAAATTTAAAAAGTAATTTTTTTCCAGATCGGACAATTTTTACGACTCCCAGCAACCACGAGGCCCCATTTTTATCTCTGCCGCCAGCTTGAAGCTCTATAAAACCATATGTTTTTTGAATTTCTTTTCTTGTAATATGTTCAATTCTCTACAATAATAAAAAAAATTTTGTAAAAATGTATGTTTTTGACTGAGTTATGTCGTTTGTTTGTCCCACTTTAATGCATTGGAACTAGTCCTAAGGTCACTAAATTGAATAAAATAACAACAAAAATATAGATACTTTTTCCAAAAGGCAAAAGCAAAAATTCACAACATCTCATAACTCGAATGAATATTGTTTTCTATTGAAAGCAAAAAAATAATTTAAATTTTAGCTATTAACGGAAGCAAAAATCCATTTAAAGCCGACTCGTTATGATTGATATCACCAATTTTATTACTAGCTACTTCATAATTGCTTGATGGATACTTCAAAGTCATTAAAGTGCGATGTAGATAAATATCTACACGAGTAACTCATGTTCGCAATGTATCTGCAGCTGTTAGTTTGAATTAATCGAGTGCAGCAGCAACAGCAGCAGCAGCAGCAACAACAGCTAGTATGAGAAAAAAAATTGCGTTCATTATTGTTGCTATTACTTGTTGTTACTCTCCATATGATAGCAATGTGTTGCGCTCATTGTTATTGCTATGTATTGTTTCCACTCCAACATTTTCTTTATAAATTTTTATCTATTATTTAATTTCCACGCTCTGCTGTAGTTTTTACTATTCAAACAGCAGCAGCAGCAGCTCTTATTATTTACCTCCGAGCAATATGATTGTTGTAATTTGTTCATGTAGAAGTGTGTCTGAGAATATGGGTGCGTGTGTGTGATAGAGTGTGTTTTCTTATGCTAGTGCTGTACAATTGTTGTTTCTGTTGTTATTGTTACACATGTGCTTGCTTTGATATGATTTCTGAAGATCAAGTTTAAGGTTGTTGCTACAATTCTTTTAAGACAAGCGTGTTGCGGAAAAACATTTTATAAGTTTACTCAAAAGAAAATAAGTTTAATTGTTGCATAAATATTATTAACTCTCCTTGCTAAACAAAGTGAATTTTTTTAAGCAAGTTCATAAAATTATAATAACTTTAAACTCTTGTAAGTTTTGTGTTTGGGCTTATGAATTTAGAAACACATTTTTAAAGCAATATTTTTTAAACTTTTTATAGAATTTCATAAAAACTTCAGCAAATACATTTCCAAAGAGTCAAGGTTTCATTAAAATTGCGATATAATATACTATAAACATACGAATAACAAAAAGTATTAAAAAAACTTGAATAATCTATTGTTTGCAAAATCTTTTACAAATGCTCCAAAGTACAAAATGAAAATACTGAATACTGCCAGATATACTGCCAGCTATGCCTCATCATCAATATCGATATTAAAATCTAACAGTTTGAGCTCATAAGCCACTTGAGGTTTAAATTGACAAAAGTAGCTTTGAACCAAGGATTTCAGGAGTAGCGTCTATGCAGTCAAGTCCACCTTGTTTCAAAATATAGGAATAAAAAAGTTAGGGAACTTAGAACTCATATGAAACACCTGTGGGTACACTTGTAATATGTTTATGAGATCTTTAGGCAAAAGTAGTACAAAAAGAAATTTTAAACAACAATACAAACAATATGTATATGTCTCAAAGCAAAAGTAAAAAATTCAAAATCAAAATGCAATACATTTTAATTCACTTGTGCGTTATTATTTTATTTTTGTGTTCTTGTTTTATTTAGAATTTTATTTAATTACTTTTTTACAAATTAATTTTTAAAGACAAAAAATTCAATAAAGAAAGTCTACGACAAGCATTATAATATCTATATAAAGGTTGCACCACCCAACCTTTATATAGATATACTTTCTTATGTCCGATTTTTATGGTTCTCGTGTAATAAATATGATACCAGATAACTGCTCTTATAAGTTCTGCTTTTAATATCTATCTGATAAAGAAAAATCTAGTCTGTTAAGTATTTGAAAATAAGTTGAAAGCATGTCGTCTTATAGAGGTCAAGCGAGTGCTTATAATTTGCCTGCTTACAAAACAATTTTGAATACTTGGTCCAAAAAGACCAACCACTATTAGAGAATAGTTTGGTTAATGAAGTAAAATGTAGTAATTTCAGTTTAATGTAAGGCTATGTTATGAAATAAAGTCAGTTTTAGAAGGTAATCTACGTGCACTTGTGTATAAAAACTGTCAGAAGAACCATACAACAATACAAAGAGGCTGCTTTTTTATCTCAAGGAAACCAGAGTCAAGTAAAAAAATTCACCAAACTAAGGGCTGGCTCAAAAAGTACACCGGCTGCTGTTGAAGATTCCAGGCTCTTCGGTACGTAATGCAACGGCAAAAGCGGGAGCTCGATAACTGTAACTGTATCGCAAGTACTTGACCAATTTTGACTGCGTGATCATGAACGATGAAACGTACTGTAAAGCGGATTTTAAGCAATTGCCTGGTTTTGTATATTATAATACGGGTAAAAAGGGTGGAGTACTCTTAAAAATTTAGAAAGCAAAAGCACACCAAATTTCCAAAAAAAAAATCCATGGTTTGGCTGGCCATTTGATCGCACCATCAACACAGAAATGTTCATCAGAGAGTGAATAGAGTGGCGATTTTTGCGTTTTATACATCAACTTCAAGGGTCAGAACTATTTAAGCCAGACCACAGAACGATGGATTTGTAGTAAGTAAGCAATGTAACCTTGGTACCAAATCGTGCGAATAATCCAAATTTCACCGAACTCCAGCCAATCAAAAAAATATATTGAGATCTGATGAAAATAAATCTTAACAATTTAATATTTCCTCGACCTTACTTAAAGTGTTGATTTGTTATTTGTTTGGGCTTAAATCTTAATATCAAACAAACTGCGAAAACCACAGAAATATTTTGAACATACACTGAAGTCAACGAAAAGATGGTATAAAAAGTAATGGAGGACCTTTATCATAGAATTTACAAATTTTTATAAGTGCACTCTTTTTAGAGCAACTCAGATCTAGGTTTATTTTATACGGTTTCATTAATAACACTATGCCCCAAAATAAAAAAAAACCAAGGCTACGAACTAAATTATAATTAGGGCTCTCGATTTTTTCGAGCTTTTTTCGGGTTTGCGAGTAACCGGGCACCCGGGCGCTCGATACTCGAAGAAAAACCCGGGTAGCTCGAAAGCCCGGGTAATCGGACATTAACCGGGTAATTTGATAAACAATACCCGGGTAGTTTCTAGCTATCGAACTATCGGGTAGCCCGGGTACTCAAAAATCGAGAGCTCTTATTATAATATGCCGCTATAATATATGAAGTCTTGAAATAAAAATATTTCAATTTGATTTTGAAAAAAAAATTGTTTATTATAGATTTGAGCAAGATGTATTAAGGAAGGTGGCAGAAGTAGATTGACGTCTAAGAAGTCAACACCGCTGTAATGTCAAAATCGAAAAAACGTAGTGATGCCGTATTTTTAACGATAATCCTATGCAAAATCCGATGCTTTGTTCCTTTGTCTAACAGCTTCGAGTTTTTGCATATATTTTTTGATTTTTCTTATGTAATTTTTTGTTGTGATAAATACGAAATATATATTAAAAATATTTAAAAACTGATATTTCGTTACTTGGTCTTACGGTTTCGAGTGAACAAAACGCGTTTTGAGCGACTTTTTTATACCCTAAACCTGAAAGGTCAGGGTATATTAACTTTGTGCAAACGTTTGTAACGCATAGAACGAAGCGAGTCCGGTATAGAAAAGTATATATATTCTTGATCAGCGTCACCACGTGAGTCGAGCTATCTATGTCCGTCCGTCCGTCCGTCCGTCCGTCCGTCTGTCCGTCTGTGTGTTGTCCGTATACACAGGATAAGAAGAAGGAGTTGAGATAATTGGATGAAACTTGGTACACATGGTCACATGAACCAAAGGATTTGCACTATTAAATATTTTTGGAATCCGCCAACGGACACGCCTACCTCCCATACAACGCAAAAATTGAAAACTGCATAACTCAGCTCATAATACGCCTACAACAATGAAATTTAGTATGTATGTGTTTTAAATCACCACAAAGATGTCTTTGAAAAATGGACGTTATCTGCTTACGGACACGCCCACCTCCCATACAACCCAAAAATTGAAAACGCAATAAATAAGCCTGTGTTTAACTTAAAAACCTTAAATTTGGCACATATGTTTTTTGTAACAAAACAAAGATGGTTTTGAAAAGTGGACATCATCCGCCCACGGACACGCCTACCTCCCATACAACAAGAAAATTGAAAACTGCATAACTCAGCTCATAATTAGCCAACAACAATAAAATTTGATATGTATGTGTTTTATACAAACACAAAGATCTTTTCGAATAATGGACGTCATCCGCTCACGGACACGCCCACCTCCCATACAACCCAAAAATTGAAAACGCAATAAATAAGCCTGTGTTTAACCTAAAGAGCTAAAATTTGGCACACTTGTTTTGAAAAATGGACGTCATCTGCCTACGGACACGCCTACCTCCCATACAACCCAAAAAGTTTAAAACTCAATAAATAAGGTTATGTTTGTCATAGAGAAATTAAATTTGGTATGTATGTATTTTATACCAAAACTAAGGTGTGTTCAAAAATTGGAAGTAATCCGTCTATGAACACGCCCACTTCCCATAGGGAAAGCACAATAAAGGCATTAACTGTGAGCTACAGGAATAAAACTTGGTATGTGTAAATTTTTCATCAACATTTAAATGCATATAAAATATAGGTTTCATCCGCCCTTGGAGACGCCCATTTACAATAAAAATTTTTTGTTTTTGAAAAGTGGGTTTAGGGTATTTCATAGTCGGCCTAGACCGACTTTAGACTTTCTTTAATTGTTTTGTACTTCGCTTGTGATTTTTCTTGTGTGTGTTATTTGTTGTGTTTGCAAAAGAGATGGTTTGAAAAAATGCAGAATTTTTTTTGGAAACGCAAAATACCCTCTCCAAGTGTTTGTCTCACATAAAAAAGAAAAAAGAAAAGTGGCAGCAATGCAATGAAGTTTGACAGCACTTTGTTTGTGGATGTGATAGACGACAATCTTTTTCTGCCACCTTCTTTAAATACATCTTGGATTTGAGAAGTTTCAGAGAGAAGTCAACGAGAAGTATACAAAAGTTCAAATACACACTGTTCCATACTTAATTAAAAACAAAGTAAGCATGAACAAAAATTTCAAAATAAATCGATTCGAATGACCCAAAATACACTGTAGTGCTTAGTCTGCGTGAGCAGTCAGTCATTCAAAAATTCACTGTAGTGGTCAGTCACGGTTGCCACTATTGGTACAAATGTACCAAAAGTGGTACATTTTTTTTCACTTGGTACATTGGTACATTATTTTCTGATTTGGTACATTTTGTAAAGCTAAGAATTTTTCAAATACTTACAAAAACCAAAACTTGTCACCACTTTTGAGTAAATTCATTGCAATTGAGGTGCGTTCAGTAAAAACTTAGAATGCACAAATTTCCATCTATATTTTAAAGGAAGAAAAGAGACAAAACTAAAAGCTTATCATATGCGACTACCTTGATAAATGTACCTTAAACTTAAGTAGTTGCGCCAATTTTTGTTGAAATTTAATTGTTGTTCGAATCGTTTCAAGTGTGCAGGTGGTATAAAAAACGTTACGCATGGAAAGGTAACTAAAATATTAACAAATTAATTATTTTTTAATAAGCTTTGGTTTGGTTGCAGATTTATTATTAGGAAGCAGCAAAAAACTGATGGCGTCAATTTTAAGGAAGCATCCACTTCAGACAGCGAAAGTGAAACTGAAAAAAACCGAAGGTAGTTGCTAATTTTCAATTATATTTAAAAAATTGCATAATTTTATTTTATAGTGATGATGTTCCTTCCCAATCAAAGCAAAAGAAAAGAAAGTTCCGTCGAGAATGGCTAGAACAATTTCATTGGCTGCAAAACAAAAATGAATCTGCATTTTGTAATGTTTGTGAAAAAGAGTTGTTGAGCCACCTGTCACACTTGAAAAGACATGCACAGAACAATTTACATTGCCAAAATACTGAAAGAAAAAAGAATCAGATCCAGATGGATACTTTTCTTAGCAAAGAAAATCAATCTTTAGAAAAGCAAATTCGTCACGCTGAGCTAACTCTTGTCATGTTCTGCATTATGCACAATCTACCATTTCTTTTAATGGACTTTCTTCCAAATTTGTTGTTGGTATGCTGCCCAGACTCGCAAATTGCAAAATCATTAAAATGTGGTAGAACTAAAGCGACGCAATTGGCAGAAGTCCTAGGCAGCAAGGCCAAATTGCAAAGGCCAAACGAAGTTTTCGATGATTGTGGATGAAACAACAGACTTGTCCAGCCGGAAATCTTTGGTCGTAGTCGTAAGATATTTTGATGCACTAACACGAAGTATTAAAGACAGGTTTTTATCATTAATTGAATTAGCTCATTCAGATGCAGAGTCTATATATCAAGCCATAACATTATTTTTTGTTAAAAATGACATCCCAATTAAAAATTTAATTGGTCTTGCTACTGATGGAGCCAATACGATGGCTGGAAACCTCAATAGCTTAAAAACGAAGCTTAAAGACGATGTCGATTTTTTTTATTTAAAATGTACTTGCCATTCTTTACATTTGTGCTCTAGTTATGCATGCAAAAAACTTCCTGAAGAGATTGAGCAGCTTTGTAGAGATATCTTCAAGTTTTTTGCATACAGTTCTAAGAGAATCAATGAATTTAAAGAATTTCAAGATTATTGTAATGTAAAAACGCATAAAATTTTAGGTATAGCATTAACCAGATGGCTTTCCTTAGAAAACGTTATTTTGAGAATAATTGAACAGTGGGATGCCCTACAGCTGTACTTCTTATCGTGCTGCTTGGAAGTCGGTGGAGTTAAATCTTCTAAATTAGCAAACACAATGTCAAATTTTGATTTAAAAGTATACATGCTTTTCTTGTCTTATATATTGAAAATCATAAACAATTTAAATAAAGAATTTCAATCCGAAAATGTAAGGCTCCCATTTTTGTATTCACAGCTTGAAATTAATTTCAAATTATTGTTATGTAATTATATGGATAAAGATTACATAAACCGAAGTAATTGTTTAAAAAATTTCAATATTAATGACCAAAGAATGTTTTTGAGGCTTGAGGATATTTTTATTGGCACTAAAGCTGAAAAATATCTTCAGTCGAACATTTTTTCTAATTCGCAAAGAATGAATATAAAGTTAAATATTCGCAATTTCTATATAGAATTATTAAAACAAATTTAGGATAGATTTGATTTTGGAAGAGAAGATTTGAAAGATTTACTTATTATAACACCTTCCAAAGTTATGTCCGAAAACAAAATTTCTTTATTACCACTAATTAATCATTTTAATCATCTCATAGAATGCGATCCTGATGTCATTCACACGCAATGGAGACTTTTGCAACTTTCAAATCTTGATTTACAAAATTTAAGTGACATTGCCCTTTTTTGGGAAAAAGTTAGGTGTATGAAAAATGGATTAGGGGAACTTTGTTTTAATGAATTGACAAATTTTATAAATAGTCTGATGTGCCTTCCACATAGTTCAGCAGCTGCTGAGCGAAAATTTTTTGATTTAAGTTTGATTAAAACTAAGCTAAGAAATAATCTTGAATTTAAGACACTTAACGACATAATGCTCTCTAAAGAGTTGTGCGTCGAACGCAATAAATCTCATTATATCTGGTCAGCAAAAGAACATTTTTAATTTTTTAAATGTTTTATTAAACGTATTTAATTTTTTTAATTATTTTTACTTATGTTTTTTTTAAGTTTTTTATAAACGTAAATGAATTGTTAAGCAAGAACCTTAAAATTACTTTACATGTGATGTTGTTGTTAAGTTTTTTGTACAGTCACAAGTATACTCCAATGAATTATTTAAAAGCTAATAAAGTTGTAATATAAAAAAATTTGGTACATTTTTTTTCTGTTTGGTACATTTTTTGAAAAATTTGGTACAAAAAAAAAATTGTAAGTGGCAACCGTGTGGTCAGTCTACGTGAAACTAGTTTTTTCTTGGTTGATGTCATAGGACATCATTTTTTTTTCTCTTGGGTTGATGTCATAGGAAAAGCTAATTGTCCCCATAAACATCGCTTTTTCCCTATATCTGTGCTAGTTCCATTATGAATACTTCTAAACTGGTCGGTTTTGATACAGTCTAAAAGTGGTCAGTTGTAAGCCCTATTATTGGCCTTAGCACTAATTAAATTATTGTATATAGTTTTACCTGTATATTTACCATTTACCACATAATCATTTCCATCGAAAATATTTGCAAAAGTTAAAAAAAGTGTGGATGAATTTTAAATGAAAAAACGAGCCACAACACGTTTTGAACATGTATGTTTTTTTATTTTGTTTGTGCCTGTTGACAAGAAAAACAAAGAATATAAAAATAAATTCAAACTGTTCTATGCTGAGTGTCTTTTGTACTAGTTCGCAACTAACTCCAATTCCACTAGAAATAAACTAGTTGGTTTTTCCAATTGTCTCCAAAATAACTGCTGGGTCGTCACTTCAGCTTTTTCGGTGAGTGAAATTTCATGCACCTCACGTCGCCTGCCTCACCTCTCTTGCCTAAGAAAACCGGTTTCTAGCAGACTGAACACTACAGTGTATTTTGGGCCAATAAAATGACAAATAAAAAATAATTTGTTTTTGTACAAAAAGATTGCCAACTAAAATTACAAAAAAAATATTTTCTTGAAGTTTGTAAATTTATCCATGCTTTATGATTGAAATTAGCAGTCAATTTCAATACGAACCTCGCTTCATAAATGAATCATTTCTAAAACATACATTTTTTACTGATTTGAAATACAATTTCGATACATAATTGGTTAAAATCAAAATTTAAATTATTTATGAAACAGGTTGCAACCCGTTTCTGCTGAAAAGTAAACGAAAATTGAGAAACTGAACGAAAAATTGCTTTCGCTGACTGTAGCACTTACTCTGACATCAGTTTTTTTCGGCTTTTTCAAATACAGTCGCATATATTTAAATAGATCTTGTATAAAATTCAGCCCTATTTGATTTTCTACATGTCTGTACAAAAAATTTTTACACTTGGATGAGAAGTTTTTGCTAAGAAATATATATGATAAGAAATATTTTAAAAACAAGTAAAATATTTACATAAAAATTCATCAAATGAATCAAAAACTTGTAAAAGTGATTTATTTTAACTCTTGATCTTAAAAATACATTTTTAAAAGAGAAAATATCTATCATCGAAAGAAATTGGTGCAAAGCTAAGGTCAGGAGATGCATTTCAGTGAAGACTCGACATTGTACTTATTTTTACATATGTGATTTCATTTAAGTTTTAGTGAGTTTTTATGTTTGTCCAAAACTGTAAAAAAAAAAACAGTATTATTAACTTTTGTTTCTACACTGATGTTCTTTTTTAGTATTGTTATTTATCAAAAACTGTAAGTATACCACAAAAAATCTTACACTTCAGTGTACTATTCCGTATTCTCACGTAATCGACAACTTCATAAAATTATTGCTAAATCAACCAACTGAATATTGCATGCTATCACAAAATCTATTCGTGGCTAAGTCGATATTAAATTTATGAATTATGGCTAGAAGTATGGCAAAGTCTAGACTTTGGCAGACTTACGGTAAAACGTGCAGGAGTATTGTTCTATTTATTTACATACGCCATTTGCTTTTCTTTGACCTTTTACCTTCCCTCTAAAATTGTACAGTTCCGGTTTCAGCCGTTTTTCCGTCATACCGTAATTGACAGCTTTATTGATATTTATCGCTAACTCTTCCTACTCGCCTGTTAGCAAATTAAATTCCTGTGCCTCTTTAACCATGCCTTCAACAGTCATTAATATCAATGATATTATTCAAATTATGCTGAAAATATTTTGCTCTATCAATAATATAACCTTTACAATGGTACAAAAACAAAAAAAAATAACAACATCAATATCAACAACATGATAAACTTAAACACATAATTATAATTGGATTCGTTAGTCACAACCACATTTACGTTAGTAACAACTAATTGCTGACCATTAATCACAATTTATGCCATCCTAACGAACCGAAACTAACTGAACCGAACATTTATAACAGAATAATTTCTATAAAGGTAGAAGAATGTTGTGCGCATGCATATATATTAGTTTATGTCATTATAAGCATGTATTTGTGCTTTTGCGAAAATTTATGACTAGAACTAAGCATTGTCAAAAAATAACGTGACATTAAATTCCAGCGTATGGGCAGCTTTTAGAGGATCCAGCCACGGAACAACGTTGACTGCTTGTTTGAATATTAATTACAGAAAGCTTTCATTACAGCAAAGCTGCAATAAGCTCACAACTACAAAGTACACTAATGGATGCGTGTATGTGTGTGTGTGTGTGTGTGTGTGTGTGTGTGTAGATATTTTGCCAAAATCTACACTTGTAGCATCATACCGCAAGCCATTAAGACTCCGATGATGCTTGGCGCACCTGATGCTCACTTTGTCAACGTTATCACTGGGTGCCTGAATAGGGCTTCATAGATGTATTTCTTTGCATGTGTTTGAGTGTATGCACGTGTGCACACGTGTATATTTTATGTTTGTTTGCTTAGCTCGGAGCAAAAATGATGAACATTATAATTATGTATAGCTTTATGTGGTTTTGTTCTTGTATGCTTATTACTATTACTCGCTCCTAATGTTCAGCTCACACATTCTCAGCGCTTGTGTGTGTGTGTGTGTATGTGTGTGTGTATGTTTTGAGTGTTAACCACTAAGCAAAATGCTTTTCATAATTTTGGCATTTTTATGCAGCCTCCAGCATTTTCTGCGCCTGTGTTCTTCAAACACAAACGCTCATAAATCTACCTAAGCCTAGACTCTGCCACACTATTAGTCAACATTAATAATTTCGTTATCTACTTAGCGCGGATGGCATTTTGTGATAGTGCAGCGCATTTTGCTGATGTATGCTCGCCGTTTTTCATATTAACACACATCAAAACTAAGCTAATTCCTAACATGGAACATAAGTGGATAGTTCCATATATCCGTTGAGTGACTGCAAGAATAATGACTTTACATTAAATAACATTGAGAGAATACATTTTTAAGTGTGCCATTCATAAAACGTTTGAAATTTAAAAGTCTATAAAGACATGGTAGTAAACAACATCCTGACTAAGGTCATTTTGAAAAAAAAAAAAACTCAGTTTAGAAATTTTAAATTTCAGCAACTTTTAAATTTAGTGCGAGACTAGTAGGTATGCTAGTAAATTTATATAATTTGTCTTAAGCGGTTGTTTTGCTATCAGAATTAAGTTGCTTAAATGTTTTGCAAACTGTTTCCAAAGAAAAACAAAAATCATCTTACACCAAGTTAGGTTGGTTAATTTTGATTTTGTATAGATCTGTATTATCATTAAAATATATCATTAACTAATCACTTGAGAAAATTTTCGGATGTCATTTAATTGAAAACTATTTTTATATTTAACTCTTTACAGCAAGGTGTCATATTGTTTCTTAAAAACATTTTTTTGCTGATTCTACGTTCAATATTCGAATCAAATAAGTTCAGTCTAATGATACTGACATTGACATTGTCATTGACATTGACATTGACATTGACATTGTCATTGTCATTGTCATTGTCATTGTCATTGTCATTGACATTGACATTGACATTGACATTGACATTGACATTGACATTGATATTGACATTGACATTGACATTGACATTGACATTGATATTGACATTGACATTGACATTGACATTGACATTGACATTGACATTGACATTGACATTGACATTGACATTGACATTGACATTGACATTGACATTGACATTGACATTGACATTGACATTGACATTGACATTGACATTGACATTGACATTGACATTGACATTGACATTGACATTGACATTGACATTGACATTGACATTGACATTGACATTGACATTGGCATTGACATTGACATTGACATTGGCATTGACATTGACATTGACATTGACATTGACATTGACATTGACATTGACATTGACATTGACATTGACATTGACATTGAAATTTGCATTGACATTGACATTGACATTGACATTGACATTGACATTGACATTGACATTGACATTGACATTGACATTGACATTGACATTGACATTGACATTGACATTGACATTGACATTGACATTGACATTGACATTGACATTGACATTGACATTGACATTGACATTGACATGGACATTGACATTGACATAGACATTGACATTGACATCGACATTGACATTGACATTGACATTGACATTGACATTGACATTGACATTGACATTGACATTGACATTGACATTGACATGGACATTGACATTGACATTGACATTGACATTGATATGGACATTGACATTGACATTGACATTTGACATTGACATTGACATTTGACATTGACATTGACATTGACATTGACATCGACATTGACATTGACATTGACATTGACATGGACATTGACATTGACATTGACATTGACATTGACATTGACATTGACATTGACATTGACATTGACATTGACATTGACATTGACATTGACATTGACATTGACATTGACATTGACATTGACATTGACATTAACATTGACATTGACATTGACATTGACATTGACATTGATATTGACATTGACATTGACATTGACATTGACAATGACATTGATATTGACATTGACATTGACATTGACATTGACATTGACATTGACATTGACATTGACATTGACATTGACATTGACATTGACATTGACATTGACATTGACATTGACATTGACATTGACATTGACATTGACATTGACATTGACATTGACATTGACATTGACATTGACATTGACATTGACATTGACATTGACATTGACATTGACATTGACATTGACATTGACATTGACATTGACATTGACATTGACATTGACATTGACATTGACATTGACATTGACATTGACATTGACATTGATATTGATATTGACATTGACATTGACATTGACATTGACATTGACATTGACATTGACATTGACATTGACATTGACATTGACATTGACATAAAATTTAAAATAAAAGTGTTTTAATTTCAACTATACAGTCCTTTCCTTTGGTTTTTCTCTCATTATTTCATAGAAACTTTTTGAATATTTCGAATTGGTTTGAAAAATATCGAACATAAAATTAAAATAAAAAGTAATTAATTTTTTCAATATTTAAAATATTTAAAATGCTAACTTCGTAGAATGGAGTTAAGATTTGTTAGTGCTGGTGGGTTCCGAGGGTTGATTACGAATCTGCTACCAAAAACAGAAAACTTAAAAAGTGGCATGGAAAAAATCATGCTTTAAAATATTTGTTTTGAACATTAAAATTTTTGATTCAAATTTGTTTTTATATTTTAAAACATTGCTTAAAAAACAAAAACTATTGTCTTAAATTTAACTTTAAAAACATCTATATTTAACTTAAGTGAAATTGTTTCAAACTCTATTTCAAAAACAAATTCGTTTGATTATAACTCAATTTATTTAATTTTAACACATATTTCTCTCAGTGTATATAAACGAAAAAATCATTTTTTAAAGATTTTTTGAAAGCCCACAAAGCGTTTGCACTAGCCCAAAACTTTGTGCACATTTTAAGGAAATTCTTTGAAATAAATAATATGGAAAGAATTATTTTATTTGTTCACTACAGGTGAAATATTTATGAAAAGTACTCGTTAGTTGAAAAATAAATATATATTCATTCAAAGCGTTAATTCACCCAGTTTATAAAAACAAAATTTTCATATTTATTAAAAACAATGCAATACGTTTAAAATAAAATTTACTTACTTTACGCGTTTCAACAGAGTTCTTTGAATTGGTGCTGCCCTCACAAAAAATATTGATTGTGACTTATTTAACACTTGATACTTATTTTAATGGAACAAGAAGCAACAATTAATGATTTTTTCACTGATTTTTTTTTTTTTTGTGCACACAATTTGTATTTAAATGATACATTTTTTTTTTTTTATTTCAATCCTTAAAAAATAACCGTTACAGCTTGTTCATTATTGATATTAAAGAGCTTATATATTCTGCTTAAAAGTGCTTTCCTGGCATTAAATGTTGATTTTCAGTTAAGCCAAGTATAAGCTTTTGTACTGTCAGTTCTGTAGCTGCAGCAGTGCTATAAAAAAATAGAAAAAAAATACGTTAAAAATGTTTATTTAAGCGAAAAATTTTAATTTTACTACAAATAATTCAAAAATTCTTAAAATTACAAATACATTCACTTCAGCCATTACAGAGTGTGAGTCACTCATTTCTACTCGAATATTTATTCGAATATTAAAAATTTTTGTTGTTATTGATTTAACTTACACTTTTATTGCTTCTAGTAGCATTTTCAAGTAGCAAATAAGGGGCGAAATAAAAACAAAAAAAACAAAAAAAAAAACGGAAACAGCCAACCTTATTTTATTGTAATACACAATATTTTTGTTTGCAAATAAATATTTTATATTTTATTTCACATTTTTCCTGTACAAACCATTCAAACATTTATTGTATTTTTAAAACAAACAAAAAAAAAATGCAGATTCAGTTAAAAATATATTTATTCAGGTTTTTATTTCTGCCCTCAGTTTTGCCTTCTTATTCAGAAGTGCTTACATTGAAAAGTGTTTCCTTTTTTTTTGTTTTTTTTTTCAAATTAAAGTATTTTTTATACTTTAAGCGTGAATTTTTTTTCGATTTTATTTTCCGCTGGCAACTTTAGCTAGAACAGAGCAAGTTTTAACTTATTTTTTCGCTTGCTTTGCATTTTCCGTTTATTGTGTTGTCTTTTTCAGTTCTTTTAATTATTCTGACGGCTTTGCTTTACAGCCATTTTGACTTTTTTTTACGTTTTAACGCACCCTACAGGCGAACGGATGGGGCTATTTACAAACGAGTTTACTTTTGGTATAAAAATCACAGCGCAAAGAGCAAACAAATATACGAAAGCATCTATAAAATATCTTTCGAAAGCTTTGCATAGCTAATAAATATTAATACATACTTACATATAAACTGGGTTGAAGAAAGTTTTTTTTCTCATTACCTGAATTACTCATAAATCAAACGTTTTTTATTTAGTGTTTCTTAATGAAATTTTTTTTTATTTTTATAAGTTATAAAAACTGAGTTAACCATTTTAATAAACTGAATATTTTGAGTCTTATCTATACTTATGTTTTTAAGGCCAATCAAGCAGAGATTTTCAAGTGTCAATAGTCAAATAGACTAAGTCAAGCATCATAACTTTTTCGTTGTTTTTACGTGCTTTTTATTATCAATACCAGGAAATTGTCTAGCATAAAAGAGTGCAGATAAACTCAATTTTCGTTAAAAGCTATAAATTTATGACATTTTTATTAACAACTACAAAAAAAGAAACATAATTTAGATTCAATAATGTCTTTTGAATCTTAAAAAAAAAACACAAGAAAAAAGAAAAAAGAAAAAAAAGAAAATTCGTGTCTGTAATAAAAATAAAATGTTATTTTATATTATGATATTTAAGCTTCTTCCATAATTTTTTGTGACTTCCTTTTAAAAATGAAAATGAAAATATTTAACAAAAGTAATTAAGTAAAAGACAAAAAAAAAATAAGTATTTAGAACCTAAAGACATAATAAAAATTGGTCTCTGTGGCTTCTAAACACAGTAAAGACACAGGTTCAACATTAATAAAAATATCAAGGAAAACCAGGGATCAAATACAACAAATTATTTCAGCAGACTATCTGTTTACTGTATTGTTTCTGTCTTATAATTATGAAATGTACTTTATAAAAATCCAACATTAAATTTTTCACTCTATGAGAACACTGTAAATTTTACGAAATGAAATTGTTTTACCGTAATGAAACCAGCACATTTGTTTTATCATAAAAGGGAACACATTCAGAAAAAAGGGACCGGCGAATAGATAGACCCGTGGATAGAACTCTCATTACAGCATTTTCAAGTTTATGCGTGATGAGTCAAATTTTAAAATTGAATATCGATAAATACTTATATCGCTTCGGTTATATATTTAGGCGTGTCGCCCTTATATATTCCCACATTCTGATTTTGATACTCATAGCTTGCAGAGGGTAATACTTAAAGCGTTTTTAGCTAATTTTTGTAGACTTATCCCAACCCATAAGAAGTGTTTCAATTTAAAAATACTCTTGTTAAATCCTAACTAGGCTACATTAATAGGAACGTTGAGTATACAAATTTGTTGGGTGGCTCGTTTTAAAAAAACTTTTCTTAAAACTATAAAAAAAGGCAAAAAACTTAACGAAAAAATTCAAATTTATTAATATACTAGTAAACCTATTGCCCGCATTCGAGCAATTCAATAAAAATTAAGTGTTAGAAACATTATAGACGTTTAATATATGATATTCTATTCAATAAGTTATAACGAATAACGATATATTGAGTCTCAATAATGATATAAAAGATCATTATCTGAATGGTTTGACCTGAAACGTTTGATCTGACACAAAAATTTATTCATGTAACTATCAAAATACGAAGACGGACTTACATTAATATAACAACTGAGAAAAATATTATTACTATTCGAAAACATCGCAGCTTAACTCTTCCAGCTATTAAAAATAACTAATGTTAAAAAAAACGCATTAAAAAATAGATTTAAGAAATAATACGAAGATATATTTCAGAAATTAATAAAAAATACTTACAGAACACCTACAACATCGATTTATAACACATTTAGATGAAAAAACGCCAAAAAAACCAAAAAAAAAACCTTTGTTTTTTAACCGTTAAAATTTGACTGAGTTGTTTGCTCGGAAAATGGAATTTTCGATTTTGGAAGTGCATTTTTCGGACAAATGACATTTGAGGAATACATAAAAGATAATTTTGGTTAAAAATTTTTAGTTTTGAAAAAAATTAAAATTCGATCAATTCTTAAGCTCTTCTCAAACTAAATTTCAAATTGATAAAATAACGGATTTTTGTACAAAAATTTTAATTCTCTTTTAAAAGATTGGGAACCCCCTGAAATCTCAATTTTTAAAAGTGGTTTGCACATCTACAGTCTAAGCCTGATTTCATGACATCTGAATCGATAAAATTGGTTCATTGGTCTGGGGGGAGTTTAAGTTACAAAAAAACCTTAGCCTATTAATTATATAGATAAACAGGATGATTAAAACAGAATCGTGGCTATAACTTTTAATTGTTTATAGCTATAATGCAATTATTTTCAAAAATATTGTTTTTGAAGCTTGTTGAAGATTTTAAAAATATAAGAACAACATTTTAATAAAAAAAAATTTCGATCAAAAAACCATAAGGGGGTAGCATTGTTTTTTTGATGAAACATAGTATTTATTAATTTTTTTGTCAAACAAAAACAAATTCGTCTTAAATAAACTCTATATAATGAAAGAAAATCAAAAATGAAAATTTTAAATTTTTTTATTTCTACAACAAAAACAATTTTTAATACACTGAGGGAAAAATGTGTTAAAATTAAATGGAATTGTGTTCATATCTAACGAATTTGTTTTTGAAATAGAGCTTGAAACAAATTCATTAAAATTAAACACAACTGTATTTAAATTAAAATTCAAAACAAAAGTTTTTGTTTTTAAACAATGTTTTTGTTACGAAAAACAAATTTAAAACAAAAATTTTAAAATTTAGAACAAAAATTTTAAAATTTAAAACAAATATTTTAAAGCATATTTCGATGCCATTTTTTTAGCTTTACCGAGTTTTTAGCATCAGATGCACAGACAGCTACCCTCGGGACCTCCGAATGTTAACTCCATTCGAAGAATTTTGCATTTGATATATTTTAATATTTAATTAATTAGTTTTTATTTTATCGTATGTTCGATATTTTTTAAACCAATTCAAAAAATTCAAAAATTTTCTTGTATTCAAATTTTTGCTTGTTTTTTCAAAGAAATAATGAGAGAAAATAAAAAAAGAAAGTAGTTTATTGGTAGTTGAAAATTAAACACACTTGTTTTCATTTTTGTTTTGTAGAAACGAAAAGGCGTTAAATTTCTATTTCAAAATTTTTTGTTTAATTTTAAAGTATGTTTTTTTTCTCAGTGTACATTTTTTGAGAAAACATTAATTTTATTGGACTCTTTTTAAAGGCAATGATTATAATATATATAATACTGTAACGATAAAAACTTTACAATTTAATACAAAAAAGAAATAAATGAAATTTTTTGAAAAGTGGCAGAGATATTCGATTCCAAATGTAAAACTTTAAATTTCAGAGAGTTTTTTCTCTGTCTTGGCGTTTGATAAAAATACACATTAAACAAGTAGAGACAATTTTAAGAAAATTCATTAAAAATACATTTGGCAAGATAATTACAGTAATTGCCAACACATTTCAAAGAAAATTAAACAAAAAATTAGAAAAACAACAAAATTTTGAAAACCGTTAAAATTTGAATGAGTTGTTTGCTCGGAAAGTGGAATTTTTGATTTTGGAACTACATTTTTCGAACAATTGACATTTGAGGAATGCACAAAAGATAATTTTGGATAAAAATTTTTAGTTTTGAAAAAAATTAAAATTCAATCAATTTTTAAGCTTTTCTTAAACTAAATTTCAAATCGATTAAATAGCGGATTTTTGCACAAAATTTTTATTTCTGTTTTAAAAGGTTGGGAACCCCTTGAAGCGAAATCACAATTTTTAAAAGTGGTTTGCACAATTTCAGCCAAAACCTGATTAAATGACATCTGAATAGATAAAATCGGTCTATTGGTCTGGGAGGAGTTGAAGTCACAAAAAAAACCTTAGCCTATTAATTATATAGATCCCAGTTTTATGGGCCAAAGACACGTGTGAGATCATTACTATATATAAAACAAATATTGGCTCTAAAAAGGCATCAACAGTTTTGTTCAAGATTTTGTATAAATATCTCAAACTGTATAGAACGGTTATGAACGATAAAGTGAAATGTGTGTCAGAAAAAGAGATTGCGAAAAACGTGTTATTTGGCCATCGTTAAAAATTAAAAACAAAAAAACAAAAATACACTTTTTGAGATAAAATTAAATGAAAGTTTATTTCAAAAAGTTGGTAACTCTAGCATAAAAATTCCAAAAATATTTAATTTTTTCTAAATCGCTTTTCTTTAGCTTTCTAATGATAGGTACTTCATTTACAAAAATAAGGTAACATATGACGGAGATATTATTTATTGGAAATGACTTAATTTTCAAGATTGGTATTTTTATAAAAAATCTGCTATCTCCATAATTTTTTACAAAATGGCGATAAAAAAAAACAAATAACTTATATTTTTATAAGTGAAAAAGGAACCTATAGACAAAATTTCAAGTAAATCTAAGAGCATGTGATCAATTTATGGAAAAAAACTTGCATTAGGCTTGAATTCTAAACGAATTGAAGAATATGATAATTCCAAACGAAAATACTAATATTTAACAATTTCATAATTACAGACTAACACAACTGTAATTTTTTTAACTAAATTTTAAAAAAATAACCCTTTAATTTATTAGCTTTTGAACTGCTCAAAGCTTTTGAAAGATACTGAAAAGAAAAATTTAAGTGAATTAAGTGCTCACCCAAATCCAAAGATGTTGTTTAAAAAACACTGAAAGGCAATAAAAATCCAATTATTTCTACTTTTTCACACAATAAAACAAAAACAGCGAATGTTCCTTTGTAATCACTTTTTCAAAATGAGCGTTTGAATTAACAATTCAGGAACTTAGTTCACGACCGGCACTGAATTATCTTAATGTTTCTTCCAGTCAGATTTCCTTACTTTTCCTTCTTATTTCTAATTGTCTGCACGATAACGCAAAACCGAAAACATGTAGAACAACAACAATGCTTGCCGCACCAATGACGCATGCACAACAAAAAAAACAAGTAAAGAATGTCTAAGGTCGGTCTAGGCAGACTATGAAATACCCTAAACCTACTTTTGCAAAAAAAATAATATTATTGAAAATGGGCGTGTCCGTAGGCGGATGAAGCCTATATTTTGATGAAAAATTTACACATACCAAGTTTTATTCCTGTAGCTCAAAGTTAATGCCTTCAATATGCTTTCGCTATGGAAGGTGGGCGTGTTCATGGACGGATTACTCCCAATTAAACACACCTTAGTTTTGGTATAAAATACATACACACCAAATTTGATCTCTCTATGACAAACATAACCTTATATATTCATTTTTTAATATTTTGCGTTGTTTGGGAGGTAGGCGTGTCCGTAGGCGGATGACGTCCATTTTTTGAAACCATCTTTGTTTTGTCATAAAAAAGATACGTGCCAAATTTTATCTCTGTAGGTTAAACAGGGGCTTATTTATTGCGTTTTCAACTTTTGGAATCTATGGGAGGTGGGCGTGTCCATTAGCGGATGAAACCCATTTTTCGAAGAAATCTTTGTGTTGATATAAAACACATACACACTAAATTTTATTGTTGTAGTTTATAATTATCAGCTTATTTATGCAGTTTTCAATTTTTTATGGTAGGCGGCTTCCAGTATGGAAGGTAGGCGGATGATGTCCATTTTTCAAAACCATCTTTGTTTTGTTATAAAAAACCTACGTGCAAAATTTTATCTCTTTAAGTTAAACCGAGGCTTATTTATTGTGTTTTCAATTTTTGGGTTTTATGGCATGTGGGCGTGTGAGCGGATGATAACCATTTTTCGAACACATGTTTGTGTTGATATAAAACACATACATACCAAATATTATTGTTATAAACTTATTATGAGCTGAGTTATAATGAGAAGTAGACGTGTCCATGAGCGGATTCCAAAAATATTCAATAATGCAGATCCTTGGGTTCATCTTACCATGTGACCAAGTTTCATCCAATTATCTCAACTCCTTCTTCTTATCCTGTTTATACGGACAACACACAGACGGACAGACGGACAGACGGACAGACGGACAGACGGACAGACGGACGGACGGACATGGATAGCTCGACTCACGTGGTGACGCTGATCAAGAATATATATACTTTTCTATACCGGACTCGCTTCGTTCTATGCGCTACAAACGTTTGCACAAAGTTAATATATCCTGACCTTTCAGGTTTAGGGTATAATAACATCTTCAACGTCTTTATCTGACATCTGGGTTCTGAGGACAATGGCCACGCAGTTTGAAAAAGTCATTTCGAGAACAATACGTTTTAAGTTCTTCTTAGCATGCATTTATTATACATTTTTATCTCAAAAACACAATTCTAGTTCTAAGAAATTTTTTGGGATCGATTCGATTTTTGGATTGCCTTTGCTCAATTTTAGTTTTGCTCAATACTGTTCGGTTGATTTTTGTTCATATTTGTATAGCTTCTGCTGGTATTCGTTAAACTTCTTTTTATTCATTAGTCTTTAGTTCTTGACTTCGTTTGCCTTGATTCCTTGATTTTTGTCGAAAGAACTTTTAGAATCATAGGATCTATTTCAATGACAGATAAACGTGTTCCCTCCTACGGAAGTTTTTGAAATTTAAGAGGCCTCAATTCCGGTGCAGGGTGAAGTTATTTCACTTACCAAATTTAAGTAAAATCGGTTATGTCATTTGAGAGTTAGTGAGTCTTAAAAATGCACTACTAAAAGCGCCCTCTTGCGGAAGTCTTTGTAATTTGTATAGCCTATGTTATATCTTGGGCGCAGTTGAACCTTCATATCAAATTTCATTGAAATATGTCCAGGTGTTTAGGAATTATTACAGACTGCCACGCCAATATATTTTCGCCCACTTTTTTACACCCCTATGCGCTTCCTCTCTATGAAACGTACGTGGTTTCCAAATTTCAGCACAATCGGATAAACGGTGCTCGAGCCTATACGGAACAGACAGATAGACAGACAGACAGACAAACATTTGATTTTTTTTATTAGATAATAGCTAAACTTTATGTTTTATTTACGTCAAATATTTTTTTAAACAAATTTTAACTTAAAATGTTTGGATGGAAATTTAAGTAACGTAACGCCAGAAATATCACGCCAGATGACTTAGCCTAATAAAAAAAAAAAACCGAGAAAAGATTTTTTAATTTAAAAACCAGCAAATTAAACTCATATTATTTTAAATTCTTCCAAATAAAGTTTTGTATAAAAAGTCTTGCCCAATTCGCAGAGTTTTGCAAATTTTCTTATCTAAGTCGAAAACCACTTCTTATTTTTGTAACGTCACGCCAGTGCATATTTTTGCTTATATTTTGTAATTTTTAGAGTCGATTGTTTTAATTGTTTTACTTAATATAGTGCAACTTAATTACAATGCAAATATAAAAAAAAATTTTTAAGACTTCTTCATTCTTTTTTTCAAAACGTATTCAAAACACCAGTTGGGTAATGCCCATATAACAATTTTTTACAATTGTTTAAAAAAATATGTACTTTTGTTTTGACAAAGTTATCATAAAACATATATTAAATATTTTCTAATCATAAAATTCTTTCGATAAGCTCAAAATAACTTTGAACTTAATAGAATCAATTGACAACAACTTTTATATTTGGCTCATGGCTCTGGGGGGATGGGGCGTCCGAACCCGTGGACCACCGCTATATCTACGCCACTATTGTCCAAACTTGAAAAAACCAATACTCTGCAGCAAAAGTTAAAGATGTTAAAACTTCACTTTTTTAAAATCCTTTAAGTGACCCTTTCGGGCTATCGAACAAAAACACAAAACAAAAAATTTATAAAAATTATGAAAACATGTTAAGGTTCTTACTCGGAGTAGCTTTAGTAAAATGAAAAATTTTTTTTATGTTTGTCGAAAAAAATTTTAAAATTTCCGTGTTTTCGAGATGTCCCTAATTAAAAAATATACTAAAATAATGCCAAAAATCAAACAATATTTTCAAATTTGGAAATTTATTTGTTGAAATGTTTGCTGAATGGCATGCTTAATAAACCAATTTTAATATTTTTCATCGACTTTTTATTGAGCAGTTTCGAATGGCTCTTGTCGATCCATATTTTGCAGCACGATCATTGAGACCAAGTAAAAGTGATATTGCTATCATGGCCTTATCTATACTATTATATAAAAATGAAACTCCAAGATTCGCTTTTTTCATGTATGTAATTCAGGATCTCCGGAACCACTGTACTGATTTGAATGAAATTTTCACTAATCGAACAATAAATTATTCAAGACGGTCTTTGTATACTCAGAATTTTAAGTTATAAAAAAGCTAAAAAGTTATAGGCCAATAATCTTACTTAAGTCAATATTTTTCATCAAATTAATCGCTTATTTTCCATATGCTGCCTACACCTTAACAGTTAGGTGGGTATGATGTATGAGCAAATGAAAGATCTTGCCGTTTCCAACAAAAAAGTCAGTGGTGACATTTATCTCAGATCAATAGTTTTACCGTAAAATTGATATTTTAGTTAAAAATTTATTAATTTTCCTACAAATTTCTTGCAAGCAGGTCGATTGTTGATAGCTTCGATGGCTATCGTTGTTTGCAGCGCACACATTGTTGATTTCGCTGCAAAATGCTGCAACATGCTTCGTGCAGAAATTTAAGCCAAGTCGATGAACGAGAAGGAGACAATTTAGTTGCGACTGCGAAATCGACTGGTTATGTTGTGTTGATTTGCGGCTGCGCGCTGTTTTAAAAACAAATATTAACATGGTTATGTGCTAAACATTAATATTTGCTTTATTTAGGTATTTGCATTTATGTCTTTGCTTTATTTTTTTCAATTGTAATTTCTTATTTTAGAAATTCTTATGAGTTTTTCGTTTGTTGCTGTCTCAACGTAATCATTATTTGCAGTGGGAATTTTTTCTGTACAAATAAAAACAGTAGAAATGTTACTCGCTCTCTACTGTGTGCAGAATAGAAAAGCTACAAAAAAAGGGGAATCGAAATTTTTGTTAAAATTTAAGGCTAAAATTAAAGAGCATGACGTTTTGAAGACCATTTGCCTTAAAAGGATCAAAACAAAGATTCATGCATTTCAAACAAGCATTTCATGGGTTTTTTATATGTTTATTTGTAAACATTTTAAAGGATAAAGAATTATTTTTGTATTTATTTCCCAAAAGTTTAATATTTTAAAAAGGTATGAGTTTATTCGTATTACACACATTATTTTTAACACATCATAGTTTTCATATAAAATATAAACCAAATTGTGTCTCTTTTGGCCAAACATAAGCTTATGTTTGGAGTTTTAAATATTTGGGTTATAGGGGAGGTAAGCGTGTCCATGGGTGAATTCCAAAAATATTCAAAAGTGCAGATCTTGGATCCATTTCAATATGTCTACCAAAATGGAGTTAACTCAACTGCTTCTTATCCTATGCTTATGGACAACACACAGACGGACGGATAAACAGACATAGATAAATTGACTCATGAGATGACACCTGGTCAAGAATATATATAATTTTCTTTACCGGAATCGCTTATTTCTATGCATTACAAGCGTTTGCAGAAATTTAATCACATCACCTTATATTTTTGACGTAGAATTACGTCTTACAGCGCGGTTTGTATGGGGTCGTTTTAACAGATTTTTTCAAGGTCATTAGGCAACGTTTTTGGCGAATACTTTAGGGTATACCTACAGCCTTTAATACTCTTCGTTCAAAGATAATATATATACTAAAATATCAGATATATCCTGCGCTGAATGAATATCTAACTTTGGATTTTGCCACTATTATATTAAAGTCACAAAATAGTAAAATAAAATAAGACAAAAACAAGTAAAGAAAGTCTAAAGTCGGTCTAGGCCGACTATGAAATACCCTAAACCCACTTTTAAAAAAAAAAAAAAAATTAATTGTAAATGGGCGTGTCCGTGGGCGGATGAAGGCCATTTTTCCAAACCATCTTTGTCTTGTCATAAAAAACATACGTGCCAAATTTTAGCTCTGTAGGTTAAACACATGCTTATTTTTTGCGTTTTCAATTTTCGCGTTGTATGGGAAGTAGGCGTGTCCGTGGGCGGACGATGTCCATTTTTCAATACCATCTTGTTTTTGTTATAAAAAACACACGTGCCAAATTTTAGCTCTGTAGGTTAAACTTAGGCTTATTTATTGCGTTTTCAATTTTTGGGTTGTATGGGAGGTGGGCGTGTCCGTCAGCGGATGACGTCCATTTTTCGAAGACATCTTTGTGTTGGTATAAAACACACACATACCAAATTTTGTTGTTGTAGACTTATTATGAGCTGAGTTATGCAGTTTTAAATTTTTGCATTGTATGGGAGGTAGGCGTGTCCGTGGGCGGATTCCAAAAATATTCAATAGTGCAGATCCTTGGGTACATGTGACCATGTGTACCAAGTTTCATCCAATTATCTCAACTCCTTCTTCTTATCCTGTGTATACGGACAACACACAGACGGACGGACGGACGGACATAGATAGCTCGACTCACGTGGTGACGCTGATCAAGAATATATATACTTTTCTATACCGGACTCGCTTCGTTCTATGCGTTACAAACGTTTGCACAAAGTTAATATACCCTGACCTTTCAGGTTTAGGGTATAATTAATGTTTTTATATAAGAAAATCAATCATCAGCTGCTTATGTGCCTGCTGCTTTCTTGTTTTTATTTCGTTTTTATGCTTGTATGCTTTGGTTTTGCACGAACTGATTGGTTCGCTTTGGCAGCATTGTAAGCATTAGTTCGGGTTTATGTATGCACTTCTGTTCTAGTATACTATTTTGAAACCAGAGGTCATGAACCTCTTTTCAACTCAGTCAATGAACCGAATCTGTCAAATTTAACAAAATGGGTCTATGATCCGGTTAGATTAAACTCTTATGAAAAAAACGAGTTGGATCATATTTCTTTTTATGCTTTTACCCAATATATGGCGTAAAATTTTAATTTTTGTTATTAATACAAATTAATTTGCATTCCACATCGCACTAGCACTAGCGAGTGTAGTTCGCAAACTATACATCGAATAGAGACGAAAGTGTAGCTTGCAAACTAAATATCAGACAGAGACGAGAAAAAAGGACATGTGCTCAGCGTGAATTATAGTAACCATACGATTTCTTAAAAATCGGGGTCTTAATTTTAATTTGAAATTAGTAGTTAAACTGACTGTAGCTCGCAAACTATATATCGGGCAGAGACGAAGGCCTTCGCCTTCAATGAACTCAACCTGTCAAACTTAACAAAATGATCGAAAAAATTTGAAATTTTGCTTGTTTCTTTTTGCTTGCTCATTTAATCATACTTACTATTTAACTTTTTCTTTGTTTTGGCATCGATAAGTAGTCCATAATTGAGTGTTATTCATTTATTTTTTAATTTTTGGAAGATCAATACAAATACGTGCAAAATGAACAAAACAATCGGACCAAAGAGACAAGGTAGAAGAGGTTACAACTTAAACTGAATTCTACGTCTACACTTACGATACTATCGAAACTGTTTCTTTTTTTGGTATAAAAATGGTTTCAACTTGCAGTATAAAAGAGCTTGAATATATCTATGGAATTACATAAAAATTAATCTCAAAGATTCGTTTTTTTTTTGTTTGTTTAATAACTCATGAACTATATCATTGATTTAAATGAAATTTTCACTTTGAATTTTAAATTATTAAAAAGTGAAAATATCTTCTATCTACGATTTTAAACAATAGTTCAACATTTAACATGATATCTCATAAATTGCTTTATTTTTCATTAGGATTCTCTTTATTTGAATTGATATATAGGTAGTCAATACAATATATATGAACAAACTGAAGATCTTTTCGTACTATAAAAATAAGTCAGAAATAAAGTCATACTTCTTAAATGAATGATTTGATACTTATCAAAGTCGACTTAGTCTAACGGTTAAAATTTTGTACGGTTTTTGCTAAATCAGAAACGATTAAGAAATAATTATTATTGAAAGAAGTAAATTATCGATATTATCATTAATTTTGTAAAAAACCACTACAACGATTTTTATTTCAAAGGCTGAGGTATAAAATAAAAAAGAGTAAAGTTTTTCAAAGTTGCTCTATTTGGTTTTCAGTAATATTTAAAAATAAAACAGAGTCCCTTAAATTTTTCGCGGCTATTTCATGATAAAATAAAATATGTTTTCATAGAAGTGGGGTTAGAAGAGTATAAAAGTTATAATTAATCAAAGACACGCGGATTTTATGAGCATATTTCTAATCGCAAACACACAATAACTTTTTTTACACAGGGTCGGTAATAGTTATTTTAAAAAGCTATGTAGGTTTCTACAGTAACATTACTTACATATGTAAATCGAGAATAATAAGAACGAATTAATGTCCTTAACGAAAGAGATATTCGTTCATTTCATGAAGCTCGGATAATTTTGTTTTTTTCCGGTGATTTCGGGCAATTTTAAAGAAGCTTCTTTAAAAGTCATTATTTTGGCATAAAGAGCAAGTTGTTTTTTTTATATTAAAACATATCGCGAGCAAGGCCGCGGAGGGTTGCTAGTTAGAACATACAAAAACAACAAAAACACGTAAGCATCATGTCATCAAAAGTATGCAAGCAAGTATGTTTGTGCTGAAAATCCTTTTGAAATATGTATGCTCAAAATGTGCCAAAAAAATAAATAAAACCAATAAAAATTAAATTTTATTTCCGTGATTTTTTCTCTTTTCATTGAGAAATTAATGTTTGTCTTGTTGTTTTTTAATGATTTTTACACGCATGCACATAAATTTGATTTATAATTATAATAAACATTCCAAGATATACAAAAACACACACAACATTGATTACACTTGCTTTATTCTACACTGATAAAAAATGTTTGTTTATATGTTTGTATGCAAGAAAACTTTTTCGGCAGAATTTTGTGAGTACCGATGTGGGTTAAATTTGTTTTAAAAGAATTAGGAAAAAAATTCGTAGAAATGAAAATCCATGAAATTGCTGCAATTTTATGTGGTTTGCTGCTGAAGCCATATCACCAACGCATGTGAAGTCAGTAATTAGAGCGTGTTGAAATTGTGCAGATTAACAACATACTTATACTCTGGCAAATCTTTACAAATTCGAGTTCACAAGTGCATTAATCTTACAACTGACTGTTTGCTAATTAATTAAATCGAGAATGATTAAATTTTACTTGCTGAAAAATCTTCACTCCTCATTAACCAAAAGTAATTAACGCAAGTAATTAACTTAATGCAACTCCGGAATAAAGTAGCAGTGAAATAAATCATTTGCCGATTGTAAGCGATGCAAACAACGGCAGTGAAGATGAAAAAAAAAAAAAACAAACAACAAAAAATAAAGACAAACAAAAACAGCTAAGAGCTACATAAAAGATGAGTTAACATGAGGACAACAAACAAACAAAATGAAACCAAGCGTATAACACTGACATCAAGAATTTTGTTAACAAAAGCAAAACAACAAGAATAACAGCAGAAGGCAGAAAGAAGCAAGTGTGAGTACATAAAATTCACAACATATTGATTGGTAGGTGCACCTGATGACTGTGTGACATAGGGTGGGTAACGTTGGCGAGAGTGTCTGTGTGTGTGTGTGTGTCTGTGTGAGAAACGGAATGACATGCGCTTTAATATTATGGGCCTCATTTATCTGGCATAAAGTGCATAAAAACCAGCTTGAACAAAAGCAGCTTCGTCAGAAACAGACACAGTAACACACGCCAAACAAGACAAGCCAAAAAATCCTCGGATTACATGACGGATTTCTTTTTAAGACACTCAAAGCAGCCTCTGCTGCATGCTGACATGTGGACTAAAATAATTGTAAGCAATGGCATTAAATGAGCTTCGGCAGATGAAGAAGGATTCAGTTAAGCAAGCAGTTAATAATGTTTATACCGTTTGATCGTATGTATGTTCCGTTGCGTATAAATTAACTAAAGCCTCACTTTCTTGAGCTTCACTGACTTTAAGGATATTTGTGCCAATCTTTTTCATGACATGATTTATGACGTTACAAATACACAAGCCAGTTGTCAAAATGAATTTTTAAGAAATCTAATAACGATTGAGTAGATTTAAGCCGTAATTTTAACAATGATAAAAAAGCAATCTTAAAGATTGTTAAAAATTCTTACAAAAAAATCCATGCATTACGCAGTATTCAACTTTTTTTTTAAACTAGAAACAATCAAACACTTGAGCTTATGTTAAAGATACTCGGCTATGCCATGTTGTTTTTTTAACAGTTAGCACACACACTCTAGCTCGTTTCCGTTTACGTGAACGTTACTGTTTGTTTAATGCTGCTGTGTGAAAGTGGTGTTGTTGTAGTGTCTCTGTGTGTGTAACTTTGTTTGCTTTGGTGTTTGCTTTTTGTTATTTTCTTTGTTTTTGTTTAATATTATCTTTTGTGACATTGTTATTTCCGTTTCCGTTCAATATAAAGCTTTTAGCTGTTGTTGTCTTCGTGATTGTCTTTATGTTTCGTTGTATGTGTGCGTGCCGCTGTCGTGCGTTGGCACAAAATTTATCGCTGCCATAACAAACACCTCTAGCGCTTGCCAGTTATTGTTGTATATTCTTTTTTTTTTATTTTTTTTTTTTTTTTTTGTTTTTGCTGTTATTGTTGAGAATGACGCTTGTGCTAGTCTTGTGAGTCAGTCGCTTTTTAAATATTTTTTGCATGCATGCTGAGAGTATGTGTTGCGTGTCTGTTTATTTTAGCTGAAGGCTACTTCAAACAACCCACTCACAGCAACATTCTGACAAACAAACAAGCAAACAAACATGCATGTTGTTAATCCTTTGTCAGCATTATTTTTGGTAATGTGCACAATTTTTGTTATATTTGTGCAAAGTTTTAATAGCTTCTTGTGTTCTTGTGGGAATAAAATATCACTCATACGCCATGTTAAACTCAAGCCAACAATTCAAAGCTCGTTGTTGATTTCAACTGGATTTAATTTTTTTGTTTCTTCATTTCATCCTTAAAATGTTAATTGGCTCTGATGTTACTTGTTAAAAGCGCTGAGGCAAGTTAAGCCACATAATGTAGGCCGATTAGAGGAACCCTCGTTGAATGTTAACAAAATTCGAACACAGCAACAAAACCCAGCAGATTAGGACAACACCGCACATTTTGATTTTTTGTTTTTCTCTTAACTTTATAACGTGGTGTGTGTGTGTGTGTGTGTGTGTGTGTGTGTGTATGAATGTGCTTGTGTGTGTTTTTGTATCCCTACAGATTTTCGATAGAATACAATTTTATTGAGCTTGTTCAACCTCGAACTCACTGCAAGTTTTTTTTTTTTTTGTTTTCTGTAATGAGCTCATATTTCCGATTTGTGCAAAATTTACATAACCGTCTCAGAATTTTTTAAACAACACTCAATGGAAAACCTGGTAGAATGCTTAAATTGTAACCTTAAGCTATGTAGATGTTTTTAAATTATTAATGTAGATATCTATGTATTTTCTTTAGATAGTTTCATTAGTTTCAGCTCACTTTATGCAAGGCAATTATTGAAAACCGTGAGACCTTGATAACCGGTGCTTATGTTTAACCCTTCGATGCGTGAACATTTTTTTACCCTTCAATGCGTGAACAGGTCCCCAGGGACCTTTTTTTATTTTTAAGTATTTTACTATGAAAAAATACTTAAAGGTATGGAAAATTAAAAAAAAATGATTTCATGATTTTATTGCAAAATGTGCTCTTGTAACATGATATTTGGAAAAGTTTCTTAGAAGTTATAAAATCATAACTATTCGTTCATATTTGTTTCGATTCTAAATACAGTTGAATCTAGAAAGAATCGAGATTGACTTTTTTTTAAATTTATTTATTTTCCTAAAACTGACTCTTTATTCCAAAAAAACAACATAGAAACTTATTTTTAGAAATATATGTGGTCTTTTGTCTTAAATTGTTCCTGAGTTATTTTCGCATTTTAAGCTTTTAAATAGCAGTTACTATTTTTTGCACTATTTAGAGAATTTTAGTTGGTTGCTCACTATTAAGAGTAGTCCGTGTAGAAAAAAAAAAACCATTCACTATTTCGAGCTATTCGCTATTTTGGGAGCTTGTTATATTCAGATTCTACTGCATTCCTTCTGTATACAAACATTATCTCACAGGGCAGAGGGACTTGCTGGTCTTAACATAGCGTTGGTATTCTAAATGCAAAATCATTGTTAAGAAAATTTATGTGGATACTGACATATATTTATTGCAAATCAACACAAAATAATATTTTCAAGAAAAAGACATTGTTCTTTTTCTTTCTTAACTCCAAAAAAATATCAATATTTTTGCAATAAAAAATTCTCTATTTTCGATAACAGCAATTTTCTCTTTTTTAAAAAAAATGATTTTCAATTAGAATAAATTTTCAAATTGTTTAAAAAAATATTTCTTCACCTGTGAGAAATGGAAATATTTCATGTCACTATCCAGCAAAATTTTAGCTTACTTGCAATCGAGAAAGTAATCCAGAAAATTGAAATTATCGATAACTTTCTCGCTTACAGAACCAATTCATTATATACAAGTATGACATTGGCGGTTATAAGTTTTCGCTAGAATTAGAAGTACTTATGTATGAGCTTATGTTGCTGAATAACTTCTTCCCAGTCATCAATTATTTGATTACAACTTGAACGTTGTTGAATACGATATTGCTTTGCACAAACAAATAAGGAAAGTAATTGCTATATTGAATAAAGATCTTCTTACAACTCTTACTAAACAGGGCAAAGGTGCAAAAACACAAAGTTTAAAAATTCATGAATTTCTTCTTTTAAATAGAAAATTCTTGAATATAGAACATAATTTATTTGTTAAATCAGGAACTAAACTTAATGCTGATACAAGTTTTCTTTATTTGATACATGAATTTTAAATTTTTTACAAGTTCTTCGGAGTTTATTTAATTTTTAAAAAATATTTAAATCTAAAAATTTGACGCATTTGAAGCGGACACATAAGTCACGCAGAAAACTTAAATAAAAAAGGCAAAAATTTCGAAAGCTCAAAGGCCTTACATAACTGACTGCATTACGATTAATATGTAATATAATGCATTATTGACCTGATGCTGATTGACCACATTTATGTAATGCGTTGTTGTTGGTTTTTCGCAAAAAAAAATATTCATTTATAGAGAAAAATTTATTGAAAAAGAAAAAACTGCTTTCTATATTTTAATAATATATTCACTATACAAAGTATTTTCTTCAACAAAAACAAATATGTTTAGGATCAAATTTAGAGAAAATAATACTTAAGAGTCTAGACCAAAGGCCTTTGCCGTTATTCTCTAAATATGATGCCTTTTTATCGTGTTCCGAGCAAATTACCAAATTTGCTCTCTTCTTTTTACTTATAAATATTATTTGAAGAGTTTTCTTTTGTATGGCTATTTTTAGTAAAATTTTATGCAAAAAATTTCTTTAATAGAAACTAATGCCCTAACACTGAGTTTTGTGTGAGTTTTTGAACCAACTCTGAATAAGTACGAAATTAACCCTTAAACACATTGTAAGTTTCCCTTAATTCTGGCGTTCAAGTTGATTTTTGAGTTTTGATGTCTTCACAGGCTTATAGTAGAATTTTATGGCAAATATTTTTGTAAAACATTTTAACCCGTTATATCCCTGTTTAATGGGCCTTTTTTGTCCTTTATCACAAATGGGTCAAAAAAGACCCATAAATTGAGAAGTTAGAGGGTTAAAATGTTCCACAAAAATGTTGCCCATAGTATTTTACATAAGTCCTCAGTACATATCTTATACCCAAAATGAAAGCATAACATGATTTCGTATGCCGATTAATTATGAGAATGTTCAAAAAGGGGGAAATTTAAATCTCCTCTTAAATAAGACTCAGTCGTAAACTTTTAAGACGCCGATACACGTGTATTTTTTTTTGCCCCCTCTATCAGAATCCGTTGGCGGAACCTTGTTATTTTGGAAACAATTTGATTTTGTTGTTCAGTGTTATTTAATGTAACAATTGCATTATGCGACATTTTTAATTTTGTTCCTAGAATCGAACCGAGGAACGCGCCTACCATCGCATTAGAGTCGCGAGTTCTAGCCTCGGGTAAGAATATGAACAATGATTGCTTGCTAGAATACTTTACTTATAAATATTATTTGAAGAGTTTTCTTTTAAATGGTTATTTTTAGTAAAATTCTATGCAAAAAAACTAACTGTAACTGAGTTACTGAGGTTTTGGTAGTTTGATCTCAGGTGTCTGTTTTCAATACATATTTTTTGAATATGCTTATTATCACCGGAAAGTTATCTTGCTTATATATTTTTTATTATTAGTTTTATAGGTAAAGTATATTCTATTTTATATTGAGCTGATGTGTTCAGCGAACTTAACACATTAAGTTTGCAACTTTCGGCAATACTTATGCATTTCTCGGTATGAACATAATGAAAATTTTTCAATGCCAGCAGTGATCCAATGCAAAGCACACATTTGTTTACATTTCTGCTATGCATGTTATTTCTGCTACGCTGCGGGTAGTACTTCGATGTTGACCTGCATTGCATCACCGCACCGAGCACATTTTTTTATATGTTTATACCCTAAACCTGAAAGGTCAGGGTAAATAAACTTTGTAAAACGTTTGTAACGCATAGAACGAAGCGAGTCCGGTATAGAAAAGTATATATTTCCTTGATCAGCGTCACCACGTGAGTCGAGCTATCTATGTCCGTCCGTCCGTCTGTCCGACTGTGTGTTGTCCGTATACACAGAATAAAAAGAAGGAGTTGAGATAATTGTATGAAACTTGGTACACATGGTCACATGAACCCAAGAATCTACACTATTGAATATTTTTGAAATCCGCCCACGGACACGCTTACCTTTCATACAACGCAAAAATTGAAAACTGCATATATAAGCTCATAATTAACCTACATCAATAACATTTGGTGTGCATGTGTTTTGTATCAAAGCCAAAATGTGTTCGAAAAATGGGTATCATCCGTTCACGGACACGCCCATCTCCCATACAACATAAAAATTGAAAACGCAATAAATAAGCCTCTGTTTAACCTACAGAGACAAAATTTGTCATGTATGTTTTTTATGACAAAATAAAGATGACTTTGAAAAATGGACATCATCCGCCCACGGACACGCCTACCTCCCATACAACGCAAAAATTGAAAACTGCATAAATAAGCTCATAAGTAAGCTACAACAATAAAATGTGGTGTGTATTTGTTTTGTATCAACACATAGATGTCTGCGAAAAATGGGTATCATCCGCTCACGGACACACCCACCTCCCATACAACCCAAAAATTGAAAACGCAATAAATAAGCCTCTGTTTAACCTACAGAGCTAAAATTTGGCACATATACTTTTTATGACAAGACAAGGATGGTTTTGAAAAATGGACGTCATCCGCCTACGAACACGCCTACCTTCCATACAACCCAAAAAGTTTAAAACTCAATAGATAAGGTTGTGTTTGTCAAAGAGAAATTAAATTTGGTATGTATGTATTTTTTACTAAAACTAAGGTGTGTTAAAAAATTGAGAGTAATCCGTCCATGAACACGCCCACCTCCCATAGGGAAAGCACAATAAAGGCATTAACTGTGAGCTACAGGAATGAAATAGGAATGGTATGTGTAAATTTTTCATCAACATTTAAATGCATATAAAATATAGGCTTCATCCACCCACGGAAACGCCCATTTACAATAATATTATTTTTTTTTTTTAAAGTAGGTTTAGGGTATTTCATAGTCGGCCTAGAGCGATTTTAGACTTTCTTTACTTGTTTTGATAAAATATTTGATAAAACTTTTTATAAATTTTATGCATAGCTGTTAAAATAAATAAAGTAATCGTATTCAATAGGAATTAGATTATTTTTCTTAAAAATTTGTAATAATTGATTCAGTACGATTCTTTTCTGTGTGGCTCAGTAATCAAACGATTACGATTACAAATAACGATTCTTTGAAATTATGGAAATAATCAAAAAGAATCAAAAGTAATCCACAAAAACAGATGGATTATTTTTAAAGATTACTTTTAATTCTTTTTTGATTATTTTAAGAATTTTTTATGCTCAAGCTCAAATTCCTAAAATAATCAAAAAGTAATCTTTTAAAGTAATCGGACTATTTTTGTTGATTATTTTTGATTATATTTGGAATTTAAAGTAATCGTGATTATAATTTGATTTGTGATTGTAATCAATTACTTATCGGAAACTTGTTACTTAAAGATAATATATTGATTACAATTATTTCGAAAAATAATCTAATTGATTACTAATCGTAATCGAAATTTAACAGCTATGATTTTATGTTCCCTGTCTTGTTACATGTATTTCTTTGTAACCAATCAAGGTATTACAAAGATATCACTACTTTTTGAAAAAGATTCATAAAGGTAGTTTTAGTTAGTAGCGGATTAAAACTATATTTAAACTATAAGAAATTTCTCGGACTAAAATTGGACTAAAACTTTAGAGTACGGGAACTATTATATGAAATATCTATTGATTGATTCCTGTTTTTTAAAATTGTTTACTTTTATAAACCAAGTCATAATTTTGTAAAATTTCATTTTGCAGAAATATTTAGTTTTTCAAAGATTTTGCCTTATCTTGTTAAAAATTGGTTTTACTTATCAAGTTTTAAAAATATTATCTGAATTAGGGTAAAATCTGAAATAGAAATTACCCAGTAGACAATGACAGCGCTGCTAGCAGGTCTTCCTGTGGTTTTTGTACTACTGCCGCACTCATATGCAATTGCACTTTCTTTTTTATATGAAATGGGAAAATTTCACAGGCCTTCCGCTCCGATAGCTCAAAAGAGGCCTGATAGAAGCACTTCTTAAGAATGGCTAAAAGAAAGGGTCAACAAAATGTATTGAAAAAAATATTTTTTTTCTTTTAAACCTTTTTCTTTTTTTTATAATTTCTATTATTTTATCTTCTCTCCTATTTTTTTTTATGTCAGATTAATTTCAATCTATAAACTTTTATACAGCAGTAAAAAGGTCCATTATTATGTCATAATTTTAAACTGATATATATTTTGACTTTAAACGAAAAAGTTGCCCTGAAGTATATGAAAAGTTAGTCTTTGAAGGGAAAAAAGTTTGTTGTGCTGCCTTTTGTGTAGAAAAAGAAGGCCTTCAAGAAGGGCTCATAAGAGCAGCGAGGAAAGGATGTGTTTGGTCTTCAAAAGTAGCAGCCAATGCAGGCCTTCGTTTGAAGAGCGCTGGCTTAATTGCCTGCTGGGTAAATATGTTTAGATCGGTTTTATTGCCTATGCAACGAATAATTCTGTGTTAGTATGATCGACCATTTCTTACTAACAATAAATTTCATTTTTTGTTTTTGTATTGCGGACATTAATTATAATTTTTATTATAAAAATTAAAACAACAACAAAAATTTTTGAACCAGTCAAAATTTTAACCCTGCACTTCTGCAATTTTGGTTCAAAACACCACACAACCATCGTCATTCATGCATATAATTTCATTTGAGTGTAATTTTTAAAACATATCTATTAAAAATCAAGTCTAAAGTTCAGCCATTCTAGTTGAATAACAGCTTGTCACAATAACATATTAACTATAGAAGTAGTAACTGCCCTTCATGATGCATTTAATTAAAGTTTAAACCCAAAGTAATTGTGTTAATCTTTACGACTTGTGCTAAAAATGTTTAATACCAAAAACAAAACCGTCATTTATTTGCCATATAAAATCATTATGAAAATCCGACACCACAGAGCTAAACAGCCAAACAACACATGTCTTAAAAGACATAAAACACTCAAAGTACATAAGAACAATTACACTGAAAATTTACAATGAATACTAATGGTATTTCTTAGAATTACTTTCAGATAGACACTCTAGTTAATTGAACTTATACATTAGAGTACCTACTAAAAATGTTTTTGTATATCAATCCTGAATTCTAGGAAGTTCCAATAAAACGAAATGTAAGGATCTGAAATTAGGACAAGTGTTGATTTTTTCAAGTGTAGCAAGTATTTCAAGTGTTGTATAGAATAGAACCAAACCATAAAATCCGATATCATTCATTGTTATTATCAGTCATAAACTAACACACACACACACACACACATGTAATTGAAACTTTTAAGCTATGTGTTCTTAAAACTTAAACATTGGATCAAAATATAACCGAATTTGGTGGCTATTTTGCATGTATGTGTGTGTTTAAGCTCATGTAAGAGAAGAATGATATTGGCACGTACATATATATGCGTTGTGTGCACATTTTCATGTCTGCCTGCATGTGTGCTGTTGTGAGTGCGTGCATTATACGAGTATGTTTGACTTTGATTTATCTGCTTCATTAGCAAAAACTTCAATTAACAATAGACTGAGCTGCTTCTCTGATACCCATCAGCAGTTGAATAATGTTGGAATCATCTGCTACAGCCTTTTTCATTCTTCTTTGTCTGCCTGTTTTACTACAATAACATTTGAACACATGTGTTTAACATTAACTCAAAGACATAAAAGTTTAGCCAAGACATAAATAACATTTCATTAAAGAGATAACGATTCAGCAGATAAACAGACGAAAAAGGTGTTTCCTTTTCAGTTCGAATTCGAGTATAGGTCATTGTTGTTAACCCATCAAAATTCAATGGCAAAAGTAATTAAGTTAATTGCATAAAGACACGTAGATAACTTATAAAATTAGTTCAATAAATATAAAATAGCAGTTTATGATATTTGCTTTTTTAACAGATGCATATGTGTTGGATTAAAATTAAAAATCCATTTTTTTTGTGTGCATTGTTAGGCAAAAATTTGTTTAAAAGAAACTTCAAATAAAACATTATATTTTAGAGATTTAAGTGCTGATTAAAAACAAAGATGCAATGCATGCTATTTAATAAAATTATAAATATAAAAGCAAAAGGTTAAGTCGACGACATGTTTTTGGTTTTTGTTGACCAACACTGAGATTAAACTCAGTGCAGACCTTATTTATTTTTTATTTAATTTATTTTTGTTTTTTAATTCCTAACAAAAAAACTGTTTTATTTTCAGAAACAACACAAACAAAACAACATAATACAGATAATTATAATTATACCCTCAAGCTATGTATGTTATGCTAAGCAAAACCAAAACTTAAGCGGCTTTTTAGTAAACAAAACAAAAAACCCATCAAACAAAATGTCAAAAACAGCTTCTCCATAGTGACTAATGAGGAGGGAGGCGGGGGAAAAAAGTAATTAGTAAAACACAGATAGCTAAATATTTTAAATTTTTTAAGAAGACAAATGATGTTTTTTTAAGAAATGCAATTAAAAACATGATGATAAGAAAATCATTTTTGTGCCTTCTACTTCAACAATGCTCTAAGGAATTACGAAGAAGCTTGAGTGGGAAAAATATGAACATAACGCAAAAAAAAATCACAAGTGATGATGCTTGTGATGCAATTATAAATAATATAAATTATAACAGTAATCAAGAACTTTGAATTTTTCCATAAGAAAAACTTTTTCTTGCTTGCTCGGGGAATATCAAGAGAAAACTGTTCACTTTTTTACCATAACTATAAAGAAGGTAGATAGTTACCAGCTCCAAGGTTTCCACTGACTAACGGCATTCTTAGTACCTTTTTATTTTCTGTCATTGTTACTCATAGCTTTTTTTTTAGCATTGTTTTTTTTTGCAAGCATAAGTTTAAAATGAAAATTTTTCCAAAATTAAGCAGAAAAGTCTTTAAAAATATACACTGAAATTATAAAAACTCTTTAAACAATATGAAATTGTATTATTATTATGATTTTTCAAGGTTTGATGTTGATGAAATTGCATTTAAGTTGATTATAAATGAGCAAATAAATGAAAAAAAGGCAAAACGTAGAAACCAGAATTTTTTTGGAGTCTGAACACGAGACCTCTGCATTGGCACTCAGGCTCGCTAACAATAGAAATATATACGAGCACGAAATAAATTTTTAATTTTAATTTCTACAAATTTTCAACCTCATACAGCTTAATTTATTACCTTTTGTGGCAAAATTATCAAAAAATTCTGCTTGCACATGTATTTATTTTTAGAGCAAGTTTTTCATATTCGCACAAAACATTAAATTTTCTAATGAAAACACAATAAATATTGCCTTTGATATGAAAACTAATTCAGATGCTTCAAACTGTCTATTGCTGCCAATACTTGTATGTTTATGTGTATTGCTGTCAAAATATCACATATTTATTGTCATATAAATATGGTTTTGAGTTTATGTAGCACTTGAATTAATAACGATAAGATATTTTATGGTTGAATGCAAACAAAATTCAACGCAGAAAATTTAAAAAGCTTGAGAGTGCATGTTTTTTAATTTTATAATTAAAAACAAACATTTAATAAGTTGTATTTTTCAAGTGGTTAACTTATGACTAATAAAACTGGTCGAAAATTTAGAACTTTTTTAAAGTTGACTTCGTACACTCAGAAACATATCAACTGTAATATTAACAAGTAAAGAAAGTCTAAAGTCGGTCTAGGCCGACTATGAAATACCCTAAACCCACTTTTCAAAAACAAAACATTTTTATTGTAAATGGGCGTCTCCAAGGGAGGATGAAGCCTATATTTTATATACATTTAAATATTGATGAAAAATTTACACATACCAAGTTTTATTCCTGTAGCTCACAGTTAATGCCTTTATTGTGCTTTCGCTATGGGAGGTGGGCGTGTTCATGGACGGATTACTTCCAATTTTTGGATTACTTCCAACACACCTTAGTTTTGGTATAAAATACATACATACCAAATTTAATTGCTCTATGACAAACATAACCTTATTTAATGCGTTTAAAACTTTTTGGGTTGTATGGGAAATAGGCGTGTCCGTAGGCCTAAAACCATCTTTGTCTTGTCATAAAAAACATTCGTGCCAAATTTTAGCTCTGTAGGTTAAACAGAGTTATTGCGTTTTCAATTTTTGGGTTGTATGGGAGGTGGGCGTGTCCGTGAGCGGATGACGTCCATTTTTCGAAGACATCTTTGTGTTTGTATAAAACTCATACATATCAAATTTTATTGTTGTAGGCTAATTATGAGCTGAGATATGCAGTTTTCAATTTTCGCGTTGTATGGGAGGTAGGCGTGTCCGTAGGCGGATGATGTCCACTTTTCAGAACCATCTTTGTTTTGTTACAAAAAACATATGTGCCAAATTTTAGCTCAGTAGGTTAAGCAGAGGCTTATTTATTGCGTTTTCAATTTTTTGGTTGCATGGGAGGTGCGCGTGTCCATGAGTGGATGACACCCATTTTTCAAAAACATCTTTGTGTTGATATAAAACACAAACATACCAAATTTTATTGTTGTAGGCTTATTATGAGCTGAGTTATGCTATTTTACATTTTTGCGTTGTATGGGAGGTAGGCGTGTCCGTAGACGGATTCCAAAAATATTCAATAGTGCAGATCCGTGGGTGCATGTGACCATGTGTACCAAGTTTCACCCAATTATCTCAACTCCTTCTTCTTATCCTGTGTATACGGACAACACACAGACGTACAGACGGATGGACGGATGGACGGACGTACGGACATGAATAGCTCGACTCACGTGGTGACGCTGATCAAGAATATATATACTTTTCTATACCGGACTCGCTTCGTTCTATGCGTTACAAACGTTTGCACAAAGTTAATATACCCTGACCTTTCAAGTTTAGGGTATAAAAATTACCGCTGTTATATCAAAACTCTATTAGATTGAATGATTTGCGATTAAGTTCAGAGTTTTCTTTGTTGTGAATGAACGTTTCAAAGCAGGGACCGAAAATAACTGTTATTTTGAAACTTTTTTTAGAAAAAAATCATTGTACTAAAGGCACTGGCGAAGATTGTCACGTTAACCAAATTTATCCTTGTTTCATTTGTTCTTTAAAAATATTAAGTTTTATATTAAAAATTCTAAAATAACTGTTATTGTTCACGGCAAATCCAGAAAAAGTAAACCTAAACCTTAAAAAACAAAAGTGCTTTAAGTTCAATAAAAATGCATGGAACGTTAAGGATATTGTTTGTGTTTTCGTGTGGTAAAAGCATTTTGAAAAAAAAATTTATTGTATCCTTAAATTTAAACCGATTTTATTGAATGTGTTTTTAATCTATAGCAAGTTAAAAAAATTGTAGGTTTTTTTTTTTTTGTAATATGGTATTTTGCGATTTAAAAAATCAAAGCACCGTTACATAATATTCACAATTGAAACATTTTCTATTGAAAATGAATTTTTAAAAAAACTTATTTTATATTGAAAAAAAAAATTTAAAAAAGTGATTCAAGAGTGAAACGTGAGTGACAATTTTTACTGATAAGTTGGATTATCTTGGAAAATAATTGGCTGGCATAATTTATGTCTCGGATTTACTTTAAATATAAGATTAGTGAATTTTGCATTTTATTAAATCAGGCAGACGCAATTATTTTTCATTAAAAAAGCATTTGAAGAAGTGAAACGTGAGTGACATTTAATTTTTTTTTTTGTTTATTTTTGTATTAGAAATGAAAGAAGATGACGAAAACATCAAGAAAAAATTAAAGCCGACTCTAAAAGAACGTATGAAAAAAAGATAGAGAAAAATTATAGTTAAATCCGAATTCATATAAAAAAACAAATTTAGCAAATATTAAAAAGATCTTATTAAATCATTATTTTAAGTCGGTGGACTCGACGGAATTGCTAATAGGCCAGCCATATATTCAAATTTCGCACGGTCTTTGGCTTTTAATGAGCGCAAGGATCAACCAATTAGTCTTAATGATATACATACAGATTCGGATGCAGAACCGGATTAAATGCTGTTAAAATTATATATTTCACACATAGTTTTTGTGTTGTTTTTAAATTTTTGAATTATTTTTTTAACTATTTTATGCTTAACATAATTCTTTCCATACAATTTTTTTTTCTTTTTTGGATACAAATGTCCTTAATTTTAAAAAACAAAATTTTTTTATAAAATATGCTTAATAAAGTTCACCAGATTAACCACGATGCAAAAAAGGTACAATTAAAATTGATTTGAAATGTGAGTGACATCGAAAACGACATCGTGAAACGTGAGTGACAAAATCAGTATATGAAAAAATCTTAAAATTCTGAGAGAAAAAACTAAATTTGTTCCTGCAGTTAAAATTTCTAATCAATTTCGTTACGGAATATGACTTTATTCCTTATAGTTACTCAAACAAATCGCAGATATTAAGCAATTTGTTAGAAGAACTCGAAAAATTAAAATCATACGAAAACGTGAGTGACACACCATTTAAAGAGACTTTTTTCGAAATGTGTAAATATATATAAAACTTTTTGCATGAACTTAAAATAGTGAGCCAAAGACTTTTTGTACCCATATAATTTTATATCAAAAGCTTTTGAATTTGATGGAGAAAAACTTATGTTTACTGCTATGACTGAAATGTGAGTGACACTTGATTTGCCGTTCAGTTTTATTTTTTCGCTCATAAATAGCACTAATTTTTAGAGTTTTATTTTATTAATCAGAAAATAAAACTTATTTTTGAGTTATATTGTTTCACTCTGAAATAAAACTTATTTGTTGAGTTTAATTTTTTTACTCAGCAAATAAAACTTATTTTTGAGTTTATTTTTTACGCTCTGAAATAAAACTTATTTTTTGAGTTTTTTTATGTTTACTCAGAAAAAAAAACTTATTTTTGAGTTTAATTTTTACGATCTGAAATAAAACTTCTTTTTTGAGTTATATATTTTTACTAAAAAAATAAAACTTATATTTGAGTTTTTTTTTCACTCTTAAATAAAAATTATTTTTTTAATATTATTTTTCACACAGTAAATAACACTTATTTCTGAGTTTAATTTGCTTCGTTTTTAAATAAAACTTTTTTTGATTTCTACTTTTTAGTGAGAAAATATAACTCATTTTTGAGTTATATTTTTAATAAAATTACACATATTTATTTTAAATATGGCATGCAAAAAGAGCCATAATCAAACGAGAGTCCAATTTAAGAGTTGATATAAAAATTACGAGAGACTTATTTTGTGAGTAAAACAATAAAACTTAAAAAAAACTGTTATTTTCTGAATAAAAAATTAAACTCAAAAAAAGTGTTAAAAACAGATTTTTTTAATATAACTCATAACAGTTACGGTCCCTGTTTCAAAGTATTTTTGTGCTGTTTAAAATTATCTGTTGAAATATTTTTGAGTTTTTGTTGAAATGTCTGTCTTCTCTAAGCAATAGTTTTTAAATGTGTTTTACTATATTTATATTATCGATATCAATAGCTCAGAGGAAGTGTGCTAGACAGTCATGCGGAAGACGAGGGTTCTTACCCTAGCGGTGTAAGTATCAAAAATTGTAATTTTATAATTGCACTCAGAAAAAAGTTTCTCGGAATATGCTAAAAAAGGCATCATATTTAAAGAAAAATGTTATAGACTTTGCTCCAGAGAATGCATATCTCTAAATGTAATCCTAAAAATAATAAAAAGCTTTTTTAAAAAAGAAAGAAAATATATAAAAATATATCATTTTCTTCACGCCTTCTATAGTTTAATACCAACAAAATGTTGAAACCTAGATGGACACATGATAAAGAAGTAAACAAAAAGCGCAACAACAAAATCTTCGCAGAAGCAATGCAGTCAGCTTTTTGAAATTTTGCGACTAGCAAAAGAGTCGAAAAACACTGCTTTGATAAAGTGAAAAGTGCATTCGGTAATTCCATTCTGGTTTTGCGGCAGTTGTACTTATTAGCTTGTCAAAGTTAGTGGACTGCATGAACCACAGAGACTACTGATGAGTCGGAGTAGCGTCCGACGAAGCCATGGTCTAGTCTGCTCGGTTCTTCTGAGGAATATTTTGTTGTTGTAGCAACCTGTTGCTTCATGAATTTTTTGGCATTAAGCTCAAAATATAATTCTTAAAGAAGAAGTTCTTTAAGAATTAAAAAATAAATTATATCATTTTTAGAGAAAATTACTTTTTATTTTTGAGAAAATATTTATTTTCGTTGAAGAAAATACTTCTTATAGTGAATTTTTTATCAAAATATAGGAAAAAATTCTCATTTTGAATGGATTTTTCTCTTTAAATGCAATTTGTTTGTGCGAGAAAAATACTTATCATTATTAGAGACATTGAAATATTTTCATTTCCCACAAATGAAGAAATATTTCTTGGAAAATGTGAAAATTTATTTTAAATGAAGAAAATTTTATTTCAAAAAGAAAAAAATGCTGTTAGCGAAAATAGAGAACTTTTTTACCGGAACAGATTTGTGTTTTTTTTCTGAGTGTAAACTTCTAATTCTGTTTAATTACCTGTTTGGTCAAAAATAACCTTCAAAATAAATTTTGCTTACAATCTTAACAAAACATTGTGCATTTAATTTTGTATTTAAAAAAAAAAAATATATTTTAAATAGAACAAAATTCTTTGTTGGTCTTGTCGGTATTTGAACACCTAGGACAGTCGAGCATTAGACGCACACATCAGCACAATGAGCTAAACATGAACTTACAAAAAAGTGATGAAATTTCAATAAATTGGTTTTTCAAACGACTGTTAATTTGAAAGTTTCATATGTTGGCTGTTATTTAACAGTAAAATCTGTTGTTTCAACACATGATTTATTTGATATAACAGTATTTTTTTTCTAAGTGTAGATTTTTAACGAATAGACGAATAAACGAATGGTATTTGGTATTTGGTATTTGGTATTTGGTATTTGGTATTTGGTATTTGGTATTTGGTATTTGGTATTTGGTATTTGGTATTTGGTATTTGGTATTTGGTATTTGGTATTTGGTATTTGGTATTTGGTATTTGGTATTTGGTATTTGGTATTTGGTATTTGGTATTTGGTATTTGGTATTTGGTATTTGGTATTTGGTATTTGGTATTTGGTATTTGGTATTTGGTATTTGGTATTTGGTATTTGGTATTTGGTATTTGGTATTTGGTATTTGGTATTTGGTATTTGGTATTTGGTATTTGGTATTTGGTGTTTGGTATTTGGTATTTGGTATTTGGTATTTGGTATTTGGTATTTGGTATTTGGTATTTGGTATTTGGTATTTGGTATTTGGTATTTGGTATTTGGTATTTGGTATTTGGTATTTGGTATTTGGTATTTGGTATTTGGTATTTGGTATTTGGTATTTGGTATTTGGTATTTGGTATTTGGTATTTGGTATTTGGTATTTGGTATTTGGTATTTGGTATTTGGTATTTGGTATTTGGTATTTGGTATTTGGTATTTGGTATTTGGTATTTGGTATTTGGTATTTGGTATTTGGTATTTGGTATTTGGTATTTGGTATTTGGCATTTCATATTTGGCATTTCATATTTGGCATTTCATATTTGGCATTTCATATTTGGCATTTCCTCTCTCAGTGATATCTGTGTGGTTTTGTTTCATCTGTTCTTTTTTTCTTAAAGAAGAATCATCCGTTATGCGTCTCTAGGCAGCACTCGCCACAAATCCCAACAATCCCACATGAGACAAGTACCGGCTCATATTTTTATAATAACTATGCTTATTATACCCTAAGCCTGAAAGGTCAGGGTATATTAACTTTGTGCAAACGTTTGTAACGCATATAACGAAGCGAGTCCGGTATAGAAAAGTATATATATTCTTGATCAGCGTCACCACGTGAGTCGAGCTATCTATGTCCGCCCGCACGTCCGTCCGTCCGTCTGTCCGTCTGTGTGTTGTCCGTATACACCGGATAAGAAGAAGGAGTTGATATAATTGGATTAAACTTGGTACACATGATCACATGAACCCAAGGATCTGCACTATTGAATATTTTTGGAATCCATCCGTGTTTTGTATCAATACAAAGATGTCTTCGAAAAATGGTTGTCATCCGTCCACCAGGGTATCATCAGCTCACCTCCCATACAACCCAAAAATTTAAAACCCAATAAATAAGCCTCTGTTTAACCTACAGAAACAAAATTTGGCACACATGTTTTTTATGACAAGACAAAGATGGTTTTGAAAATTGGACGTCATCCGCCTACGGACACGCCTACCTCCCATACACAAAAAAGTTTAAAACTCAATAAATAAGGTTATGTTTGTCATAGAGAAATTAAATTTGGTATGTATGTTTTTTATACCAAAACTAAGGTGTGTTCAAAAATTGGAAGTAATCCGTCCAAGAACACGCCTAACTCCAATAGCGAAAGCACAATAAAGGCATTAACTGTGAGTTACGGGAATAAAACTTGGAATGTGTTAATTTTTCATCAACATTTAAATGCATAAAAAATGAAAGCTTCATCCGCCCACGGACACACCCATTTACAATAAAAATTTTTTTGTTTTTGAAAAGTGGGTTTAGGGTATTTCATAGTCGGCCTAGACCGACTTTAGACTTTCTTTACTTGTTTTTAGCTTTAATTTGTTGCTTGGTTGAAATTTCTTTGCCAATTTTTCTTGAAAACCGTACAACCACAAACTTCAATTCACAAACTTAATGAAGATTAAAATTATTTTAATTCCTTCAGGGTGGTTGGTAAGGCGATTATTTAAGACGCTTTTAAAATATTTCACTAGCATTTAATCATTAATTTAACTCATTTATTTAATATGCTGTGTAATTTCTTACCAAGTTTCCTTCCACTTTCACGTTATATCATCATTAGATTTGACGCTGTTAACAGGTCTTGACTGCATTAAGTCTGATTATTTAACCAGATACTATCAACAGGTTAGAAATATCAAGTTATAATTAACCAGCTTGACTTGCTGCTATTTCAACAATTAATTAAGGTGAATATTAATTTAAGCTCTGTGTGCCAGTTCAGTTAACCTATTGAATTCGTAGTACAGGCAGAATTTAGTATTGCCGTTTAGAGTTGAATGTAGGTATGTAAATCAATAGCTTTATATGTAGAAAGTCATTATCAAGATACTTATTGAATTTAGTTTCAACATTGTTTGCCGCCTCATTAGATTGCCTGCTAAACAACTGATTGGGTTATCGTACACTTGAGATAACCATGAACTCACTTGTAAACGTGACTAAATTATGACTTTGCTAAATTAAATAATTAAATTATTAGTTAAGTAATTAATTTATGAATGCTTGTCACGAGAAATACTTTAAGACTTTTATGAAGTGTGGAAACTCAATAAAATTGATTGCTGACCTTAAGTGTAACAAGTAGTAGTTGTTTTAGCTTGGTAGAAATTAGTTAACAAAAATTTTCACACATTTTTATATAAATTTGTGATTTTTTTTTTTTTATATTAATTAAATTTAACATCAGTTGTATACAAACTTTGACTGTATAATAAATAATTCAATGTTAACAAAGAAACAAATTTTTTCTTTGATGTCAACAAAGAAACATTCTTGATATCTTGTGCAATAAATCGCTGTTGACAACAATACGTTTAAGATTATGATGAATGAGCATTTTTTAACTATAGATCCGGCTAAGTTGATGCCTAAAACGACATCAGCCAATTGAAAGTAGCGGTCTATAGCGGAAATATGTCAATGCGACTATGAACATCCCTGTTCTATTTACACATTATATTGCCTACATGCTTCTCATGCAACAGTTTTTTGTTTTTTGCTCTCATTTCTTTTTATGTATAACACTGAATTCATTCGTTAATAAACTTCCAATCTATTAAGTGTAGCTAGCGGCTTTCTTTTTTATTCTTAACAGGTTATGGGCCCAGGCACTTACGGTGTCGGCAAGAAATAATAAGTACTTTTTTATTAACCGCAAATAATTAAAAGTTTTGCATTAATGGGTTCGCTGTACCAAATCGATAAGCTCGACGAAAAAAAACTACGAAACATGGGCAATGCAAATGCGCAGCGTGCTCATCCACGCTGAGTTGTGGAAAGTCACATCGGGTGAGCTTGTAAAACCCAAAGTAACAGGTGAGATTGCTTTATGGACAACGATTGACGAAAAGGCACTGGCGACGCTTTCGCTTTGCTTGAAACCAACACAGCTGAATCATATAAAGAAGTGTAAGTCGGCTGCTGAAGCTTGGCAGCGGTTGAAAGACGTTCATCAACCAAAAGGTCCGGTGCGGAAAGTTGCTTTGTATAAGCAGCTTTTGAATCTACGTATGCGGGAAGGCGAATCAATTTCCAACTACATTAATTCGTTCTCATCAATTACTGACCAATTAGCAGAAGTTGCTATAGAAGTAAATGACGAGTTGGCTGCTATAATTCTACTTTCAAGCCTACCAAAGATGTATGAGACTTTTGTGGTGGCAATGGAAACACGTGACGAGTTGCCCTCCTTGGATGTCTTGAAGGTCAAACTCTTGGAAGATGGAGTTCGCAGAGATGACGCATCGAAAATCAAAGCTAATGGCGAAAATACTGCATTTTCAGCAATGGCGGCATATGCAAGCAACAACAACAGCAACAAATCGACAAGAAAGAACGTGAAAAGGAACGTAAAAAACTTCACGTGTTTTCGCTGTGGCGAGCGCGGGCATCTTGCGCGAGATTGTCAATTGCCAGCTAAAAAATTTTCAAAGGAAAGTACTGCAGAAAAATCAAAAAATTTCACTATTTTAGCGGCTGCTGAAACACACAACTTAAAGATGTATGACTGGTGTCTCGACAGTGGCGCCACGGCTCATATGTGTTGTGAGCGTGATTTGTTTATATCCTTTGAAGAATATTTTGAGAAAATTGACCTTGCAGCCGATTATTCAGTTGTGGCCAAAGGTATTGGTAAGGTATTATTGCAGACTGAGTGTCAGTTAACATTAAACGATGTATTATACGTGCCAGAACTACGTGCAAATTTTGTTTCACTAGGCAGAGCGATGAAAAAAGGCTTTACAGCGAATTTCAGCAAAAATTATGCTGATATACTGGATGAATATGGCGATACGGTGCTCAAGGCAAAGGCAAACTGTGGCTTGTTTTTAGTTGAGACAAAGGTCAACAAGTGTATGTTAGCAGCACAATGTGTGTCAGAAAAGTGGCACAACCGTTTTGGACATTTAAATTATGACGATTTAAAGAGGTTATCCGATGGTAATATGGTACATGGCATGGAGAGGATTTCCAACGCAAGTAACTCTGGCTGCATTACTTGCATGAAGAACAAAATATGTACCCAAAAATTTCCAAAGAAAAGTGAGAGCCGTGCAGTAAATACCTTAGAGTTGATTCACACTGACGTGTGTGGACCGTTTTCAACGCAGTCGCTTGGTGGGTCAAAATATTTTTTGACATTTATTGATGATAAGTCGCGCCGTATTTTCGTGTACTTTCTCAAGCAAAAAAGTGAAGTATTTCAGTGTTTTGTTTCATTTAAAAACATGGTTGAATGTCAAACTGGTCGACGGATAAAATGTTTGAGAAGCGACAACGGCCGTGAATTCATCACCAAAGAATTTGGTACATTTTGCGACAATAATGGCATATTACGGCAGTTGACTGTGCCATATACGCCTCAGCAGAACGGCGTAGCAGAGCGGACGAATAGAACGCTTGTAGAGATGGCAAGGAGTATGCTATCATTTTCGGGGATGACTGAAAGCTTATGGGCGGAAGCAATTGCAACAGCGGCATACATCCGGAACAGATCGCCAACAAAATCTCTTATAGGAGTAACGCCGTATGAAGCATGGACACAGCGAAAGCCTAGCGTTCGCCATATGCGTACTTTCGGATCGATAGCAGTAGCCCTCGAGAAAGTGAGGCACAAAAAGTTCAAACCTAAAGGTAAAGAGTACCTGATGGTGGGCTATTCCCTAACGGCTAAAGCATATCGACTTTATGATGCAGAAACAAAGCAAGTAATCGAGCGACGGGACGTTTTATTTCAAGAACACATAGGACAAGAAGGTGCGCAATCTAACAAAGTGGATTTGCAAGGTTTGTTATCTTTGGAAAATGTATGTAGGAGTGAAAGCGTGTGTCACAGCGAAACCATTAAATGCGATGACAGTGACGACGAAAATAATGACGTCGACGCAGAAGGCGAATCCAGCGCAAAAGTTCTCGAACAAAGTCTTGAAAATCAAACTCTTTTTGAGGGATTTACCGATAGCAGCACAGACAGCGAGCAACAGGAAGGTGACGACAATTACACAAGTGCCGAAGATCACAAAGCGCCAAAGGACAAATCTGGTAGGCCTAGACTTGAACGATCGTGTAAAAGAGTGAGCAACAGGCTGAATGCTATTGGGCAACATATAATACCGCAAACTTACGATGAAGCTGTGAGAAGTATAGATGCAGGCTTGTGGCAAAAGGCCATGAGAACTGAATTCGATTCACTTCAGCGTAATAAAACCTGGTCGTTGACCGAACTACCAGCAAATGAACGTGCGATTGGTTGCAAATGGGTGTTTAGTCATAAGAAGGACACAAGTGGTAATATTCATCGTTACAAAGCTCGTCTGGTTGCCAAAGGGTGCTCGCAACGTGTAGGTATTGACTATGATGAAACTTTTTCACCAGTTTGTCGTTTTGAGACGATACGGATAGTGATAGCCATGGCCGTCGAAATGCGGATGTTTACACACCAAATGGACGTATGTTCAGCGTACTTAAACAGTGAACTAAGTGAGGCTGTTTATATGAAGCAGCCAGAGGGACATACCAATGCAAACCACCCAAACAAAGTGCTTCAACTCAACAAAGCTATATATGGTTTAAAACAATCAGGAAGAGAATGGAATGCCAAGCTGGATGCGACACTTAAAGATTTTGGTTTTTTTCCATGTGCCAATGAACCATGCCTGTATAAGCGGAACCAAGGTAACTTGTCATTAATTCTGGTTTACGTTGACGATTTAATTATAGCATGCCAACTCAAATCCGAGCTGATGAAAATTAAAGATGAGATTTCTAAAAGGTTCGAGTGCGTTGATAAGGGTCCACTCAATCTATTTCTTGGCATGCGCGTGCATCGTGATGGTGACGTTGGCAGCATTACAAATGATCAGTCAAACTATATCAAAGAGCTACTTGAGCAGCATAGTATGAATAATTGTAGAAGTGCAGCGACACCGCTAGATCCTGGCTTTCAAGTGGCATGCAGCAATGAAGACTGTGGAACTGTAGATGCAAAATTGTACCAATCATCTGTGGGTGCTTTAATGTGGCTAGCACTTACAACAAGACCTGATATTTTGCACTCGGTTACAAAGCTGGCGCAGCGTAACACAAATCCACATACCGAGCATATGGCGGGTGTTAAACATTTACTGCGATACTTATCATCTACCGTGGACATGAAGCTGCATTACGAAGCGACGGGTGAACCACTCAAGGGATTTGCCGATGCCGACTGGGGTGGCGATAAGAGTGATCGCAAATCGTACACAGGCTACGTGTTCTTTTTGGCTGGCGGTCCTATATCTTGGAAATCTCAAAAACAAGGTTCCGTTTCGTTGAGCAGTACCGAAGCAGAATATATTGCATTGTGTACAGCTGTAAAAGAGGCGATATTTTTGAGACGTTTACTGTGCGAAATTGGTGTTATAGAAAGCAGCATTGCTACTGTGGTATATGGTGATAATCTTGGCGCACAACAACTGTCTAATAACCCGGTTTTCCATGATAGAAGCAAACACATCGATATCAAATTCCATTTCATTAGGGAAGTGATTAAGAGCGGCGATGTAAAGCTTAAATATATGTCTACAGACAATATGATTGCTGATATCTTTACGAAAAATCTATTTAAGGCAAAGCATTGTAATTTCGTAAAATCACTAAGTTTGAATTAAATCTTTATTTTTGGTACATGTAACATAATCGCATTGAGGAAGAGTGTTAGAAATATGTCAATGCGACTATGAACATCCCTGTTCTATTTACACATTATATTGCCTACATGCTTCTCATGCAACAGTTTTTTGTTTTTTGCTCTCATTTCTTTTTATGTATAACACTGAATTCATTCGTTAATAAACTTCCAATCTATTAAGTGTAGCTAGCGGCTTTCTTTTTTATTCTTAACAAAAAGCAAATCATAACGCGATTGGATCTGCTTTCAAGGATATTGACTATCTGAAAATCTTTGACTCTTTTGGAATTTGCAAGCAATCATTTTTAATATGATAAAACATAGAAATAAAATAAAAGCAATATTTTATTATTTTTTCAGTCAAAATGTCTGGAATGTAATAAACGTGGTATTTATAAACAATGCAAAGTATTTTAATAAGTAAAGTTATTTTTCAAAAATAAAGAATATAAATTCTTGACTGTAAATAAAATCAAAGCAAATTGTGGTATTTTAATTATTACTTGTTTGTTTATTTATTTTTGAGTTATCAATTTTCATGTGAGAAAAAATCAGAAAATTATTTTTGAAAAATTTATTATTTAATATGAGGTAAACGATAAAATTTATTTGACGTTAAAATTTAAACGTCAACAGGGGTAGAAGTTGAAAAGTTACCCCATTTGACGTTTTGAATTTTTTCAAAACCTGACTATTTCACTTCCAGGCCGTTTTACGGTATGAAGGACGATTGATAGCAATTTTTGGAATAGGTGACAAAATCATCCTTTTCCCATAAGCTATCACATATTAAAAATCCAGGATGACAACTTTTGTTTTGGGACTAGTTTTGGAGGTGTTGAAGTTTGACTTTCATACAAAAATCACTTTTTTTTTGCTTTTCGGCGCAAATTTCACCACGAAGGACGATCGATCGGAACTTGAGCATAGTGCCAATCGATTTACCTTGTCAAAATACATTTATGAGCAAAAATCCAGGATGAGAACTTTTCATCTTCTACCCTTTTTGACTTTTTTTCCCAAAAAAAATTTCAAAATTACAATTGATTCATTTGGTGCAAATTCACCATAGGAAGGACGAGTTATACGATCAAAAGGATAATGGAAATTCTTTTCCGACACTATGAAGGTCTTATCTGGCCATTTGCAAGCAAATCACTTTTCAATTTTGACTTTTACAACTCTTTCCATTCATGACATTTTCAAAAACTGACTTTTTCACTTCCAGGCCAGTTTACGTTATGAAGGACGAATGTTTTGAAAATGGACATATTATGCAATTAAATTTAATTTTTTTATCAATTTTTTATTAAAATTTTATTTTATACTTTATTTTGTTGTTGCGGCGAATTCATATCTAAGAAATTATTTGCGGCGGTTTGACCAAAAATTTGGCCTGAAGATTTTTGGCTACATCACAGAAGTGCTCCATTGGCTGTTATTTCCAAGTTATTTTGCTGTTATTTTCCATTATTTTGTGTTGAACAAGGGGTGTTGCTCCGCCCATAAGACCATTTTTTATATTTAATAGCTTTGGTTATAATGATCAAAGAATATTGAAACTCAAAGTGGAGTTACTATTTGTTGATGGCCTTCTATTAAAAAGCTAGACAGACATTGCAGAAGGACGGCAGCAACGCACCGGGCATCAGCTAGTATTATTTAATTATTATGTTGCTTTTTCTCCGATTTCAAAAGGACATATTAACTTTTTAAAAAAATAACTACGAACTGTGGAATTTGAAATGGAACATAACTAGTCAAAAAACCTAATAATAATTTTTTTCCGTTAATAACTTTCCGTTCGAAAACGTAACTGAGACATTAAACTGAAAAAATGATATGCGTGCATCATACGAAAATAGACAAACAATTGTGAGGTGACAGTGAAACTTTCTGACTGTCTAACAGTCTTAATTCTGAATATAAATTTTTGCATTGTTTATTTGAAAAGTTTTACATTTAAAGTTAATTATTCTAAAAATCAAATCAATTAACTTATACAAATATATACCTAACTGTGAATATCTCATCAACAATATATATTATATATTTATATTTACTAAATTCTATTGGTGTTCCCACTAAATTCTTAAAATTTCTTTCTTTTGTTTAAAAGTTTAATTCATCTCATTTTATATGCAAAAAAACTAGCTGGATTTCTGAGAAAGCAATTCAAAATTTACGTTCAATAGAATTAAAAACAACTCTTATGGGTGTTTTTGTTTTTCCTCGAAACTTTAAAGCGTGGTAATTCTAGTTCTGCGGCTTGTTTTATCATGTTAATATATACAATGTTATTAGAAACCATTTTACTGTACTTATAAAGGAACGGATAGCAAAGTTCATTAAGTGGATGCGGAACTGCTGAAGCTGAAATTGAATTTTGAAATTTGAAACAAATTTTTTTAATTTATCGGCTGTCTGGCCTGTTTGGCTGATTTTGCTGTAAGGTTTTTGAAAAAAAAAATAAATAGATAAACAAAAAAAAACCACAGTGCTCATGAAAACATGCACTTGAATCAGTGTGATAACCGCTTTGGAATGAAATAAAACGAAAAATATTCAATCCAATTTCAACGTCGAAAATCCTGTCGGAAATCAAAAAACTACACTGAGAAAAAACACATACCTTGCTCCGGTAAAAAATTTCTCTATTTTTGATAATAGCAATTTTCTCTTTTTCAAATAAAATTTTCTTCAATTAGAATAAATTTTCACATTTTCGTAGAAATATTTCTTTACTTCTAGGAAATGGAAACATTTCAATGTCTCTAATAATGATAAGTATTTTTCTCGCACAAAAAATTTCTCATTTATAGAGAAATTTTATTGAAAATGAAAAACTTTTCTTATATTTTGATAAAAAATTCACTATGAGAAGTATTTTCTTCAATAAAAACAAATATTTTCTCAAAAAAAAAGTATTTTTCTCTAAAAATTATATATTTTTCTATTTCGTGTTAGCTTTTTATCATTTTTAGAGAATTTTTAGTATCGCAATTAGAGAATAGCATTCAATGGAGCAAAGTCTATACCATTTTTCTCTAAATATGATGCCTTTTTTATCATATTCCCAGTCACTTTTTTCTGAGTGTATGCACCGTTATATAATTCAGAACATAGGTAGTTAAATTTAAAGCTTTTCATGTGTAGAATAACACAAAGCAATTTTAGACAGATCGTTAACTTTGAATGTGAAACTATATTTTACTCATTACTTGCATACACTGAGAAAAAACACATACCTTGCTCCGGTAAAAAATTTCTCTATTTTTGATAATAGCAATTTTCTCTGTTTCAAATAAAATTTTCTTCAATTAGAATAAATTTTCACATTTTCGTAGAAATATTTCTTTACATCTAGGAAATGGAAACATTTCAATGTCTCTAATAATGATAAGTATTTTTCTCGCACAAAAAATTTCTCATTTATAGAGAAATTTTGTTGAAAATGAAAAACTTTTCTTATATTTTGATAAAAAATTCACTATTCTCAAAAATGAAGAGTATTTTTTCTAAAAACGATATATTTTCCTATTTCATAGAAGCTTTTTATCATTTTTTAGAGAATTTTTAGTATCGCAATTAGAGAATATCATTCTCTGGAGCAAAGTCTATACCATTTTTCTCTAAATATGATGCCTTTTTTATCATATTCCGAGACACTTTTTTCTGAGTGTAGGACTTAATCATAAACTGAAAAACACATATTATGTGGTGGCCGTGGTCGTACGCGCTAAGTATGTTGCGTGCGAACCAACTGATCCCGAGTTTAAACTCTGATCACCTCGGGCAAAAGTATTTTCAATAGAAATAAATTTTTCTCTTCGGCCGTCATCTCTCTGCAGAAAATGTCAAACCTCAGAGAGTAAATAATGCCATTTAAAGCTTCTTGAGAACATGCACTTTAGACGTTGGGAGTCGGCATTAAAAATGAAGGTCCAGTTCTCTGTAAATTGTGTTCAAACATTTATTAGCACACACAACACAATTGATCATAAACTCAGTCAAAGTCCTTTCGAAAGCTGAAATGGCCATTTTGTATTTTTTTTTTTTTTTTTTTGTTGTTTTTTTTGGCTTATTCATAATTTTTTTTTACATATTCTCAGAAACTTTATTTAGTTTTAGTTTGAGAAATTTAATTTTGTCAAAAAAATCACGGAGGATTGCTTTATTCTTTTAATTTGGACAGTTTATTAATTTGGTGTTAAGACTTTGAAGCGAATCAAAATTGAAAATTTAAGTTTTTCTCTTTTTACAACAAAAATCATTTTTACTCCATATAAAAAATTTTGGTAGAAATAAATTCAATTTAATGTGTTTTTTTTTTCAAAAAGCATTAATAATTTTTAGCATATTTTATTAAAAAAAAGACATGTAAACAAAAATAATTTTTAATACTATTTTATATGACCAGGGCTTAAAAACGTTCTTGCTAACGAGAAGTACACTGTAAAAAAAAAAATGTATTTTCTCGGCCTAAACTCTTATTTCAGACAGCAGTACTTCAGCTTTTTTTTTTAATCCGGTCTAGTGTACACCTGGACTCCAAGACAAAGAGCCTGAAACCAGATCATGTTCAGATTTTCCGGGATGTATGGTAGCCCTACTCAAAGGCTATGTTATGTTGGTGCTCATGGGCACATCATGGCCACGCATGGTATCGCATCATAGTTGTTTCAATGTTAATTAAAATTTTGAGAGCTGGAGCGAGAGAGTACATTTTCCCTCTACGGTAGAGGGGGGAAATGACTAAACACATATGTATTTATATCAAATCACGGAATCAAAAGTGTTGCGTTATGATATTATTGCCAAAATTTGCATTTTGACATGAAAATAGTACGCTTTTGGAACGAGATGTAGAATAGAAGTAATGAAATATGGTGAATAGCAACACTAAAAGTATTAAAAGTAGCAAAAAGTTTACTACTGTTTAGGGATCATTTGGCTGCAATCTGAACATAGCACCTTCAAAATAGATGCATCCTCTATTTTTGACATTAAAACTCATAAAAGCCTGTTTTGCTCGCACTCCCATCAAACGTCATAGCTATTAAATGCTCGTCTGGCAGAAACTTGCAACCGTCAGAATAGGCTGGCTGTTTAGATATACTTTTAAAACTATGCAAAGAATATGCCCTCAAAATTTCACCCATGTGGGAAGCAGGTTATGAATGACCATCCCGATGACAACTTTGCTGTCTTCTGGCAGTTACTTGCAACCATCCAAATAGGCTGGCAAATTTTTTTTTTACGCTTTAATATATGTAAATTACAACATATTAAAATTTTATCCATGTGGGAGAAAGTTCAAAAAAATGTTTTTTTTTTTTACATTTTCAAACATGTAAAGGATAATGATGCAACCGCGAGATCCCTGCTAGAACGGTATTTTCTTAATAGACTGATAATAAATCATTACTTGAAAGTTTTCTAGCTTTGTGGGAAACGGGTTAGTCAGATGGTTCACTAGCTCTTAGACTATTAAATGTGGTGACCGTGGCATGCAGGTTATGTTTGTGGCTTAGCATGCTCGGAGGCCGAGTTCGATCCACAGTCGCGGCGAAAAGTTTTTTCAAAAAAAAAATTTTTCTGATCGGTCACCACCTCTCTGCAGACAATGGCAAACCTCAGAGAGTAAATAATGCCATGTAAAGCTTCTTGAGTACATGAACTTTAGCCGTTCGGAGTCGGCATAAAACATGTAGGTCCAGTTCTCGGTCAATTGTGTGCAAACATTTAATAACACACACAACACAATTGATCATAAGAAGCTCGGTCAAAGTCCTTTTAAGGGCTGAAATGGCCAATTTGTTTTTGTTTTTTTTATAAGACTTAAATACAAAACAGATATAAATAAAATCTATTCAAACATGGCGGATATATTGGCTTTCCAATATTTTTTTTTTATTTATAGATTTTATTATAATAAGAACAAGTTCTTTTAATATACTAAGAAATATGCTAAGGAATGTAATAATATAACTCAGTTGTTTCTGATTTGAAATTTAAATCAATTTATTTTAAGTGATTTGGTAAGGAATTCCACAATCTTACGGCGTTAATGAAAAAGAGTCTGGTTGAGTTTAGAAATTTAAAATTAGGTACCAATAGCATTTTACTCTGAGTAGACTGGCAAAATTGTAATTTTTCATAAAGATACATTGGAGTCTTTGTATGAATTAATTTATTTTACTGCAACCAAGTATAGAATTTCTGAACTGCAATAAGTTCAGTTCAATTCAAAGCATTCAATTTGAGACAGTTTTTTCTCTCTCTTGGCATTGGTTGAAAAACCGTCAAAATTTGATCAAGATAATGGCATGGAAAGTAAAATTTTTTAATTCAAAACACATTTCTTTATAAATTTGACAATTGATGAATGCATTAAACTCAATTTTTTCAGAAAACTTCTTTTGAGAAAAACTCAAATTCGACCAATTTAAAAGCTCTCTTCCAACCAAATTTCATATTTAATTTTATTTCTCTCTTAAAAGGTCAAAGAAACATACAGAACGCTATAAAAAGTATAAAAACAAAATTAAAATATTAATAAGAATTTTTAAAAAGAGTATCTCCTAAAATGATTTTATTTTAAAATGATCAATTACCTAAAAAAATAAATATATCTCCTATACATAACGCATGGCAGTATACCTTCATATGGCAAAAATTCTGCATTTAAAAGTTTTATGCCAGCTGTTTCTTTAAGCATTTGTTAAAAATGGTTTCCCAAGCGGTACACTTGTACATATTTAGCAGCTTTGGTCAATGAAGCCGTTAATTGGCTAAGGCCACAAAATTGAGTTAGCAACAAGAAAATCAGGCACATTTAACTGAAATATATTTTTATTCATTAGTTATGCAAATGAAGATGTGTTTTTTTTAAATTTAAAATATTTTCTATATAATTTGTCTCAATCAATTTTTTAATCTGACAAGATAACAATCATTTTAACAGTGACAAATACTGTTACTTAAGTTTCAAGTTCAAAGTCTTAACTGACAAATTTGTTATAATCATTTGTTCTGATTTCTTATCTCTTTAAATCTTTTCAAACAAAATACTTTCATATGATGAATCTTTGCAATTTTACAATTCTTGTTTTATGTATTCGGTTTCGTGTGAACTGCAAATTTGTGAACAATTTTTTTTTTTTTTTTCCTCTTCAACTATGACCTATTTTTCTTTAACTTGCTGCATTGATTTTATGCGCAGTTCAAAAAAAAATTTTTTTAAATATAAAGACAACTTGCCTGAAGTTATGCACAAGAAATAAAGTTTAATAAAAACTGAGCTGAATTAATTTTCAAACAGTTTTTAAACTAAATAGAAGTAACCCTTAAGCTGTGTTAAGATGACTTAAAGCTTTTGATTGAAATATTCTCAACACACTTCAAAGTACAACAGCTTAGGTTAAAGCAAGCAATGCTCGAATAATTTATGACAAAGCCATTGAAGAAGAGAAAAAAAGTCTGTCAGCTGGAAACAGCAGACAATCAGGTGAATCGAATTTAAATATTGACGTCTATTGCTGTTTGTTTGTTATTGTTGTTATTTTATTTTTTTTTTTTTAACTGCAAAAACATTAATTGAAAAATAATACATAATAAGTCAGCAGATATGAAGTGTTATAAGTACGCACAACGTGTTAATTGATTAAGCTTTTATCGGTTAAGCTGCGCGCTTTTTTTGCACATGAATATTTATGTATTTTATTTTGTTTGTTGTAGGTACTGTTTTTTATTTTTATTTTTTTTTTTTCATTTTTATTCTTGTATGTGGCATGAAAATTTAATCAAGTGACTCTTAAATTAGCATTTAACATTCTGAGCAGTGATAAGAAATCTTAACGAAGCAAGCGAAGAGAAACCAAACAAAACAAAACAAAAGCGCTTCGTTGGTTATTTGCGCTAGACACTGTAAAAAAATAAAAAAAAATATGTAAATTTAATTTCACACCTTTTCCAGCAGCTGCGCCAATAGGTGAGCTGGTCTTCTAAATGTTGTTGTTGTTGTTGTTGTTGTTGTTGCTGTTTTTACTGGCACAGACCACTGCAGTTTGATTTTCAATTTACGTCTAAAAACCACTTTGCCACATCAAACACACACTTGCACGAACAAACGCACGCACGCACGCACGTACACAAATGTACGTTATTTTCACAAATTGATAATCCTTAAAATGCCACACGGCAAATGCGCGTCTAGAGCATTTGTTTCCGCTGCCGCTGCCACTTATACACGTTTGGCTGCTTGCTCTCACACGTTGTAATTGCGCCTAGGCGAATGTACGACAATCCCTGTGAATCCCTTGTTAACACTTATTTTTGATGTTTTCTCTTGTTTTGTTATATTTTTTATTTTTGTTTTTTTTTTTTGCTTAAACACCAACGCCGTATGCTGTAGAAAAATTAATTTCCGTTACTTTTTTTGAATTTTGCCAACTTATAAATATTTCAAGCCACTCACAATAGTTATGCAGCAAAATAGCAAAATCAGAAAATTTCAATTTTTTTTTCACTTGCAATTTCACAAAATTTTTACCGTTTCTGCATTTATTTCAAGCAATAAAGCTTACACTTTTTGTTAATTTTTTTTTTTTTTCTTTTGCTTTAAATAATAAATATTTTATTGCCTTTTGAATATTTTATGTATTTTTGTTTTTTTTTTATTATTTCAACTAAGTATTTAAAATAAATTAACCGTTACGGCGCAACGTCACACTTCTGAACAGACGTCTCCGCTGCGACATGTGTTTGTTCTCGCGCGCACGTTAAAAATTCAACTGGAATCATTGCGACCCGCCAGTCAGTCATCGAGCAGCTAGCAGAAACAGCAGCCGAGCTGCCTGGTGCTATTGCCGCCGTACATGGCGCGGGCGCTGCATGATAACGTCTCGGCTCTCGTGCTGTCTGCTCGTTGCTGTCAGCTGCTCCACTCACGCACTCATTGCGCTGCAAAGTCTTAAATACTGTTACGTTGAGCAGATAACAAATACTAGCAGGTTGTACCTTACGCTGTTATCACTGCAATAGCAGCAGCACCTGTTCCAGCGTATAACGGCACTTATTTTTCACCCATCTGCACAAATTGTCACTGTGTCTGCAACTATTCTCCCACTAGCTATCTCCCTATCTCTCTGGCTGGCATGTTTTATATTCAGCCAACACAAGGCTATTGTTGCTCTGGCTGCTCTTCGTCACTCTTTTGCAGCCATAAAATTTATCGCATGCGAGTGGCGTATGCTTAGTGGGTGGCAGTTGTGTTAACATGGCGGAAATGAAACATTATCTTAACATATTACACCTACAGTTATGTTAAACTGAAATGCTTATGTTAACGATAAACAACGAAAGAAGTTCTTGTTATTTAACAGCAATATTTTAAACTATTAACAGACGTTTAATGTTAGACACTCTGTTGGAAAGTATGAGTGATGTTATTTGCCAACATGAGTGGAAAAACCTTTATTTAGCTTTACATTAGCATCTGTATGTTCACATATAAGCAGCTGTTACTTAACCTGAGTATATATTTCTACAGCGCTGTTGTGATGTGTCTAACAGTTTTAACAGTTTCATTGCAAATGTTATCATCAGAGTAAATCCTACATATTTCATACTCCTCCATTAATAACAGCTGCTCACAACCGCAAATGTTGTTTAAAATCTAAATCAAACATTTAAATAACAGCCCGGAATACACATGTTAAGAGGTGTGAGTAAAACGAGAGCATATTTTCAAAAAAAATTTTGTTATTTCAGTTCAGCTCAATGCAAAACTGAACAGCTTTCTAATTTCTGGTTGCAGAAGTATATCTGAAATTATAAATTTAAAACATTCGTTTTTGCAATAGATAATTTTTTAATTTTTTAATATATATAAAAAAATTGGTTTTTTCAATAAATAAATTTTTAAACAGGGTGGGCAAAATTTTTTTTTTTTAATTTATATCTGCGATTAGCGAAGAATAAAAATAATAACGAAGCCATAAAAATAAAAAATAACTTTCAAATTAAAATTTTATTCATGAAGTTTTTTTTTAATTAGGTTTGGAAAATTATATCTGTTATGTGTACACCCAGGTATGCTATAAGAGATTTTCAAAGTGTACTTTTTAAAATCAGAAAAACGTACTTATTTAGTCAAGAACGTACTTTGAAAATTTCTTATAAAAAGCTAAAAAAAAAAAACGCCATATCAGCTTTAAGTTTCAACACTTAGGTTTTTGTTTTTAAGTAAATATAACGGTTAGTTTATTTCGTAGATTTGTTTTAATGAGCTTGAATTTAGAGCACACATAAACTGTTGCTGCCCTTTCATGTGGAAAGCATGCCATAGTCTTAAGAAAATAATGGACTCTATAGCGTTTTCTTCTCTCATCGAAAAATTCTGCCCTCTGAAGATGCAGAATTTGTTTCCATTTTGACCTGACTAAACAGAATTCTGAACTGTTTTTAGCTGAGAATTGATCACAAAAAATGCAAAATTTTTTTTAATGTTTTCTAGTTGGGCACCCTTTTTGAAAAATTTCAAACGAATTACAAATAAAAAAATTTTAAAACTTCAAATTCGAAAATTTTTTCCCGCTAAAAAAAAATTTCTTTTTTTTTTTCATAGAAAAATTTTGACGTTTTCCGTAGAAGAGTTCAATCTTGTCTGAACTGTCAATGGTAACGTTTACTATTTTTTATATATGGGCATTAGAGTGGGTCGAAAAAAAAAGTTTGAAAAAACCACCCCCTATTTTGAAGTAGACCTCGAGAGAATTCCGAAAACAAAAAAATTTTTTTTTTGGACCACCGAAAAACAGCCAAAATGGTATAAATAATTTTTTGAACAAAAATTAAACAAATTTGAAGGAGTTTAATTATATGGGAAAAAAAAAATAAATTTAAGGGGGATAAATCGGGCTAATGGGGCTTACTAGTTGAATATGACCTCAAACATAAAAATGTCCTAAAAAGAGATTGTAGTGCTCGTAAAGCCCTTTTCAACGACATATAAATTTTTAAGATCTGACATGTAATGCTTAAGTTATGCAAAAAAGACCATTTTGGCTGTTTTTCCGGTGGTTCAAAAAAATTTTTTTTTTTGTTTTCGGAATCCTCTCGAGGTTAACCTTAAAATAGGGGGTGGTTTTTTCAAAAACCCACTCTAATGGGCATCTCCCAAAAAAAGTCCACCAAAAGTGAAGAAAAACATTAAAATAAAGCACTCTAACAGCTTTTTACTTTATTTTTTTTTTATTTTGATTAGTATTACTGCTAATTAATTTGAATTCAAGTTATTATGATGTATTTTTATTAAAATTGACAATGAACATCTTTACTGTATTTTACTAATGTGGAAAAATTTGTCGCGTCCATGATGTCGCGTCTGTATTCGTGCTATATCTATTTAAAAAAAGATAAGAGATAATTCTCATATGTGGCCGTGGCATGCAGGTTAAGTGTGTGGCTTAGCACGCTCGGAGCCCGGGTTCGATCCCCAGCCGCGGCGAAAAGTTTTTTTTCAATAAAAAATTTTTCTGATCGGTCACCACCTCTCTGCAGACAATGGCAAACCTCAGAGAGTAAATAATGCCATGTAAAGCTTCTTGAGAACATGAACTTTAGCCGTTCGGAGTCGGCATAAAACATGTAGGTCCAGATCTCGGTCAATTGTGTGCAAACATTTAAAAACACACAACACAATTGATCATAAGATAATTGATTAAGGGCTGAAATGGCCAATTTTTTTTTTTTTTTTGTGATAATTCTCATATTATATAAGTCTACGAAGAATAGTTATCCTTTGAGTTTATTATATTATATAAAAAAAAATTACCTAAATTTTGCATATTTCTATACCAGCTTAAAAAAACTTCTGTTTTTTGTCGCGTCCGTTTCATTGTATGATTGCTTATTACTTTGTGCTAATTTGTACTAAATATCGCCAGTATTTTTATAAAATTTAGCACTCTTTTATCACGTTAGAACACTTAAATACATATCGGCTCATTTTGTTTCTTTCTTGTTTTTCGAGTAATTAAAACCGTGTGAATGTCGCGTCCGTGCCACTGGGAGATGCCCATATGCCATTTATTTTGTTTATTCAGTTGGTAGCAATTGAGGTCAGAATTTTTCGAACCGTCGGAGTAGAGAGGGCAGAAATTCTGCATTTTTTCTACTTTTAAGGTCAAAATTTTCGAGAAATGAACACGATACAATTTCAAAGGTCAGAATTTTATTTGAGAAAAGAACGAAAAAAAATGCAAAAAAAATCAAACGGGGCAGAAAAAATTCAAAATTTTTTTGAGAAAAGAAATCGCTATGATATGCAAAATTAACAAATTTAAAAATGTACCTTTTGAAAAAAATGCGTACTTTCATACTGACGGTACTGAAAGCGTACCCCAAAAGGTACAATTGTACCGCTTGTAGCATCACTGTACAGTACACCATTACAATTTACAAGCACCTCGGCTCGTGTTATTTCATTTTCTGTCATTTTTTGAAGAGTAACCGGAATAATTTGAGCAATTTCTGCTTGAATATTGTCTTTTAGCTCTCTTAAAGTCTGTGGTTTTTTAATGTAGACTTCTCCTTCAGAAAGGAAGGACCTTCTCCTTCTTCACAGAAAAAATTGTGAAGCCGTCAGATCAGGCGGTCGAGTCGGCCATCTCAAGTCTTCGTTTCTTAAGATAACACCATTCAAAAATTCTTGCTGCAACAAGATCATTGCTGCATGTGCTCTATGGGCTGTAGTACCTTGGTGTACCGTTTCATATAAAAATTTCCAAAGTTTACTATTTGAAATAAAAAAAAAAAATTAAAATAAATATTTACTAAAAAAAGTTATTAATTTTTAAAATAAGAAAGATACTTTTTCACCACTCTGTATATTAATACGCTAACACAAAACTTCAACCTCCTTTTTTTCAATTTATAGAAAATATATTTGAATGAAACTTAGGTATGTCATTTGAAAAATACTGTAACATATATTTATGTTAAAATAAAATGTTTATAAAAAAACTTGTTTTTTTGATCAATCAGCCCAATCATGAAAAATGTTCTCCCGGGAGTTGTAAATGGAAGTTTCCGTTTTTAAGATAAAGTTAAAATACTTTTTGGAAATTTTAAATGCAATTTTGTTCATCAACCGCCAATATTCATGAGTGTAAAATGAAAAAATGAGTTATTTTTATCTGCTATCTTAAAACCGGAAACTCCCATTTACAACTCCCGGGAGAAAATTTTTGATGATTGGACTGAATATGAAATTTGCTTGGGAGAGAGCTATAGGGTAGGTCAAATTTGAGTTTTTCTTAAAAGTTAAAATATGCTCAAAAAATGTAGTTTTATGCATTCATCAATTGTCGTAATTGTAAAAAAGGTGTCTTGATTTCAAAATTTCGACTTCCCATGTTAATATCTTAGTCGAATTTTAACGGTTTTTCAAATTTTTCAAATTATTTCTAAAAATTTGTTAAATTTTCTTTCAAATGTGATGACAATCGTGCAACTGTGAAATGTGAAACTCTAACCAAAAGGTTTTTTAATAATTTTTCTTAGTATTGTTTATTTATTTATTGGTTAAGAAAGCAGTTCAATACTTAAAAACTAAAACTTTTAATTAATAGGGTGTATCTTTTTTTACAATGGCAACATATCTTAATTGTAAGAAGACATTGGAGAGGTGGAAGAAGTGCCGCTGGAGTTAAGAAAGATATTTCGGAGTCGTGTTCTGCTCATGTAGTGACCGTGGCATGCAGGTTAAGTGCTTGGCTTAGAATGCTCAGAGCGCGAGTTCGATCCCCAGTCGCGGCGAAAAGTTTTTTCAGTAAAAAATTTTTCTGATCGATCACCACCTCTCTGCAGACAATGGCAAGCCTCAGAGAGTAAATATTGCCATGTAAAGCTTCTTGAGAACATGAACTTTAGCCGTTCGGAGTCGACATAAAACATGTAGGTACAGTTCTCGGTCAATTGTGTGCAAAAATTTAATAACACACACAACACTATTGATCATAAGAAGCTCGGTCCAATGGCCAATTTGGTTTTTTTTTTTTTTTCTGCTCAGATGAAAAACAAATTCACTGATTAAAGTATTGGTTACCCGAAACATCCTGGTTATCGCAGTCGGTTCGGTGGAACTTAATGTGAAATAGAGGTATAGACATAAGGTTGCATGGATTGGTTTTGAAGGATATTAAAGGGAGTGCTGGGCAGTTAATGGTTTCGCTTACTAGTTGGCGAATGAAGAGAACATCGGCAACTTCCCTTCGTTTTGCAAAAATTTGCATGTTAATCAACTTCAGATGGTCGGTAAAAGTTTAAACTGTCAGAACCGGAAAGACCACAAAAATCAAAACGAATAAATTTTCGTTGAACAGCTTCGATTCGCATTGAAAGGGTGCTGTAAATGGGAGGCTAAACCTGACTGGCATATTCGAGAATGGGTCTAACAAAGGAAAGACAGAGAGATTTCCAAACATAAAGATAAGAGCACTCTCTGGACCAGTGTGACGAAACCAAGTGCAGAGTTGGCTCTACTAATGATATTATCTGTATGAGACCTACAGTAGTAGCCTACAGAGGGAACTGGATTGCCGAGAATGTAATAAGTTCTCGGAATTCGCTTATGAGAATATGTTATAGCTTGACATATACTAACATTGAGTTCCAAAAGATTTTGACACCAAATGGAAAAGCTGACCGGATTGTCTTGAAGATTGCGAGAATCGGCGTTAGTTTGTATGCGCCAATAACGATAAATTTTCATATCATCAGCATGCACAGAAAGATTGAATTCTTTGATGATACTTTCCACCTCAGAAATTGTTAAGACGAATAACAAAGCACCAAGGTGACTGCCTTGTGGGACACCAGAGGTAGCTGTTAAAGATTCTGAATTGGAAAATCTAAAAATGGCATCATAACGTCGTTTTTCGAAATGGGATTTAATTCATAACATTAACAGTGATGGAAAAATATGCTTTAAGTGTAAGAAGGATGAAAGTGTGCGAAATTTTGTCAAACGTTTGAATAAATTCTGTGAAGTTAGTGATAGTCGATCAACCTTTGAGGAACCCATGTTGACTGAGAGGAAAGATAGATTTGCAATGGAAGAAGAGAATGTCGTAGGCAAATACTTTCCTGTTACTTCATGAACTATTAAGCATAAAGCTCTTAATATAACTCTTAAAGAATATGTTCTTTAAGAATTATAAACTTAAATAACAAATTAAAATGCCACATTCTTATAACTCAAATACTTTCAAAATTTTTAAGAGTACATGACAGTTTTGCAAAAGATCTGTAATTAGAAATATCGTTTCTAGGACTTTTTTTGTATCTTTGCATGTAAACGGTTAAAAATTTTGGACTAAATTGAAGTCCATTCTGTACTTTATATATGACGACATCGAAATTGTATTAAAATTGAAATCACGTCAAATACTAAAGCGCAGCTTAAGTCCCGCATGGGTTAAAAATTTCAACGACGTCAAATACTAAAATAAGTTTTAGTTCAGCGTTGGTTTAAAATTTAAACTTTAAACTCCTATCGGTTAAGTATTTAAATCATAATACTTTTAACTAGAATTATAAATTTTTTGAAAAAGTACACTTCACAGATGTTTTAAGTTATGAACTAATAATTTAAGTCTTATTTGTATACCCTAACCTGAAAGGTCAGGGTATATTAACTTTGTGCAAACGTTTGTAATGCATAGAATTAAGCGATTCCGGTATAGAAAAGTCTATATATTCTTGACCAGCGTCACCACGTGAGTCGAGCTTTTCATGTCCGTCCGTCCGTTCGTCCGTCTGTCCGTCTGTGTGTTGTCCGTATGCACAGAATAAGAAGAAGGAGAAGGAGGAGATAATTGAATGAAACTCGGTAAACATAGTCACATGAACCCAAGGATCTGCAGTATTGAATATTTTTTGAATCCGTCTGGGAACACGCCCTCCTCCCATAGAACGCAAAAATTGAAAACTGCATAAATAAGCTCATTATAAGCCTACAACAACAAAACTTGGTACGTATGTGTTTTATATCAACACAAAGATGTGATGCAAAAATGGGTGTCATCCGCACACGGACACGCCCACCTATAATACAACCCTTATATTGAAAACTCAATAAATTAGCTTCTGTTAAACCTACAAAGATACAATTTAGTACATATGTAGATTATAATAATACAAAGATGTCTTTTAAAAATGGACATCATCCGCTCACGGACAGACCTACCTCGCATACAATGCAAAAATTGAAAACTATATAAATAAGCTTGTGTTTGTCATACAGAGATAAAATTTAGAACGTATGTATTTTTATAATTTAAACGAACATGTTTTTTTAAAATTGGGCGTCATCAATCCACGGACACACCTACCTCCCATACAACACATTAAATTTAAAAATTCAAAAATAAGCTTATATTTGTACTACAGAAATAAAATTTGGTATGTATGTATTTTTTGTGGTGACCGTGGCATGCAGGTTAAGTGTGTGGCTTAGCATGCTCGGAGCCCGGGTTCGATCCCCAGCCGTGGCGGAAAGTTTTTTCAATAAAAAATTTTTCTGATCGGTTACCACCTCTCTGCAGATAATGGCAAACCTCAGAGAGTAAATAATGCCATGTAAAGCTTCTTGAGAACATGAGCCGTTCGGAGTCGGCATAAAACATGTAGGTCCAGTTCTCGGTCAATTGTGTGCAAAATTTAATAACACACACAACACAATCGATCCTAAGAAGCTCGGTCAAAGTCCTTTCAAGGGCTGAAATGGCCAATTTGTTTTTTGTTTTATGTATGTATTTTAAATGAGAACTTAGATGTGCTCAAAATTTGGACGTAATCCATTCACGAATACGACCACCTCCCACACAACCCACAATAACGAAAACACTATAAAAGCATAATTATGTGAGTCACAGGAATGAAACTTAGTATGTGTACATTGTTCATCTAACTTGCAATGTATTTAAAATATGAGCTTCATTTGCCTACGGACTCGTCTCTTTTCAATACTTTTATTGTATTTTGAAAAAGTAGGTTTAGGGTATTTCTTAGTCGGGCTAGACCAACTTAAGACTTACTTTACTTGTTTTATTATTCGTTCATTCAGATGCTTACGCAAAAATTAACTATTGGAAATATTAATAAAAACCTAATATTTATTTTTTTTTTCTTAGCTAAAGTTTAATTTGATTTTTAACCGACTTCAAAAAGGAGGAGGTTATGAAGTTGGTGGGTTTATCTTTTTTTTTTTTTTTTTTTTTTTTTGTGAATGTATGTACATCGATTACTCCTAAAGTACTTGCCCGATTGCCGTAATTTTTTTGTCAACATATAGATACTATCAACGCGAAGGTGCCCGTTGAAGTGAAAGTGGGCAGTATTCGGCAAAGGGGCGTGTCTCTATAAGAAAAAAGCTGTATCTCAGTAAATATTGACACTAGGGTAATAAATTCACAGTAAAATTACAAGGGCAAGCACAAATAATAAAAATGACGATCACTTAAGTGGGCGTTATTCTAAAAAAGGGTGTGGCAATATTGTAAAAAATCTCTGTATCTCAAAGAAAATTGACACTAGAATACTGAAATTAAGTACAGAGGTAGGCACAATTATTTAAACTACTATCAAAAAAGTGGGCGTTATTCGACAAAGGGGTGTGGTAATATAAGAGAATTACTGTGTCTCGAATAATATTGATACTAGCGTACAGAAATATATTACAACGGTAGGAAAAATTACTACAAATTTTTGAAAAAAAAAAAATGGGCGTTAATCGAGATGGGGAGTGGCAATATAAAAAAACACTGTATCTCGATTACTATTGACACTACAATACTAAAATTTAGTACAAAGTTAGGTACAAATATAAAAAATTACTGCCAGTTGGGCGGTATTCGATAAAGGGGCGTGTCACTATAAGAAAAGCATTGTTTTTCAGTAAATATTGACACTAGAGTACTATAGTTAATAAAATTCACAGCAAAAATGCAAGGGTAGGTACAACTACAAAAAATAACGGTCAACTAAGTGGGCGTTGTCGACAAAGAGGTGTGGCAATATTAAAAAAAACTCTGTATCTCGAATAATATTGACACTAGAGTGCTAAACTTAACTACAGGGCTAGGCACAATTATAAAACAATTAATTTCAATAGAGTGGGCGTTGTTTGATAAAGGGGTGTGGCAATACATGAAACACACTGTATCTCGAATAATATTGACACTAGAATACTGATATTTAGTATAGAGGTAGGCACACTTATAACAAGTTATTGTCAATAAAGTGGGCGTCATTCGACAAAGAGGTGTGGTAATATAAGAAAACACTAAATCCAATACTGACACTACTTACTGAAAAATTAACGACGTAGGCACAATTATTACAAATTACTACCAAGGAATTGGGCTTTATTCGACTAAGGGGTGTGGCAGTGTGTAAAAAAACTGTATAATATTGACTTAAAGGTGATAAAATTCATTGTTAGAATGGGTAGAACTATTGAAAACACTATGACAAAGAGTGTGATATTCTCGACAAAGAGGCGAGTCAAAATATTTCAGTCAATATTGACATTGGGGTACTGATAAAAATAAACAGTAGGTACTGATGAGGATACTGACAAAGAACAGAATAAAAACGACAGAAAAGCATTTTGGATATTATGAGCATAAATAATTGGTTTTGAATTAATTTATACACCTTTTTTAAATATATCATTTTCTCTAAAAAGAGAGAAATAAAAACTTTTTAACAAAAAAAAAAGCCTACTTCAAAATCACTACAAAGTAAAAAATAATTTTAAATTACTTTTACTATTTTTTGCTTGGTCAAATTTGATAATTTATTTATATTCATTATTTAATTGGAAATCTTATGATATCAATTATTCTGAATTTTTTTTTATTTTTATCATAAATATATTAATTTTTTTATGATAATAAAAGCTTCGAAGTCGGCGCTAATATAATCAGATTTTTTGTGCAGCTGCAACACACATATAGCATTTTAATTAAGATTTAAGAAAAATTAAGATTACAAATTAATACAGCGTTACCTAAGCAGGATATTCACAAATAAAAACATCTTAAATAGAGTAGGGATGGCAAAAGTATCATGATTTTATGTCAATGATTAGCGCTGACTAGTAGAAGCTTTTATTACCATAAAATATTAATATATTTATGATAAAAATAAAAAAAATTCAGAATAATTGATATCATAAGATTTCCAATTAAATAATGAATATAAATAAATTATCAAATTTGACTAAGCAATATATAGTAAAAGTAATTTAAAATTATTTTTTACTTTGTAGTGATTTTGAAGTAGGTTTTTTTTTTTTTTGTTAAAAAGTTTTTATTAATTTAAAAGTTGTGCATTTTTAAGTAATTTTTATTGACTTTGGTATTTGTTTCAATTTTTTCATGGTTCTGTTGGGTTGGGTATTTAAACAAAACGTCATTGCCACATTCTTCGAGTTGTGTTATCAAAATATATACCAGCATGCAATGAACTAAAACGTTCTTAGCAACATACAATATTTATTGTTTTTACTAACTAATGTAACATTCAAAAAAGTGATTTCCACTAAAATATTTTAACATAACTTCCTCTAATGGTTTGATGGTAACTTTTTACACACCATTAAAAAGCTTGGATACTAATAAATAATTTTATAGTTATTCTGAAAACATAAAATTTAACATGCTTCAAATAATCCTCGCTAATAAAGGTAACGCAGTATTTTAACCTAAGCCAGTCTTAAATCCGGTTAGTCTTAAATCCGACAAAATAAAAATTTCTCTAGCTTCCACCGTCCATCTTTATACAGCATTCCAATGTAGTTGGGGGCATATAAATAGCCCATCTCTCATACATACACACAACATTACTGCTGTATCACAATCAATTATGTGAGGGATTTTCTATGATTTGCAACATCATTGCGAAGAGAGTTCCTACAGCTCTTTATGGCAAAAACTACGCTAATAATAATGTTGATTCTATTAACATGCAAATCCCTGACTAAGGATTGCAAGACAAAAAAAAGAAAAAACGATTGATTTCATGGAATTCGTTGTTCAAATAAAACGTGTACAAATGCTGTTTTGCTGTTTACATAACTAAAATAAAGTTTATTTTTGTATCTATTTTTATAAACAAAACATGATAATGATGATGATGATTATGTGGCTCAAAACTAACTTGTTTGTTCTGTTAATGATTCAGTTAATAAGGTACGTAAATTGTTTGAGTTGTTTTTTTTTTTTTTTGTTTTATTTATGCCAAAAGGATACTTAGCGAACTTTATGACGCTTGGTGGTTGGCTTTCATCAGGTCATGTTTTATTTTGTATTTCTGTTGACAAGATAAAAATAAAAACTTTGTTGGAAAAAAGTTTATTACAAGTAACGCATAGGCGAAGACATAAAATATAAGATTTCGGCTAAGGTTTGAGAAATAAAAAATAGGCTGGCTTATTTAACTTTTAGCTAAAACACTTTTTGTGTAATATTTTTTACTTTTTTCTATAGTACTCAATAAAAGTTACTGGCTAAATTAGTAAGTTTGTCAAAATTTAAAACAAAAATCAACTATAAGGATTGAGAATTTAAGTTTGAACTTTGCGATAAATTGAATGCATATGAAAAAGTTACAACCACAAACAACTACAACGTCACACATGACAGCAAAATCTGCGCTGTCAAAAGAAGATAAACATAAACACTGACGTATCTTGAGCGGAACTCAAGCAACTCTATCCGACTTAGAGCAAAACGCTTAGCGGCAAGTGGTTTTGTGTTCAGCGATTGCAGCTTCAACATTTTTCACTGTATCTTGTATGTTCAGTGAATGCTCTGTTGATTTTTGCACTGGCATCTTGGCTCAAGGCCAAGATGAAAAACAACAACAACTGCGCACAAGTGCCAACTGAAGTATAGAACTAATTTTAGAAAAAAAAAAAAAAAAGAAAATAAGATGGAAAAATTGTCAAAGACACCTTTTACCGCCGCATCGCAACACTTGAAGCGTGTTGCTCATACTTTTTCATATTCCACTTTTTAGCGATGATATTTTTTGACAGCAGTTTTTTGTTTTGTTTTTTTTTTTTGTCTGCAGTCATTTTATTTTTTGACAGCTAGCTATTCAAATATTTTGCGGAGCCATATTAAGTGGCTTTTAGCTCCATAAAACACTTGTGTGCTCATACTTGTATAAGATTTTTTTGTATTGCCCATTATTCAGATATTATTGATCAAATATTTCCTGCTATACTGCTAAACTTGTGGACTAAACTTTGTCCATTTAAATTCTAAAAAATTTCATATTTAACATTAAAAAATAATTTTATTGAACATTTATTTGGAATATATAGCTAAATCAAAAACATAACAACAACAAAAAACAATAAGCAAAATAAACAATCAATACTATGATTGTGTGTGTATTTATGAATGACTGAGACCACCCAATAGGCAATTAAGCCAGAGCTCTTCAAACGAAGGCCTGCATTGACTGCTACTTTTGAAGACAAAACACATCCTTTCCTCGCTGTGCTCTTATGAACCCTTCTTGAAGGCCTTCTTTTTCAGCACAAAAGGCAGCACAAGAAACTTTTTTTCCTTCAAAGACTAACTTTTCATATACATCAGGGCAACTTTTTCGTTAAGAGCTAGAATATATATCAGTTTAAAAATATGACGCAATAATGGCCCTTCTTACTGCTATATCAAAGATTATAGATTGAAATTAATCTAACTTAAAAAAACATAGGAGGGAAGATAAAATCATAGAATATATAAATAAATAGAAAAAGGTGTAAAAGAAAAAAATATTTTTTCAACACTTTTTGTTTACCCCTACTTTTAGCCATTCTAAAGAAGTGCTTCTATCAGGCCTCTTTCGAGCTATCGGAGCGGAAGGCCTGCAAAATTTTCCCACTTCATATAAAAAAGAAAGTGTAATTGTATATGAGTGCGGCAGTACTACAAAATCCAAAGGAAGACCTGCTAGCAGCGATGTCATTGTCTACTGGGAGGTAGCACAAGAAACTTTTTTTTCTTCAAAGACTAACTTTTCATATACTTCAGGGCAACTTTTTCGTTTAAAGTCAAAATATATATCAGTTTAAAAATGTATCAAAGTTTAAAGATTGAAATTAATCGGACATAAAAAAACATAGGAGAGAAAATAAAATCATAGAATTTATAAAAAAAGATAAAGGTTTTAAAGAAAAAATATTTTCTTCAATACTTTTTGTTCACCCCTTCTTGTAGCCATTCTTAAGAAGTGCTTCTATCAGGCCTCTTTTGAGCTATCGGAGCGGAAAGCCTGCGAAATTTTCCCATTTCATACACTGAGAAAAAAACGCATACCTTGCTCCGGTAAAAAATTTCTCTATTTTCGATATAGAAATTTTCTCTTTTTCAAATAAAATTTTCTTAAATTAGAATAAATTTTCACATTTTCGAAGAAATATTTCTTTACTTCTAGGAAATAGAAATATTTCAATGTCTCTAATAATGATAAGTATTTTTCTCGCACAAAAAATTCTCATTTATAGAGAAAAATTTATTGAAAATGAAAAACTTTTCTTATATTTTGATAAAAAATACACTAGAAGAAGTATTTTCTTCAATAAAAACAAATATTTTCTCAAAAATAAAAAGCTTTTTCTCAAAAAACGATATATTTTTCTTTTTCATGGAAGCTTTTTACCATTTTTAGAGAATTTTTAGTATCGAAATTAGAGAATAGCATTCTCTGGAGCATTTTATCATATTCCGATAAGCTTTTTTGTGAGTGTATAAAAAAGAAAGTATACTTGGATATGTGTGTGAAAGCACTTCGAAATCCATATGAAGGCCTGCTAGTAGCGCTTCGAAGTGCTGCCATTGCCGACTGGGTGAGAACACACAGCCCAGCAAACACACACACGCACGCAAAGAGCTATTGTTGAACCTATACAAATAGTAGGATTTATTGAATTCATGCGTGCTGGCTTGACTGGCGGGCTCGTTGTCTGTCTGTTTAGCGATTTTTTATTATTTTTGGCGTAATTTTTTTTTTGATTTCGATTTGCATTTTCATTGCGTATCGTTTTTTTTTTTCAATAGCATTTAAGCGTGCCATATTGAAATTTCTGGAATTTATTTTTTTTTTATAATTTTCAATTGTCGATGCCATAGTTAATGGTTCGCTAGGCTTTGCATAAATATTTCAAACATATGAATAGTTTTATTTATTTTTTTAACCAAATTCTTTATATTTATGCTGTCATTTTGAGTAAAAAAAATCAATCTTGGTGTTGAAATATATGACGTTGCTTTTATTTCAATATTTTTATTCATAAGTATTATTAGCAAAATTCGTTTTAGGCTGGTTTGTTAGGTCTTCAATGTACTGCAGTGAATGAAGGATTTATTTTTTTTGTAAATAATTGCTTTTCGTAGCAGTTTATAAGATTTGAAATATAAGTGAAGTCTTTTATTTAAATTAAAAAAAATTAGATCATAATTGTTTTTATGCAGTAGAGAGTGCTCGACCGAACAAAGTCGATTTGGAAACCCAACCAAATACTACAAATCATGCCAACTCTGTACCCGGATGGATAATTATCTATTCAAATACAACAATTCACAATTCCCGACAAACAATTTCATATTTTGGGTTAATAAAATAGCCGATATATCACAGAAGAAATACAAAAAAGTCACAACTCAAAAAACATAACTTCTCAGGAGAAAATAGAGAAAGATAGTGAGATATGTGTTTTGTGAATTGATTTAAAATGAAAAGTTTATATCGAACAATTTTGAGGTGTGATTTTTTAGTATTTAGTGTGCGATATGTCCGGTGCCCGTGTTGGTAAATTTCCAACCTCTGCACCGAAATAAATGCTAGCTTTGGAATACTTTGGGCAGGCACAATGTACAAACGAAGACCGAATCGGGCACTCGTTGGTTTGTTGTGCCCGAATATAGTCGCGAATTTTTGTGTACTTTTTAGGTATGTTTTGTGTGCAGTTACAATACTATTTTACGATACTAAATATTTATTAAAATATATGAACTTTTACTCGGATCTTGTTCGCAAAAACTCATTTGCATTAGGTGCAATAGATATTTGGAATTTTTTTTTTCATTAACTTCGTAGTTTTTCGTAACTACTCGTATAATGGAATTGAGTGCGATACTCGGGACTTTTGTGCCTGAGCACTTGTGGTACGCACACAAATTGTTTCTCGGGAATGTTTTCTGATCGGCCATAACATACGATGAAATTCAAGCAAATACGACAAATTACAACTATTGTGTATTCGTGTGAATAGTTGACCGGCCGAAACTGTTGTGGAAATTCAACACCACAAACTACACGGACAGAAATTTGAGCTAAAAACAATCCCAAACCCATTAATTTTTGGAGTGATTCTGAGTTAATCCAAAAATTCTTCATATTAAGCCATAACGTATAAAAAAATTAACACGCCCATTCCAGCATAATAAATGTGATTTTTGGAGCATGTACCAAAACATTATTATGCCCAAATGCGTCTAATATAAACAGTTTTTGGATTGTTTATTAAAAAATAAATGTGCTCACTTGAGCCCAATTTATGTCAAAATATATCAAATGCCAACAAATAAATATAAAAACAAAATTAAAGACATTTATTTCAACAAAAAAAAAAAAAAACAAAATAAAGTATAAAAATTTTATTTTCATCGGCAAAATAATTTGTACACTTTTATACAATTTTATACTAACAGGAATAAAAAGCAACTGAAATGTCGTTGAGTTGAACATTTTTTGATAAGCAAAAACAACAGCAACAAAAAAAATTTTTTTTTACAAACAAGCCCAAGATTACACTTATTAAGCACAAATTGAGGTGTTTATCAAAAAAAAACTCGCGTGTAGCAACGTACACGTGGCAGAAGTGAAACTTCTTTAACAGTAAGAAATAAGAGAGATTTTAGTGTGAAATAGAGAGAGAAAGTGGAACGAAATGGAATAATAATCTGTTGATTCAATATTTGCATACAGAGGTCGTATCGGCTGTGGTTTTTATCGAAAGTGTCACATATTAACTTTTATCACTTTTTTTTTCCGACAAAAATAAAAGTTATTTTGAGCCTTATAGTTTTTGGGCAAAAATAACAGCTACTTTTGACTTTTACTTTATCGGTCGAAAATAACAGTTATTTTCTGCCGTTTATTTTTTCGGTCAAAAATATCAGATAGTTTATATTTGTTCAAGTCATTTTACCGACTAAAAAAAATGTTGATACCATTACTTTCATCTCATCGGTAAGACATTTTACACATGGTGTCAACAGTTCATCTGTCAAGCGGCCTTTAAAAAAAACACAAATTGCTTGATAATTTTGACCAACAAAATTAAAGATAAAATAAAAGTCAAAAGAACCTTTATTTTTCCTCGAAAAAAACAAGAGAAAAATAACACTTAAATTTTAACTTTTAAAGAATCAGTCTTAAATATAAAAGGAACTTCATATTCATGATATTCATCAAGGAACTTAATATTTTTCTATTTTTTTTTTTCGTGCATACTTTCATCGTAGGATGAAAATTAATGTTACGGTTATGTTAATAATGTAATGTTAATGTTAATCTAATGTTAATGTTAATGATGTTATTTTCAGTATGTTGCGCCATTCATACTGAAAATAGTTTTTTCAGTCAGTTTTAATTACATTTTGCTTGGCTATTTATCATGTGCCTACGTGGCGTTAAGGAATAGATTCCGGCTCATAAGCAACGATGTTCGGGGTTCAATTCTCGGCAGCGGCAATAATTTTTTTAAATTTTCATATGAATTGAAAACGTTAGCCTAGCGTCACGAATAAGAGACCTTGAAATTTCACTCGCCGCCAAAGAAGTTTAATTTCAAAAAAAAATTTCTGGCATAAATTACCAACGCAAATAGCTTGTTTTGAGATGGTTTTGAACTCTATAGATGGTTGGTTTCTGCTGGTTTCAGTTACGAACGCATTGAGCTTGATTTAAGCCCATTTTTTTTCTCTCAGTGTGTAGCTCACAGTTATTGCCTTTATAGTACTTTCGCTATTGTGGGTTGTATGGAAGGTGGGCGTGTTCATGGACGCACTACATTTAATTTTTGAACACACTTCAGTTCTGGTATAAAATACATACATACCAAATTTGATCTCTATAAGACAAACATAAGCTTTTTTTATACAGTTTTCAATTTTTGCGTTTCCGTTGGAGATGACGTATAAAAAACATACGTGTCAAATTTTATCTCTATATTTTGAACAGAAGCTTATATATTGAGTTTTCAATTTTTGGGTTGTATGGAAGGTAGGCGTTTCCGTGAGCGGATAACGCCTATTTTTCGAAGACATCTTTGCGTTGATATAAAACACATAAGCATTAAATTTTACTGTTTAAGGTTAATTACGAGCTAATTTATGCAGTTTTCTTTTTGGGCTTATTCCCAAAGTAATCAATAGTGCAGATCATTGGGTCTGTGTGACCATGTATATCAAGTTTTATGCAATTATCTCTACTCCATCTCCTGTGCTTCTACACTTAGGAAAAAACAAAACACATATCTTTCTTCAGTGAAAAATTTCTCTATTTTCGATAAGAGCAATTTTCTCTTTTTCAAATAAAATTTTCTTTAATTAGAATAAATTTTCACATTTTCGTAGAAATATTTCTTCACTTCTAGCATGACTCAATAATTTATAAGATTATCCCGATATTTGACGAAAATGGAGATAGATACCCTTATTTGAAGAGGAGAGCATTTTTAATGACACAAAAATCCCACAGCTGCTTAAATATCTTAATATTTTTATGTACAATATATCTTGAAATTTCTAGTCAATACATTTTCTGCTACATTTGTATTTTGAAGCATCCATCAGATGATTTTAAAAGGTTCTGGGACTTCACAGAGTCCAAGCTTGAAATATTTTCACGAATTTATTGCCTTAAAAAATTCAATGAAAGCAATGCATACTTATTTTGTTTGTTTTTTTAAGCAGTAAAATATTAAAAACACATACTTTTTCAATAAAAACAAAAAAACCCAACACAACACTGAAACATAAATTTTTTTGAGAAGACCACAAAACAGTGTTTGTCATTCATTTTCGAGAGAGAATATTTTTTTGTTTACAAAAAATAAGGGTATGTCAAATATCAGGATAACCTTATAAATTATTGAGTCATGACTTCTAGGAAATGGAAATATTTCAATGTCTCTAATAATGATAAATATTTTTCTCACACAAAAAAATTCTCATTTATAGAGAAAACTTTTTTGAAGATGATTCGTATATTTGTTCGTATATTTTGATAAAAAATTCATTATGAGAAGTATTTTCTTCAATAAAAACAAATGTTTTTTTAAAAATAAAAAGTCTTTTTCTCTTAAAACAATATATTTTTGTACATTTCTTTTTTTCATAGAAGCTTTGTATCATTTTAAGAGAATTTTTAGGATCGCATTTAGAGAAAGGCAATCTATGGAACAAAGTCTATACCATAGACTTGAGTTGTATAGGAGGTAGGCGTGTCCGCAGGTGGATTCCAAAAATATTCAGTAGTACAGATCGTTGGGTTCATGTGTCATGTTTCATGTTTATCCTGTGTATACTAGAGTGTATCGAAAATCTGACCCCCAATTCCGGTACCAAAATTCAATAGTACATGAAAAATCCTGACGATTGGTATACTTTTTTTTTATTTGAACTAATTTTGGCGTCCCCCGAAATGCATTTTTGTGCATTTTTTATCAACTTTTGTACTGGAGATCCATTAAAGATTAATTTAAAAAAAAAATCAAGCTTATCAATTAATTCCTTTCATATAAACACACAGAACTGCAAATTTTCATCCCTGTTGACAAATGCTCTGTCGAGATAGAACAGTTCTTTTTAACGTGAATCTACTTGTTATTTAATATTTGATATGTTTTTATTTGTTGTATGAAAGTATTATTTTTTACTTTTAGCAAGTTATAGCATATTAAGCTCGTCACAAAGACGAAAGTGGCTGTGCTTTTGCAGAACGAAGAAAAGGAATAATGTTTTCTATGTTGGAGGGCCGTTCAAAAAGGCCGAAATTCGAAACAAAAAGGTATTTTTAGTCCCTTACAGGATCTAAAAAAAATGTTGTTATTAATTGGTTAACTGTAATAGTTGAAAAAATATACGTTACTTCAAACAAAAAAAAAAACAAAAGTTTAAAAAAACTTTCATACAATATATAAAAACATATCGAATATTAAATAACAAGTAGATTCACTTTGAAAAGAACTGTTCTATCTCGACAGAGCATTTGTCAACAGGGATGAAAATTTGCAGTTCTGTGTGTTTATATGAAAGGAATTGATTGATAAGCTTGATTTTCTTTTTAAATCAACCATTAATGGGTCTCCAGTACAAAAATTGATAAAAAATGCATAAAAATGCATTTCGGGGGACGCCAAAATTGCTTCAAATAAAAAAAAAGTACACCAGTGGATAGGATTTTTCATGTACTATTTAATTTTGGTACCGGAATTGGGGGTAAGATTTTTCCCATACAAGTCGATACACTCTAGTGTAAACGGACAACACACAAACGTACAGACGAACGGACGGACATGGATAACTCAACTCATGAGGTGACACTGATCAAGAATATATATACATTTCTATACCAGATTAGCTTATTTCTATGCGTTACAAACGTTACACAAAGTTAATATACCCTGACCTGTTCAGGTTTAGGGTATAAAAATATAAAATGATTAAATTATGTATATACTGAGTACATGAAAATATTTCTTTTTTTATGTAATGAGTCAATAATTCATGTACTTAGTACATGAGAACTGTACTCATTACACTCAGAAAAATATCAACTGTAATATTAACAGTCGGCCGCTGTTATTTCAAAACACTGTTCGATTGAATGATTTGCGTTTAAGTAAACAATTTTCTTTGTTGAATGACCGTTTCAGGGTATTAAAAATCAACGTTTGTGCTGTTAAAATCATCTGTTGAAATATTTTTGTGCTTATATTGAATTGTCAATTTTTTCTAAGCAAGAGTTTTATATGTGTTTTGCTATATTTATATTATCGTTGCCAGTAGCTCAGTGGATGTGAACTAGACTGTCATGCGGGAGACGTGGGTTCGAACCCTAGCTGTGTAAGTATCAAAAATTGTAATTTAATAATTGAAATAATAATAATTCTATTTCATTAATAATTGTTTGGTCAAAAATAACCTTAAAAATAAAATGCTTACAATCTTGCTAAAAAAAAAAATTGCAAATTTCATTTTTTATTTAAAAAAAATATTTTAAATAAAAAAAAAAATTTTATTGGCCTTGCCGGATTTGAACCGTGGACACTTGAGTTCTAGACGCACACATTAGCACACTCGGCCATACATGAACTTTTAAAGCTGTGATCAAATTTCAATAAATAAGTTTTTATACGGGTTTCGTGTTCCATAGACCAACAGTCAACCGACTGTTGATTTGAAAATTTCATTTGTTGGATGATATTTAACAGTGAAATCTGTTATTTCAACCCATGATTTGTTTGATAAAACAGCATTTTTTCCCTGAGTGTACATAAACCTTTTCACAGCATATGTGATGATTAAAGAGTGAATGTACCCACCACATGTTTTCACGACACATACTAATGTGATGAGTACATAAAGAAAATTATGACATGAGCACATAAATTTACGTAGTGAATTCATATGTTTTTCCATTTATGCAGCTGGAGACTACAGTTATTATTAGGTGCATACGAGAGGCTTTAGTTTCAGCTTCAGCTGGAGCTTGCATAACAGGTTACAGTTTCAATAACTCTTACAATTTGGGAACACAGCTTCTAGTCAGTATTTATGGCTTAAACTTCATTTGAGCTTCGGTAAAAAGTTAAAGCTTCTGTCACACACATAGTGTGAAGTTAAAGTTTCTCTTAAGTGCAAAAGTAAGGCTTCCACTGGAGCTTGAATGGAAGGTTACAGGCCTTAATTAGGTGGATTCATAAAGTGCGGCTTCATTTAAGGGTTGCAAGTTTCACTACGTTTATAATATTACAAAACTTTCTCAAATCAGAAATATTGTTGGTGCGTGGAGACGTTATGAGATTAGGTGGTTAATGTTTAGTGAAATTTTTTTGCTCACATAGATACTTTTCATAGTAGCATTCCATTTGCTTTTGAGCTTCCTTTAGTAGCTGTCCAATTTTGTTTTATCTTTATAGATTTTAGCCTATTTTAAGAAGAATGCCACTGTTGTGTCAACATCTCAAGTATTGAAAGAGGTCGTTAAAACAAACAACATTCTACAGCTTTCTTTTAGTAAAATTTCGTAGGCTTTTAAGAGCTTTTTAAACAAAAGTTAACGCAAGTTCGATAATGCACTTATTAAAGATTTATAGAAATCTTTTGCAGACTTAAAGGTTAATTCTTTTTATGATTCTTTCTAATGAGAAAGTTTGAAATGAGCTCTTTTAAAGCTTGTGAAATACCTTACAACAGTTCTATAGAAGCGCATACCAACTTCAGTTGTCGAATTTTCAAATTTCTTAACCTTATCGAAGCTTTTATGTCAGTTGGGAACAGAAAAGAAATTAGTTAGATGTTAATTGTTCCGTAACGTATTTTTTTTTTCAAATTATATTTCTTATTTATTCATTGAAGTAAATTTTAAATAGATGATTTTTATTTTAACTTAACTATTTAATAACAAAATACCAAATAAAAGATTGCCATTAAATTTTGACAAAACCAATTTCCATATGAATAATTTTCGCACAACACAAACAAACATTTTCATATTGAAAAAACTTAAAATAACATAAAAAATTTTCAATATATATGGATTGTTGGCATCAGTTTTTTAATATTATAAAAAATATGCATATGAAATATTTGGAAATTTCCACAAACCAATATTATGTCAATATTTTTGATATGTTTATTTTGTTTTTTGGCCACAACTTGAGTGTTCAAATGCTTCTCCATAAAATGTATTGAAAATGCTTGGTATAACAGAATAAACGTCAGTAAAATACATATTGAAAAATAAATTTCAGAAAAAATTCATCGAAAACAGATGTCATAAACAATTAAACAAACAAAATGGAAATGGAAATAAAAACAAAAAGAGAGAAGCGTACAAATAAAAAAAAAAAAACAAAAAAAAACCAAAGAAAAACAGCAAAATAATGATTGATGTAGTCTTTTGGCAGCACAGATGCAACGATTGGGGTGACACTCACGCCAAACAGCGGTCGAAGGAAGCCACCAGTTGTAGTTGATGATATCGATGTATCGCTAGCTGTGAGTTGTTTTGGCTCTGTTCTAGTTGTTCTATTGTTGTTGCTGTAATTGATGTAGTTGCTGTGTAGCTGCTTGTGATTGTTATGAGCAAATAACAAATAACATTGACCCTGAGACAGCTCAACGTCAAGGTCAAAGTCACAACGAATAAAAATAGCAAAGGGGGAAAAGCATTGCGAAGCTTTACAGCCACGCTGAATTATTTCAAAATAATCGATTGTTTTGAAAAATAACAAAAATAGAAAACTTTGATTTATTGGCCTCAATGTTGCACGTTGAACGTCGAAAGAAGGGGTGGTGGTAGTCAGCCAACGCGAATCGCGTGAGATTCCAATGAAAAGTTTTGGCAGTGGTTGAAAAAAAAAAATACCAAAAACAAAAAACAACAAATCAACATTGGCAATAATTTATTGCATACATTTGGGCTGCTTAAGGATTGACTTACGCCTTGTCTGAGCTGCCTGCATCTATTTATTAATAAATAAGCTTATATTTCAATGTATTTGCAGACACAAGAACAACAACAACGTTGCTCATATTTGTTTGCAAAATTTCCATGCGCATCACATCACACCTACACATACATATATATAATGCATGTAACATATATTTTCATCAACGAGCTCATTCCTAGTACGCTTGCAGAATTTTTATGCGTTACATCCTGGCATAAGTAGATGAGTTTACGTTCCATTTTCATAAAAACCAAAAAAAAAAAAAAAAATACAAAAAATTATACAAAAATATACGTACAATATATAAGGTACCTTAATGTATTCATTTTGTATACAAGCTGCGGCTATATCGTTAAAAGTAAACGGCATTTAAGCCGGATTTGTAGGATTTACTTTGGTGTTAATTCGGTGCTTGCGTGCAGCTGAATGTGTTAATCGGCTAAGTATTGCATGTGTTCAACATTCACAAATTCAATCAATTTAATCAATTATGTGCGTTGATGTGCGTGAGTATGTGAAAAATTTTGATTTTCTTGCACATTTTGAAGCGCGTATGGCATATAAAAGAAACAAAATTGTAATATAATGTTTTGACATGGCGATCGATTCAGGTAATCGTTTGTTGCACAGAGTTTATGGTTTCGGAAACTTGGCGATAAGAAATCGAAAAAAGCTTCAGAATCTGCTATTTACGGTCGTTTAACTTTAATGTAAGAAGGTGAAAGATGAAGGTGATCTCTTCTGGTGTGAAATGCTTGTGAGACAAAGCTGAGGCTAGAATCTTCTACGAACTTGTGAGCTTAAACAAATGTTAAAGGCCTTCATGATTTGCTTTTTGAATGCACACTTTTATTTTTTTTTTAAGTTTTTTTTTTTTTTTTTTTTTAGCTTTGAACCAAGGATTTCAGGTGTCAAACCTATTCAGTCAAGTCTGCCTTAGTTCGGAAATTGGGAGATAGATAATTAGGATGGAAAGTGAAATCAAGACAAACAAGTGTAGAATTTTGTATGTGCGGTGGAGCGCTATATCAACATGCGAATTTGAATCTGAGGCAAGTGTTATGCCTTTACCTCAGTCAATTCGAGTAATTAAGCAATCTCATTCCACAAACATCTCTACCACCAATTACAACTTCCACAGCCGTATTTATTGATGAATTTTTAATTTCATTTGATTAGAAAATGAGGAAAGAATTAAAGAAAGGTAAAGGCCGGGATTCGAACCCGGAACCTCTGGATTGGCAGTCAATCACGCTAACCACTCGACTACCAAAGCCCCCTAAAGTGACTTTGTATTCATCATTTTTTTTTTGCAGCTTAATCGAAAAAATTAAATGTTTAAAGTTGTTTTTTATCAGAGCCTAGGCAATTTTTGCTAACTTAAAGGGGGGCATGACATTGGCCGTTTTTTTAAATCGACTTTTTGAAGTGAAACTTCTTTAGCCGGGTATACAACATACGGCGAACGAGACGGGTAGACGGAAACGAATGAAACTGAGGCAAATTAAGGTGAATTTAGGTGAATTTAGGTGAATTAAGTTGAAATTAGGTGTTCGAAACACCTTTTAAATTCGAAGGAAAAAATTATCAAACAATGGTTTAAGTCCAAACTAACAGATGAATTAATCAACAAGGTTTAAGACCGCACTTTTTGAAGCTGGAATTTTCGAATAGATACGTTATGCTTCAATTTACAACAGTGATACGTTACGCTGGAATTTTTAACCTGTATGATTCAATGGCCAATCGGATGTAATGGGATTATCTGAGGTCACATACGGGTCATTGGCAATTTCATGGATTGCATGGATCATTTGGACAAAAATGGATGATTCTATGACCAATCAGATGCAATGGGATTATCTGAGGTCACAGGCGTGTCATCATGGATGATTCTATGGATGATTCTATGGCCAATCGGATGCAATGGAATTTTCTGAGGTCATTCGCAGGTGGTCACTGAAACTTTAATGGATTCCATTTTTAAATACATTTTTTTGCAAAACGAACTCAATTTATATTGATGGTGATGAGAAATGGGTATATTACGATAACCCTTAGCGCTAAAAACCATACGGGCTGGGCTGCCCGGCCATACGCAAAAATCGACGCCAAAGCCCAATATTCACAGTGACAAGGACCTTCTCTGTGTTTGGTCTCCGTATTTGGTGGGCCGTGGTGTACAACTATGTGAAACTATCACATGGCAACTCTACCGAACTCAATTGATGCGTTTGAACCGAGCATTGAAGCAAATACGTCCAGAGTGAGATCAAAGGCACAACAAGGTTAATTTGCAACATGACAACGCTCGGCCACATGTTACGCAGCCGATCAAACATACCTTGAAACGCTTGAATGGGAAGTCTTACCTCTACTATTTGCTTTCTTTGATGACGCATAACCTTGAGGATCAGCACTTTCGCTCTTTTAAAATAAACTTATGAAATTAGACTTTTTTAGTAAGACTAAATTAAAAACTCTTTACTTTTTTGGGTTGAAGTTTCATTTATACCGTGCGTGGCGGCTACACACATATTTTTTATGATTATAATTTTGTATTTTTTATTTAGTTAATATTCTTAAGATTCTAAGAAAAAAAATTTCATGGAAAAATTGTTACGGGTTCAAAAGTTACAGCCGGATTAGTGAGAGCGCATTTTTAATTTTCGCCTTTTTTTCTTTGTTCAAAAACTTTGAACGCGTTTATCTCGATACTGGTTGCGGCACTAGCGGGTTCATTTTTTGACGAAAATTTTTTTTTTTTATTATTTTAAACTTAATTCGCTATCGTATGACACGAGCTTTTTTTAAAATTTTTTTTGATTTTTTATGAATTTTTAAAGTCAATATTTTTTCGAAAAAACCATGACTCAATAATTTATAAGGTTATCCCGATATTTGACAAAACCCTTATTTTTTGTAAACAAAAAATATTCTCTCTCGAAAATGAATGAAAAACAGGGTTTTGTGGTCTCCTCAAAAAAATGTATGTTGTGTTGTGTTTTTTTTTTTTTTTAAAAAAGTATGTGTTTTCAATATTTTACGGTTCAGTGAAATAACGCCCAATGAAATAACGCCCAAAATAAAAAATGAAATAACGCCCAAAATATTTTGGGCTTTAAAAAATGAAATAACTCCCAAAATAAAGCCCAAAATAAATGAAATAACGCCCAAAATATTTTCAAAGAAAATCATATAAAATATTTTGGGTCTTATTTCATAATGAAATAACGCCCGAAATTCGTATGAAAAATATTTGGGCGTTATTTCATTTTTGGTTTCGGGCGTTATTTCATAATGAAATAAAGCCCAAAATAAAAAACGAAATAACGCCCAAATAAAATGAAATAAAGCCCAAAATTTTGGGCCTTATTTCATTATGAAATAACGCCCAAATTTGTATGGAAATTTTTTGGGCGTTATTTCATTTTTTATTTGGGCGTTATTTCATTGGGCGTTATTTCACTGAACCTATTTTACTGCTTAAAAAAAACAAATAAATATAAATATATAATAAATACGTGAAAATATTTCAAGCTTGGAGTCTGTGAAGTCGCAGAATCTTTAAAAATCATCTGATAAATGCTTCAAAATACAAAAGTAGCAGAAAATGTATTGACTAGAAATTTTAAATTATACTAAAAAATAGTACGATATTCAAGCACCTGGGGATTTTTGTGGGATTTTTGTGTCTATAAAAATGCTCTCTTCTTCATATAAGGGTATCTATCTCCATTTTCGTGAGAAGACGTCAAATATCGGGATAATCTTTTAAATTATTGAATCATGGAAAAAAACATTCTTTCAAATTTGTAACATCACCAAAATTAGAAAAAAAATTTAAAAAAAAAGCTCCTGCCATACGATAACCAATTTTGTTAAGATTTAAAAAAGTCATATTTTTCCAGATCGGACAATTTTTGCGACTCCCAGCGCTGCAACCACGAGGCCCCGTTTTTTACTCTGCCGCCAGTTTGGAGCTCTATAAAACCGTGTTGGAGTGAAAAATATATTTTTTTATTTTTTTTTTTTTTGTAATTTGTTCAATTCTCTACAATAATGAAAAAAAACTTTGGAAAAATGTTTGTTTTTGACTTACAATTAGTTATGAATTTTAAAAAAAGGTCTGTTTTCTCTGCCGTTAATGTTATGTCCCTCCTTAAGGTATTCAAAAATTAATACTTGATTTCTCTCTTTTAAGGCTAATATAAATTATGAAATTGATAGCCTTGAATTGTTGCATGTGTTTTAGATGTAGAAAACTCTTCGTATGCAACTTCTGATGAACAGTTGCAAGAGTTAGTTTCAATAACTTCAGCAGATTTGAAGTTGTTCGTTTCGATAAGAGCACCCTCTTTGTTGGTAAAGATTTTACCCTTTCGAGACGCACGGTAGACATGTGTACCATCAAATGTTCAAACAACCCTAATTTCTCGTATAACTGATAATCAAACCAAATGTGTACCAGTTGGTGGCGCAACGGTGTACTATTCATCCTCTTTGCACTGAGAAAAAAACACATACCTTGCTCCGGTAAAAAATTTTTCTATTTTTGATAATAGCAATTATCTCTTTTTCAAATAAAATTTTCTTCAATTAGAATAAATTTTCACATTTTCGTAGAAATATTTCTTTACTTCTAGGAAATGGAAACATTTCAATGTCTCTAATAATGATAAGTATTTTTCTCGCACAAAAAATTTCTCATTTATAGAGAAATTTTATTGAAAATGAAAAACTTTTCTTATATTTTGATAAAAAAATCACTATGAGAAGTATTTTCTTCAATAAAAACAAATATTTTCTCAAAAAAAAAACATTTTTCTCTAAAAATGATATATTTTTCTATTTCATGGTAGCTTTTTATCGTTTTTAGAGAATTTTTAGTATCGCAATTAGAGAATAGCATTCTCTGGAGCAAAGTCTATACCATTTTTCTCTAAATATGATGCCTTTTTTATCATATTCCGAGACACTTTTTTCTGAGTGTGCTACTAAAATATGCTTCTTTTGTGTTCTAAGACTTCAATGGACCACGAATAAATTGAAAGATTATTCAATGATAAAGAAAAAATTTGAGCCTAGCAGACTTTTCTTCTAACAATGATGATTCTTTTGCTATTCCTAATATTGCAAGCAACGATTATCATGAACCCAGTTCTACAGGTGATAATTAAGATGGTCATGCAGTTTGAACTATGGTCATAGGGTTATTTGTCTCAAAAAAAAAAGCTCTACTTCCTTCACAACGTTGTAATATACACTAAGAAAATTTTGCACCTCTAACAATTACATTTGAAAAACGCACATTTTAAAATAAGCTTTTAAAACGTTCGTTTGATATTTTAAAATTAACATTTGAGAAGAATTAGAATCGGAATTAGAAAATGTTAATTTTAAAAGTTGCAAAGGAGAAAGCAGCATTCAAATGTTCTTCTATTGGCCTTCTATGTGTGAATAAGCAAGACAAAAAAGAGGTTTTAGCGCTGAATAATGAACAATGCCATGGCAATGAAAAACTTTTGTGGAAGTCGTCACAAAAACATTGAAGACAGGAGAAAAACTTAAAGTTCCAAGTGAAGTAAACCGCGTAGCCAGGTCTATCGAAAATGTTTTCTTTTGAAGTGAAACTTCTTTAGCCGCGTATACAACATACGGCGAATTGAACGGGTAGTAAAACCGATGAAACACCAATGAAACGCAGCGAATTTATGCAGTTAAATAACTCACTATAAGCCATGGTGAAATGGTTAGTTCAAACTAACTAAACTAAACAAATTAAATAACTCACCATCAGCCATGGTGAAATGGTTTGAGGCCATACTAACGAAACTAACCAAACGGACCTAACGAAGAAAAACACCTTATCATCAAAGTTTGAGTTTTTGAAGTGAAACTTCTTTAGCCGCGTATACAACATACGGCAAACGAAACGGGTTGTAAAACCGATGAAACGAATGAAACTGCGGCGAATTAAAGTGAATTTTGGTCAATTTAGGTGAATTTTATTGAAATTAAGTGTTCGAAACACTCTATAAATTCGAAGGAAAAAAAATTATCAAGTAATGGTTTGAGTCCAAAGTAACAGACGAATTAATCAACACAGTCTTAGACCGTACTTAGACCGTACTTTTGGAAGGTGGAATTTTCAACTAGATACGTTGGCGACTAGGGTCATTGGCGATTTTATGGATTCCATGGATCATTTGGACAAATATGAATGATTTTTTTTACTTAAACCCTGCGTGGCGGCCACACACATATATTTTTTTATGATTTTGAGATACAAAAGTCCATCTTAATACGGGATCGCATACAAAATATTTAAGTCGCGGGGACAATATTTTTACATTCACCTCGAATGTTGTGATGTTGCAATTTTCGTCAATGTGTCGTTACTGATAAATATTAAATAAATATTGTGTGCATACTTTCAGGATGACTATTTTTTTGTACAGTTTGCTGTTTAGCTTAAATATTCTTCAAACTAAACAGGTGCTGGTCGAGATGTTGTATAGAACTTAAGAAGCACTGTAATAGCAAGACATAATTATGTACAATTTAATGTATAGTAGTTAAGAAAAATGAAGCTAGTTTTTATGATAGAACAGGTTTTGGTTTAGGCTGAACAGATTCTGAAGAGCATAGCAATAACAATTATGAACAGTTTGAGCGATTTTGGTTTGAGCGATCTTTTATATACAGTCGACGACCAGCAGTACGAATGATATAATGTTAGGCCCTTTCGTAAAATCGAAAAATTCGTATTAATGAAATGTAGTCAGTGTTTTTATAAAATCTTAAGTCTATTTTATGTCCTTTGAATCTTTGCGCCCAGGTGCGTTTCTTTCGCCTGAATGTACATAGGTCTTGTCAGGCAACATTTTCAAATAGAGGCCAGTTTCATCCACATTGAATATTGCTTTACAAAAAAGGTTGAACTCGCTCATGATGACATCATCCAATTAATTTATGAACGGACCCACAACATCTTTCAACGACGACAATTTTGCCGCATATTGTTTTCGTAATCTTCCTCCATAACGCTTCTTGAACTTGGAAAACCATCCCTCGCTGCCGAAAAACTTTCCCTCGCAATATTTCTTATAAAATAGCTTTGGTTTTTAACTGTACAGCACTTGCAGGATTGTAGGATTTCCGTCGAAATTTTTGAAAGTCGTCGGTTTTCATGGTGAAGAGGCATTTTCCGCCGTTCGTAGAAGTGCTAAAGAGTACACGTTTTTGTTTTTTTTTTTTTTGTACAAATGGTTTATGTAGACAACCCGTGCTTCATGAAAAACGCTTATTTTTTTTGTATATAAAGTAATTTTTTTTAATTTGTGCATGTTTTCACACAAAACTAAAATTTTTTAACAATCCCGAAATATGCATTCGACGTAACAGATATCGAAAAACAATTTCCATTCGCTAAAAACTAAATCACACAAATTAGAAAAATTCAGCAGAAAAGACAAAACGAAAAAATACAAAAAAAAAACAAAACATTTCACTTCCAGACCATTTTACGGTATGAAGGACGATTGATACCAATACTAAGTTAAAATGTAAAATTTTCAATTTAATTCCTCTATTTTCAAGAAGTTTGTAAAAATACTATGCAAAACATAATTTTTGAAGTAGGCGAATTCAAACCTCAACTATGATTTGAGGCGAATTCAGCAAAACTTTGGGATGAAGATTTTGGGCTATCTTCACAGAAGTCAAAACAAGCATGCTTATATGAAATAAAGCGTTATTCGTATTATCAAGCAGCAAATTTAAATATTGTTCGTATTATAGCGGCTCTTATGCAAAATTCGTATTACTGGACGTCCACTGTATAAAGATACATCCGAAAAACACTTTAACTAATACCAAAATGTAAAATTTCTAAAACTGTGTCACCCAAATTGCGTCCCAAAAGGGTTTGTACACAGAGAAGAATTAGAAGCTATTTTTGAAATGTTAATTTTATAGTGCTTATTATAAAAAATCAGAGACCTTTTTAGAAGTTAATTTTAAAATGACCGTTTTTAAAATGAAAATGAATGTAAGAGTTGCAAAATCTGGGTTAAACGTTTTCAAAAAAGTCACGATAATGTTAGTTTTGAAAATGTAGTTTTCTCAGTGCACAGTCTTCATCATTTCTGTGTACTGTTCAACTTTATAATTTATATCTACTAGTATCTTTAACGACACTAAACATACAAAACAGGTAATATTTAAGAAAAGTAAATTCAGTTCCAAAAACTTACAATTATTGTTGTATTAAGAGAACGAATTAAACAAACTGGAGTTTTTAAACCCACACTTTTAAATCCACACATCATTTCCATCTTGTTTAAATTATATTTGTTATATTTTTTTCAACTCACTACAGGTATCATCTGACAGTTCCTTTCTTTCAACATTTCCCGCAATAGTTCTCTATCAATGTCTTGTAAGCTTATTACCCCAATTCTTTCTTTTTTTTCTAAGAATTAACAGATTTTATTATATTCCTAAAGTTGAAAAGAATAATATTCCTAAATTTCAAAATATTTCCACGTAATTTTGTGACAACGATACAAACAACGTTTGCAAACGAGCCATGACAAAAAGATTCTGGCCACAATTTGCAAAAAAAAAAGAAAAAACTCTTGCAGCACTCAAGCGTCTCAAATGAGCAACTAAAACTACGAACTGTCATAAAATTAAAAAAAAACAACAAAAAAAAAGTTCAAACGAAATCATGACAAAATTTGCAAAAGTCAAGGAAGGCAACATTAAAACCAAAACCAATACCAAAGAGAAACAAAAACTTAATTTAAATGAACCGCTACGCATGCAATTCAAACCTTAATCAACTGATGTCACCTTGTTGTTTGCATGTGTGTCTGTGTGTATGTGTGTGTGTTTTGCGCCACCAAGCTTAGTGGCTGCCATTGTGCTGCGGTTGCATCAAATCAACAAAGCATATCCGATTAAAAATATCGCCGTAATGAAAAAGCTTCAAGAAAACCGGATAATGACAAAACCGAAAATGGCAGAAAAGTAAATAAAGAATTAAGAGAACAAAAACGGAAAATCGTTTAGTTTTTACCTTTAGCAGCAGCTATATATGTCGGCATTATTTATCTCAAGATGAGACTGTTGGAGAGAGTAGAAAATTAATATTTTTTTTTTTTTTGCTTTTTATATTCATTTGACTGTGTGCGTCTGTGTTATTAGAAAGTGAAATAAAATTGTCATCATAGCAATAAGTTTTGCGTTGTCCTAGTTTTAATTTGAATATCAAGCAAGCCATAACAGAGTAAACTTTTAAACACACGCACGCATACACAAGCACAGTCACAGGCACACCTGATGAGAGCAGTTGCGAAAAAGTGAAATACATTCAACCAGCAGCTACAGCACAAAGGACGCAAAATAGTCTGTCCCAGTGCAAGCAAAAGAAAAACACACATAAATTTTACTCGATTGCTGCAAACTTCTAACGCACGCTGGGTAAAAATCTCAGTTTCGGTTGCATAATTTTTTTTTTTTTTTTGTTTTTCATAATAAATAGGGGTATTCACAATGATGTGTGTTTTTGATTAATTCTTACAAAATTTACAATATTTACAACGCATTGTGAATAAACCTTCACTTAAGTCTGGGTAGTACATCATTTAGAAGTACAAGAAAATAAAAGAATTGAAACGAAGTACTGAATTAAATTAACTTTTATTAAATAAACACACAACCCAGCCAGTACCTTCATCCAAAGCTGAGTCAAAAAGCTTTTGTGATCAACTGATGAAATATACAACAAAATGTACAAAGAATACAATAGGGTTTTGTCATTGTATTTTTGCTACAGGGTTGTATTTTGAACACTGTACATTAGACCGGATCAAAATTTAAATTCCGCCGGTCGGGGTCTCAAAAGTTAGAGAAACTCATAAAAATGATTTCTGCATACTTTGTTTTCAAATCGAAGGAAAACCGTCGAAGCAATTTTGATTCTCCTGAAGGTCCTTTTTAGTAAAAACAACATGTTTTTTGCTTGTAACTTTTTATTTTTCACAGAACGCATACCCAAATCTTCTTAAATGTTAAATTTCTTATTCATACTAACATTTTGACATAAAAAAATTGCTAAAATTTTGTTTCATTATAACTCTTATTGACCATCAAAAATTGAACTTTTTGCTATTTTTAAAAAGGAATTTTTTTTAAAACTGCTGTAAAAGACACATTTTTTATTAGATTTACGTGGAATTGTTGAAAAGGCATTGAGTTCTTCTTTCTTTCTGCGTATCGCTTTAATCAAAGCTGTGTGCGAAAACTGACAGAATGTGAGAAATCGACTTTAGAAATTTGATAAAATGAAGCATTTCTTATTCATACAAAAAATTAATTTAATTTGTTCACTGCTTTATCGTCCAGTTTTCGATAAATGTTTTTTTAATCACATAGCTTTGATAAAAACGATAAACAGAACGAAAGAAGAACTTAATACCTTTCAAACAATAACAATTCCACGTAAATCTAATAAAAAATGTATCTTTTACAGCGGTTTTAAAAAAATGCCTTTTCAAAAATATCAAAAAATTCAATTTTTGATGGTCAATAAGTGTTATAATGAAACAAAATTTAAACAATTTTTTTATGTCAAAATATTAGTATGAGTAAGAAATTTAACATTTAAGAAGATTTGGGTATGCGTTCTGTGCAAAATAAAAAGTTATAAGCAAAAAAAATGTTTTTTTTACCAAAAAGGAGAATCAAAATTGCTTCAACGGTTTTTCTCCGATTTGAAAAAAAAAAATATGCAGAAATAATTTTAATGAGTTCCTCTAACTTTTTAGACCCCGACCAGTTGACATTTTTTGTATCCATATAAGAATGATCCGGTCTACTGTACATTTTGCTATTGTAATTTTACTTCAAATATCGAATGTATCAAAAATACACAATACAAGGGCAAATACACCACATGGTGAATACCCCTAATATTCTTTTACATATTTGAGGAGTTTACATGTAAAACCACAGATGTAAATCACACAGATCGAATTGTTTTGAAAAAAAGAAAACAACGTTTTTTTTTTAATTTTCTTTTAATTTTTTTTTTTAAATTTTGACATACATTTTTTATAAACAAGCCAATTATCCAAAATTATCCCCACAAGAATAGATATATTATGCAAAAAAGTTGTATTAGTGCAAAAAAAATAGTATTTTCAATTTCAAATTTGGACTTGTCTGGTTTTGAAATTTAAGAAAAGATTCAAAATTTAGATTCCGCCGTTCGGGATCTCAAAAGTTACAGGAACTCAGTAAAATGATTTCTACATACTTTTTTTCTCATCAGAGAGAAATCGCCGAAGAAATTTTGATTCTCCTGAAGGTCCTTTTCAGTTATTATTTTTTACAGAACGCATACCCAAATCTACTAAAATGTTAAATTTATTACTCATACCAACGTTTTGACATAAAAAAATTTTTAAAATATAAATGAAAATTTGCTTGCACTTATCTGGTTTTGATTGAAAATTTACAGTGGACCTGTCTGCTTTTGATTGAAGAGGAGATTTTTTTTTAATGCATTTTTCTTGAGGATTTTTACATTTTTTACAAAGAGAATTTTTTGGATCGATATATTGTAACATTTGCTTTACAATGGCATTTCTAACTAACATTTTTTTCCTGTGACTTATCTGGATTTAAATGTAAACTCCTCATTTATTTATAGGGAAAGACCATAAAAAATTATCAAACCATGGTTTAAGTCCGAACTAACAGATGAATTAATCAACAAAGTTTTAGACCGTACTTTTTGAAGGTGGAATTTTCAACTTGATACGTTATGCTTAAATTTCAAACCATGACACGTTACGCTGGAATTTTCAACCTCTATGATTCAATGGCCAATCGGATGCAATAAGATTATCTGAGGTCACAAAAGGATCAGTTGCACTTTTATGGATTCCATGGAGCAGTTGGATATATGTATATGGATGATTCTATGGCCAATCGGATGCAATTAGATTATCTGAGGTCACAGACAGATCATTGGCAATTTCATAGATTCCATGGATCATTTGAACAAAAATGGATGATTCTATAGCCCATCGGATGCAATGGGATTATCTGAGGTCACACTTTTATGGATTCCATGGATGATTTTGAACAAATTGAATGATTATATGGCCAATCGCATGCAATGGGATTTTCTGAGGTCATTCGCAGGTGGTCACTGAAACTTTAATGGATGCCATTTTTAAGTACATTGTTTTACAAGACGAAATTTTAATGGATGCCATTTTTAAGAAAATTTTTTTACAAGACGAACTCAATTTATAATGGTGATGATGAGAAATGGGTTCATACGGGCTGAGCTGTCCGGCCATACACAAAAATCGACGCCAAAGTCCAATATTCACAGTGACAAGGTCCTTTTCTGTGTTTGGTCTCTGTATTTGGTGGGGCCGTGGTGTACTATAGGCTGCTACAACTATGTGAAACTATGACATGGCAACTCTACCGAACTCAATTGATGCGTTTGAACCGAGCATTGAAGCAAAAACGTCAAGAGTGCGATCAAAGGCACAACAAGGTTAATTTGCAACATGACAACGCTCGGCCACATGTTACGCAGCCGATCAAACATACCTTGAAACGCTTGAATGGGAAGTCTTACCTCTACTATTTGCTTTCTTTGATGACGCATGACCTTGAAGATCAGCACTTTCGCTCTTTTAAAATAAACTTAGCCTTCTCATGGCTTTATATGAAATGAGCATTTTTTTAGTAAGACTAAATTAAAAACTCTCTACATTTTTGGGATAAAGTTTCACTTATACCGTGCATGGCGGCCACACACATATTTTTTTTTTTATTTATAATTCAATTCTTTAAAAAGGATTCTCACATATTAGAACATCTGGTGCCAAATTCTGTTTGTCCGCTATGAAATTGGACGATTATAGCTTCGCTAAAACAAAATATACAAAATTTAATTATAGCTCCGCTACAAAACATAACGCGATAGTAGTAGTTGATATACCGTTGGAACATTTCATATTTTCTCTAAAATACAAAATTTAATTTTTTATCTTATGGTGTGTTTTTTAGATTCTGGATTAATAAAACTAGACAAGTGTAAAAAGTGTAAAACACCCTGTAACTTGAAAATCCTACCACAACAGTAAAACTTAACAGTACAGATTTGGAATCAGCGTTGAAAGCTCATATAGAAATTATATTGGGTTTTCCGGATCCTACATTTTTAGACTAGTATTATTTATTCAAGCATGTCTGAATTTTAGAGCACTGCTATTATTTTGATCGCAGCTGTATGTATAAATATTTTTAAAATTAAATTTCCTGTGAAATGTGAAGTAAAACCCAAGTAAAACCAATTTTACGTAAATTCCGGTTCAGTCGAACTAAATATTGCATCGGTATCATTTTTTAAGAGGCAGTAGGTTGTAACAAGTATTTTATATCAAAGGCTGAGGTTTCTTTGCAGCCTTGGGGCAAAAACAAAATATCTCGAAAAGAAATTCAATAAATTAATTAATCGCAGATTTTGTCATGGCTGACGCTAAGGTCAACATAATCACTAAACCAAAGGTTTTAACTCTCTGCAATTCATACTTTATTTAATTACACTGTGCTAGTTGCAAAATCCATCAAACGGGGGACCCAGGGGGATAACATAATTCGAGTGCGCTGATTCTAATGGTGCTATGCGTTTTTTTAAGTTAACTCTAGTTTTCGAGTAATTCGAAAAACAAAATATCACTATCAAGGATAAAACGGAAACAATTTTATTTGTTATATTTTACAATTTAATAAAATGAAATCTATATAAATTGATAGAATAACCTTAATATCTACAAATATACATCAAATAAAAACAATATGAAGAATATTTCGATGGTTAAGCGCACTAAAGTGATAAGTGACCTTTTGACTAAAAAAGATTTACTGCATTTTTCAATCCATCAATATAATATCTACCTTGTGTAAATTTATTGAAAATACATAGTCAGTGAATGCGTGTCAGTATACAGTTAAAATTAGGGTTTTGTATTGAGATGTATTGAAATTGAAAAACAAAATCGACGTTCCTGAACATTTGAAATTTTTCACTTATCACTTTAGTGAGCTTAACCATTGATTTATTCGATTTAGTTGATTTAAGAGTGATTTTCCTGCAAAAAAAAAATAACACAAAAAAACTTTAATGGGCCCTTAAGCAACGACAACATTTCATGGCTTTGAGGGTTTGGGGAAAGTGCATTTTTAAAGAAAAATTTTTAATCTTTTAAAATCGTTAAATCTTAACAAAATTGGTTATCGTATGATAGGAGCTTTTTTTAAATTTTTTTTTCAATTTTTGGTGATGTTCCAAATTTGAAAGTGTGTTTTTTCGAAAAAAATATTGACTTTAAAAATTCATAAAAAATCGAAAAAAAATTAAGAAGAAAGCTCATGTCATGCGATAGCGAATCAAGTTTAAAAAAATAACAAAAAAAAATTTCGTCAAAAAATGAAATAGTGCCGCAACCAGTACGTAAAACATGGTTTCGAGAAAAACGCGTTCAAAGTTTGTGGACAAAGAAAAATGCAAGGAAAAATAAAAATGCGCTGTTACTTATCTGGCTGTAACTTTTGAATCCGTAAGAAGTTTTCCATGAAATATTTGTTCTTAAAATTTTAAGAGTATTTACTAAAATTCAAAAATATAAAAATTTAAAAAAACGGCCAATGTCATGTCCACCCTTAAATAAATGGTCAAGAATTAAAAATTTTTTTCTTAGTGGGTCTAAAATTTTGATTCTCAAAATTCTCGAAAACAAGAGCTAACCTAAAAAAACGCTTAGCACCATTAGAATCAGCATACTCGAATTATGTTATCCCCCCGGGTCCCCCGTTTGATGAGAAAAAAAAGTGTCCGATTCGAGCACAGTGTTATTTATGTTATATAATTTTTTATTGTTTCAACAAACTTTCGTTCAAACTAAATATATTCTTGAAGTTAGTTTAAATACGGTATAAACATTTTCGGAAGAAACCGAAAGTAACAGAATTACTGATACTTTTTGTGGTTTGGTTACATGTGTCTGTAACGAATATATTTTGGTTTTTTTACTCACAACTATAATTCAATGGTGACTGTGGCATGCAGGTTAAGTGTGTGTCTTAGCATGCTCGGAGCCCGGGTTCGGTCCCCAGCCGCGGCGAAAAGTTTTTTTCAATAAAAAATTTTTCTGATCGGTCATTACCTCTCTGCAGACAATCAGAGAGTAAATAATGCCATATAAAGCTTCTTGAGAACATGAACTTTAGCCGTTTGGAGTTGGCATAAAACATGTAGGTCCAGTTCGCGGTCAATTGTGTGCAAACATTTAATAACACACACAACACAATTGATCATAAGAAGCTCGGTCAAAGTTATTTTAAGGGCTGAAATTGCTTGTTTTCGTTTTTGTTTTTTATAATTCAATATAACCAGCAAGTCAATTAATTATATCAAGCGAACTCGACATATCTAGGCTGACACTTTGTGCAATACTTATTCATTGTTCAGCATTAACTACATGCGAATCATACGCGACAATGTAAATCCAATGTAAACAGCCTGCTTGCTTACATTTCTGCCAAACGAGTTTTGTGTGTACGTGTGCTGTACTGCTATAATTAAATTAAGGAGCCTTCGTTATGGGTAGTGCTTAGATGGGCCATCGCTTTGGATAACTGCAGACACACTTTTTATTTTTTTTCCTTGTTTATTTTTCTATATATGTTTGTAATGACTTAAGGTGGGACATAACATTCGCGGCAGAGAAAACCTTTTTTTAAAAATTCATAACTCGGTCAAAAACAAACATTTTTCCAAAATTTGTAAAAAAATTGTAGAGAATTGAACAAATTGCAAGAAGAAAATTCAAATAAATATATTTTTCACTCCAACATGGTTTTATAGAAATCCAAACTGGCGGCAGAGAAAAAAGCGGGGCCTCGTGGTTGTAGCGCTGGGAGTCGCAAAAATTGTCCGATATAGAAAAAAAATTAGAGTCATAACTGTTATAAGAAATATCTTTAAAAATTGGACCATAACAGTTATATTGTAAAAAAAAAACATTTATCAATAATAACTATTATTTAAAAAAAAAAATAATTTTTCTCTGAAATAAGAGTTATGAATGAAGAAAATATTTTTTGCGTTGCTGATAACGTTTATTTTTAATTTTTAATTTTTATTTTTTTACGTTGCCTCATAACTGTTATAGATGAGAAAAAATTTTTTAAGTTGCTCATAATGTGCATGAAATAAAAAAAAATCTGTTACTTTTTTACTGCAACATGTGTTAGATTACACTGGCTTACAGCCAATATGTACTTTAAATGCCACACTCGGTCGCTAATTCCGAAAAATTTTTTTTTTTCTGTCACTTTCGAGATATTGCCCAATGTAGGGTTTTCAACGAAAAAAAAAAGTTGGTTCCACTTAATTGCATATATCTCCAGAACCAACAACAGTAATCACACAAATGATATATCAAATAAAAGCTAATTAAATTTCTTACAAACAATGCAAACATCATTTTTTGGTCGAGCTGTTAGTTTTGGCGGAATAAATTCAAATTTCGGGGATTTTTTTTATTTTTCAGAAAAATTTCCAAAAAAAGACAAAAAAATTGCAAATTTCGTTAAGAAATCAAAATATTTTGTTACTTTTGATATTTTTTACTAAAAGCCTTTATTTTTCCAAAAAAAATAAGCTATTGTTGAAGAAAATCTATTGAGAAATGAAAAAGTTATGTTCAATCAGTTCGTATAAAACAAAAACAATACAAGCAAAAACAACCAAACAAAAACAAAGAAAACAGCAGGCACAGCATAAGCAGCTGATGATTGATTTTCTTATATAAACACATGCATTTTTATACCCTCACGCGTACTGCGTAAGGGGTATATTAATTTTGTTACGACGTGTGTAACGCCCATAAAGAGGCGTGGTACGTATAGACAAGTATATATATTCTTGATCAGCATTACCACCTGAGTTGATTTAGCCATTTCCGTCTGTCTGTCCGTCTGTCTGTCTGTCTGTGGACACGATTACAGTCACGATTAGCCATTTCCGTCACGATTACAGACACGATTAGTTTTTCTAAAAAATCAAATTCGAGAATGAGCTAAATCGGCTGAAAACCACGCCTACCTCCCATACAACCCAAATAATTAAAACTCTATAAAGAGGCTAATATTAAAGTAACAAAACTGAAACTCAGTATTTGTGTGTATTATGTCAAAACTGAGATGTGTTATCAAAATGGGCGTCATCCATCTACAAACACGCCCACCTCCCATACAATCTCAAAACTGAAAACTCTATAAAGAGACTAATAATAAAGTAACAAAACTGAAACTCAGTATTTGTGTGTATTATGTCAAAACTGAGATGTGTTATCAAAATGGGCGTCATCCATCTACAAACACGCCCACCTCCCATACAACCTCAAAACTGAAAACTCTATAAAGAGACTAATAATAAAGTAACAAAACTGAAACTCAGTATTTGTGTGTATTATGTCAAAACTGAGATGTGTAATAAAAATGGGCGTCATTCACCCACTTACACGCCCAACTCCCATACAACCCCAAAATTGAAAACTCTATAAAGAGACTAATAATAAAGTTACAAAACTGAAACTCGGTATTTGTGTATTCTATGTCAAAACTTAGATGTGTTAGAAAAATTGGCGTCATCCACCCACTAACACGCCCACCTCCCATATAACCCCAAAATTGAAAATTTTATACAAAGGCTTATATTTATGCTTCTGGAAAACAAACTTATGTGTTTGTATTTTAAACAAAACAAATTGCCCATTTCAGCCCTTGAAAGGACTTTGACCGAGCTTCTTATGATCAATAGTGTTGTGTGTGTTATTAAATGTTTGCACACAATTGACCGAAAACTGGACCTACATGTTTTATGCCGACTCCGAACGGCTAAAGTTCATGTTCTCAAGAAGCTTTACATGGCATAATTTACTCTCTGAGATTTGCCATTGTCTACAGAGAGGTGGTGACCGATCAGAAAAATTTTTTATTGAAAAAACTTTTTCGCCGCAGCTGGGGATCGAACCCGGGCTCCGAGCATGCTAAGCCACATACTTAACCTACATGCCACGGTCACCACTGTTTGTATTCATGTTTGTATTTTAGACACATAAAAACAACAAAATTTTTTAAAATCTCATATAAAAAGCTCTACAATTTAAGATTCTTTAACCCTTAAGATAGGTCGTGGGGGTATTTTAACTTCGACTAAGTCGAAGATATACCTTACTAGTTTTTCTTATATTTTACTATCTTGTGACTTAAAAATAATAGTGACAAAATCCAAAATTCGATATTCATTCAGCGCAGGATATATCTGATATTTTAGTTGAAATATTATCTTTGAACGATGAATATTAAAGGCTGTAACTATACCCTAAATTATTCGCCAAAAAAGTTGCATGGCCTTGAAAAAATCTGTTAAAACGAACCCATACAAACTGCGCTGTAAGACGAAACCATACGTCAAAACATACATACTTTAAACCAAAGTAGATGGTTTTTCGGGGTTCATACAACGATGAAACATTTAAATGGTTTTAGACGAAAATTAAAAATTTTAAAAAAAGTTTAAATAAGCTACAAAGTTCCTATAATAAGGTAAATGTTGAATTACGATCTTAAAACAATAATTAAAAGTCACAAAACCCCAGTCGGGCTAGACCGACTTTAAACTTTCTTTACTTGTAAAAATATCGATATCGGTTATAACCGACAAATTAAAAATAAGTTTTCCCATTTTATGAATTTTTAAACCACTTACAAAATTTTTTCAGTTTTAATATATAAAAAAATTTTTTCTTTAACTTTAAATTTATGATCTTGAATGAACCAAAATACCAGTGGAACATAAGACACATGAAGATTAAAGCATTTGAACTTTTATTACAAAAGTTAAAGTTACGTAATTTAAACTGCAGATTCATTCTCCATGCCCAGTCCAACCGTACCAAAAAAAAAGAACAAAAAACAAAACCAAAAACTCACAGTATTTAATTTTGGTCACAATCTTTTGTTATTTCCCAACCCACTGTGCAAGTCCTGCTTGCATACAAAAAACATTTATTCTATCACTTCTCTCTCACACACAAACACAAGAACACGACACTTTACAGGAATTAGTGAAAGTAAGCGTTGTGTTTTTTTTTCTCTCTCTTTTTTTTTCTTTATACGCTTTCTCATTCATGAATACCTAGATTATCCTGAAATTGCTTTTGCTCTGCCGCAATTTAGTTCTTAGTTGAATAGAAAAACGCCTGAGCATTGAAATTTTTTGTATGACAAAACTAATTTTTTTTTTTCTTTACTCTCCATCTCTGTCTTCACTGCTACTCTTAAGCATTAACACTGTTATATGCTAGAATTTTTATTCCAAAAAAATACCTCAATAAATTTAATTAAATCCATAGAGTAGTTTTCTACTTCATTTTAAAAGTTTTAATGTAACTTTTCAAGCGAAATATGAATTATTTAATTAAATCAGAACACATGCTTAGAGAAGAGATTCTGTTGTTGACACAAAATTATAAAAATTAAAAAAGTTTATGATACTGACTTATATTATTGTTGCTTAACTAGCTTATTCCATAAAAACATCTACAAAATTTTTTTATGGAATCATAAAAATAGTTTTTGGGTTTCGAACTCAAGTTGTATTCTAAATAATTCTATATAAATAATAAATATTTTACAACACTTCGCTTAAAGGATGCCAAACAAAAGCTTTATGCGTAAAAAAAAATACCAAATACAACTTTACAACTCTCAGAATTTGCTGCCAGACATTCGCTATCTGCCACTTGATAAGCGCTGCCTTCTGGTCGGTCTTGCTAATTCACAAGAATCTGGTTTATTTAATTTAACTATTTGTTGCCACAAAAAAGCATAAGTTTTCTTCTTTTGTTGTTTGCTGAAATAGCTCTCGCTTTTTTACTCTGTCTCGCTCTGGTAATGGCTTAAAATCTTGACCTTGACCGACCCTTGTCAAACTCCAAAAGAACCCCAATTAATTTCAAATATTTTATTTCATTTGTTATGATAAAATGGCCAACAGATGTCATTGTGTTGGTTTTGTATGGCAATACAAGTGTGTTGGTGTGTGGGTGTGTGGATTTGTATGTTTGTTCAAGCCAATTGAGGTAAGAACAGATCATATCAGTGTTCAGCGCACAGACAAGCGTCGACACTGGCCCTAACTGCCACTTTATATATACAGTTAGCTGGCTACTCTGCTTTATTTTTTTAAATTTTGTTTTCTCACACATACACACACACAGACACACACGCCCTCACCTTACTGCTTTTTGCTTAAATTGATGAAAGCAAAGTTAAAACAAACATAAAATCCTGCCAAAGTTGAAAGAAAACTCAGCAGAGAAACTTCAACAAGAACTTTGAAAACATTTTTTTTTATTTATTTTATACTTTTTTTTATTCAATTTTTTTTTTTTGTGGTTTGTCAAAAGAATAAAGTCATCAATAATATCGAAGACTTGAACAAAAGCGTTGTCATGCTGCTTTACAAGATTTTGCTTGTGCACGTTTGGAAAATAAAAACCAAAGAAGAAGTAGGAAAAAAAAATCATACAAATAAACTTTGCTCAAAGATTTTATTGAAATCTTCAGGAAATAAACCTTATTTGCACGAAGAGTTTGGCATAAAAGACGTTTCGACTAGAAAAAAGCAATATTAAACGAAAAATCTGTCAAATCGGCTAATTAAAAACGGCCAATAAATAACTTTGACCGTTAAGAAATTATTGAAGCAAGAATTTTCTATAGAAGATTAAGACATTTTAAACTCTCTCTACCGAGCTACGATTTTAATTTATGTCTTTTGCAACTTATTTTATTGGTATTCGCTTGATTAATTTTTTATAATTAAAACACAGGTCATAATTTAACCTTGAAACTTATAAATACAGAGACAAATTGATATATATTCAAGTATGAATTCATGAATTCATTATTGGCCGTTGTTTTTTGATTTTCGAAAAATCTATTGAAAATATTAATTGGAACAAAATTTACTCATATTCCTCGGTAGAAAATGTTTTGGCGGAGCACTAAACGGCTCTGAATATTTCATACAACTATTCGCCTCGGCAAGCCATAAATTAAACTTACTATTTATAAACTTCACCTACGATTTCTGTTTCGAAATTGATAAATTTCCGCAACCCTGCAATTAGCACCAAAGTTTTCATGGAATTGTATGTTTTCTACAGCCCTATAATTACATAGATATTACTTTTAAAAAAATTTTCCCTTTTATAAATAAAGAGATAATCAGCTTAATCATGAAACATTTTCTCCCGGGAGTTGTAAATGGGAGTTTCCGTTTTTAAGATAAAGTTAAAATACTTTTTTTAAATTTTTAATGCAATTTTGTTCATCAAACGCCAATATTCATGAGTGTAAAATAAAAAAATGAGATATTTTTATCTGCTATCTTAAAACCGGAAACTCCCATTTATAACTCCCTGGAGCAAATGTTTCATGATTGGGCTGAATTTCTTTTTCTGCGGAAAAAGTTCGGATTCTGAAAAATCTCCATCGCTACATCTTAATACGTAAGTTTTTGCATTAAGGAGGGACATAACATTGGCGGCAGAGAAAATAGACCTTTTTTAAAAATTCATTACTCACAAGGAAAGGTCCCCAGGTGACAGTCTCTGATTTGAATGATTTTCGGATATGTGATAGAAGACAAAATCTAAGGTCGACTTATTTTTTTATATGTTCAATCGATGGTTTAGCGTTCAAAAATCAGCGAAAATTTCATTTTTTGCCAAAACTGCGCTATTTTCCATGGAAACATTTACAAATTTGGTACTAAACGAAAACTCTTACAAAACCGCACATGATAGCATAAATTTTTTTCATAAGAAAATTTTGTTGAAATTTTGTTGTTGTAATTTTTAGTAATGTTTAGTCGATATCAAAGAAGTGTGTTCATACTAATTTATGTTGGATTTAAGACAATTTGTAAAGTTACCTTTTTTTTTGTTTTTTTTTTTAAATTTGTTACTGTTTATAATATTATATTTGTTTTATTGAAGTGCATTTATTTTCTTTAAAGAAAAAATTACATTACATTAAAAGTACCCAATATGGCTAGCCAAAACTTTATTTTTTTATAACCTATTCCCATGTTTCAATATTTTATCGGAAAAGTTTACATTTCATAGGTATTCCATACAAAATGTGTGCTTTTTTCTTGTTAGTCTCATCGCACCAGTAAACAATAGTTTTAATCATCAAAAATACCACATATGGACATTTTTACGATATGCAAAAGAAATGGAATGCATTTTCTCATATTTCTTTAAAAAAATTTTTTTGATTTTTAGCAGGAAAAAGCATAAAAATCTTCTTCTAATTTCAAAACCTTAACTTTGTGAATGAATAATTCATCAAATATGATAATAAATTTTTTAATTTAAATTTTATTATAAAAACCATTAATTTAAAAATAAGTTCACGCCCTTCATGCCTCGTGATTGCAGCGCTGGGAGTTGCAAAAATTGTACGATCTGGAAAAAAATGACTTTTTTAAATCTTAACAAAATTGGTTATCGTATGTCAGGAGCTGTTTTTAAATTTTTTTTAAGTTTTTGGTGATGTTCCAAATTTGAAAGTGTGTTTTTTCGAAAAAATATTGACTTTAAAAATTCATCAAAAATCGAAAAAAAAATTTAAAAAAAGCTCGTGTTTACGATAGCGTATCAAGTTTAAAAACATACAAAAAAAAAAAATTTCGTCAAAAAATGAACCTGCTAGCGCCGCAACTAGTACGAAAAACATGGTTGCGAGATAAACGCGTTCAAAGTTTGTGAACAAAGAAAAAACAGGTGAAAATTAAAAATGCGCTCTAACTAATTCGGCTGTAACTTTTGAACCCGTAGGAATTTTTTTCTTAGAATCTTAAGAATATTTACTAAAATACAAAATTATAAAAAAAAAGTCTATTTAAAAAAACGTTCAATGTCATGTCCCCCTTAAATTGGACTCGCGTTTAATTATGGCTCTTTTTATATGCCACATTTTAAAAAAATAACTTTAAATTACCGAGTAAAAATATAAGACTCAAAAAATAAGTTTTATTTTCTCACTAAAAAAATAAAACTCAAACAATAAGTTTTATTTCAGAGTGAAAAAATAAAACTCAAAAATTATTTTTTCCGCTGAAAAAGAGCGCTGAAAAAGAGCGAATTCTGAAACGCTTAAGCTAAATAACCATCGCTTCAACTAAATATGTAGTTTTTAGCATTAACTGCTATTCTGAAAAACTCCATCACTTATTTTCATGCTTAAGAATTAAAGGCTACACGAGCTTCTTATAAGAAGCTGGTATACCAAGAATGACATTTAAGCTGTCATCATTATATTTTTAGCGATTGATACAATTCTGAACTTTTATTTAGCAATTTTCAGAAGATCTAATTTTATTTTTACAATATTATGGAGTTCAATAGTTTGTATGTCAGCGCTTGATTTAATATGAAAATATTTTTATACCCTAAACCTGAAAGGTCAGGGTATATTAACTTTGTGCAAACGTTTGTTAAGCCTGGTTTTCACTATGTCAATTTCAATGGTCAGTTGTTGTCAGTCACATGAAAAATGCCAACACGTTGTCATTTTTTTCTGTTTGACAATGGCGAAAAATAGGAAAAACTGATCTCTTCACATGTTTATAGCAAAAATTGCAAAAAAAAATGTTATTTATGTGATTTTTTAAAGTTTTAAATTTCATGTCAAACAAAAAATGACTAAGTGAAAACCAAGCATAACGCATAGAACGAAGTGAGTCCGGTAAATTTATTAAATGAGTAAATTTATTAAATGAATTGGTTACACGGGTGGTTTGAAGTCGGTTTTACCACGAAGTCCTGGGACATCGAATTTTCTTTCAGGGATTTTTTCCTTCCATCGTCCCAAGTAAAAATTAGCAGTTTTCAGGTCAAACCACTGGGCTATTTTTAAATAAAACGACATTTTCCGGAAACTATATACAGGGTGTCCCAGACCTAAAGGACAATAAAGCAGGGGGTGATTCCCCATCATGATACGAACAAAAAAATTGTATGGATGGGGGTGGTCGCAAACGTCCCCCAAGAGAGCTAGGAGGAAAAAATAAAAAACATAGGTGCCATTACGTTTTAATCCATAACTTTTTAAAAAGAAAATTAAATTTCCTTCAAGTTATCATAGCAAAGATTTTCCATTGAGTCACAACTAAAAAATTAACGAGCACCTTAAGTCAAAAAATTATTTTTTCGAAAAAAACACCTCATTTTTAATTATTTTTTATGATGCATATTTTTTTTTTTTTTTGGAAAATTTCCTCTACTTTCGCTTAATATTGTATTTTGATCAGAGCATCTAATTTTCGTAAAAAATTGATTTTTCGAAGCAAAGCAATTTCGTTTATTTCGATTTTAACAACAAGTAAAACAGATTACTAAACCGCGTTAAAATGGCATTTCAAATCCAACGCCACGTTAATCATTCTTTGTTTCATGAAGAAAATCGGGAAAAGTTGTGTCTAATTTGTGTCAATTAAAAAAAAAATACTTCCACCAAATAAGCAGAGCACTGCAGAAACATCTTCAAACAGTGACAAATGGCAAAGTTCATCAATACTTGGGCGATTCCAGACTTCCAAGTGTACTGTGTTTTAACTGTAGAAAAATTGTTTACAAAAAAATAAGTGATCTCAATTCTCATGGATATTTGGAGGAATTGGATTTAGCAGACTTTTCAGTGTTCAACGGGGAGCAAATCGTGACAAGGGCCCAAAAACCTTGCATGTGCTACTTGTGCCTTCTGGCTAGACAATCGATTTTTCCCACTGCCACCTCCAGAAATATTCAACCTTCTGTCGAAACCAGTGAAGATCCTAGTTTGAGCGTGGTCGATAAAAAGCGTTCTACTGCCAAGAATTTTGTGAGTCTCCAAGAAGAAGCGGAAAACCTGAAAGTGAAAGAGAAGGAGCAACTTGTGAGCGCTCTCATCAAAGATTTGCAAATCAATCGCACCTCACACCAAAGTGCTGGCAATGAACCTGGACTTTCCAAATGTTTGTCCTTTAGTCAACGCAACGGAGGAAGACAAATGACAATATGTGTTAATCCAGGATTTCTCTAAAATAGGGACCAGATTCAACCTCAGTGGAGAAGTTACCCTTGGAATCGCTAATGCAGTGAGGGTTGCAACCAAGTCGTTTTTTGTATTGATCTTCAGGGGTTTTTACAGTACGTGGAAGAAAAGAGACTAGAACGAGATGTCCATTTGAAAATTTGGAGTTGACGGTGGAGATGGCTTTTTGAAAGTGTGCTATTCGGTACTCACCCGAAACTCGGGTGAAGAGGAAGTAGTTCCTGAGAAAATACAGAGGTATAGTGACGGTGATTTGGCAAATGATTTGAAGAATTCTGGTGTTAAACAACTTTTTATATTGGCTATTGGAAAATGTACTCAAGAAAATTACGACAATGTCGCCGCTCTATGGAAGCTCTTACAAATTAACAACTTCGATGGTACAATTGCCACTGATCTGAAATTAGCGAATATCTTCGCCGGTATCATGGCCTACTCAGCATCGCACCCATGCACATGGTGTGATGTACACAAGACAAACCTGAAGGATTGCGGATCTTATCGCACAATTGGAAATTGCCTGGCAAATTAGCCCGGTGGTTATTTTCGACACTCACCTCCGGGTGACTGAAGGAACAAATCCCTGAATGAAAATTCCATGTCCCAACACTTCTCGGTTAAAACGACTTCAAACCATCCGTGCATAAGATTCGATTGTTGTAGAGCACTCTTAGTTAGAATTTTGGTTAAATTATTTAGGACAAACATAAAAGATTTTTTTGGTTTAAACCCATACCCCCCCCCCTCGCCCCCCGCCTCCCAATAGGCACCAAAGATTTGAAAAAAAAATAAATTTCAACTAAGCCAGTATAAATAAATGTTGATATTTTCCATTAAAAAAAAATTGATTTAAAGATAAAATAATTAAATGTCTTAAAAAGATAAATTCTAACGATTTTATTCATAAAAACATCTTAAAATAGGTTTAAAAAAGTTAAATATTTTTTTCGAGTTAAATGCTTTTCAAAATTTTGTTAGTCATAAAAATGTTGTATCAGATTTTATGTTTAAGTAGGAACGCTTTTAATTTGCAGTGGGAACATATCTGTGTCGACAAGGAATAACAGCTAAACTCATTTTCAAAATTTCAGGAGAGAACTTTTAAAATTAAAATTGCTACTTAATATCAGAGTACCCTGGCTCTTGCTGCTTAGATTTGATTGCCTCGAACATTTATTTTTTAAGGTGCAACCATAAAAATTTCGTTGCGAAAAAACGCAATGAAAGTCATAACCTCACTTTGTCCTAACTCGACTTTAGCGGTTATTCCTTGTGTCGACACAGATATGTACAACCATTTCTTATTTTTTTGTCACAATTTTATCAATAATTTGACATTCAGACAGCCACAAAATTTTTGACGTAAAATTACGTGATTAATTTTTTCAAGGACATGAAACTTTTTTGACGAATACTTTAGAGTATAACTATAGCCTTTAATACTTATCGTTCAAAAATAATATATATACTAAAATATCAGATATATCTTGCGCTGAATGAATATCTAATTTTGGATTTTGTCACTATCATACTGAAATCACAAAATAGTAAAATATAAGAAGAAAAATGCATGTGTTTATTTAAGAAAATCAATCATCATCTGCTTATGCTAAGCCTGCTGCTTTCTTTGTCTTAGCTTATGTTGATTGTGTTTTGTACAAACTTGGTTCTCTACTCCATGGCATTGGCAGCATTGGTTCTCTTCTCCACGTTAAGAGCCTGATCCGATCAGATTTAACTCTTATATAAAAAAATTACTTGCATCATATTACGTTTTGTGATATTACACAATATATGGCGCTATCTGTTCGGCTGACATGATGTACGCATCATCGTTGGTTATTACGTCTTGTAGAAAGTAGCAAAACAAAATATATGAAATGAACAATCTATTTGTAATTTTAGAAAATAACCAGGTTTCGTGAAAAATCGGGCCATGCACTTTATTTAAAATTATATTGAAGTAAAATTGACTGTGCGAGTGCAAACTATACATCAGACAGAGAGACCAATGAAAAGGACATTCATTTAGCCTTCTTTTTAACTTAGTCAATGAACTCAACCTGTTAAACTTAATAAAATGATTAAATTAATTTGACATTTTGCTTGTTTCTTTTCCTTTGAACTTCTGGTCTCGATAAGAAGTCCATCATTTGATTGTTATTAATTTATTTATTAAATTTTGGAAGATATATAAAAACTATGTGAAAAATAGACAAAACAATCGGACTAAAGAGACAAAGCAGAAAAGGTTACTATTTGAACGGAATTTTACGTCTACACTTACGATACTATCAAAACTGTTTCTTTTTTTATGAATAAGACCGATTCGACTGTATTCAAAAATATTTACAGTGAATCAAAAAAGTTTACATACACATGTAATTCATATCTTTAACCATTCTCAAATGATTTAATATTTTTATTTTCTTTCTCTTTTTTTTTCTAAAAAGCTAGACAAATATTCAGTGTATTGGTATGCAGAATGCATATCCTGTTTTTTTCCAAAGCCGCTGCGTAAGTGCGCCGAAAGCGAAAAAACTCCAAAATAATTGTCAAAAAAGTTTACATACAGATTCTTCAATTAGCTTTGTTGTTGCTTATGTAACTGTAATTTCTGCTTCTCAGCCACACTGATCGTTCATCATGAATAGCAGCATTGCAATTATTAGCATATTTTGAAGTTCAATTGCAATTTGGAGTTCAAAGTGTAAAGAAGATTGCTAAGATGGGACGCGGTAAGGAAATTCCATTAGAAGTGCGTAAATTGATACTGAAATTATATCTGAAAAACAAATCATTACGGGAAACCGGCAAAATAATTGGAAAATCTCATGCTAGTGTACAAACTGTAATAAAATCATACACAAACAACGGCAATTTGCAAACAAAGCAGCGATCGGGAAGACCAAAGATTTTAACGCCAGGTGAAGAACGCGAAGTCGTCGCCGCCGTTCGGGAAAATCCCAAAATTTCTGCAGTGAAGTTAACACAGAACATATCAGAGTGTACGCAAAAAAAAACTAATCCTCAAACAATAAGAAATACACTACACAGTGCTGGGTATCATGGTCGTGTGGCACGTCGTAAACCTTTTATATCCAAAGTGAACAAAAAAAAAAAGGTTGGATTTTGCTAAGCAGCACTTGGAAAAGCCGGATTCGTTTTGGGAAAATGTTGTGTTTAGCGACGAATCAAATTACAACATATTTGGCTCGGATGGAGCCGGAAAAGTGTGGAGAAAGGCCAATCAGGAGATGCAAGAAAACAACTTAATTCCAACCGTAAAGCATGGTGGCGGAAATGTAATGGTTTGGGGGTGTATGGCCGCATCCGGAGCGGGGGAACTTGTGTTCATAACTGACAAAATGGACAAACATGTTTATTTGAACATCCTCAAAAACCATTTGCGTACAAGTGTTCACAAACTGGGACTTAATAGCAACAACTTTTATTTTCAGCAAGATAATGACCCCAAACATGCGTCGTATCTTGTCCGCGAATGGCTGATATATAATTGTAAGCAGCTTCATACACATCCACAATCACCAGACATTAATCCGATTGAGCATATTTGGGATTTATTAGAGAAAAGGATCCGAAAACATCAAATATCGTCTAAGCAAACTCTGAAGACTGCTTTATTAACTGAGTGGTCAAAAATAACAGAAAATGACACAAATGTTTTAATCAAAAGTATGCGCAGGCGTCTAGAAGCAATCATTGCAGCCAAGGGAGGGCCAACAAAATATTAAGTTATTAAAATCTTATTTTATTTTACCAAAAACAACAAGAGATCTCTAAAGTGTATGTAAACTTTTTTGATGTTAATTTTTGACCATTTTAATGTATTATTGAATTTTTTTCCTTTCGTTTTAAAAAAACATTTAGTTTTTTAAGCTTAATTGATGTGCAAATGTGTATTATTTGAAATAAAACTTACATTTTAAATTTTATATTTTTTTTTTTAAAACGATTAACAGGTATTTTTACTATGGAATTATGGTGTATGTAAACTTTTTTGATTCACTGTATGAGCCTCTTATAAAGTTTTTACAAGAAAAATATCAAAAACAGTATTATTAATTACGTCCAATTACGACAAAAAACCTCTTATAAAGGCTTCTTAAATGAGAAACCTTCAATAAACCCTTGATAAAGCAATTTTAAAATTTTTACTCTCATCTGAGCACAAATTTGTCAAAAATACTTCAAACCATAGTACAATAATCAAGGTAGTTGCAGGTTTTTCAATTCTCTCTCTCTCTCTCTATCTCTCTCTCTCTCAGAGTCAGAATTGTCAAAATCAATACAAATTATGTGATGTCTCGTTTTATATTATTTTATGTCTCGCTCTATTTTGTTCAATATTTTATGACAGTTCTCACTTTCGGCTCTCAGCCCTGCAGCTACCTTATTTGTTGTACTATGCTTCAAACTATTTCAAAAAATATGAAACCATGGCAAAGCATTTCAAAATATTAAAAATAAAAATTATAAGTGACATTTTTTCAGAGAAGAAGATAGATTAAAATTTTCTTTGACTGTTTCCATGTCAAAATATTCATAAATCTGTGACAAACAAACAAAAAACTATTGAATTTATCAAATTCACAAACCATTCTTAACACTGTTACCACTTCAAATTGAGAGTGTTCATTTTATAACCAGGGACCGAAAATAACTGTTATTTTACAATTTTCGAATAAAAAAGATACAATGAAAAATTGTCGAAGGACATTTTCAAATATACCATTATGATACAAATGGCCTCAGTTTTACGAATATTTAGAGCCTTTTAAATTTTCGACTGATTCTATAAAAGTTGAAAGTTAACTATTATTTTTTTGCCTTTTATTTTTTCAGACAAAAATAACGGTTACTTTTGACTTTTATTTAATCGGTCAAAAATAACAGCTATTTTGCGACTTTTATTTTTTCGCTCAAAAATATCAGGCAATCTGTGTTTTTTTAAAGGCCGCTTTTCCGATTAAAAAACTATTGATACCATATGTAAAACGTGAATACCGATGAAACCAAAATAATTGTATCGATAGTTTTTTAAGCCAGTAAAATTTCCTTTGAAAAAACACAAATTGTCTGATATTTTTGACCGAAAAAATAAAAGGCAGTAAAGAACTGTTATTTTTGACCGATAAAATAAAAGTCAAAAGTAACTGTTATATACCGGTTATGGTTTTTATCAAAAAAGTCAAATATTAACTGTTATTTTTTAACTTTTATGTTTTTCCGACAAAAATAACAGTTATTTTGTTCCTTATATTTTTTCAGGCACACATAACAGTTACTTTTGACTTTTATTTTATCGGTCAAAAATAACTGTTATGTGTGCCTGAAAAAATATAAGGAACAAAATAACTGTTATTTTTGTCGGAAAACATAAAAGTTAAAAAATAACAGTTAATATTTGACTTTTTTGATAAAAACCATAACCGGTACGGTCCCTGATAGACCAATATTTTCATGAAGCAGTTTTTCTCTTAAAAAGTTTTTTAGCTATTGAGCATTTTAAATCAATTTTTAGATATTTTTATTAATAAGACCGATAATTTGTTGTTTTTTAGTATAATTATTTATACTTAAGTATAGTATAAGTATTTGTTTTTTCATTAAAATAAATTCAAAAAATCATTCTTGAATAGCCTGCAATTAGTTGAAAAACATTTTTTGATATCTTTAAAAAAGCTAATCATGCTTTTTAAAGTTCAATCTAAAATGCAAAGCTTAACTTTTGCACACATTAAAGCACAATATTTGCCTTGTTCTTCCTTTTTGTAAAACTGTCTACTATAGTTTAAATGATTTTTATCTCTAACATAAAACGGATGAACCCAAAATCCGAAACAAAACAAAAAAAAACACCGCTGGCCACAAAAAAAACATAATAAACTCTGCACATTTTTCCACATTCACCCCGACATAAACTTATTTTAAAATTAAAAATATTTATGCTACATTAGTGCCAATTATGAATTAATGCTGACTAGCCTTGAAAATTCAATTTGTTGCTATGCTGCTACATTGCAAATAAAGTCAATTTGTTTGCTCAAGGAAATGATAAACAAAAGTAAAAATAAAAACAAACCCAACCAACTCAGCATGAAACGCATAAATCTGCTGATCGAAATAAATGCAAAGAAAGCACGAAGAAGCAGAAAATATAGAAGAAAGAGAAATTACGGCCCAACATGCTACATATTAACTGAAGCTCTGATGAAATTTGATGCTCCAACCCGGCTAACTTAAATTGATTCAGCTGGGTTTTGTATTGTTTTTTTTTTTTTTGTGCCCTAAGAATTTGAATGCGAGACGCATTACTTTTGCACATGTCTCCAATGTAAATCCTTTCAACACTACAAGCAGCACATCGAATATTTTGGTTATACCAACTATTTGCATGACTGAATTTTCTATTTCAATATAAACTTGAAAAAGAATTCAAGCTTAACTGCAGTTAGATTAAATTAGAATCAGAGCTGAGAACATGCTCTGAATGGTTCTAGTCTAAGCTTTAAAAAATAATGTGCCAACTTTATTGCGTGCTTAAAAAACTGTTGTAGTTTTTATATGCATGCAGCGTTTGAGCCCCATCACAATACAAACACACACAGCCACAGACAAAGACGTTGAGGCAAACCAATTCTGGAATATTGTCTGGGGAGCCATTTATATGATGATGTGAAGGACACAGAAAACAAAAGAAAAAACATCTCAAATATTTTGCTTTCAAAAGAAAGTTCAAGGTTGCGGCAGTCATTTAAGGGGTCACTTTTTGACTATTATAATAAACGACAGCGAGGCGTTAACAAAAATGACTGTTGATTTATTCTGGGATTTTTCACAGCTTATTAGAATGCTGTGATAAGAAAAATCAGCAACAAGCTCTAAGTTACAGCTCACAACAAAACTGAAGCACTGAATCACAAGCGAAGCTTAGCAAAAAGTAAATGTTTTGCAAAGGTTTTCATGTTGTTATTTTTTCAAATATACATTCCATGCAAGCCAATTGATATCGTTTCGATATCGAGATTATATCGTTAGTGTTAATATTTTACATAGCAGTGATTTTCCAAATATTACCGTGTTCGATGAATTTTTCCTAAAATGGTTTTCCAAATCTATTCTACACTGAGTGAAATATGTGTTAAAATTTAATGAAATTTTGTTCATATCAAGTGAATTTGTTTTTAAAATAGAGCTTGCAACATATTCAGTTAATTTCAATGCAACTTAAAATAGTGCTTGGAACATATTCATTTCATTTAAACACAATTATTTTTAAAGTTAAGATCAAAACAAATGTTTTTAAAAACAAATTTGAAGCAAATCTAAAACAAATACTTTGAAGCATAATTTTTTTCGATACCATTTTTTTAAGCTTTTTCCAACTAACAATTTTCCTTTCAATTTCAAACTTAAAGTATGATTTAATGTTGTAAGCGTTGTATAGTCGTTATAGTATAGCATGATTGAATATAAAGAAGGTTATTCGTATTTTTTGATGTATGCTTATTTTATGTAAACAAAAAAATTTTTACAATCTGCCAACAGAGTTTTGTGATGTTGGAAAAGTAAGATACTTTTTAGTGTTTCTTTGTGTAGTTTTTTTGTATAAAAAGTAGTTTTTGAATAATTTTTTGTTGATGCCAACTTAAGATAAACAGTTATTTTTGTGTTGTCATTTTAACCAATTGATGCATATTAATTGGTTCGTAATTTATTAAAAGGCGAACGTCACGTTCGTTTTTTTTTTTTTTTTTTCTTTGTGAGTGAATTTATCAAACAGCAAATTTACAGTGAGCCAAAAAACTATTCCGACGAACGTTTGGTATCGCAAAATAAACGCTCTGCTGGCGTCGTTACTTCATCACTGATAAATTTATCAGCTTCGTATTTTTTACTTTCTGTTGATGAAAAACAGTACCAAATTTATGGTTTGGAACGTGCTGTTGACTTTAATTTCACATTTATCAAAAATTTGATTTTGAAACTGAATTCAGCGACCAACTTTTTTATAAACTTAAAATACTATCGTTAATTTTCCGGAAAAAAATACTCTTCAAAATCACATTTTTACGAGTAGCACATTCAATTTTTGTAACTTTTTCGTTTTTATTGAGCCTACTTATGTTTATTGGATGCCTGTTTAAGAATCTGCTCTTGCAGGATGGATCCAAAAAGCTTTTGAAAAAAATTGGTCATCTATGCATTATAGCATCGCCTCGCTTATTGCGTTGACTCTGATATCAGCCTTATTTGGAATACGGGTTGGTACGATTCTTAATTTATGTACGTAATTTTACCTGTTAATATTTTCGTCAAATGTTTTTTGATGAAATTTTCGAAATGTTCACAAAAAAATATATTATAAATGTAGAAAATAAAGATAACTAACAAGCCACAATACGTTCCGAACTTATATGTTTGTTTTTATTTTCAGTTCTGCCTGTGAAATAAAACCTATAATATAAAAAAAAGTGAAACAAAACATTTAAAAGTAGACGAACAATTACAATTTTATTAAGAGAATCCGCTCGTTTACCTTTTTTATAATATTTATGACTTATTTTAAACAAACTTTAATTTCCTTTAACATACTTTTAAAGCATTGCAATAAATTTTGGTCCCCTCTATTTTATTAATGCTTAAGGGGGGACAAGACATTGGCCGTTTTTTGAAATCGACTTTTTTTTATAATTTTGTATTTTAGACTAAATTTTCTTAAGATTCCAAGAAAAAAAATTTCTTGAAAAAATTCCTACGGGTTCAAAAGTTACAGTCGGATTAGTGAGAGCGCATTTTTATTTTTCTTTGCATTTTTCTTTGTTCACAAACTTTGAACGCTTTTATCTCGCAACCATGTTTTTCGTACTGGTTGCGGCACTAGCGGCTTCATTTTTTGACGTTTTTTTTTTTTTTTTTGTTTTGTATTTTTTAAACTTGATTCGCTATCTTATGACACGAGCTCAATTTTGTAAGAATTTTTCAAGTCAATATTTTTTTCGGAAATACACACTTTCAAATTTGGAACATCATCAAAAATTGAAAAAAAATTAAAAAAAGCTTTTGTCATACGATAACCAATTTTGTTAAAATTTAAAACAATTATTTTTTTTTCCAGATCGGACAATTTTTACGACTCTGCAAGCTCCATTTTTTTCTCTGTCGCCAGTTTGGAGTATTAATTAAGTACCAAATAGTATGATATTTAGGCAACCGTTCGCTTTTTTGGCTCAAATGACATTATTCTCATGCTCTCATTTTACTCTAATTTCAAAATAAACATACCAACTTGAGATGACGTCAAACTTTTTTTTGTCGAATATTTATTTTGACATACTATAACACAGACTATAACACTGCTATAGGTAAACATGGTATACAACTCCTATTTTAATATATAAAAGACAAGCGTGCTGCTCTGTTCTCTATATCGTAAAACATGTTCAGCGTGGACCAGAACCTGTTGTAACATTATCCATTTGAAATCTTTGTACGTACTATACTTTTTAAAACCTGTTCAGCCTGGACCAGAACCTGTTGTAAAATTATCTATTTGAAATGTTTGTAGTTACTAAACCTTTTGCTCTATATCGTAAAACTTGTTCAGTCTGGACCAGAACCTGTTGTAACATTATCCATTTGAAATCTTTGTACGTACTATACTTTTTAAAACCTGTTCAGCCTGGACCAGAACCTGTTGTAAAATTATCTATTTGAAATGTTTGTAGTTACTAAACCTTTTGCTCTATATCGTAAAACTTGTTCAGTCTGGACCAGAACCTGTTGTTAAATTATCTATTTTAACATCTTTGTACGTACTATACTTCTTAAAACCTGTTCAGCCTGGACCTGTTGACAAATTATTTATTTGAAATGTTTGTACTTACTAAACCTTTTGCTCTATATCGTAAAACCTGTTCAGCCTGGACCAGAACCTGTTGTAAAATTATCTATTTTAAAATCTTTGTACGTACTATACTTTTTAAAACCTGTTCAGCCTAGACCAGAACCTGTTGTAAAATTATCCATTTGAAATGTTTGTACTTACTGTACTTTTTAAAACCTGTTCAGCCTGGACCAGAACCTGTTGTAAAATTCTCTATTTTAAAATATTTGTAAATACTATACTTTTTAAAACCTGTTCAGCCTAGACCAGAACCTGTTGTAAAATTATCCATTTGAAATGTTTGTACTTACTAAACCTTTAAAACCTGTTCAGCCTGGACCAGAACCTGTTGTAAAATTCTCTATTTTAAAATATTTTTAAATACTATACTTTTTAAAACCTGTTCAGCCTACTCCAGAACCTGTTGTAAAATTATCCATTTGAAATGTTTGTACTTACTAAACCTTTTAAAACCTGTTCAGCCTGGACCAAAACCTGTTCTTAAATTATGTATTGGAAATCTTTGTACTTGAAGACTATCGTCATTTTCCTCAAACATCATGTCTTGCTATTACAGTGCTTCTTAATTAACAGAACCAGAACCTATTCGGTCTGCATAAACTGAACAGCAATTGTTACATTCAGTGACGTTGGTGTCAATTGGAATTGCTAGAATTAAATCTCAATGTTCGGTCTCCTGATCCAAGTTTTAGCGATTGGCTACTCAAGTTAGGAAATGGAGATGAAGATATCATAGAAAGTCCCGATAATTTTGTTTGTAAAGGTTCACTTATTAACCTTTTCAATGGCTTGCCTAGAATATCGGCTTGCCTAGAATATCGCCTAGAATCGTGGACAATTTTTTGAGGTTCCATCCTTAAAGCAATAAAAAGACTAAAAAAACATCCCTCTGATTTTTACATGAGCTGCTTTGCTTTTGGCAGGCTGTCTAATATAATGGACAAAACCATGATAGCGTTGTATTATAATATTTTAGTTCAACTAAAACAACCGGAGACAAATGGAAATGCGTTATTTATGCAAATGTTATTACAAAAATAAAAAATTATATTTTGCACACCAATCACAATACTTCTTTTCTATTTTCCAATCACTTCTTTTTTTCAAAATTTATTTACACACGATATAAAAAAATTGAAGGCTTCTGTTGGGCATAAAATCGAAAATCTAACTAAGTTAAACGTTATTTATCTCCATAAAATTATTTTTGTCATGTTGGCATAGCTTCATTTCATAGTACCAACCTATTTGATTTTAGAAAAGGCGTTGGAAAATAAAAAAAAATTGTTTTCCGAAGTGTCCAATATAATGGACAAATCCATTGAAAGGTTTAAGGCGGTCTTCTCATTCAAAACCCGTTTTTTGGACCCTTTTTAAAAAAATTCTTATTTGAAAACGCAAAGAATAATTGAAAACTTTTTTTATTTTTTGTATTACAAAAGTTTCAAAGTAAATGAAAAAATTTTTTTTGCCTCGATACGTGGGCTGTTCAAAAAGTAATGAGACTTCAAAGTTGGTGGTGAAAAAAAAAAGGTGTCGTCACGGCGGCCACGATTCCGGGTCTCCGGAGCGTCTGAAATGAAAAAAAAAAACGGGGTTATAATCAGTATAGATGTAATTCTCGGGTGAACCTCAAGCTTTATTTTGTGATTTTTTTTGACAAAATGGCGGCCATTCAAAAAAAAAATTCAATTTCGGGCTTTTTTTTTTTAGTTTAGTGTAAAAAAAAAATTGTAAAAAATTTTTTAAAATTATGATCGAGGTTCACCCGAGAATGGTGAAAATTTTGCGTTGATTCCACTTTGTTTCATGAAAATCGGTTCAGTTGAACTGGAGATATCATGGCCGCCAGTTCGAAAAACGTGGTTTCGAGAAAAACGCGTTTAAAGTTTGAAGTAATTTTCTTCATTGCGAGATAGTGCGTATTCGTATGCGTTTTTGCCAATCGCAATACCCATCAAACCCATAATTTTAAGTATGGGTATAAAACGTTTTTACCTAACAATAAACATTTTCAACAGAATTCGGTGGTTACTTTATGCCGCCATGTTCGAAAATGAGGCGAAAAAAAAATAGCTCATTTTGACGAAGACTTTGCTTCACAAAAAATCTTCTGTATCTTCTAAAGTATTTCGAATTTCTAAAAATCCTTTTAGGGGCATATTCACAACTACCCAAGCTATAAATAAAAAAGTCGAAAAAAAAAGTTGCTCAATGAGAAATAGATTTTTGGCGATACTTTGAGTCCGAATAACATCAATCGTTATTCCAAAATTGCTATCCTGTGCCCAAAAAATTCCGATGTGAACGAAGTCAACGAGCAAGTTCTAAACATTTTAGTTGGTAACACAGTGAGAGATCTGAGCACGGATTAAATTGAAGACAGTGATGATAACGATAAACAAAATTACCTTGCCGAGTTTTTTAATGAATTTTATCCTTCAGGAATGCCACTGCATAAGTTAAACCTCAAACTTGGAAGTATTATAATACTTCTTCGAAATTTCAATACCAAAAGAGATATCTGTAATGGAAGGTGGTTAGTTTTGAAAAACCTAAAAACTTAATTACTCATCGCACAGGTATTGATTGACAGGCGCACTGGCGAACATGAAATAGTTTTCATACATACAATTGATTTGGCCCCGAGAAACACAGATTTGCCTTTCACTCTCCGGAGGCAACAATTTCCAGTTAAACTGACATTTTCAATGACCATAAATAAACTGCAAGGTTCAATATTGCAAAAAGTAGGAGTTTTTCTAAAAGAACTGGTATTTAGTCATGGGCAGTTTTAGCGGGCTGATGATGTAAAACTAAGCATTATAGATGGCAAGGGACAAAGTTGATTGGTTAAAAATTCTAAGAATTTTTTTTGCTAGAAATGTTGTATATAAAGCAGTTTTATCAAAATAATTTTATAAACATGTTTTCAAATAAAAACCTTTGTATATAAATCCAATAAATTTTTTCTCGCATTTTGTACTCTAAATGGTTCCTTCCCGTCATAGGAAGGGCTTTTACACTAGTAATAAGAACATGTTCAGCAGGATAAAATTTTACTGAAGTAGAGTTTAATACAAACAAAAAAGTGCGCCTTTGTTGCCTTATACGATTATTATACAATGATTTTATCAGTAAATGATATGTTTTAATATGTTCTTTGATGTTTTAAAGGAGAAAAATTGTTACTTGGCTTACGAGTCTTTGCAACAGATTCATAATCAGCTACCTTCGGGACCCTGCGTATGATCGATATTGTTTTTTATATTTAAGACAAAATTATAAAAATAAAGTAGTTTATAGTTGCAATGGTTTTTTTTTATATATAGTTGAAAATTAAACACTTGTTTTAAATTTTGTTTTATAGAAACGCAAAAATGTAAATTTTTTTTTTTTAATTTTTTGTTTAATTTTAAAGTATGCCTTTTTTTCTCAATGTATATCTTAAAGCCTGGTTTTCACAATGTCGATTTCAATGGTCAGTTGTTGTCAGTCACATGAAAAATGCCAACACGTTGTCATTTTTTTCTTTTTGACAATGGCTAAAAATATGAAAAACTGATCTCTTTACATGTTTATAGCAAAAATTGCAAAAAAAAATTTTATTTATGTGATTTTTTAAACTTTTAAATTTTATGTCAAACAAAACATGACCAAGCAATATTTTTTATATCTTTCTATGTATTTTTATTTTAGCAAACAAACTATATAAAAATGACTAGCTTGAAAATCGCGTCAAATTAACAAAATTTCAATTGTTTTTGGCAATTTTTTTTTTGTAAGCAAGCTTTTCTAAATAATCTAAATTTAATTGATTTAAATGTATGAATTAAAATCAATATTACGTTTGGTACACTGGGAAGCTATGTTCGAAAAATAAACAATGAAATCGAGAAAATAAACTGGCTGAAAATATCTGCACGCAATGATGGTCGGCTGGGTGTGTGTATGTGTGTGTGTTAGTGACAACTGATAAGGTGCTTATTTTAAAATAAAGCCTTAAACTGCCATGATTTGCCAATGCAAATTGTTCACATAATTGTATTCTGCGTTTGGTCATAAATTTGCATTCTAAACCATGTTGTTTTACTGACAGCCACAACCCAAAACAATTTTATGTATGTCATGAATACGTTGTGTAAAATTAAATCCAGTTCACATAACGATTGCTTCAATGCATTTCGTAGTTAATTTGATGTCAATTGTCGTAAGTATTTTATTCAATTTAACCAACAAAACTCATTGATTTGCCAAACAACTCTCATAAAAATAATAATAAAAATAATATAAAAATAACAAAAGTAATTTCAATAATCATCATACAAAGTATAGCAAAAACATGCTATGATTTGATATTGAATTTATTCAATGAACAACTTAATGATTACTTGAGAAGAACTCGGTGAACTCGGTTGAAAGAACTTTGCTAATGTGACAACAAATCGAATTGGATTAAGGCCTCAAGAAATTATTGTGTTGTTATGCCAACGCTTAAGGGTAAATAAAAAAAAAAAATAAATAAATATTCTGATATTATTATGGTTATTGCTTATTAATAAAAAAATGATTTTAGACCATTTTAATATAAATGCCTATAAGTCGTTTTGCTTAAAAACCTATTTCACAGACAAGATTGCATAATTTTGTAAAGTTTTTTAACTACTTAATTGAAAAATAAATATGCCGTGCACAATTAATTTGATTAATTAGTTGCAATTTTTTTTTTTTTTTTAAACAGCACATAATATGCAAATCATTTCATTAATTCTGAAACTTTTTCATGCAATTTTATTTTTCTCTTTGATTTTTTTCCACACTATAAACAATTTTGAAAACACATACATACATCCATACATGCAAACATAGCAATGAGATAATTACTGCATGCTCACAAAGCTCGAATCCACAAAGTTTATTAATACGTTTGAGCACGAGTAGGATTTTGATTAATTTAATGAGCTGCTTGTGGAATTCCGCCACTCTCCCCCTCCAACTTGACTACTAAAGCAATTAGCTGCTCATTAATAAGCGAACTTCTATTATGCGCCATTCAAAGGGGCAGATCAATCAATAACTTTGATTAAATTACAAATATTTAAATCAGAAGTTATTGCAAAAAAAGAAAAAAACAATACAAAATAAATTTGGCGAAATAATTTGGTGTTGTGCAATATTACGAACTAATTTCTCAGCATTGGAAAATATATTTTTCAACTTAAGCAATGATAAAAAATTAAAATAAATTTAAATATATTTCAAGGTCAACAATTAATATTCATCCGATTTTGACTTTATGATCAATGTTTAACATCAATCTAGCATTAATCTTACAAAGCAAGTGCGAAATTTGCTTGCAATAATATTTTCTTCTCAATTAACTCAACAAAATCATTAATCAAATGTTTGCTGCCAAAAAAAAAATTAAAAAAATTAAACAAAGATATACTTGAAAATTTTGAAAATATACAGTGTTGAAATATTTTATATACAGTGAGTCATTAAAATAATACAGAATGTCTAAAAACAAAGCTCGCGGTAACATACTCAGATTTGATTCCTTTATGTGTGCATTAAAACCATTTTAAGGGGTTTATATCATTCTAATGGAAAAAAACGTTTTTCTTGGAAATTTTGTTTTTAAAAAACTATTTATTACAATAAAAAACACACTTTTTTTTCAATAGAAATAAATTTGTCTGTTTGGTACTCATATCTCCGCAGACAATGGCAAGCCTCAGAGTGTATACTAAGTTTCTGCAGAAGCATAAAACATCAGAATCGGCATAAAACATCTCCAGTTTGCAGAGAAAAAATGAGCTAAATCAAGCTCAAACCGTTCGTAACAGAAATCAGCCTAATAGAGCTCAACCATCTCAAAACATGCTATTAAAAGAGATGTAAAATTTTTTTGGCGGCGAGTGTAATTTCAAGGTCTTTTATGCGTGACGCTAGACTAACGTTTTCAATTCATATGAAAATTTTCAGAAAATTAGTTTTAAAAATTTAAAAATTTTTAGAGTCGGAAACTCTACCTCTATTCCACATAGCCACATAATCGATAATCGAGTTAACAAAATGAATTAATATTGAACGGGTTGTGGTTCGTATCTAGTATATCACAGACACAAACTATGTCTTTAATATCTAGTATATCACAGACACAAATTATGTCTTAATTTTCATCCAAAAAGTATACACCGAAAATTTATTTCTTTAAGCTTCGATTGAAAATATTTAGGCATACAATTCTACACTTTTTGTGTGGAGATTCAAATAACTCAAAAAAAAATTCTGCTATCTGTTTGCTACTGAGCTACTGAGCTTAAAGGTTAATTTGAAAGATCATATCATAACGTTGGTACGTTGGTTGTTATCAAAAACTTGAGAGGTGATTGAAAACATGCAAAACAGTCACTACAATATAAAATTACAAACAAAATGTATTAAAAGTGTAATAATAAAGGCTGGCGAATCGTTTTTGTCATGCCAAAAATGTCCCAAAGCTAAGACAAGTAGCTAAAACAGGAGCTGAGCGCGTTCATGAACATAAACAGAGATTTAGAGCTCTTAAGAATGCAGCCGCAGCTGGGTCTGCAACTACTGATGAAGGTATGGTGATTACAACATCGGCTGAGTTCCAAAATGCATTTTTGACGAAGCATCAGTGTGTTTTTCTTTGGATTGGTGAATAATAGATTCACTTAAACTCAGCAACTAAAGCGTGCTTAATAAAAGCTATCCAGTTGCGCAGTTTTGATGAATCTGCAAAGAACCAAATCCTAAAAAACACACTGATGCTTTGTAAAAATACATTTTAGAACTCAGCCATCATCTCAACAAAATTTGAAAGCCAACCAAGTTGAAATACACAACAATCGATGTTTGCTGCTTTACGAGGCCCTCACTCAGCATAGCAACTATTATGATCAGGAAGCAAGAGGCAATTATAAACAAGATATGCCTCTGCTATCGGAGGCTCCTTCAACGAGTACTTTCACATCCAATCTAGCATTCAAAAAGTGACAAAGTTGAGAAGACATTCGAAAGCAACTAAAACACCAACTGAACGCGATGTAAACAGGGACCTAAAATAACTGTTATTTTACAAATTTCAAATGAAAAAGACATAATGAAAAAAATTGTTGAAAAGATTTTTCAAATATACCATTATGTTATAAATATGCTCAGCCTCACAAATATTAAGTGCCTTTTAAATTTTCGACTGATTCTTTAAAAATTAAAAGTTAACTGTTATTTTTTGCCTAGTATTTTTTCGAGGAAAAAAAAAGTTTTTTTTTTACTTTTATTTTAACGGTCCAAAATAGCAGTTATTTTGAGACTTCAATTTTTTTCAATTTGTGTTTTTTAAAAGCCGCTGGACAGATTGAACTGTTGACACCATATGTAAAATGTCTCACTGATGAGATGAAATAATGGTACCAATAGTTTTTTAGTCGGTAAAATGATATTTGAAAAAATTCAATTGCCTGATATTTTTGACCGAAAAAATTTAAGTCAAATAATATCTGCTATTTTTGACCAATAAAATAAAAATCAAAAGTAACTGTTATTTTTGCACCAAAAATTATAAGGCACAAAAAAACTTTTATTTTTGTCGGAAAAAAATAAAAGTTAAAAGATAACAGTTAATATGTGACTATTGCGATAAAAACCATAACCGGTACGGTCTCTGGATGTCAAACAATGTCGTATTGATTGAATTTCTTTTCCAGATACTTTCTCTCTTTATTTCACACTAAAATCTCTCTTATTTCTTACTGTTTAAGAAATTTCACTTCTGCCATGTGTACGTTGTTACACGTGAGTTATTTTTTTAAAGAGCTTTTAGGAGTTGTGACTTTATGGAAAAACTTTGTGGTAATAACATGAAAGAAATTTAATTTTGTTTCTAAAAACCTATTATGTTTATTCATTGTTGTGGAGATATGTTACTTTTAGATTAAAACAAGTAAAGAAATTCTAAATTCGGTCTAGGCCGACTATGAAATACCCTTAATCAACTTTTCCAAAAAAAAAAATAGTATTATTGAAAATGGGTGTGTCCGTGGGCGGATGAAGCCTATATTTTTTATACATTTAAATGCTGATCAAAAATTTACACATACCAAATTGTATTCCTGTAGCTAACAGTTAATGCTTTTATTGTGCTTTCGCTATGGGAGGTGGGCGTGTTCATGGACGGAGAATTCCCAATTTTTGAACACACCTTAGTTTTGGAATAAAATACATATATACCAAATTTCACCTCTCTATGACTAACATAACTTTAATTATTGAGTTTTAAACTTTTTGGGTTGTATGGCAGGTAGGCGTGTCCGTGGACGGATGACGTCAATTTTTCAAAACCATATTTGGTTTGTCATAAAACACGTTATTATAAGCCTCTGAAGGTTAAACAGAGGCTTATTTATTCCGTTTTCAATGTTTGGGTTGTATGGGAGGTAGGCGTGTCCGTGGACGGATGACGTCAATTTTTCAAAACCATATTTGGTTTGTCATAAAACACGTATCTGCCAAATTTTATCTCTGAAGGTTAAACAGAGGCTTATTTATTTCGTTTTCAATTTTTGGGTTGTATAGGAGGCGGGCGTGTCCGTGAGCGGATGATCTTCATTTTTCAGAGACATCTTTGTGTTAATACAAAACATATACATACCAAATTTTGTTGTTGTAGGCTTATTAAGAGCTGAGGTATGCAGTTTTCAATTTTTGCGTTGTATGGGAGGTAGGCGTGTCCGTGGGCGAATTCCAAAAATATTCAAAAATGCAGATTTTTGGGGTCATGTGTACCAAGTTTCATCCAATTATCTCAACTCTTTCTTCTTATCCTGGGTTTACGGACAACACACAAACGAACGGACATGAATATCTCGACTCACGAGATGCCGCTGATCAAGAATATATATACTTTTCTATACCGCACTCGCCTCGTTCTATGCGTTACAAACGTTTGCACAAAGTTAATATACCCTCACCTTTCCGGTTTAGAGTATAAAACAGAAAAGACGATTAAAACGAAAAATTAAGGTTTTGAAAATAAAAAAAAATTTCAAGGTCAAGAAAAAATTCACGTTATAAACAGATTTTCAATTTTACACATTTTATCCTTATCTTGGCTAATCTCAAATTTCTGAGATTTGACTGAAACCTTATGTCAAAATTGCTTAGTTATTAATGCACAAAGAAAATGAAGTATTAAAAGTAGCAGAAAAAATTAATTGTTGTAAATTAAGTACCAAACTTAAAGTGCATTTTAGCTCAAATAACTGATGCTCCATTGTTCTCATTTTTCTCTCATCTTAATATATAAAAGACAAGCGTCCTGCTCTGTGCTCTATATCGTAAAACATGTTCAGCGTGGACCAGAACCTATTGTAACATTATCCATTTGAAATCTTTGTACGTACTATACTTTTTAAAACCTGTTCAGCCTAGACCAGAACCTGTTGAAAAATTATCTATTTGAAATGTTTGTACTTACTAAACCTTTTAAGACCTGTTCAGCCTGGACCAGAACCTGTTCTTAAATTATGTATTGGAAATCTTTGTACTTGAAGACTATCGTCATTTTCCTCAAACATCATGTCTTGCTATTACAGTGCTTCTTAATTAACAGAACCAGAACCTATTCGGTCTGCATAGACTGAACAGCAATTATTACATTCAGTGACGTTGGTGTCAATTGGAATTGCTAGAATTAAATCACAATGTTCGGCCTTCTGATCCAAGTTTTAGCGATTGGCTACTCAAGTAAGGAAATGGAGATGAAGATTGTTTGTTTGTTTGTAAAGGTTCGCTTATTAACCCTTTCAATGGCTTGCCTAGAATAATCGTGGACAATTTTTTGAGGTTCCATCCTTAAAGCAATAAAAAGATTAAAAACATCCCTCTGATTTTTACATGAGCTGCTTGGCTTTTGGCAGGCTGTCTAATATAATGGACAAAACCATGATAGCGTTGTATTATAATATTTTAGTTCAACTAAAACAACCGAAGACAAATGCAAATGAGTTATTTATGCAATTGTTATTACAAAAATAAATTAAAATTTGCACACCAATCACAAAACTTCTTTTCTATTTTCCAATCACTTCTCTTTTACAAAATTTATTTACACACAAAATAAAAAAATGGAAGGCTTCTGTTGGGCATAAAATCGAAAATCTAACTAAGTTAAACGTTATTTATCTCCCTAAAATTATTTTTGTCATGTTGGCATAACTTCATTTCATAGTACCAACCTATTTGATTTTAGAAAAGGCCTTGGAAAATAAAAAAAAAAAAATTTTCCGAAGTGTCCAATATAATGGACAAATCCATTGAAAGGTTTAAATAGATTTTTGGCGATACATTGAGTCCGAATAACATCAACCGTTATTCCAAAATTGCTATCCTGTGCCCAAAAAATTCCGATGTGAACGAAGTCAACGAGCAAGTTCTAAATATTTTAGTTGCTGACACAGTGAGAGATCTGAGCACGGATTAAATTGAAGACTGTGATGATAACGATAAACAAAATTACCTTGCCGAGTTTTTGATTCAATTTTATTCTTCAGGAATGCCACTGCATAAGTTAAACCTCAAAATTGGAAGTATTATAATACTTCTTCGAAATTTCAATACCAAAAGAGGAATCCGTAATGGAAGGTGGTTAGTTTTGAAAAACCTAAAAACTTAATTAATCATCGCACAGGTATTGACAGGCGCACTGGCTAACATGAAATAGTTTTCATACATACAATTGATTTGGCCCCGACAAACACAGATTTGCCTTTCACTCTCCCGAGGCGACAATTTCCAGTAAAACTGACATTTTCAATGACCATAAATAAACTGCAAGGTTCAATATTGCAAAAAGTAGGAGTTTTTCTAAAAGAACTGGTATTTAGTCATGGGCAGTTTTAGCGGGCTGATGATGTAAAACAAAGCATTATAGCAAGCAAGCGACAAGGTGAATGGTTAAAAATTCTAAGAATTTTTTTACTAGAAATGTTGTATATAAAGAAGTTTTATCAAAATAATTTAATAAAAATGTTTTCAAATAAAAACCTTTGTATAAAAATCCAATAAATTTTTTGTCGCATTTTGTACTCTAAATGGTTCCTTCCCGTCATAGGACGGGCTTTTACACTAGTTTTAAAAAAATGATATCAATGGAAGAATTTCTAGAAGCTGTTATCGTGCGTGTTAAGTGTGTGGCGTACAAGCCAACCAATCCCGAGTTTAATCTCCTCACCTGATCAACAAAATTGTTGTTCAATAGAAATACACTTTTCTATTCGAACTTCATCTCTCTACAGACAATAGCAAACCTCAGACTGTAAACAATGTCATGTAAAGTTTTTTGAGAACATTAACAGTAGGCATTCGGAGTCGGCATAAAACATGTAGGTCTAGTTCTCGCGTTATAAGTAATCGAGTAAATGTGTACAAACATTTAACAACACACACAATCATTAGATCATAATTGATCGCTTTTGAAAGTTTTACTCTCTTAAGTACAAAATAAATGGGAATAAACCAATTTATTCATAGAATAAATGACAGATTAGAGACAATTCTTGGGTACTGTTGAAAGCAGCATTTAACTTCAAAGCAGCAAAAATATAGTTTTGAGAAGATTATTAATTTATGTTTTAAATTTGTTTGCTCTAAATATGATCGTTCTCAATGTAATAACTCTAAAGATATGTTAATTTTATTTGATTTAAAATAGCATTATGACTAGTTTTTCTCTTCTAATAGTAGTTCCAGTACAAGCAAGACCAGAAGCAGCAATGCTCCTTAATTCACTTTGTTTAAATTTGTCTGCATGTTGCACTTGAAACACTTTTCAATTGATTTTCCAAGCATGTCCTGTTATTACAACTCTCCTGCTTCGGTTGTGCATTTTACATGGTTTTTTCCTTTTGCTGTTTGTTGCTGTTGCTGCCTCTATTAGTGCTGAGCCTGTGTTATGTTTTTAGTCAATTTGTGAAATTGGAGCAGGAAAGAACAGTACTCTTTGTTTGTTGTGCTATCTGGCTAACTTCCAGCGTTACAGTTGAAATTTCCTTTCACCTACATCTCTTTGCAATTCAATTTTTGTTTTATTTTTTTTCTTTTTTAAATAAGCGTCAAAGTGTAAAAATATTAACGCACTCTTTGAGCTGAACATAAGCTCAAGCTAACATATGTGTTGGTCTATAAACCGTGAATGCAGTGTGTCTGCATCTAAGTAGAGTAACTTTTATTGAGCTTTTGTGCTTGACATTAAAGAAGAGTATGAAAAAATATACGAAATTTGACATCAGATGATAGTGCAAAAGAAAAAAAAGAAAATAGAACCTGCCTGAGCAGACCAATATTAGCTAGTTTTAATGCTTCCCAAACAATCGGTTGCATGCACGAAGGAAAACAGCTGCTGCTGCGTTGTCTGGCAGCACTAAAGTCATGCCATGCGGCAAACTGCAATAAAGTCTTTCGCCATATATCCGAGACAGCATTTGCTTTATGTGCTATACGTACTCGTTTTAAGAAAATAAAATATTTTATCTTCTATTGCGAAGTGTTTCACTTAAGCACAACTCATAAAGAAGCACCTGCGTTCAAAATTCTTTTTGATGCTATCAACTTCATTAGATTTATTTTACCTCTTATTTATATATTTTTTTTTTTTTTTTATTATTTTGATTCCATTAAATGTGGTTTCTATTATTATTTCGGCAACAACATTAAGTAAGCATAAATATTTCCATTCAATCTTAAAATAACTTGGCTTTTATTGTTGCACACATAAGAAGGAACTACTTCAATTTTCTTTATGCTTGCCACAACGATTCCAACATGAAGCACAAAAGTATTTCTTTTGTGTAGCAAAATTGATTTTCCACTTAAAAGTATTTGGGTTTCCTTTTTTTTTTCTTCTTTCTTTATTTTTTTGAACAAATACAGAAACTTTTTCATTTCAAACAAAAGTAGCGCCAAAATTGGAGCTCTTTACACACAGAAATAAATACACGCACGCACTGCAAGCTTAACTAACCAACACATATACTCAGCAAAGTTCAATTTTGAGTTTTGTTACTTGATGGAATTATTTAGAAAGTTAAATACAAGGTTTTATACAGTGCTAGTATTCAGTGCTAGTATGTTTTAAGAAATGTCAATGTTTATTACAGAAAATTTGCATGATTTTTAAGACGATTTACTTATAAGTCTCTCGCAATGCTCTGCGTGTATTACTATTGGTAAATAGCCCATAACTGCTAACACATAATTAAATTTAGGACCTTTTGAGGTAATACAAATCTATCATTTATATTCACACAAACGAGTCAAAGCTAAAATAAAAAAAAAAATAAACAAATATATAAGAAAAATTTAATCAGCAAAATAATCAACATTTGGACAAAGGTTATCAAATGAAACAGAAAAGTCAGCTCATTCGATAAACTTAGTAAGAACACTGAGCAAATGAGCCGATTAAGTCCTTTATGTCAAGTAAGCCAATGACTCTTTCGAAACAAGTAAGTCAAATGAACCAACCGAGACGAACAGAGGCCAAAATAAATAAACGAACTAATTGAGCCAGTTGAGCCAAATGAGCCTAATTACCAATTGAGCAAATGAGCCAATTGAGTCGATTCATTTTTTTATTATAAATTGAGTCAAGAAAGCCAATTGAGCTAATTGCGTGGATTAAGCCAAGAAGTCTAATTTAGCCAATAAGATAAGACAGCCAAAAAAACCAATGAGTTCATTGAGCCCCATAAGATATTGCGGCTATTGAGCCAATCAATTTAATTAAATCGGAAAAATAAATTGAAACATTAAATTCAAAAAATTGTTTTAAAAAAATAAGTTTCTCAAGGTTGAGCAATTGAGCCAACTTTACCAAATTTTAATTTCTAATTAAGCCTAAATTGGAACTAAGTCAATAAAGCCAAGAAAGTCAATTGAGCAAGTTAAGCCAATTGAGCCAATTTAGTTAGTTAATCACTCAACCAGTCACTTTAGACCAATAAATCAATTAAGCCTCTTAAATATCATTTTGCCCATTGGACCATAATCATTTGAGGCAATTAAGTCAATTTAATTTATTAATCCAAGTGAGCCAAGAGTGTTTTAAGCTAATGAAGCAGTTTAACCCAATGGCTCAAAACGTTCAGTTGATCCAATTGAAAAAAAAAAAAGCTAAGTCAACAAACGGAGTCACTAGATGGGCACCACTGAAATAAGAAATTGACTTGGTTTAGTTTAAGAACAACAGAATTTAACTAAAGGTCTCAAAGTGAAGATTATTCTCAGGACTATTGAGTACAGTTGCTTAGGCAACATAATCTGCCTTGCATTTTTTTAGTTAAAATACAGGTTCCAGTCTTTGTGTATCAAAATAAGACACTTAAAATTTTCAAAATAATTGCAATTCCTGTCGATTTTTAACGAAATACAGATGGATGCATGCGTAAAATTAAAGGTTCACTAAATTTTCTTCTGTCAAGTTTTCTAAGCTTTACTATTAAAGCTTTATTGATACATGATTCAAAGCATTTTTACCTGCACTAAAGCCAAACAATTAACTTAGCTAGCGCATTTGGCTAATATAGAAAACTTAACATAAGTTGGTGTTCTAAACGTGCCACTGTCCTCCTCCAAAATATATTTCACATTTAACATTCTTCAATAATTTATATCGTATTTTGTAAAATAAACCCGCTCATCGTAAATGTGACTTTCAACAACTTAACAAAACAAAACCACTTTTGCAAAAAAGTTTTTATTATTTTCTAAACTTTTACTCATTTGTAAGCCAATTCGTAGAAGCTGAAAAGCTCTTTATTTAACATGTTTTTTTTTTTGTTTTGAGTTAACTCTTATTTTTAATCCCAACACTCAAACTTATGACATGCCCAAAACGATAGAACGCTGTCGTAACTTTTAGAGTAACACCAGCAAAAAAATAAACAAACAAATAAAGACAGACAAAAAATTTTCAAAATCAAATTTTCACAGATTACATAAAAGTTTTAATTATTCACTCTGCAAGAAAAGCAACACAACCCGCATCTACTTAATCAAACCCTTAAGAATTGTCTCGGCTTTGAGCCTTGAGCTTTGAATATAATAATAAAATAAGGAAGGCAATAATTATAGCAACGTTTTAAGTGAGTCTTAATGATCTGTAAGGCGTAATAAATTGTTACGCTTGCCAAAAATAAGGACGAAATATAGATTGAGAAGGATAAGCCTTGGTGCCGATAAATTGTTAAGCTAAATTTTTTTTGTGCAGAGTAATTAAAATTTAAAAAATACAATATATATTATTCATCTAAAAGCTTTTACGTTGTTATGTAAAAAAAAAAGCATATATTTGCCTCTGAGCGATTTAATAGAAATGCTAAAAAAATTTCAAAAAATGCTATTTATTTAACTAACAATATTTTCTGACAAAAAATTGCTTACTATTTTCATAATATAAAGAAATTGTAGAGAAAAAGTTTATGTTTATGTGTACAATGATAAAATAAACAAAATAACCAACAAATGTCCTTATTTTCAAATTAAGTTTTGCCAATGTTATGTAGCTGAAGCGACTGAAAGTCATAATTGTATGTACAATCAAAACATCGTCATTATGTATGCAAACCTCATACACACGCACATACGCACACACACACAAATCAGATACAAACGCATTGAAAAGTTATTTTAGTCACTTCCTGTGTCGGCAGCAGAAAGCTAAAAGTTTGCAAACATTGTAAGAAAATTTAAGTGTAAACAATGCCCTAAGGCTGTTTATAATTTAAGGATGTGTTAAATATTTGCATTGAGAAAACATCAAAAGCCATTATTGTTACAGATGCAGGCATTTCCAGTCCCACTATTGCTTTAATTTTAAAAACTTGTACAAGTATGTTATATAAAAATAATGCGGAAATTTTTATCGAAGGAGCATCAAAAATTAGTTATTAAAAATTCTAGATAAAAAATAAAGAGCTTTAGGTAAGAGATATATTGTGAAACAAAAAAAAAATATCACATAAAATGTAAAACAAAATACAAAATATTAGAAACAAGAAACAGAAAACAAATTAAAAGAAACTAAAGAACTACAACAAAGCTATAGATAAAGATATTTTAGGAACAAGATACAAGATACAAGATACAAGAAACAAGATACAAGATACAAGATATTTTAGAAACAAGATACAAGATACAAGATACAAGATACAAGATACAAGATACAAGATACAAGATACAAGATACAAGATACAAGATACAAGATACAAGATACAAGATACAAGATACAAGATACAAGATACAAGATACAAGATACAAGATACAAGATACAAGATACAAGATACAAGATACAAGATACAAGATACAAGATACAAGATACAAGATACAAGATACAAGATACAAGATACAAGATACAAGATACAAGATACAAGATACAAGATACAAGATACAAGATACAAGATACAAGATACAAGATACAAGATACAAGATACAAGATACAAGATACAAGATACAAGATACAAGATACAAGATACAAGATACAAGATACAAGATACAAGATACAAGATACAAGATACAAGATACAAGATACAAGATACAAGATACAAGATACAAGATACAAGATACAAGATACAAGATACAAGATACAAGATACAAGATACAAGATACAAGATACAAGATACAAGATACAAGATACAAGATACAAGATACAAGATACAAGATACAAGATACAAGATACAAGATACAAGATACAAGATACAAGATACAAGATACAAGATACAAGATACAAGATACAAGATACAAGATACAAGATACAAGATACAAGATACAAGATACAAGATACAAGATACAAGATACAAGATACAAGATACAAGATACAAGATACAAGATACAAGATACAAGATACAAGATACAAGATACAAGATACAAGATACAAGATACAAGATACAAGATACAAGATACAAGATACAAGATACAAGATACAAGATACAAGATACAAGATACAAGATACAAGATACAAGATACAAGATACAAGATACAAGATACAAGATACAAGATACAAGATACAAGATACAAGATGCAAGATACAAGATACAAGATACAAGATACAAGATACAAGATACAAGATACAAGATACAAGATACAAGATACAAGATACAAGATACAAGATACAAGATACAAGATACAAGATACAAGATACAAGATACAAGATACAAGATACAAGATACAAGATACAAGATACAAGATACAAGATACAAGATACAAGATACAAGATACAAGATACAAGATACAAGATACAAGATACTACAAGATACAAGATACAAGATACAAGATACAAGATACAAGATACAAGATACAAGATACAAGATACAAGATACAAGATACAAGATACAAGATACAAGATACAAGATACAAGATACAAGATACAAGATACAAGATACAAGATACAAGATACAAGATACAAGATACAAGATACAAGATACAAGATACAAGATACAAGATACAAGATACAAGATACAAGATACAAGATACAAGATACAAGATACAAGATACAAGATACAAGATACAAGATACAAGATACAAGATACAAGATACAAGATACAAGATACAAGATACAAGATACAAGATACAAGATACAAGATACAAGATACAAGGTACAAGATACAAGATACAAGATACAAGATACAAGATACAAGATACAAGATACAAGATACAAGATACAAGATACAAGATACAAGATACAAGATACAAGATACAAGATACAAGATACAAGATACAAGATACAAGATACAAGATACAAGATACAAGATACAAGACACAAGATGATACTAGATACTAGATACTAGATACTAGATACTAGATACTAGATACTAGATACTAGATACTAGATACTAGATACTAGATACTAGATACTAGATACTAGATACTAGATACTAGATACTAGATACTAGATACTAGATACTAGATACTAGATACTAGATACTAGATACTAGATACTAGATACTAGATACTAGATACTAGATACTAGATACTAGATACTAGATACTAGATACTAGATACTAGATACTAGATACTAGATACTAGATACTAGATACTAGATACTAGATACTAGATACTAGATACTAGATACTAGATACTAGATACTAGATACTAGATACTAGATACTAGATACTAGATACTAGATACTAGATACTAGATACTAGATACTAGATACTAGAAACTTAACCTCTGCACGAATGCACTCGTGCTTTCCACTAAAGTACATCCAACAGTGCATACTTCAAAGCTTAACAGAACACTGTTAGTCAAACATATGTTATCCAACTCATTTAATGACAACAACGAGTACTGCTGAGCACTCGTTGGCTTTAAACATAATCATGTTCACTACAATTTGCTTTAACAGAGCTTAATGTTATTCGTTTTATCAAAACAGAACACTTTGATAACAGCAAAAAATCACATCAAACGGAGCAGTTTTTTTCATTCCTTTTTGTGCTTCATTTGTTATTTTATATAAATATATGTTTGCGCATTTAGCGTCTGCATTGTTGCAACTTTTTTTTTTAAAGTTTGCTTAGCAATGCCTTAAATGTTAATAACATAGAATAACTCTAAGCATTCCTATATTGTTAACATAAGTTTCCATTCTTGTTTGTCGAATCGTGCATAACATTGATTCGGTTTTCGTTTATTCTTGTTCTGCTCAAGCGACGAGTGCTCTCTATAGTGTTATGCTTGATTTCACTTATGAGAGCAAAACATAAAAAAGGGTTGCACCACAAACAAGTGGCTTGAAATGCATTTCAAGCACACTCGTGCAGAGGTTTTCTAGGTACTAGTTTTTTATTTTATTTTAAGTGTTAAATTGAGCTCGAGGTTAAGTACTTTTATGAAGACAACAACTCACAGCAACAACAACTTTGCATAGAGTTGTTTGCGTCTCGTTGGCTGCTACACCAACTTATCAGTAGTTTTTCTGATTTCTGCTACTCACAGTTTTTTCTGCTCCTCACCATTTTTTCCCTGCTTCTAACAGTTTTTGAAAAGGCTTCTGCTGCGAAAACAATTTTCAGATTTAAAATTCATGTGTGCTGTTTGCTTGAATATTTTCTAATTTTCCACTTAAAGCCAATAAAAGTTGAAGCATCCATTGGCAAACATTTGCAGTCAACATTTCAAATGCTTGCCATCAAATTGTTCATATTTCGCTTGTTTCTGGAGCGTCACTTCGTTGTCAATATTTACCTTCGGTTACCATTAAGACTACAAATTTAATTGCTACGCACAATTTTCAATTGCAATTCAAAACTGCTGAAACACTAAAACGCAAGCATACACATACATATACAAATGTAGCTCTATCTAGGATGGCAAACCAGAATTTGTGGCCTAACGGCAATGATTCTTATACAGACGAAATATTCAGTTCATCTTAAGTGGCAATCGACATGGTATTGATGCATTTTTGCGGCGACACTCATACATTGCTAAGCCGTTTAGAGCAGCCAACAGACGCTATGAAAATCAAACATCCTGCTTGCATCAAAAAGTTGTCGATGAATTCATGTGTTGATGTGCGTCGAAGTAACATCAACAGACAAACATATGTATGTATGTTGCGTCAGTGTTGCTACAGTTTTGCATAGTTTTATAGTGATGTGTTCTAGTTGTTGTTGCACGTATGTCTATGTTGACAATTAGTTTTCAGGGGAGCAACAATTTAACGCTGCAGGATATGTTAAATATTTATTTATGGCCAGATATTGATATTTTGAATGCTACTGAATGAATTTTGAAAATTTGAGTTTATATTTTAATGTATTTGAACAAGCTTTAAATAGTAATGTTGGCAAAATTAATTCACATGCTTCATTATTTGACATTTAGTTATTTAGCTGTGAGCCTTAATTATGTGTTACTTTGTTACTCATACGTAGTGTTGGTCCCAGTAGTAATGTTGAAAGTGTCAATTTATTAGCTAAAGCTAATATAATTTGTGTCGAAAAACAAATAATTTAAAGTGCATTTAGCTTAGCTCCATAGGTAGCGCGTGTGACAGTCAACAATATTTGTAAAATGTGCGTTTTAAATTCAAATATTTTCATAAATTTTGACACTACGTTAAGCTTTTGAAGAGACCTAAAATAGAAAATTTCTGCCAATACCTCAAATTACTTAAATGGCATTTGCGATATTGAAAGAGAAATTGTTAATTATCTATATAACTAACACTAAGTTATGAATTATTTTTAATTTTGTATGTTTTGTGTTACTCAATACATACAAATTTCGAATGTTACCTACAAAAAGCAAACATAAAAGTTTCGCGTTTTTTCTTTTGTTAACTTGTAATATACATATCCTTGACAAAACGCAAAAAACCTAGAAAAATTAATCAAGCCTTAAACTCTCACTCTGCAGCAAAGGTATGCTATTGCTTCAGTGGCTTCAATTAAAAGTTACTCATACGCAACGGTGCACCACAATCAACGAAATTATTGAACTTGCTTCAATAACACATAAAACTTTACGCTTGCAAATTATGCCCTTAGCCTAACCTTGCCGCAATAATCTAAGCTCATCCTTTAACCTTAAGAATGTATTGTATAATAAATGTATGCCTATATTTATGGCTCTTAGATAATCTAGATATTATTTTTATTGTTCCCACGGCAAAACGCCAACAGTGCGTTTAATTGCCGTGGGAGCCTTACATATCAATACTCGTATGTTACACAATTACAAATAAAGCTAGCTTTGTTTGTTGGAATACGTTTAGCAGCAATCGTCTTAGCTTCTTATATTATTTATCTTGTATTATTTTATACAGTGGTAATAAATCAATAGTTGAAAGGTTGAAACTTGCAAGTAAAACAATGAAGATAAATGTTGCAATTCGCAGAATAACTTGAAATTTTATTGGCACAATAACACCGCTAATTGTCGAAGATTTAGTTAATCAGTCTAAGTGATGAGAAAATGGCTTATGCAAGATTTATTTATGGGTTTGTGACAAATGTCAAGACATAAACATATTTGTACTTTCTATAAACAATTTCTTATAAAGTTGTAGCATTTAAATTTGAATGATTTGAGTTAATTAATTCTCAGCTTTTAATTCATTATTGATTAAAATTCAACATAAATCTTGAGCTTCTTATCAATTTTGCTACCATAACTATTGACATTTAAGCATATGCTTAATTGATTAACAAGCCTATTGTGTGGGCAACTAACAAAGCAGCTGTTATTTAAGATAAGCAATTTCAATTATTTTTCAGCCATTGTTGTAACATAATTGTGGCTAATGACTTAATTAAAGATAATTTGAGTTTGGTCAGAAGCAATTCAGCTAGTTACCTGCTGAGCACAACTAGGTACTAGGCGTAACTAACCACACTTCTTAGGTTAAGACAACCATTAAGTTAAGAGACCAATGAGAGAGACATTGACAACATTTCAAACAACAACAATGATGAACACACGCTGCTAACCAAACACTCTATAGATTCATGATAATCAAAGTACGAATTTCCTGCAATTCAATCAATTTGCCACTGTGGCGCCTTAATTGCAATAATTTGCAGATATGTCAGCTTGACCCAGCGCACTGCCAACACCTACACCCACGCATACATCTCGTAAGTACACGTCAAGCTACTAACATTAATTAATGCTCAACTTTGTTCTGTTGAGAGCATATAATTTAACCTAAATTTAACCACAATCAAAAGGAATTCTTTTCTACATTTTCACTACTTCAACATGCTATGCAAAAAGTATACCTACTTACAACAGCAACGACGTCTAAATAAGACAAAACAATTGCTTCGCTAGGGCTGACACCGGATATCCGGTTTACGACTGTTCGCTATTCAATCTAGCAAAACAGTTAAACGTCTTGGCGCCAAAGTGTAGTGACATTAATGGGACAGCTAGCAAAACGCGACAACAACCAACAGCTTAAGCTTAAGACAAAAGCATTTGAACTAAACACGCAGACGAATGACTTCCGTTTTCACAAATTGGCTGCGCTTTGTTCTTAATATCCGTTTAGGCGGCGGTAGGAGGTTAAGTATTCAAACTATTTGATTGCGCTTTTATCGGGTTATATTATTTTGTGTGCTTAAATTGAACTTGTAAAAGAAAGAAAAATAAAGCTCAAAAAAAGTTAAGGCAACAAAGCAAAATGCAAATAAAAGTTAAGTGCCTTTTAAGGGCAAGTGAGAAAAAACAATTAAAATAAAATTAATGGCAGCAAAAGTAAACACTTCAAAGTTTTTCCCCCAAGACAAAGACAACAGGACGTTTAACTGGCGTTCTTTTTATGGCAACAATAAAATATCACGCATTTTTCTTGTGCCTATTTTGGCACAAAACGAAATGTCAATTAACAAAGTACAAAACGAAAACGCAATCAAAGAACATTTCATCGGTTTCTTGGATTTTTGTTTTAGTGCTTTTCTATTTAAACTGTTATGTTAAACGAATATTGCTGCATTACAAGGTAGCATAGCTGTAATGTGACAAGAATTTTTAATTAATTTAACTCAAGCTAACAAGTTAACTAAAAAACATCTAGTGAGCATTTGTCCCAATAGCAGAACTCAAGAACTCACTGTGTTGGATACAACTGGTCAAAATGATAGAATTTAAACTTGAATGAAACATACATACATATAAAAAAATAATATATAAACATTTTGTCATTTATGTTAAAAACTAGTGTAAAAGCCCGTCCTTCGACAGGAAGGAACCATTTAGAGTACAAAATGCGACAAAAAATTTATTGGATTTATATTCAAAGGTTTTTATTTGAAAACATGTTTATTAAATTATTTTTATAAAACTTCTTTATATACAACATTTCTAGTAAAAAATTCTTAGAATTTTTAACCAATCAACTTTGTCCCTTGCCATCTATAATGCTTAGTTTTAGATCATCAGCCCGCTAAAACTGCCCATGACTAACTACCAGTTCTTTTAGAAAAACTGCTACTTTTTGCAATATTTAACCTTGCAATTTATTTATGGTCATTGAAAATGTCAGTTTAACTGGAAATTGTCGCCTCCGAAGAGTGAAAGGCAATTCTGTGTTTGTCGGGGCCAAATCAATTGAAGGTATGAAAACTATTTCATGTTCGCCAGTGCGCCTGTCAATACCTGTGCGATGATTATTTAAGTTTTTAGGTTTTTCAAAATTAACCACTTACCATTACAAATATCTCTTTTGGTATTGAAATTTCGAAGAAGTATTATAATACTTCAAATTTTGAGGTTTAACTTATGCAGTGGCATTCCTGAAGGATAAAATTTATTCAAAAACTCGGCAAGGTAATTTTGTTTATCGTTATCATCACTGTCTTCAATTTAATCCGTGCTCAGATCTTTCACTGTGTTACCAACTAAAATATTTAGAACTTGTTCGTTGACTTCGTTCACATCGAAATTTTTTGGACACAGGATAGCAATTTTGGAATAACGATTGATGTTATTCGGACTCAAAGTATCGCCAAAAATCTTTTTAAACCTTTCAATGGATTTGTCCATTATATTGGACACTTCGGAAAACATTTTTTTTTATTTTCCAATGCCTTTTCTAAAATCAATTAGGTTGGTACTATGAAACGAAGTTGTGCCAACATGACAAAAATAATTTTAGGGAGATAAATGAGGAGGTCCATAACAAAACGCAATAATTACACTTTTTTAGATTTTTGATTTTTTTAATGAATCCAATTCAACATATTAAAATTTTTGTAGCCATTGTTATTTAACATGCCAAGGGCCAATATTTTTACCCTTATTCAATACCAAAAATGATGGTTCAGATAAAAATGCAACAAATCCAATGTATATCCTACTGGCTTTAATTACATTTCGTCGTTTATTCAAAAAAGTGTTGTGGTGTAGTTATTGCGTTTTGTTACGGACCTCCTCAAATAACGTTTAACTTCGTTAGATTTTCGGGGGCTTCGGTAGTCGAGTGGCTAGCGTGCTTGACTGCCAAACCAGAGGTTCCGAGTTCGAATCCCGGTCTAGCCATGGTCCTACGCTTTTACCTTTCTTTAATTCTTTCCTCTTTTCTAATCGATTGAAATTAATAATTCATCAATATACACGACTTTGAAAGTTGAAGTTGGTGGCAGAGATGTTTGTGGAATGAGATTGCTTAATAACTCGAATTGACTGAGGTAAAGGCAACATACAACATTCTACACTTGTTTCTCTTGATTTCCTTTGCTCTCCTACTTATCTATCACCACATTTCCGAACCAAGGCAGACTTGACTGAATAGGTTTGACACCTGAAATCCTTGGTACAAAGCTAAAAAAAAAATGATGGAAATATAACCTCAAAAAAATTGTTCACGATTATTCTAGGCAAGCCATTGGAAGGGTTAAGGGGGGGGTATGGTTTTGAGGGTTCAAAAAAATAGATTTTTTTTATTGCATATTATGAAAGTTTAGTAACTCAAGAATGTTGTCTGTTAATATGAAGCCAATCGGAGCAAAACTCACAAAGATATAGCTTTGGAAGTAGGCGTGTCTCGAACGACTACCTGAGCTGTAACCGCTCAGCGGAAAGGCAGCTGTTTCTCAATCTCTTTTGTTATTGTCCCTAAGCAGTTTACAGAAAGGTCTTAGACAAGGTCGTTGTAACGGTACCTGGTGTTGGTTCATTTTCGAAGCAGACGCGGAGTGTAACAGTCGTAACAGTTTTATCAGGGTCTTTTCGCTATGAAAAACTTTAAACGCGTTTTTCTCAAATCGATGTTTTTTCGTTTTTGATTTTATTTTTTTTTATTATTAACAACAATAGTCATGAATTCAGGCCAAAAATCGGTATTTTCACTTTCAAGTCTTGTAAAAAGTTCAAAAATTTAAAAAAAATGGAAAAACTCGACAGGAAAACTAGAGGGACATAAAAATTAAAAGAAAAACTTTGGTTATTTCATTTCAGATGATCCAGTGCTGAGGAATGACGTGCACCGCAAAATGTATTTTTTCTGAGGCGCCTGCGAAAAATTGCTGCCATTCGGTCAATTTTCAATATTTTTCAACCAATATTTCACAGAATATAGTTCAATAACTACTCTTTAATGTATAATAATTAGAAATAAATTTACTTTTACCGTACGCCCAAAAAAAAATCTGTAAAAACCTGTTTTTTTCTGCCTTCAAAACCCTACTCCCCCCCCCCCCCCCCACTTAATAAGCGAACCTTTACAAACAAAATTATCGGGACTTTCTATGATATCTTCATCTCCATTTCCTAACTTGAGTAGCCAATCGATAAAACTTGGATCAGAAGGCCGAACATTGTGATTTAATTCTAGCAATGCCAATTGACATGATGTTTGAGGAAAATGACGATAGTCTTCAAGTACAAAGATTTCCAATACATAACTTAAGAACAGGTTCTGGTCCAGGCTGAACAGGTTTTAAAAGGTTTAGTAAGTACAAACATTTCAAATGAATAATTTTACAACAGGTTCTGGTCCAGGCTGAACATGTTTTAAAAAGTATAGTACGTACAAACATTTCAAATGGATAATGTTACAACAGGTTCTGGTCCACGCTGAACATGTTTTACGATATAGAGCACGGAGCAGGACGCTTGTATTTTATATATTAAGATAGTTACAAAAAAAAAAGTGTTTTCAATAAGATATAACGTACGGTGTCAAAGTAGATAACTATAGATCTAGAAAAGTCTAAATTAGGTTGCACATAAAAATATTTTATTATATTTTTATATATTATTATCTACGTTTTCAATTAATTGGCTAATATCCCTTTTAACCACCAGCATTTTTGACAACTTTCAGCATTCTTCTTGATCATACTGTTGATTAAAGTATACATGTTTCCTTGGGTATTTCATACCACATTTTTTTAATGATCTTCCATAATTGGTCTTTGTTGGAGAATGATTGACATATGTGTAGGTTATGGTATCTCAAAATAAAAATATTTTCAAATTTTGAAGCTGCTCAATCTTAGTTTGAAGCTTATGTCGCAAAGTATTTTTGAGATTTTTTGTCGTTTATTTTGGAAGAATTCTTGGAGTTCGCGCTATTTAGATATTTACTAAAAATTAGGTTTTTTGGACATTTTTCGAATTTCAAGCATAAGTTTTTTAAAAACACAGTTTTTATAAGTTTTTGAGTAATCATTTCAAAAAACAAATATCCAAAACTTACTTTAATGTACATAAATCAGAAGGTTTGGTAAGTTTTTTACCTATTTGGGGTGCATATATATGATCCCGCATGATCGCGTTAAGTTAAGTTCTCCTTCTTAGAGATTTTCCTTATTTTTTTTATTCATGCGAACACAGGAATACAGGGTGTTGAAATGTGAATTTTTCGCTGTTGGGCTGAGCTTTGAAGGTCTAAAAAAGTATTTAAAAAACCAAAAACTGTCAAAAAATTTACATATTCTGATTAATATTTGAAGGTTCTTTAGAAAAAATTAAATTTTTTTCGAGGACTTTCGAGGAAAATCAAGGATGAAAAGTCTTAAATTGAGGAAAAACAATTAAAAGTTCATTAGACTTTTTTGAAAAAGGCGTAACTTTTATTGAAATTTTTGGACAATTATATAAAAATCTAAAATTTTTAAAGTCAAACCAAAGAATTTTTAAAATTTTATCTTCATTGGTTTAGATTCTAAACTTAAGAAGAACGATGCTTTGAAAAAGTGCATATTTTAAATGAAATTTTCGTGAAATTCCCTTCAATTTTTTAAAAAACACCTCATAACTCTAAAGCTGCTGTCAGAGTGAACGATACAAGCGATGCGATGCCATAAAGCTACTCAAAGCAACTAACCTTTGCCTTTATTATACCCTTAACCTGAAAGGTGAGGGTATATTAACTTTGTGCAAACGTGTGTAACGCATAGAACGAAGTGAGTCCAGGGGGTGGATTCCGTAACTATGGAAAACGCAGTGTACACGATATTTTGTGTGTATGTGCAGTTTGCGATTCAGTATCAGTGTGAAGTGAACTTTAATGTCAAAAAAGTGTACACTTGAAAAAAGTTTATTCACTGAACTTTTTCAAGTGAAAATTTGAAACTGATTGTGAAAAATATCTCATACAGCTAAGACAGCTAGCAAAGAGTTTCTTATTTAGTTTATGAAAAATATGTAGCGTTTTTTTAAGATAAGTAGTTAATTTTTTGTAGACTGTCTCTTAACTTTTAATTTAAATTTGAAGATTAATTATATTTTATTTATATATTAATACTGATAAATACAATAGCAAAGAAATCCACCGCTAGTTGTGTGGGTAGTTAGTTGTGCGCTAGTAATTGTTGTGCGGTAGTTGTTGATTGAGTCCCGAATATTCCTCACAAAAATTAAATCCTTCCTATAAAAACCTACAAATCAAAGATGTACAATTTGATAAATAAATATATAACTATATATAACAAACCTTTTGTCTCATTATTGTTCTTTCATTCACTTTCTTGTAGTTTGTTTACATTAGCAAAGCTATCAATAATCATTCAGCTGTGCTTCTTCTTCATTCAGCTAACATTAATTTACATTCAGCTCAACAGTGTTCATTTGAACTTACAGAATCACTTGAAATGAAAATGTGAACACTGCATGTGAAAGTGAATATGAATATTTTGTGTACACTGAGTTTTTCCATAGTTACGGAATCTAGCCCCAGTATAGAAAAGTATATATATTCTTGATCAGCGTCACCACGTGAGTCGAGCTATCTATGTCCGTCCGTCCGTCCGTCCGTCTGTGTGTTGTCCGTAAACACAGGATAAGAAGAAGGAGTCGAAATAATTGGATGAAACTTGGTACACATGGTCACCTTCACCCAAGGATCTGCACTAATGAATATTTTTGGAATCCGCCCACGGACACGCCTACCTCCCATACAACGCAAAAATTTAAAACTGCATAACTCAGCTCATAATAAGCCTGCAACAATAAATTTTGGTATGTGTGTGTTTTATATCAACACAAAGATGTCTGCCAAAAATGGACGTCATCCTCTTAAGGACACTCCCACCTCCCATATAACCCAAAAATTGAAAACGCAATAAATAAGCCTCTGTGTAACCTACAGAGCTAAAATTTGGCACATATGTTTTTTATGACAAGACAAAGATGGTTTTGAAAAATGTACATCATCCGCCTACGGACACGCCTACCTCCCATACAACGCGAAAATTGAAAATTGCATAACTCAGCTTATAATAAGCCTACAACAATAAAATTTGATATGTATGTGTTTTATACAAACACAAAGATGTCTTCGAAAAATGGACGTCATCCACTCACGGACACGCCCACCTCCCATACAACCTAAAAATTGAAAACGCAATAAATAAGCCTCTGTTTAACCTACAGAGCTAAAATTTGGCACATATGTTTTTTTATGACAAGACAAAGATGATTTTGAAAAATGAACGTCATCCGCCCTCGAACACGCCTACCTCCCATACAACCCAAAAAGTTTAAAACTCAATAAATAAGGTCATGTTTGTCATAGAGAGAACAAATTTGATATGTATGTATTTTATACCAAAACTAAGGTGTGTTCCAAAATTGGGAGTAATCCGTCCATGAACACGCTCACCTCCCATAGCGAAAGCACAATAAAGGCATAAACTGTGAGCTACAGGAATAAAACTTGGTATGTGTAAATTTTTCATCAATATTTAAATGTATATAAAATATAGGCTTCATCCACCCTTGGAGACGCCCATTTACAATAAAAATGTTTTGTTTTTGAAAAGTGAGTTTAGGGTATTTCATAGTCGGCCTAGACCGACTTTAGACTTTCTTTACTTGTTTTTCTTTGAAAAAATTCAAAAGATGTCAGAGTTAAAGCGATGCTATAAGTTAAATGAAGTTGCTTTGAAAGCTTGAAGCGTTGGATAGATTTTTGAAATGATTTGTATGAAATTTGAAATATTAAGTAAACTGAATGATTCAGCAATTTTAGTAAAAAAAAAAACGCTTGCACTCTGACATAGAATATTATTGCTTAAAGCATCTTATAACAAAGCTTCAAGTATCGCTTCGCTTGTAGCGCCCACTCTGACATCAGCCTTACAAACTTCAGCAAAATGAAAAATATAATGATGCAGTTGAAAAAATAAATCATGATTTTACTCTTGCTGTTAAAAAGTTGAATCTCTTAAGCTTAAATTGGAATTGTTATTAATAAGTTCGAAGGATTATTTGTAGGGATGTGACGGATGTCATTTAGCGGATGTGGATCTGCAAAATGTTTTCATTGAGCATGCGGATGCGGATGTTTTCAATGAAATTATAAGATATTTTTAAGAATTGATCATATTTATGATTCATAAATGAATTCTTTTAGCCTTAGACTACTACGTACTTGTAAGACACGTAAAAAAAAATTTAGCATAAATTATAATATAGCATAAATTTATAAGCGTGGTGACTATGGTCATGCGTGCCAAGTGTGTGTGGCGTGCGAATCAACGCAACGTGGTAGCCTCCGTTTACACTTTAAATGTTGCTCATACGCACTGGTGTACCCTGCATTATTATCTAAATTGTTATGTTAGTTCTTATAAAATGTTAACGATGCTTATTTATAAATAAAAAAGCAAAACTAATAGATTTCAAGCATGTTAAGCAAAATTTGTGCAACATTTGAACTTCATTTGAAACCCGCTACCACCCATGTCTAAACGTTCTAAGATTCATAAGATTTCAGCTGCAACAACAGAGCACTAACAACATCTTGTGCTGTCTGCTTTTCTTAAAAAACATCGCTGCTTTAAATCCGCTTGACTGCAGATACGATTTCACTGAAGTGCGTAGTTATGGTGGCGCTTTAAGCTGGCAACTTCTTGTGCTGGTGCGCTAAGAATGCGCCTTAGCTGCTCTACATTGAAAATTCAACAATGAGTTTTTCATTTATTTTCACTAATCTTTATGAAAAATATTTGCTGAATGTGCTAAAGTCTTAATGCACGTGCTTGTTGTAGGGCAGCAAAAGCTCAAAAGTTATTTGCATTTAAGATTTTAAAAGCAAAATTGCGAAGAAAGTTCGCAAAACATTGAACTGCGCAAGAGATTAATGAAAAATTAAACTTTTAGAAAAATTTAAGCAAACACCAATTTTTGTTTTAACCCAGCAAACAGAACGGCAGCTTATTTTTTTTTTATTTTAAACAGAACCACCATAAATGATTCAAAAACTTTGTCATGTAAACAGTAGCAACAATCACTCAAATGATATAAATTTCAGTTGCAATGTACTTTTGATATCGCCAACATACCTTCTCATCTTGCGGCATGACAACTACTGGCTAGAACTGCCAAACAATAAGCAAACTTTCACTTGAACAAATCAAAGCTATTGCTTCCGTCTCGTCTACAACTACAACTAAACTTTAAGCAAAGTTTCAGTTTCATCTTTTAAAACTATAGCAAAGTTTGCAAGTAAACAGAGAAACAAACATATATAAATATATGTAGTGAAAATTAAATTTCGTGTTCGTGTTCTTGAATGCAAGCAAACTGATCAAAATGCAATTTATAAATAAATTGTTTCACTTGGTATGGCAACTTTTCTTGTTTCTTGTTTCTTGTTTTTGTTTTTTTTTATTTGTTATTGATTATATGTTGCATTAAGCTCAAACACAACTTTCAATGTTTCTTAAATATTGAATATATATATATGTATTGTATCAATGAATATACATTGATATGCAATTCAACTAAATCGAATTAATAAATACGACAAAAGCACATTCAATACAAGATATAAACACGTGCAGTTGCCACATTTTACTTAATATTTACACATTGTAAGAATGCATTTCCAAGCCAATATCCTGTTTCCATTTAACAAAGGCAATTTACAAACTTCGTCCAACTAAATTTGGTTTAAGGCTATTTTAACTAATAATAGATATTTTGTTAACAATTGTATACATAAGTAAATTATTAATACAACTAATTCCAGTCAATTTTAATTGTATTGTTTCACTTTATTGTATAGAATTGCTTATTTGATTGTATAAATTTTTTTACTTGAAAATCATAATTTTCAAATTTTCTGCAGTTTTTAGAGTATAATTAAGAATCAATTTTATTTAAAAAAAAATTAATACAAGTGTTGCCTTCAATTAGGTAATAAAACACAGACCTGTTATGTTAAAGTTCGATCGTTTAGTATTTCCTCTGTGACTACAGATTAAGATTCTGCTCTATTGAAAATATGTAATCATGTTAAGAAAAAAACTTTCTGAACCCACAGGTCTGATCTGGAAACTACTTCATTTTAATGCAGATATTAAATTTGTGGTGACCGTGGAATAAGAACTGCGCCTACCTTTTATATCTTTTTTCAATCGTAGTCGTCGAAATGTTTGGACGTGTTTTCTCTACGCTCCCGCTCGATCCGTGTTTTCTTTTTATGCAAGTTTTCTTGTTCTTAAGACTTTCTAAAGAATATGCCGTGCGTATGAAAACTGAAAGTAGAACGCGATCAAGAAAAGATTCTGTGCGCAAAATGTAATGCATTTTTTTTATTGTGCGTGCGTTAAAATTAATAAAATTGATATTGATTTTATGTATCAAATTAATAAACAATTTATTTGCGACGGGTGCAATACAATTAGACGCACCTCTCTTAGGCACCCCCCACCGTGCGTCGCTGCTAAGCCTCCCGCAAATAATTTAAGCGCTAAATATGAGCCAAAGAGAGTTTTAACGGTCGATCTCCCCGCATCGTCACCATCATCAACCAGCATAACTAACGCGTTGCTTAAAGACCATGAGCAAGAGTCGCTGCAATGTAACAACATCTGTGTTATCGAAGAGAATATGTCAGTCGCTCAGACAGAGCCTGTTGTCGCCCGCACTGATAACTCGAGATGCACTTTCTGCACCAAGTGCCATGCATGCCTTCAGATTTTTGATAACTTCAGCAGTATCATCTCAAATTTGGTGAGTGAAGTCAATCAGCTGAAATTAACTATGCTTTCAAAACTAGATGCAATAAAAGCTTCTACTACTCAAAGTGCTTCTGGTATTTCTCCTTTCGAAGACTCTTCTTCTATGACTGAGTGCCTTTTGGCACCTGCTGCTAGGCCTGTAGCCACAGCAAAAAAATATGTGCCCCACACCATCATCTGACCGCCGCTCTTTTGCCGATGTGGTGGCCTCCCCTTGCACTGCTATAACCCTTTCTTCTACCGATGAACCTGTGAGCGAGAATGCAGGTTGGAAAGTGATGAGCAATAAAAAACGCAAAAAACGCTCTTTAGTTAAACCAACACCTACTACTGATGTAGTGGCAAGTGATGCCTTTGCAAGTGAAGAGAGTAATAAGAAGCAGGTTGAAAATAAAAAAGATCCGAAGCCAAACAACAACAAGCGCGTCATTGGCACTGCTCCCGTGTGTGACACTCTGCAAGTAGTACACAACTACAAGTTCATACATTTGTCTAAGTTTAATGTTTATACTGACCCAGTGGCGGTCTGCAATTACATTGCAAGCGCCCCGAATGTGGCCCCCGAAGTTTTTATTTGCACTAGACTTACCAAAAGAGATGTTAACATAGATAATCTCAAATTCGTTAATTTCAAATTGGTTGTACCTGCGCAACTCTTCGATAAGGTGTTCGACAAATCGATTTGGCCACTTTCATTAAGAATTTCGAAGTTTGTCTCGAAACCAAAAAACTTCAACAATGGCATTGTCACCATTCCTCCACCAATTCAAGCCCCAAATCAGTAAACTGCGATCCAGTTTATCCTATTGCGACCTTATGCAATAACTTCATCAACATACCAACATCTTCAGCGAGCACCACCACTGCTTCCAACACCGCTCCAATCATCGCATCAAACACTTTTATTCGTCAACACCAACAACAACAGCGTGGATTCTCTCTCTATTATCATAATGCTGGTGGTTTACGCACGAAAACTAACATATTGTTTTCCTCCGCTGCTTCGCATGATTTTGACGTAATCGCCCTCACTGAGACATGGCTGACATCTCATTTTTTGTCGACGGAACTTTTTGACTCCAATTTCGAAGTCTACCGCAGAGACCGGGTGTTGACAAATTATTCTACCCAGAAGCTCTGACCACATCGAACAAATTTGTGTTGCAGTATCGCTCGGAAATGATTGCGCCCATGCTACTACAGGAATGGCTTTTATTTTAAGCTATATACCACCATCTAGTGATATCAATTTATTTAACGATCACATTTTCAATATTAATTTTATCGTAAATTCAATTCTTCCTCACCAAACTCCATGCGTTTTAGGAGATTTTAATTTGGGAAATATCGAATGGAAATTAAGAGATTCTGATAAAATTATAATTTCTAAATTTTCTCAAAAACGACTTGAATCGAATTTTAGACTTAATTTTTTTAAATAATGATATTAAATATGAGTTATTTAAATGTGACATCCCTTTAACATCCGAATCAGTACATCATAAAGCAATTATGCTCATATTTAGTTCTTATGAATTTACGAACAACCAAATGGAAGACATAAGTACTTTGTACGACTTTCATAAAGCAAATTATGAGTCTTTAAACAATTATTTTTACTCCATCGATTAGATATCAGTAATAGGTTCATTAAACATAAACAATATGTATAATGTATTTAAGCATATTTTAAAAGAAGGACTCGATTTATATGTCCCTATAAAAAAACCGAAAAAGTCAAATAAATTACCTTGGTACAATCACAGTTTGTCCCAACTCAAAAATTCAAGAAACAAAGCACATAAAAGATTTCTCTGAAGAAGATAAATCATTATTTATTCAACGCATACGTGAATTTGAATTTTTATCAAACTTTCTTTATAAAAAATATTCAACCCCAATAACAACCCCAAGTCCTTTTGGATTTTTTACAACTCTAAACGTAAAAGTTCTGGATTTCCTAAATCGATGGAATTCAATGGCGTTAAAGCGAATAATAATCAAGATATTTGCGAGCTATTTGCGAACTTTTTTGGATCAGTCTTTGATAATATCAGCCAGACCCCTGATTTCGGTAATTTCCCTTATGTATCTGAAATTGTAAATATCGGAAATGTAGAATTTTCTGAATATGAAGTATTTAATGCTCTTCAGAGCATTGATTGTTCTAAGGTTGGTGGATACGATTTACTTCATCCAATATTTCTAAAATCCTGTGCGGATTCTCTATGCACTGCATTAACTTAAATTTTCAACAAGTCCCTCTCGAGCGGAATATTTTTAGATGAGTGAAAACAAGCTTATATTCCTCCCATTTTCAAATCCGGAAAAAAATATCTTATAGAAAACTATAGACCAATTATCAAACTTTCGATCATTCCAAAGCTTTTAGATAAATTAATTGCCGATAAATTATTCTCTCAAGTGCGGAACTTAATCTCCACTGAGCAGCATGGATTTTTCGCTGGCAGATCCACCAGCACTAACTTATCTATATTTTCAAATTTTAGCATGAATGCAATAGAGAAGGGTCTTCAAGTTGATGTGTTATACACAGATTTTGTAAAAGCATTTGACAGCTTAAGTCATAAATTATTAATTTCAAAATTGGAAAAACTAGGATTCCACTCAAATTTTTTAGAATGGATGAACTCTTACTTTATTAATAGACAATTATTCGTGAAAATTGAAAATTGTTACTCAAGTATGGTTCGAGCTACTTCAGGTGTTCCCCAAGGGAGCCACTTAGGACCACTTTTGTTAATTTTATACATTAACGATATACCCAAAAGCTTTCAATTCTGTAAAACTTTGCTATATGCTGATGACTTGAAAATGTTTTCTACTATTGAGAATAGTTCCGATTGCTTGCAATTTCAAACAGATATTGATGCTCTTTTGGTTTGGTGTGAAGTCAATGGTTTAAAGTTAAACTTCTCCAAATGTTATATTTTAACTTACTATCGCAAAAATGATTGCATAACACACGAATATTCATTTGGTGCCAAGATCTTGGCATTTATTTTACTACCAATCTCTCATTTAAAACTCATACAGACTATGTCATTTCAAGGGCTAACTCACAACAAGGTTTTGTCAAAAGAAACTGCAAGGAGTTCTCTGACTCATACACTGTAAAATCCATTTTCGTGAGCTTAGTCAGATCTATTCTTGAATATTGCAGCATTATTTGGAGTCCTACGTTGCGGTTAATGTTAGTAGAGTCGAAAAAGTTCAGAAAAGATTTTCTCGCTTCGCTTTACGTAATTTGTACTTGTATCAAGATATGCTTTCATATAATATTCGGTGCAATCTTCTTGGAATCCAATCTTTGGAGCTAAGAAGAAATAGTTTTTCAATTTTATTTGTCAAAGACATTTTAGATGGCAAGATACAATGTCCACAATTGTTGGAACTTATTCCATTGTATGCACCAATACGAGGCCTTAGGGAAAGGCCATTATTTTATTTTTTTCCCCATAGAACAAATTTCAGCCAGAATGAGGTTATCTCTAAGTGTTTATCTCTTTGTAATTCTATTGCTAGTCATGTAGATTTCAGTATAAATAGAGAAATATTTAAGAAATTGTTATATGATTTATTAATTATAGTTTTAGATTTTAGTTTAAGTTTATATCTGTGAGTAGATGAAAAATAAATAATTAAATAAATAAAAAAAAATAAATAAAGTGGCATCATCAACATGCTAAAACATTTATAAATTCCATAGTTTTTAAGATATCGACTTGAAGCTTGAGGCATACATTTTTTTCTTCAAAATCAATGTAAAAAAACTATCAAAATCTGACAAAAACCACTTTTACCACCCACATAAATGACGCGATCGGATATGTGCTTCTATTTTTCTACAAACCGTATAAACCCAAAATTAGAAAAAAATATTTTAATCGTATGCTGCGTTTTGTTGTTAGTAGTATTCTTTAACTTATACGAAATTATAATTTTAAATTAAAAAATATAGGTTCTTACTTACTTACTTAGATGGCTCTTACAACCGTTGGTCGGTTTTGGCCTGGTCTAAGAATTTGCGCCAGCCTCTTTTGTCGTGCGCTTGCTGGCGCCAGTTGGAAATTCCAAGCGTCGTCAGGTTATCCAATGCCTGGTCTTTCCAACGGAGATGCGGTCTTCCTCGTCTGCGTTGGCCACCGCTGGGTACCGAATCCAATATTTTTTTTCGCTGGAGCTTCGTCGTTCATTCTCTCGACATGACCTAGCCAGCGAAGCCGCTCTATTTTAATACGCTTGACTATATCGATGTCGGCATATAGCTCATACAGCTCGTGGTTCCATCGTATTCGGTACTCGCCATTGACGCAGATTGGACCATAGATCTTGCGAAGGATTTTTCTCTCGAACGCTCCCAAAGTCCTTTCATCAGAGCTGCTCATCGTCCAGGTTTGTGATGCATATAGTAGGACGGGCATGATTATTGACTTATAGAGCGTCAGTTTTGTTCGTCGAGAAAGAGCTCTGCTTCTCAATTGCCTACTGAGCCCAAAGTAACACCTGTTGGCAAGAGTTATCCTTCGTTTAATCTCAATACTGATCGTTGGAGGAGTTAATACTGGATCCCAGGTAAACAAAGTCCTTCACTACCTCAAAGGAGGTGTTGTCAACAGTGACGTGGTTTCCAAGACGCTGGGACTGTTTGTTTGTTGACACAAGATACTTCGTTTTATCTGCGTTCACTGCAAGACCCATTCGACTCGACTCTTTTTCTAGCCTGGAGAATGCTGCACTGACTTCGCGCGTATTGTGGCCAATGATGTCAATATCATCTGCATACGCCAGCAGCATAACACTCTTATAGAAAATTGTGCCGCTGCGTCTCAGGTCAGCAGCTTGGATGATCTTCTCCATTACTATATTAAAGAAGTCGCACGATAAGGAATCACTTTGTCTGAAACCTCGCTTGGTATCGAACGGAAGGGAGAGGTCCTTCCCGATTTTCACTGCGCTGCTGGTGTTGTATAGTGTCATCCTGCAAAGACGTATTAGCTTGGCAGGAATACCAAATTCAGACATGATGGAGTATAGGTGACTCCTTATTGGACTGTCGAAGGCGGCTTTGAAATCGACAAAAAGATGGTGTATGTCGATTTGTTTTTCGAGGGTCTTTTCCATGATTTGTCGGAACGTGAAGATCTGGTCAATGGTGGACTTTCCAGGTCTAAAGCCACACTGATAAGGTCCAATCAGTTGGTTGACGATGGGCTTTAGTCTTTCACACAATACGCTCGACAGGACCTTATATGCGATATTAAGAAGGCTAATCCCACGGTAGTTGGCGCAAATGGTGGGATCGCCTTTCTTGTGGATTGGGCAGAGCACACTGAGGTTCCAATCATCTGGAATGGATTCTTCCGACCATATTCTGCATAGAAGTCTGTGAATGCATTTAAACAGAGCTTCGCCACCGGTCTTAAACAGCTCAGCCGGTAGGCCATCGGCTCCTGCGGCTTTGTTGTTTTTAAGCCGAGCTATAGCTGTTAAGACCTCGTTATAATCGGGCAGCGGAACTTCAACGCTGTCGTCCATAATTGGGGTTTCCGGGATATCATCTCCACTGGCGGGATTGTTGTCAGCGTCGCCATTTAAAAGTCTAGAGAAGTGCTCCCTCCATAACATCAGTGTACTCTGGATATCTGTCACTAGATTCCCATTCTCGTCCTTGCAGGAAGAGGCTCCGGTCTTAAAACCATCGGCCAGGCGTCTTATTTTTTCGAAAAATTTTCGAGTCTCATTCCTGTCGCCATGCATCTCAATTTTCTCGCACTCACGCATTTCCGCCTCTCGTTTTTTTCGCCTGAAAATGCGTCTCTCTTCCCTCCTCTTCTCTCGATATCGCTCCATAACAGCACGCGTTACAACCGACTGCAGGGTGGCTTTGTAGGCGGTGTCCTTCTCTGCAGTGGCGTCGCGACACTCCTGGTCGTGCCACTGGTTTCGGCGAGGGCGATGGTAGCCTATCATTTCTTCGGCAGCCGTACGCATAGAGTGGGATATGTGCGTCCACTGTCCGCATATATCGTCGATCGGAGGAGTGCTTTCTTGAAGCAGGAGTGAGAGTCGAGTAGCGAAGGCTTCGGCCGTCCGTTTTGACTGCAGCTTGTCGACGTCTAGCTTTCTAAGTGTAGGATTGCGAGCATTCTTAGCTGCGCACAGACGTGTGCGGATCTTGGCTGCGACAAGATAATGATCCGAGTCTATGTTAGCACCACGAATCGTGCGTACGTCTAGTACACTGGAAGAGTGCCTTCCGTCAATCAAAACGTGATCAATTTGGTTGCATGTTTTTTGATCAGGTGGCCTTATGAATATTGAGATGCTTGAATCTAGTGCTACTTACGACCATGTTTCGTGCTGCGGCGAAGTCAATCAATCTCATTCCGTTATCGGATGTGTTGTCGTGGAGGCTGAACTTTCCGACTGTTGGACCAAATATGTTTTCCTTACCCATGTCATGACGGGGGCAGCGCTCGTATGCATCTTCAAGGCACTCGTAGAAACTTTCTTTGGTCTCGTCATCTTTTTCTTCTGTCGGAGCGTGCGCACATATTAGGCTTATGTTAAAAAATTTAGCCTTGAAACGGATTATGGCAAGCCGTTCGTTCACAGGAGTGAATCGCAGGACATGATGCCGTATTCTCTTGCCAACTACAAATCCGCATCCAAACTCGTGCTTCTCCACATGGCCGCTGTAGTAGATATCACAGGATGCTTGCCGTAAGCAACCCTGTCCCTTCCATCGCATTTCTTGGATTGCAGTGATATCAGAATTATATCTTTCCAAGATATCAATCAGTTGGATAGAGGCACCATCCCAATTTAGGGTCCGGACATTCCAGGTGCATATCCGTAAATCATTATCAGTTTTTCGTTTGCGGTAGTCGTCATCAGATTTGGGGATCATTCTTTCATTTATTCTTTTTCGTTTCATTGAAATCTTTTTTTATGTGGTGGGCTTCAAACCCAACGCACAACCTTTGCTTGATGGCCAAAGGGGAAGCCCGCCGCTCAAATTAGCCGCCAAAGTTTATCGGGCGATAGTTTTTGACGTTTCCAGGAGACACCACGCGGAGGTTTTGAGTCGACTTGAGACGATTTCGACATGGATAATGCTGGCCTCGCCAAGTTGAGGCAGTCAGACACGTTGCCATGTGAATATCGCCCCCTTGTCTCCCACACAAATATAGGTTCACACAGTATTTTTTTGGCTCACACCAAAATGACTTTAAACTAAAAAATTGTGATTTTTTTTCCAAAATTTTCTGATTTGACCACAAAAAAATTATAAATTTCACTAAAATTTCTACGAGTTATGTATATCGTTGGAAAATCCATGAAAATATCTTTCTAAAATGTATTTGAAGAATGTTCTGCATCAAAAACTTTCGTTGCTAGAGCATTTTGAGTGAAACAAACTCCTATAAGCTACAAATTAACCCATAGCTACCCAGGGGGTCTATATAGACCCTCACTTGCCTTACATTTTTTGCTTGTTTTTGCATTCCCTATAGCTTAAAATCATAAAATAGTTTTGTCCAACTAAATTGTTCTGGATACTCCACTGTGCGCCGCCACGAACGCTGAAGGCGAAATTCGTTCATTAGCAAAAAATTCAATTTTTGCCTAAATAAAGAAAAATAATTGCACGGTTGCCGTTATTCACTAAAAACATAGCATTTTTCTCTCTCTCTCTCTCTCTCTCTCTTCTCTCTATATATGTGCTTAGATCAGTGTTGCCAGAAGAGGGATTTATCCCCGTTTTTCGGGAATTTCTGACCAAAAGGGAAAACGGTCGTAAAAACGGTAAAAATTATGCTGGACGCGTTTATAGGTGAAAACTTATATTTTTCAAAAAATCAACTTATATTTTTATGCATTTTTCTTTTCATATATTCTAATTTTCAAAAACATTTCAAAATTATGTGAAAGAGCCAGAAACTTCACATGTATTTATAAGAATTTTCGTCAATTCTACTTCAATTTCCATTTCAGTTTCGTCAATTGCTGAAATACAATTTTTGTTTTTTTTTTTATGGCAAAATAAGGAAAACGCACAAATACAAAATCATATTCCATGTGCTAATATATTTATGAAAAATCACAATTAAAGATGTTAAGAAATAGGCAAGGAATATTTTCAGTTGCACTCAAGTAATATCAGAAATAAGTTGGTCGGTCTCCATAAAAAAGCTTGAACGTGCACTCCTTATTTCAAAGATGCCCTAGAGACAGCTCAAAAAAAAATGTTGGAACTCCGGAAAATCCATCAAAATATTTTTTTTCATGACTTACATTTCATGTCTGAGCTTAAAAGACAGTACCTGGGCGACCGAGCTCCGCTCAGATTCCTGCCGTATATTCAAATGTTTTACGGTTTTTAATGTAGCCGAAATGCCAACTTTATCTTTGAAACAACATATAAGATCATATTTTTCAATTAACTTTAAATACATTTTTATTTTATGATAACTTCGTTTTTCAACTAAACGAAATTTGTTTTGGTTTTATATTTTTTTTATATTTGGTTTCATTATTTTGATAATTTACTTATGCTGAACTTATGCCGGCCATTCCAAGCCTAAGTAAATTATTTTTTTTCCCAAAATTAACCTCAAGCTCTTTTTTCACTTACAAGAATAGAAGTTATTTTTTTATGTCGCAATTTTTTCTAAAAATATGGAGATAGCAGTTTTTGATCAAAGTAAAAATCTTGAAAATGGAGTCATTTGTTACCCTTATTTTTGTAAATGAAGTATCGTTAGAAAGCAATTGAAAAGCGATTATTAATAAAAATAAAATACTTTTGGAATTTTTTTGCTAGAGTTGCCTACTTTTTCAAAAAAAAAGTAAACTGTTCATATCTCAAAAAAAAATATTTTTGGTTTTTTTTTACGTAGAATTACGTCTTACAGCGCGGTTTGTATGAAGTCGTTTTTACAAATTTTTTTTAAGGTCATACCTACAGCCTATAATATTCATCGTTCAAACATAATATTTATACTAAATTATCAGATCTATCCTGCGCTAAGCGAATATCTAATTTTGGATTTTGTTACTTTTATATTAAAGTCACAAAATAGCAAAAGCTTAGAAGAATAATCTTGATTTTTATATAAGAAAATCAATCATTAGCTGCTGGCATGTCGTGTCTGCTGCTTTCTTTCCCAATAGGCAATTAAACCAGCGCTCTTCATACGAAGGCCTGCATTGACCGCTACTTTTGAAGACTAAACACATCCGTTCCTCGCTGCTCTTATGAGCACTTCTTGAAGGCCTTCCTTTTCTGCACAAAAGGCAGCACAACAAATTTGTTTTCCCTACAAAGACTGACTTTTCATATACTTCAGGGCAACTTTTTCGTTAAAAGTTAGAATATATATCAGTTTAAAAATATGACGCAATAATGGCCCTTCTTACTGCTATATCAAAGATTATAGATTGAAATTAATCTAACTTAAAAATACATAGGAGAGAAGATAAAATCATAGAATATATAAATAAATAGAAAAAAAGGTGTAAAAGAAAAAAATATTTTTCAACACTTTTTGTTTACCCCTACTTTTAGCCATTCTAAAGAAGTGCTTCTATCAGGCCTCTTTTGAGCTATCGGAGTGGAAGGCCTGCGAAATTTTCCCACTTCATATAAAAAAGAAAGTGTAATTGTATATGAGTGCGGCAGTACTACAAAATCCACAGGAAGGCCTGCTAGCAGCAATGTCATTGTCTACTGGGTTGTTTTTGTGTTTGCTTGTGTTGGTTTTGTTTTGAACGAACTGATTCGCAGCATTGGTGCTCTGCTCCACGTTAAGAGGGTGTTCTAAGTTAAGAGGGTGTTCCGATTAGATTTAACACTTATGAAAAAAGCTATTGGCATTATTTTTCGTTGTATGCTACTACCCAATAGATGTCGTTTTCTATTCACTTAATATGATCTTTGCATCTAAAACAGCATAGTCGTGGCTCAGTCGGATAAGCTGTTGTGGTGATAACATTAAGAATCAAAGAAGCCTGGTTCGATTCTCAGCTTGGTTAATATGTTTTAATTTTTTATTATTATAATCTTATTTTATTAAATATTTAATGTAACAATTGCATAGTGCAATATTATTATTTTTTGTCACATCCTGTTGCTTGCGATAGCATGAACAAAATATAAGCAAAATACAGCTTTTATTAGTCTTTTAGTTATTTTGTATTCAATTTTTAACCTAAGTATCCATAATTCAAATTGTATTCCCAATTAATTAAATTTACGTACAGCTTTGACTAAATATATGTCTAGTATTTTTAATCGTATCAATTCTAAAAAAAAGGATTAACATATGTATTAGTTCAATGTATTGTTTAAAAATTACTCTAAGATTTTTAACCGTAAAGTTGTTGTACTATGTGGTCTGTTCACACCTTAAGATATTTACAAAATGTGAATTTGTCACTTCATCCTCCCCAGACGGCCGATTGAAAATTGTTAAAACTGTTTTGTTTTAAGACCGATTAAAAAATTCTTAGAGTAAATTTGATCTTAATTTATGTCGAATTTTTATAAGGCATTTAAAATTTTGTAAACTTACTGCAAATAAAAAAGAAGGAATTACAAATTTTGTTCAAGCTTTTTACAGTTTTATGGTCCAAGATTCCTTTATTATATACAAAATAATTATTTGACCTAATAAGAAAACCATTTTTGCTCCAGATTTTATAACAATATCTCAAACGGTATAGAAGTTATGAACGATTAAGTGAAATGTATATCAGAAAAAATTGAAATTACGAAAAGCATAACATTTGGCCATTATATTTTATTTTGGTGGAAACTTAATTTGTTTCTTAAAATTACAAAAAAAGTGCACTTTTTGAGATGTGAGCAAATTAGATTTTTTAATTTCAAAACGTAGGAAACTCTAGCATAGGAAACTCTTACAAAAATATTTTCCTTATTAAAATTTGTTTAAGATTTAGTGTAAATTACTCTATTTGTAATATTTCTTTTTATATCAAAAATTGGTACATCAACACTGTACTAAAAACGTTTCTATAAAAAAAAAATAAATGAAAAATATAACAAATTTACCAAATCACTGTTTGGTGAAGCTTAAAAAATAAAAACAAAAAACTTAATGAGCTCGGCGGGATTCGAACTCACGACCTTAATATTATTGGACAGAAGCTCTATTCTCTGAGCTATCACCGCTATAGCAACATATGCAAACTTAACAGAACAGACTCGGCAGAAAAATTAACTTATTTATTAAATGCGTGAAAACTCGGAAAAACAGCTTTTCCCAGAGATGAGACCTAGCTGGATCGATTTTTCAGCCCCCTCTTCATCTATATTGTAAATTTCATCGAAATCGTTAGTGCCATTTTCGAGAACACAATTGCAAATATATATACAAATATTGCTCGTTTAATAGAATAAGATATCATTAAAATAGTTAATATTCAATTAATTTCCAAAGAAGTTCAAAAATTTTAAAGAAGTATTATTTTATGAGCAAAGAATTCAAGTTCAAGTGAGGTTAAATCGAGGTAGTAGGGTTTACCACTCTAATATGATTTCGGAAGTCAAAAAACCCTGAGATGAATATGTAGTTCTAGTAAGTCCTTTTTGACGTTACATCATTTCCTAGTATCGAACAAAAAAAATGCATAAGTAAAGAAAAAAACAAACAATCTGGAAGTTTTTAAGTAGGTTAACAAAATCGATTTTCCAACTTTAAATTTCAGCCTACTCCAATGCACAGAAATGAAATTATATACATATGTTTTTAAATACCCATTGTAATAAGTATAAGTTATTATGAAATAAATAAATAAAACATTCAGAAAATAAAAAGTTTTGATATTATTGCCTTTTATATACTATTAAATAAAGGGGGAAAAACGGGAAAATGAAAAAGTAAAAACGGGAAAAACTTCTTGAAATGCATGGACAAAACGGGAATGGTCTTTACCGAAATCTGGCAACACAGGCTGAGATGCAAAACGGAATTATCGAAATAATTTCGTATTTGTATAGGGATAAAAATACCAAAACCAATAACGTTAAGTTGAAAAACGAAATTATCACAAAAAAATGCGTTCCAAGTTTTTTAGAAAATATTAACCCTCATCATTTAATCCGCACTCGCTCTCAAAACAGCGTCGAAACAAATACTTTCTATGATTGATATTATTAATTTCGACGTCGAACAAACTGCTTTATCGATAATGATTTAGCACTCAATTTGTTGTCGAATAAAAAATAAAATTTTTAATCGTCAAAAATTGTGTAGCGGATTTTTAAAAATAACAAAAACGACAATATTTACTTGACGCGGATTAAAAGATAGGGGTGTTTCACCATATGTTGTTTCTAAGATAGCGTTGGCATTTTTGGGATTCTAAGATAAAAATAAATTTGATCAATAAAGCTGCTTGATGGTCTATGCATAGTAAATACTAGTTCGTACGTTAGCTACTTGGTTTGACACCAAAAATCCTTGGTTCAAAGCTAAAAAAAAAATATTACATACATTTGAAAATTGAGTCCAAAGTTAAAAATGTTTGCGTTTACGTTTACCTTTTTTCCTTGTCAGATAATTTCACTGTTATGGGAAAGTTTGTGGTTCACAACTCTTATATATTTACTTTTTGACTGAATTTCCCAACCTCACACTTTCCTTACAACAGGACTGGATATCCTTGCTAGCTTTATTTTGGTAACAAAAATTAAATCAAATGCATGCTAATAAATAGTTAGAATGAAGGCAATAAAACACTAGATAGTATCCTAAAAATCCAATTGTTGCAAAACACAAAAACTACTTTCACAGTTGTTTCAGCATTTGGGCCAATAAAAACCAATGCATACTTGGTAATAGATGGACCTTTGATAGTCATAAAAAAGGCGTAAATCCCGAATTTCAAATAACGCACAACTTTTTCAATTTCAAAGCTTAAATATTGTTTATTGGATGGATGGGTTCAATTGGGTTGAGCTGATGCTACTCAGTTTTACAATTTTACTCATTTTGAAGAGCTTTATCAGAGCATGGAAACGGATACAAATTTGTGAATGAAATAAAAAACAAAGCATAACGCATGCAAACAAAAAAGAAGAGAAAAATAAAGTGAAAAAAGCAAAAACATTGTTGCAAACAATGCTCAACACTCATTATTAGCATGTGAATCACTTGAGGGAGGGCACAAAAAGTCAAACAATAATCAGCGGTCGACATGACATTGCGTCGTCGTCGTCGCCGTCGTTGCTTCAGAAGTGATGCGAAGAGAGGCTTGTCTCAGGGAATAGCTTCAAGCCATGCAACTGACAATATTTTTAGCGTACCACTTCACGTGATTTAAGCATTCAAAAAGCTCATTTTGTAAGTGTGTGTGTGTGTGTGTTTGTGATTGTTTCATACTTTTATAAACTTTTGTTTTTCGATCGGCTTGAATTTTGTTTTGTTTTTGTTTGAACTTTTTGTTTTATTGCTATCTCTCTTTAGTGATTCTTACCAACACTTTGAGTAGTTCGACAGCGACCCATGGTAGTGTTTCCTCTCCATTTGATGGGAAAAGTTTAATAGCTTTCAACAATAAAAGTTGAACTATTTTTCCAACATGGCAAGCCAGCCAAAATAAAGCCATTTCGACTCCACATCCTGGCTGGATTTTACAACGTTCTTTAGTGGGTGTTTGTATAAGGTGGATTGGCAAATATAGAGTGCCTGCATGAATTTGTAATCTAATACATTGTTTCCGTTTTGCATACTCAGAGGGTCGCACTTCCCTCTGTACCTTGCTTGAAAAATATTTCTTCTGCTGTTTTCTCATCGAGCTGCTTAATTTTATTACTTGATGTTAGGTGAAAATATTGAGTTTGTACAAAGTTGTTGTTGTTGGCTATGTTGTTGATGGTTGATGTTCACGAAGATAATGATGATGATGATGATGTTGATGATTTTTGATGTCTTACTTCTTGTCTTGGAATTTGAAAATTTTAATTTTTAATGTGTTTTAATTAAATTTTAAACTCAAGACTCAAGCAGATAATATTCCAACAGAGCTAAAGTTGTTGATTTGATGTTGATGGCGGCGACTACCTTAGAAGTTCATTGATTTTGAGCAAACAATTTTTATTGTTTTTCAGCTGAATGAATGTAATTAAAATTTTATTAAAACAAGAATATTTTAAATTTTATGCTGAGCACAAAGTCAGAAAATATTTTAATGAATTAATGTCTACAAGAGTGCAGAGTAAAATGTGCAGTCAATATTTAATACATCTGTAGGGATAATAATAAATATAATTATTTTTATTGTTCAAGAATATTATAAAAGCAAGATAGAAATTAAATTATATGATCATGCACATCAATAGAATTCTCTTACTTCACCAAACAAAACTATGATGATGATGATAATATGTACAAAATTTAACTAAAATTTTAAATTTTACATTTGATGCTCAACAACCCAGCAGTTCAAAGTTTATTTAAATTTTTCTATAGTTATTATTGTTTAAAAATGATGTTGCGCTCAAATCAATCAGAATTTCAATTCAAAATCTTAGCCTGTTGGGCTTTTATATCCATCAACTTGCTCCCTGCTGAGCTTTTGGATAGATCACAAAAATTGCTTTGTTTAAATTTCTTAGCATTTTTTTTTCGACAAATGGTAAACACAATCATACATTCTCTGTACAACACACTCATATTTGTTAGAAGTACAAGTTTTCCAAATCTATACACATAACATGTTATGGAATTTCGTATATATGTCATAAACATTCATCTGTCTGTCCTCACAGGGGAAATTTTATTGGTTTTCGTTCATCATTTATCCTAAAGGAATATAACAAGTGCAGTGATGCAGGATACTCAAGGAGTGTCAACAGTTGAGGGAAATTGTATACGAACAGAGTTAAATTTAATTGGATTTTTTTTAGTACATGCGAGACAGGTGGAATAGAAAGAATGTGAACATAAATACGATACAATAATAGCTTAGAATTAAAACAAGTAACAAATAATATTGTAAGATATCAACAAAAAGTATTTCTTTTGAAAGATGATATCAATTTATAGAGTGAATTATAGCTTGAAGTATACAAGTGGATATATAAATAAAAGGAAATAAAAACACGCTGAAATGAAATGTAAGTATTTGTAGCAGCATTATTTTTCAAAAGTATAGGTTAATCGAATTAAATTTGTATAACTTATGTACAATTATTTACAGAAGTTATGGTTACATTCATATATTTCTGAACCCAGCAAACATTATGAGTCTTTTGTGACTCTTTTAAGACTCATATTTAGGGTCTAAGCGCTCATAATGAGCTCATAAAAGACTCTGATAAGAGCGTTTTTCCCTTCCTGGAAGGGCACACAGATCTGAGTCCGAAATATGACACTTATAAGAGACCAAATATGTGTGTTTTAAGAGTCACAATTATGAGTGTTTTAAGAGTCACAATTATGAGTGTTTTCAGAGTCTTATAAGATACTTAAAAAACAAAAAGTTGTGATGCTTTAATGAATCATACACTCAGAAAAAAGCTTATCGGAATATGATAAAAAGGCATCATATTTAGAGAAAAATGGTATAAATTTTGCTCCAGAGAATGCTATTCTCTAATTTCGATACTAAAAATTCTCTAAAAATGATAAAAAGCTTCCATGAAAAAGAAAAATATATCGTTTTTTGAGAAAAAACTTTTTATTTTTGAGAAAAGGTTTGTTTTTATTGAAGAAAATACTTCTCTTAGTGAATTTTTTATCAAAATATAAGAAAAGTTTTTCATTTTCAATAAATTTTACTCTATAAATGAGAAATTTTTGTGCGAGAAAAATACTTATCATTATTAGAGACATTGAAATATTTCCTTTTCCTAGAAATAAAGAAATATTTCTTCGAAAATGTGAAAATTTATTCTAATTTAAGAAAATTTTATTTGAAAAAGAGAAAATTTCTATATCGAAAATAGAGAAATTTTTTACCGGAGCAAGGTATGTGTTTTTTTCTCAGTGTAATGAACAAATATTAAGAGTCTTTTAAGACTCTAATTTATGACCTCATGAAATGCTCATAAAAGAGTCTAATATGAGTGTGTTTCTCTTACTGGAAGGGCACACAGAAATGAGTCCGAAATGTGACTTTTATAAGAGTCTGAAATATGTGTGTTTTTAAGAGTCAAAATTTTGAATGTTTTCGGATTCTTTAAGATTTATATTTTAGAGTCTTTTGTGACTATTCAGCAAACAAAAAGAAAATATCCTTTTTCGTATTGAGATCCGAGTATTCATGTGAATAGTATTCACGTACTTTAAGCAAAGCCGAAATTTTAATAGTTTTTTTTTTTTGGGTTTCTGAGAAAGAGATAGTCCAAATATAAATAAATAAAATATTAGAAAAAATATAAAAAGCGGGAAATCAGGAAAACAGAGCGAGATAGGCCTAACATAACAACTTTTTATGCGCTTCTAAGGGGGATGGTATTATCGAGATGCGTAGATAGAGGAGTCACACTGTACCAAAGTATTGCACCAAACTTATTTTAAAATAAGTAAAGAAACTCTAAAGTCGGTCCAGCCCGACTATGGAATACCCTAAACCTCCTATCATATTAAAATATATATTGATAAACTTAAACAAACGTAAATAAATTCTTATTTTTTCAAAGTCCATGTATTCCTTTACAGTTTTTAACAGTTTTCACTAATGTGGGTTGTATGGGAGTAAGGCGTGTTCGTGGGCGGTTGGTGCCCAGTTTTTGTGCCCACCTTAGTTTTGATATAAAATTCCCTCATACAAAGTTTAATGCCTGTAAGTTATATACAAACCTTTTTATGGTATTTTCAATATAGTAAGTTGTATGGGAGGTGGACGTATTCGTGAGAGGATGACGCCCATTTTTTGGGCACACCTTAGTTTTGAAATAAAATCCTGCCATACGAAGTTTAATCCCTGTAGACCATGTATAAACCTTTTTATGGTATTTGCAATATTGTGGGTTGTATAGGAGGTGGGCGTGTTTGTGAGCGGATCACGCCTATATCTTGTACATGTCTTCGATTTTGTACAAAATACATACATAGCAAATTTGTTCTCTGTAAGACAAACATAAGCTTATTTATGTAGCTCTCAAGTTTTTGGTTTGTATGAGAGGTGGGCGTGTCCGTGGGCGGATGACGTCCATTTTTCAAAAACACTTTCGTTTTGTTAAAAAAAAAATACGTACCAAATTTAATCTCTGTAGGTTGAACAGAAGCTTATATATTAATTCCTCAATTGTTTGGTTGTATGGGAGATGGGCGTGTCCGTGAGCGGACGACACCCATTTTTCGAAGACATCTTTGTTTTGATATAAAGTACATACGTACATAATTTTATTGTTGTAACTTAATTACGAGCTTAGTTATGCAGTTTTCAATTTTTGCGTTGTATCGGAGGTAGGCGTGCCCGGAGGCGGATTCCAAAAATATTCAATAGTGCAAATCCTTGAGCTTATATGACTATGTGTACCAAGTTTCATCCAATTATCTCAACTTTTTCTTCTTATCCTGTGCTTACGGACAACACACAGACGGACAGACGGACGGACGGACTGACGGACATTAGACCGTCTCGCCTTATAGGCGAAAAAAATAAATGTCGCCGCACACCAGCTAATCTGAAGCATTATTACCGAACGTAGGGGTCGCGCATCGACATATTTCTTTTTATCTTCGTTATTTACCGTCCGATCTTAAAGAATTGTTTGTTTTTGGTTTTGTCTCAGGAAGACCTATTTTTTGTCTCTAGAACTCATTGACCTCAGTTGACCCCTTATAGTACTGACCCACCAGACCTCAGTTTCTACCATCTTAACGTACCATTTTGGTTTCAGAAATGGAAAGCCCATAAAAAATCACTAAACTTTTATTAAGGTACTATTACAGTGTGTAAAAAATAAAAAAATTTTTTTTTTTTTGTTTTAGAATCTGGTTCCTTAAAGTCTTAAGAATACGTGTACGAAATTTTAGAAAAAAATATTAAATAAAAAAAAAGATATAGTATACATTATATTCGTATGTCACGCATTTATTCATATATTATCGTTCATAGAAGAAAATCTAATCGCGTTTTTCTCGAAACAAGTTTTTTCGAATTGGTTTCTAAGATATCTCGAGTTCTGCTTGATCGATTTCGATGAAACTTAATTTATTGTAATCTTCATAGACTCTGTTAAGCACTCTACCTATAAAAAGCAGAGAAACTTTTATAGTTTGTTTTTTACGGCTAAGAATATCTGCCAAAAAGAGGGGTTTTTTGTAAATTTGTTTTTCAACGCATGCCATTTTTTTTGTTTGCCTTATTTTTTTATTTGCGTAGGTAGAGTGCTCAACTACAACCCTTTACTGAAGAATACACTTTGATTTTTTACTTTCCAACGCCTTGGAAATGCTGGAGACGAGAAACCAACTGACAACCTTTTTTTAAACAGGCCAACTTCAACGACCTCTAGAAAATAAACAACAAATACAAAAACAAAAAAAAACATTTTTTTTATATCTTCCACTTTAACTGTACGTAATGTAAATAAATTTGAATTGAATAATTTTAAAATACTATGTAAAAAAAATTAATAAAAAATGTGTTGTTTTTAATAGCTTCACACTGTAATAGTACCTTAAAGAAATTTTTCGCTATTTTCACTAGAAATATTTTAAAAATTGTGTTATTTAATGTTCTTGCAAATTTTAAATTTTTTGTCTTATTGTATTATTTTTATAAAATATCCACCGAAAACGTTCTTACACCGAGAAAAAACCATAGTAAAATTATCTAAGATGGCTTTTGTGAATACGAAATGTACTGAATGAAATAACTATCTATAATTACAAAAGTTTTGTGTGAGCTGAAAATGGTTTTAAAATGAAAATTTGATAATTTATACTAAAAACAAACATTTTTAAATTCATAAAGCACAACAGTGTAAAAGTAACTAAACTCATGTATAAAGTACTCAAAGAATGGCTGGTAGTTAGTAAAGAAAATTACACAAACACTGCGAACAAGAAAGATGCAAATAGTTATAAATCAATAAATTTTTTTACATTTTACAATGTTAATCATCGGAATGTATAGATAATACTTCCCAATCAATTGTATTACTTCCCAACAGTGCAATTCTACTAATATACTTGTGATAATGTGCTTACTACTTATGGTTTTCACCATTAATTCACCATAAATATAAAATTCCATAAATTAGCAGATTAAACTTTGTTGTCTTATCCAAGAACTTTGTAGGTTTAAAACAGACCAGGCCCTTAGGTAAACTAACATAGGTTTTTTGTTAATTTTTCTTAAGTTTTTTATTAGGTGTATCCGAATCATTCTGAAATTGTTGCCGTTATTTTAAACTTCGACAAACCTTAGACATTAACAGCACAATCTTAAAGAATAGTCCAGAAAGTTTAATAAGAAGGAAGTTTTTTGCAGGCTTTTATTGAATTACTATAGAATTGTACATTAGGATGCTTTTTTTCGGATGTGAACGTTTTCGGTGGATATTTTATAAAAATAATTCGATATGACAAAAAATTTATAAATTTGCAAAAAAAAATTACAATAAAAAATTTTTAATATTTCTAGCGGAAATAGCGAAAAAATTCTGCAGTAAAAGTTTAATGATTTTCTATGGGCTTTCTAATTCTGATATCAAAATGGTACGTTAAGATGGTAGAAACTGGGGTTCGGTGGGTCAGTACTATAAGGGGTCAACTGAGATCAATGAGTTTCAAAAACCAAAAATAGGTCGTCCTTTGACAAAAACAAAAACATATCATTCTTTAAGATCGGACGGTAAATAACGAAGTTATGAAGAAATATGACAATGCGCGACCCCTACGGTCGGTCAAAAAAAAAAAATTTTTTTTTTCGAAACTTTCTTTCAATAACGCCTTAGATTAGCTGGTGTGCGGCGAAATTTATTTTTTCGATACGGTCTAACGGACATGTATAGCTCGACTCACGAGGTTACACTGATCAAGAATATAAATACTTTTCTATACCGGACTCGCTTCGTTCTATGCGTTACAAGCATTTGCACAAAGTTAATATACCCTGACCTTTTAGGTTTAGGGTATACAAACAGAAAAAGCGGGATATCTCGAAAACGGAGCGAGATAGGCCAAAAATAACCACTTTTTACGTGAATCACGTGAAAACGAACCTCACGTGTAGTTAGTGATTGCCTGGGATCAAAATTCGACCAATTTATTGATTGCCTTTATTTATAATTATATGCGAGATGGTTCAAATAAGTTCGAGGCTATAACTCTGAATTGATTGAAGATATAAAGCTTTTTTCTTCAAAACAATTATTATTTTTTTATTTTATTATTTTTTCAAAGACAGACAAACAACATTTTAAAAAAATTTAATTTTTTTCAAAGAAATCATAGTTGATTTTTTGATGGCACGGACAGTTTATTTATTAAGTGTCAAGACAGAATAAATTCACCTAAAATCCGGTATAGACTTTGAAAGAAAATCAAATATGCAATTTTGAGTTTTTGTTTTGTTACAACAAAAATCATTTTTAACCCCCATATTTTAAGAATAAATTAAATTTTATGGTCTTTTTTTAAAAGAAATAATTTAAATATAAAATAAACACAAAAAAAAACTGTTTTTTTTTTCAAAAGTTTTTTTAAGTTAACTAATGAGACTTAAATACAAAAAAGAAATAAATGAAATCTATTCACAGATGGCGGACGTATTGGCTTCCCAACTGAGAACATTCAATTTGAAACAGTTTTTTCTCTCTCCTGGCATTTGGTTGAAACACAAGCTAAATAACTAACGACAACATTCAGAAAATTCATTAAAAATACTTTTGGTATAGAATTTTGCTGAAATTTTTATCACATTTGAAAGAAAATTTAACAAACTTTCAGAATAAATTAGAAAAAATGAAAAATCATTAAAATCCAACCAAGATATTGACATGGAAAGTCAAATTTTCGAATTCAAAACACATTTTTTTTACAAATTTTACAATTGACGAATGCATTAAATTTAGAAACCCAAAATAACAGTTATTTATTTTTTTAGGTCGAAAAAGTTGTCGATGTTTTGAAAAATATTTTATACGTTGCTTCATAGCAGTTATTTTCAATTTATATTTTTTACGTTGCCTCATAACAGTTATAAACGAAAAAAAAATTTTTAACTTTGCTCATAACTTTTATTTTCAAAAAAATTTTTTACGTTGCCTGGTAAGAGTTATTGTAGAAAAATATATTTTAATGTTATTTCTAATATATAAAAATTTCGCGTCACGGTGTTTGTAGTAGAAATTTTTTTATATATTTGGTAGGTATGAGAATGGGTCGTAAAATTTGTTTTTACCCTCCTACCCGCTAGTAGCGTTGCATTTTTTAAGAACACAAATTTTCGGTAAACACAATTTTTGACCTTTAACTGACCTAGAACTAACTATTAAGTCGTGCCCTTCGACTGATAAATTTCAGCAATCTTTTGAAAGGGGGCATGGCACTGCCCTCATTGTGACTATCCAATAAAAATCTTCCATTTGCATCGTTTTTAGTTGCTTGTTTTTTACTGTTTTTTTTTTTTGTTTTTTTCTTTAAATTATTTTATTCGTGTGATAAAGTTTTATACAAAATTTGAATTTTTTACTTCTATGGTTAAGAAAATCAGAAAAAGAAGTAAAAATTGAAAATAAACGTTATCAGCAACGCAAAAAATATTTTCCTCATTCATAACTCTTATTTCAGAGAAAAATTATTTTTTTTTTTAAATAATAGTTATTATTAATAAATATTTTTTTTTTTCTTACAATATAACTGTTATGGTCCAATTTTGAAAGATATTGCTTATAACAGTTATGACTCTGATTAAATGACATTTTTTTAAGAAATTGTTACTTTTAAAAAAATTAAAATTGGACCAACTCAAGCACTCTTCCTCAATCAAATTTCATATTAATCAAAGAGCAGATTTTTTTTCTCAAAAATTGAATTTCTCTCTTAGAAGGTTGTGAGCCCCTCTCTATCAGATATATCATTTATATAAACAGTCTGCACATCTGAGCAACATAACGTTTCGAATGATATAAGTTTCATTTATTTTGAGTTTTAATTAATACCAAAAAAGCATACGACAAACTTTAATGTTCATGTATTAATATATAAGATCTAAGTTATTACATAGCTAAGTATTAACCGTGTATTAAATAAGTATTAACCGCGGCCTGTAGATTGAAATGATATCAATAAGTTCGAAGGTTTAAAATTAATGGTTATGTATTATAGTCATATCAGCGGAAATCATAAATGTAATTATATATATAAATTTTTTTTATGGCAAAAAAATAACTTTCATTAATTTTTTTGTGAAAACATGCATTGAATTTACAAATCTTGAAAAGGCAAGCTGTTGAAGTTTAGTTAATCATTAAGTTACACTTAAAGACAAACCTTTTTTAGTTTACTTTTGTTTGACTATTTTTATAATTAAAGAAACTTAAATGAGCACCACAAAAATTTATTAAATATCCAATTGAGCGGCAAAATATTAAACAAGCAACATCCTTGAAGCACACTCAAGTAATTTTCAGCAAGAGTTGTGCAATATTTTTTGCAAAAGCTGCACGTTTCAGTTACAGTTGCTGTGGTTGGTTGTGCAGCTGCAATTAATAGCAATATAAATCATGTCAAAGAGTTGTGGTTATAAAATGCGTACTTTAAACAGGATGAAGGACATGATTAATGAGAGCGCAAAGAATGCTTTTGTTATAGGGTTTATTGCAAACAAACAAAGACAGCAGCCACAAATAATTGGCTGTCAGTCAAAGCTAATATTTGTTGTTGTTGTTGTTGTTGTTGTTGTTGTTGTTGTTGTTGTTGTTGTTGTTGTTGTTGTTGTTGTTGTTGTTGTTGTTGTTATTGTATTTTTAATATTGTTGTGATTGAAGTTTGTGGAACCGTTTGTCACTTCTAAGTGTCATCAAAGCATATTAATTAAGCACTTCAAGCCAGCGACAAAAAACCTCATTCAATGCAATCATAATAAATGTAATAAGCGTAAATGGCTGCCATGGGCGCGTTCATTGTAATTAAACGTTAACGTTGTTGACATGCTAGTCAACACTTTCACATGCAGATTGAAATCATTAAAATTGTGCCACTAGCAAACACGACCAACAATCAGGGGACCAACCACATCTCAAGCCCATACAACATACTTTAATTAAAAGTAATGAGAAAAACTGCAAGTTTACATAAGATTTTTACAATTTTCACACAACTTAGTTAGAAGCGGCAAAAAGCAATTAATATCTGTTACTCTTGTTTTTACACTATTTGTGTGCACGTTTTGCCGATAAAAACACTTAAGACATACACATCTTTTACTCTTTCGGTGCCTTAGGCTGATCTCGACTTTGATCGAAGTAAAAACATTGCAAGTTTTTCTTGCAACACCCTTGGCCAGGTTTCATGCATAAAATTCAATTTGAGTTAAAATTAAAACTTAAAATACCGGAAACGGAAATAGCAATCTGCACTAGTCCACCCCAATGTGCAGCAGCAGTTAATTTACAACGGAAACGAGAAAAACCTACACTAGCTTTAACTAGTCTTCCTTCCTGTTGCACATCTTGATAACCGTGTGTTGATGCCAAAATGCTAGCACTGCATAAAACAATTTTTTATAAGATTTGATTAGCACACGTAAATGAAAAAAGTTGCAACTTGTTACGCTTAGTTGCCCAGAAGCAAGCATTTAGTGCTCAGTTGTTAATAAATTCTTACATAGAAGTAGTGGAAATAATTATGCCAGATAGAATTACGGCAGTTCTGACAGAAATTGAATTACAAATACATAAAATATTACAGCAGAGATTCTTGTGAAATTTTATTTTAATCTCTTCAAGATTGCAACGATGATAAATTGTATTTTGCTCTGACAACGTTATGTCGAAAGTCGCAAGTTTTCATACTCACTAAGGAATTATCACTCAATAGGTGGAAAGGCTACAAATAAATCATTGACATCATAACAATATTAAAAAAAAACTAGTAAGGAATTATATTCGACATGATCCAAATAAACATATTTACCTAAATTCACAGCCGTGTTGAGGTATATTCCAATTTATTTATGTAGATTTTTATTATTTATAAACGTATGTGGGATAGGCGTACTCTTCATTCAATTTGTCCAAGTGTCAAACTTATAATCAAGTCATTTGATTCATTTTTGAGGAATTTATGTAGGCTTTATATTTTGATGACGTTACCTTGTTGGATAAGTAAGTATGAAGGTTGGGTGAGTTTTCATTCAATTCAACTCATTTTCTGAATATCTAACTCAGAGAACATTTTTCAAATTAAGGCCCGTTAACTGATCTCAATTTTAAACAAAGTTTAAAATTCCTTAACCTCATTTTAAATTTTAACGCCGATACCTCATCTCAAAAAATCCAAGTTTAACTTGGTCAGGCAAGTTTAAATTTAAACGCAGAAATTCTAGGTTTAAAAAATTTAAACTCAGATTTTGTCAAAAATTCTCTGAGAACATTGGAAATATTCTCAATTATAAGCAAAAAATAAAAAATCATACTTCAAAAAATTCAAAACAATAAACAAAAAAAAAAACATATGGGCATTTCCACCAAAAAGTCAACCGAGATGAAAATATTAAAAGTTCTTGATAACAATGTTTGATGTCTTATTCACATAGGAAAACAATCAAATTTAAGTAATTTAAATACATATTACATTTGTTCATATCTCATTGCGAAATATTCGGATGCAAAGAGCGCAAATGTGAAATATTGCTTATTTTGATATTTCTTTGGTATGTTTTGTCTTTATAACAGTTTTTAAACAGAAACATAATGCAGTGACTTTTGCTTGCTCAAATCTTCCTAGGAGTAAAAAGAACGAAAAAACAAAATCATAAGTAACCAATCAATGAAAGACTACGGTAAATTTTTGATTTGCTTTTTCGTTTAGTTCGTTGTCACGTTCGACATGCAAAAATAACATTTTTACTCAGTGCGTCGGAAGAACATGCATTAATTTGACAATATAATTATCTTAAATTGAGTTTATTCATGCGACTTTAAAAAAAAGTGAACCGGTAAGAAAATAAAAAATTTGTATTGTTTTAACTTGTATAAAGTTGGTCACGAGCGACATGGTAAGTAAGAAATTCAAAATTAATTTTTGAAGTGAAACTTCTTTAGCCGCGTATACAACATACGGCCAACGAAACGGGTAGTAAAATGCATGAAACGAATGAAATGAGGCGAATTAAGATGAATTTAGGTGCATTTAATTGAAATTAAGTGTTCGAAACACCCTATAAATTCGAAGGAAAAAATTATCAAACAATGGTTTGAGCTCGAACTAACAGACGAATTAATCAACAAACGCTGGAATTTTCAACCTGTATGGTTCAATGGCCAATCGGATGCAATAAGATTATCTGAGGTCACAGACAGGTCATTGGCAATGTCATGGATTCCATGAATCTGTTAGACAAAAATGAATGAATCTATGGCCAATCGGATGCAATGGGGTTATCAGAGGTCACAGGGGCGTCATTGGCGATTTCATGGATTCCATGGATTATTTGGACAAAAATTATGTAAGTGGTGATACTCATGAAATTTTTTTAAGTTTTTTATTATTATTTGAATTTCATTATAGAGCAGAAAAAAAAAACAAATATGGTGATCGAAAAAGGTGTCACGTGCTACATGTCACGTGCGACCATCTCTTTTATTAAATACAAAAAAAACTAGTAAGGTATAATCTTCGACTCAGCCGAAGTAAAAATACCCCCACGGCCGATTCGTAATGGTACAATATCTTAAATTGTAGCTATTTTTGTATGAGATTTCAAAAAATTTTACTATTTTGATGACGTCTAAAATACATTCATATCAAATTGTTTTCATGGAAAGTTTTCAATTAGGGGTTGCATGGGAGGAGAGCGTGTTCTTGAGTGGTTTATACCAATTTTTTCTAACACGCCTCAGTTTTGATATAATATACAAAAATACCCAATTTCAGGTCTGTTGCTTAAATATTAGCCCATTTATAGAGTTTTCACTTTAAAAGGTCGTATGGGAGGTGGGTGTGTTCGTATGCGGATGACGCCCACTCTTTTCCACAATTTATTTTTGACATAAAATACAAACGTATCAAATTTTTTTCCTATAGCTTAAAGTGAAGCCGTTTTTTAGAGTTTTCAATTTTGGGGTTATATGGGAGGTGGGCGTGTTCGTTAGTGGATGACGCCCATTTTTCTAACACGTCTGAATTTTTGTACAAAAATAATAAATATCTAATTTTAATTTTGTAGCTTCGACAGAAGCCTAGTTATATAGTTTTCAATATTAGAGTTGTATGGGAGGTGGGCGTGTTAGTAAGTGGATCACGCTCATTTTTCGAGCACACCTTAGTTTTGACATAAATTATTCAAATACCGAATTTAAGTTTTGTAGCTTAAATATTTGCTTCTTTATGAAGTTTTCATTATTGGGGTTGTATGGGAAGTAGGCGTGGTTTTCATCCGATTTAGCCCATTCCCGAACTTGATCTTAGTTTTTAAGAAAAAAGCTTAAATATTGAATTTCAGCGCGATAGCTTCAAAATCACGGCTGTAATCGTGTCCACAGACAGACAGACAGACGGACAGACAGACGGACATAGCTAAATCAACTCAGGTGGTGATGCTGAGCAAGAATATATTTACTTTTCTATACCTACCACGCCTCCTTATGGGCGTTACACACGTCGTGACAAAATTAATATACCCCTTACGCAGTACGCGTGGGGGTATAAATATAAATCCTTTATGTCTATAATGCTAACCGTTTTTAGGGAACATCAATGCACAACATTAAAAAAAAATTACATAAAAACATTGCTTCCCATTTCGCTGAAATCTGCGTTTGAATTTTCTGCCACGAAAACCACTTCTATTTTTGGTCACGTGCGACCACCTTGGTTTTTTGCTAATATCTTGATAACTAAAAATGACCCAACAATTGGCAATACCAATAATTAAAGGGCTAATTGAGAGCTATAAGGCTCGCCTTTTGTTTTTTTTTTTAAATTTGCTTTATTATGACAATTTTTTCACTTGAAATGTGTACAACAATCACGTTCGACACCATGGAAATGCCCATATATTAAGTTTTGAAAAAACAAAATATTCCAATGAAACTGACAATTTGCATTATTTTATCAAAAAGTTTTGAAATATTTTGATGTTCTACGTCAAAGTTGTAGAATTTTTACTACAGTGCCGCTCAAATATATTTTTTAATCTCAGTTTAAATTTTTAAACAGAGTTTAAGTAAACTGCCGATAAAAATGAGATAAGTTACGAAAATAATTTTAACTGACAAGGAAAGATCCCCAAGTGACAGTCTCAGATTTAAATGATTTTCGGATATGTGATAGAAGACAAAAATCTAAGGTTTAGAATTTCAAACTCGCGTTTAAAAATCAGCGAATATTTCGGTTTTTTGCTATAATTTTGCTATTTTCCATGGAAACATTTACAAATTTGGTACCAAACGAAAGCTCTTACAAAACCACACACGATGGCATTAATTGTTCATAAGAAAAATTTATTGTAATTTTGTTGTTGTAATTTTTAGTAGTGTTTAGTCGATATCAAAGAAGTATGTTGACACAATTATTTTAAATATTTTTAAATATTGAAAAAAAAACAATACCTACCATCTACTTTTAAAGGATTATTTTGTGTAAATGTTGCCCACGACTACGTCTGAGGTGGTCCATCTGTTAGTTCCAATTTTGGCAGGCTTTTTTTAGCATTTTAGCCGGTAGCTCACCAAAGGTAGCTGTAATGTTGTCTTTTTGGGATGCAATTGTGGCTGGCTTAACACAGTTCACGAGAAAATTCACGTAGCCCTACGAAAAAATAGTCTAATGGGTTCATACCGAATGATCTTAGCGGACATTGGACTGCTTCAAAACGTGAAAATAACTGTACACCAAACTTGCCTCTCAAAAGGTCCATGGTACCACGTGCCGTGTGGCATGTGGCACTGTTTTGTTGAAACCATATGTCAAACAACTTCAATTCTTCCATTTTGGGCAAAAAAAGTCGTTCATCAGCGCACAGTACCTTGCGATACCTAATTAAAATAACGGTCTTATTACGCCACTGGACAAACCGCACCATAGAGTGCCTTTTTCATTTTCCATTGGCAGCTCTTGACTTAGCTGATCTGCAGTCAAAATTCGTCAATTCTATTTGTTGACGTACCCATTGATTCAAAAATGAGCTTCGTTATAATGGATAAATATCACTTAAGGATATTCTTTTACTAGAAAAATTAAAACGGACATTGAACAAAGAGGTGTGGCTCCTCCCATGCATGCCAAATCTTTGAGATCACATAGCTTTGGAAGTTAAAGTCCCAGAATATTGAAACTCAAAATGGAGTTAATATTTTGGGATGTACTGCTAATAAAATCTAAAAAAATTGGAATTTATTTCAACACGATTGTGGCGTTATTTTAATTTGGGCGAAGAAAAAAATAATTCCTTACGTATTTTACGTAATTTTGCATGGAAGATACACACAAAGGTTAGCCACTTTTAACAAAATGAAGTCGAAAAGTCTAGAAAAACATAATAATAAATACTAGTATCGCCTGGGGTCGAAATTCGACCAATTTATTGATTGCCTATTTATAATTATATGCGAGATGATTAGAATAAGTTCGAGGCTATAACTCTTAATTGATTAGATAGCTATTTTAGAGCTATTTAGATAGATAGATATATAGCTATTTTCTTCAAAAAAATTATTTTTTTATATTATTATTTTGTTTAAAAACAGAAAAACAACATTTTAAAAAAATTTAATTTTGTCAAAAAAATCATATGGTTTTTTACCTTGATTTTTTCATGGCACGGACAGTTTATTAATTTAGTGTCAAGACAAAATAAATTCATCTAAAATTCGGTAAAGACTTTGAAAGCAAATCAAAAATGCAATTTTGAGTTTTTTTTTTTACAACAGAAATCATATTTACCCCATATTTTAAGAATAAATCAAATTTTATGGTCTTTTTTTAAAAGGAATAATTTAAATATAAACAAACAAGAAACGGTATTATTTTTAAAAGTTTTCTTAAGTTAACTGATAAGATTTAAATACAAAAAAGAAATAAATAAAATCTATTCACAGATGGCGGAGATATTGGCTTCCCAATTGAGAACACTCAATTTGAGACAGTTTTTTTCTCGCTCTCTTGGCATTTGGTTGATACACACGCTAAATAACTAACGACAATATTAAGGAAGTTCATTAAAAATACTTTCGGTTAGAACTTTGCTGTAATTTTTATCACATTTGAAAGAAAATTTAACAAACTTATAGAAAAAATTAGAAAAATTGAAAAACCGTTAAAATCCGACCAAGATATTCACATGGAAAGTCAAATTTTTGAATTCAAAACACATTTATTTACAAATTTTACAATTGACGAATGGATAAAACTAGATTTTTTTTAAGAAACTGTTACTTTTAAAAAAAAATTCAAATTCGATCAGCTCAAGAACTCTTCCCCAACAAAATTTTATATTAATCAAAGAGCAGATTTTTTTTCTCAATAATTTAATTTCTCACTTAGAAGGTTGGGAACCCCTCTCTATCAAATATATCATTTATATATACATACATTCATATATACATCTGGGCAACATAACATTTCGAATCATATAAGTTTTATTTATTTTGAGTTTTAATTAATACCAAAAAAACGTACGACAAACTTTAATGTTCACGTATTAATATATAAGATGTACTGAGAATAGGCAAAATCTGTTTGATCCTAGGGGTATCTCTTTTTCTGAATTGAACATTTCATTACAGTACAGTTGTTGCAGGTTTCTTTGAAGAGTTGTTTAAGAACATATTTTTTTGTCTGAATGAAGCAAGTAGGCTCCTAAATGAAAAAATTCTATATCTAGCTAAATATCCTAGAATGGATTTTTAAAGAGTCAGTACATTTGCTGTACACTCATCGAAAAAAAAACCCACGCACTGAAAAATTTTCTAATATTCCGCTTATGAACTCAAATCATTTCTTCCAAAATTGTGTTATGGCAACTCTGTTTTCGGTTTTTATTTCACACACTATTCTACCGTTATTCGTCAAAATTTTTAACGCGACACGTGTTTTTATCGGCAGTTTCAATCACATTATTTCAGTGAGCAGTGAGAAAAAGTAAAATTTACGACCGTCTTTTGATAACCTCGTTGACTCGTTTGGGCATTAATTCAAATAAGCGTTTGAGGTAATTTTCATCAATTTCGTTATACTACAAGTCTTCTATGACTTGTGTCATGTTTTTGAGGCTTGTTGGCCGTTTTTCTCTAATTTTTTCCCCCATATAATGCCAGCAGTTCTCAATGGGGTTGAGATCTGGACTGTTACCTGGCCAAGAAAGAGACTCAGACTAAAGAATTATTTTCTTGTGTTACCTGAAAATATTTATAATGAATCAATTATTAAAAAATATTAAAATTTTTTTTTATATTTCAGTGCATTCCTAACCATTTTGGCTCTATGACACAGCGCCGAGTCATCCTGAAAGCAAACATTTTGGGTATGTTCCGATAGTTGCTCAATTGTCGGAATAACTCCATCTTTTAAAATTTCTATATATTTTGCACCATTTACGGTTCCCTGCAGAATAATTAAATGCCCAACACCGAACTTGGTTTGGCACCCCATACCATTAAATAAGGTGAATGTTTTACAGTGGGCAAAACACAATCATTAGAAAATCACTCCCCTTTTCTACGCCGAACTGTGGCATTTCCGTCGGGTCCAAATAAATTAAATTTGGATTCTTCCGAAAATATAAGATTTTCCCATTGCGGGATTGACCACGTTTGGTATGTTTTTGCCCACTGGTGGCGCTGTTTCCTCATTTTTGAATTGAGCAACGGCTTTTTAGCAGGGCGACGTGCTCGTAATCCCATGTTATTCAAAACATTTTGCATGGTACGGTCACTAATTTTTATTCCAGTTGCTTTGTGAAATGTTGAATTTATGCTTCCAGTATGTTGGAATCGATCAGATACACATATTCTTTTGATTTGACGTTCGTAACTTTCTGTTATCGTTTTCGGGCGCCCACTGCCCTTTTTCCGATCTAATGTTTTAAATATCGAATAATTTTAAGTAACATTACGTATACTCCAATCACTAATTCAGCATTCAAGCATTTGTCGTGAAATTTGCCGTTTGGACACCGTATTTTTAAACAAAGCAATGATTTCAGCTTTCTTTTCAATAGACAGAGTCATCGTAAATTTTACTTTTTCTCACTGCTCACTGAAATAATGTGATTGAAACTGATAAGAACAAGTGTCGCGTTAAAAATTTTGACGAATAACGGTAGAATAGTGTGTGAAATAAAAACCGAAAACAGAGTTGCCATAACAAAATTTTGGAAGAAATGATTTCTGTTCATAAGCGGAATATTAGAAAATTTTTCAGTGCGTAGGTTTTTTTTTCGATGAGTGTATTTGAGTTTTTAAAGGATATTTGGTTTTTCTTTGTTCATGCTTTTGAACACTACTTATTACTATAATGGCTTGTTATACTTGTTTGCATATCATTGTATAACTTTACAAACTGCTTATACATTATATGCAGTCGTAATGAAAAAACCACAGTTTGCTTATAAAACATTTTTGTTTTATGTCAGATTGACTTTCAGAGCTTATTTCTTGAGCTTATTTTGTGCTGTCATTATGTGTTCTTAAAACTGGCTTTGAAATGAATCTCTGATAGTGTTGAGTTTATTTAACGCTCTTTTAATCTTATTCAAAGTTTGGTATAATCTTTAATATATCTCTTGCCTTGTTGTTTTTTATCGCAAAACTTTAATTAAAATTTTTAAATAAAATTCTTTACAATTTATCGTAACGAAAAATTCTTCAGTGCGATGAATTTTATGCGACTTCTTTTGATGTCATTGTTTGCTGCCATCATTCTGCATTGTTATCCATTGTTCTTCGATATTAAAGAAACTTTAACTTTCATTCAGAAATTCTTAACAATAAAAAAGTTAAACTCAGCATTCGGCGGATGCCAACATTTGGATGGCAATGCAAAAAAAAAACAAAAACACACACTATGTTGAACTAGAGGTAACACAAACGGCGCACACTCAGGCGTATGATCAACTTTAAATACAAAAGAACAATTAAAAATCACTCATACGCTACGTATAAAAAACTTCTTAAGAGTGAAAAACAATGGCAGCAGAAAACAAGGTTTTTCACACTTTTATGCTGTGGCTGTCAAACAAACAAAACTGTATAGGGACTACATATTGTGCAATAGCTTTGTTTAAAAATAACAGAACAACCAGCAACTTCAGCATCAATTGTTGCAATGCCACACACTCTAAAAACTGATTGTAATATCACTACAATAATTGCAGTGAAATTTCACGCATATATTTGCGATTTTCAAAAAATAATACACATCACAGCGATATATTTCAATTCAGCCAATAATGAAGCGTGTTTTCCCAAAAAAACTATATTTTCTCTCTTTTTCACGCTACTTCAGCGGTTTTTCGCTCATAAATTCATTAAACGCTTTTGTAGCGATATTTTACGGTAGTTGCAGACGATTTTTTCTAAGGTTAATGAGAGCAATTCTTACAAGATGCATAGATTTATTTAGTTTGTTTTGAGTATCGAACGCGACAACATTAAACCAAAGCTTATAACGTTGAAAAATAGTGTCGGAAAACAACAATATTTTAATATGTTCCTAAACAAATTGTGCGCGAAGAAATAATTAAATAAACAACAGTGAAAATATCATGTGTCCAATAAAAAAAATAATGTGTCATTTCGGCTTTTATAAGGACTTTGACTGAGCTTCTTATGATCACTTCTGTTGTATACGTCATTAAATATGTGTACGATGGATCGAAAACTGGGCCAACATGTTAAAATCTGATTCCGAGCGGCTAATCTTCATGTTCCCAAAAAGCTTGAAATGGCAAGTTTTACTCACTGAGGTTTGAAATTGTCTGGTGAGGACCGATCAGAATGCCATTCTGCCAGATTTGAGAATTGAACTCGGGATATCGCGTTCAGCTGGCTCGCATGTCACACACTTAGCACGCACGGCCACGGCCACGGCCAAGTGTTAGTGTTAATTTTAAGCTATTGAATTTTTATATTATAATTTTTCTTCTCATGTTAGAGCTTATTTATTGTTTTTTTTAAATGTATCAATATTTTCAATTCTTTTATTTTAATACTTACATTCATTATTTAATTATAAAAATAAAATTTGTATTTGATTTACTCTGAAATTAAATGTGTTTTCTATTTTTAATAATTTTGTATGGTTTTCAAATATTTGATTTAGGTGATTTTTTTTTATGCTGCGTTTCACGCTAAAAATTGCGTCGAAAAACAACTTTTAATTGCACTTCATCTTAATAATGATGAAAATATCACGCTTAAATCAACGACAAAACTCGATATTTTCGCATATTTTTTTACAATTACTATCGACAATTCACGCATAAAAAGCGAAAGAAAACGCTGCTTTAGCTGCATATATCATAAAAAAGAGCAAAAGAGAGATAATAGTGAGCGATAAAACGCATTTTTAGCGTTTTTTATATGTACAAAAGAGCGCGAGAGACTTTATTTTCTGAGAGAGCCATTATTGGGGAAGAGAGCATTCACGCATTTATAGCGTGAAATATTTGAATTTTCGGTCTGTGGGATTTTACTACAATAAATGCTGTTAAAGTGTTGCCAGCAATAATTGTAGTGAAATCTCGCCATTTTTTCTTAGAGTGCATGCTAGCCATGAAAAAAGGAGTAGAACAGCAAAACCATAAAGAAGCAATTTATGAAATACTTAACACCAACATCTACCAACCGTGTGTTCTGTTTGATTTTGTTCTTCTTTATTTGCACTTGTCATTAAAACAATAAAAATGGAATTGGTTTTTATGCGCTGTTGCTTGTCGGGTCACTTACCGAATTGATGCTACTTTAAGCTAGTTTAACTATTGCATGCCTGCCTGCCTGCCAGTCTGCCATGACGCTCTGCTGTTCTTTGCTCAACAATGTTGCCTCGATTTTCGAATTGTGCTACAAGCTGACATGTTGTTGGTTGATTGCACTTTTAATTAAATTTTTTTTTTTCTCTACAGTTTTGTTTTTTTTGTTTGACTCGATATTGCTGCCAATTCTTGCTAACTTTTTATTGTTGTTTTTCATCTCTCTTTCTAGCTCATATTTTTTGCTCACTCTGCACTTGTTCGGTTTTTAGTTTTTTCTTTTTGCTTTTTGTTTGGTGTTTGGTGGACTGCAGCTAGTCGTCTGCACATCATGATGTGCCATGAAATGACATTTTATGGCAATGTTGGCACTCGTGTTACCTGAGGCTATAAAACATTTGTGTGTTTCGATTACGTGCTGCGAGGTAGCACAGGCTTGGCAGAGTCTGCTAGAGCAGATGAAATGTGCAGGCTTTTTTTCGGCTTAATCAAAAAGTTTGTTCTTATCAAAGCGAATTAAAATTTGTATTTGGTTTCGACATCAGAGGCAGTTGTTAAAGCCATAGAGCACTGTCTAATAAAGGGGGAATTCAGTATTGAAACAACATGCTGTTCTTAGTTGTTCAGTTTCAGTCAATATTAATTCGAAGTTCAAAGAAACTGAAGGCCCACAATGATATTTCTTCATTATTGCCAAAATTCTGTCTAATTGCAACACGTACGTGCTGAAAATATAACTAACTGTAACCCTTTCATATATCATGCCACCACATATGGCGACTAACACACAAGCCCACCTATGCACACACATACTGCCAACCACTTTATCACTTTGTTTGTTATAGTTGTGATTTCGATTTTTGGCAATTTTTTTTTTTTTTTTGGCTACCTTTGCGTAGATTCTGAACACGTTTCGCCATTATTAAAACTCACTTTAAGTGGTAGATTGGAGGCTACCACCTAATTTAACAGCGGCTGCCACATGAAGTAAAAAACTGTTTAATTTTCCAATCATAACAATTGCAAAAGGATTTCAGCATAATGTGAATATTTTGTGTGCAGGTAATATAGTGGGCGGTGAGTAAAAATCCTCATTACACATTAATTTTACAGCTATAGCGCGCAGCCCAGGCAGGTGGTATTTGGATCACGTAATCCAATGCTTTTTCAATACATAATAAAATCTAAATTGAATTTGCATTTTGGTTACAAAGAATGCAACAAAAACAAGCAACAGTAACAACAACAACAACAATAACAACAACAACAAACTGTTATGTGCTTACATTATTTGATTATGTTGCTGATTATAATTAAAATGAAAAAATTAAAAAAACAATGCAATAGACCTGCTTATCTAATCGATAAACATCCATGAACAAACATGTTTTTGTTTTTTTTTTTTTTTTTTTGTTACAAGCCATAAAAAATTGCTCTTTTTTATTTGCAGTCATAAATTAGTTGATATCAAATTTTAAAGTCGAGTTAATTAATAAGTATTTATTTATTCAGTAATTTTAGGTCTTTATGAGCAATAAATTTTTGTAAAAGTTTAGTCTGACGAAATTATAAAAAAAATTAGTAAATTAGATTATTTTGAAGAATTGATTTAATAGTCATAAGCAAAATTTTTTTTTATATTAGAACAAAAAAAAAATCTTGCATCTGGTGCAAATCATCTGCACTAGAAACCAAAATCGAGAGACCTTTTGAATTAAAACACCAACAAATTATTTATCTTTACTAGCATTAAGCTTTGCGCTGTTCAAACGCTGTTACCAAAGCTCAAGCTCTGTTAAATAAATGTTATTATTATTATAAGCTTTTCATGTTGGTCAAAAGCTTGATATGGTTTGCGCCTTTGCTATTTATATTTATTAAAAATGCTCTACACAATTTGTACACAAACCACTATTAACCGCACACAACCTTAACCCTTATGCTACCAACTGCTGTTTGATTAAAGCATATTAACAGGGACGCAACCGGGAATTTTTTTTGGGGGACGTTTTATCAAATGTAGAACTTATATATAAAAACGATTTTGCGTAATTATAGCTGCTGTGTTGTAACGGTTAGTGCGTTCAATTTTTCAGTTATGGTTCCTAGTTCAAACTTCAGGCATGGCAAGCACTATATTTTTTTCTCCTATTGGAACCCGAGTACACCACACATTCATAAAAAATACCTATCTTTCTACGATTAAAATTTTTTTTATTTTCGATATTAGCAATTTTCTCTTTTTCAAATAAAATTTTCTTCATTTAGAATAAATTCTCACTTTTTCGAAGAAATATTTATTAACTTTTGAGAAATATTTCATATCTCTAATAATGATAAGTATTTATATCGCACAAAAAAAAATCTCATTTATAGAGAAAAATTTATGGAAAACAAAAATTGTACCTATATTTTGATAAAAAATTCACTATGCGAAGTTTTTTATTCAATAAAAATAAATCTTTTCTCAAAAATAAAAAAAATCTTATTCTATAAAAACGATATATTTATATTTATTTCTTTTTGTCATGGAATATTTTTATCAATTTTAGGGAATTTTTCGTATCACATTTAGAGAAAAGCATTCTCTGGAGCAAACTCTATAACATTTTTCTCTTAATATGATGCATTTTTTTCTTACAAAAGATTTATAATCTTATAAATTTCTGGTACCTTGCGATGAAAAACAAAAGGTTTGAATCTGAAAAATCGTTTGAGTACGATCGCCACCAAAATAACTGATGAAATTACATCTAAAATCGACTTTTATAGCCTTATTCATAATCTTCCATTGGATTTTCAAAATCAGTTTCATGGAAACACCTAAACATTGTGAAAATATTATCCGATTTTAATGAATGAGAGCTCCTTGGAAAAGTGTAGAAAAGACCTATCGTTAAAAGGTGTCTTTTAAAATATATTATTTTGATTTAAGTCAGCATTTGCTCATTGGATAAGTAATACCGTATAACTATAATATGTCACTGGATGGGCTAATAGAAAATCAAACCAATATCATTTTACCTAATAAGCCATTATTCCTTAATATCGGATAGTATTTAACAATTTAGAGAAATTTTTATGAAACGGATTTTATAAAAATAGAAAATGACGATGGAAAATTAGGAATTGTGAATTTTTTTCTGCAGTTTTGGAGAATCCAAAATCCAAATCCAAATTGCATCCAATTTTGTAATGAATATGACTTCACTATAAACTTAATTCTGCAGAGTGTGTGTCATAGATGTTTAAAAAAATATTTATAAAAAAGGACGAAAAATAACAATTTAACGGGAAATTTCTTTGATTTTTTCGGTGGCGAGTGACTCAACCAATTTTCCTCAAATTTAGGCTTTCTTATTTTGTCATACTTATGAATAAATTTTTTTCCAAATATATCAAGTCGCATTTGTGGGTTCCATGCTTAAAGTTGAAAAGAAAATTTAAATCGCAGTATTGCCAACAACCCCTCAAGTGGTCAGAATCAGAACATAACAAAAATTAAACATGTGAAGTAAGTCGAATCGAAATTTAAATTTCACTAGACACCGACTCAAAAGTTAGAGGGACTCTTAAAAACAATTTCTGTATAATTTTGTTTGGATCGGAGAAATCCCCATGAAGCTGTTTTGATTCTTCTGAGCGTCTTTTCTGCAGAAAACGATTTTCTTTTTAATAAACTTTTTTTCTTCAAATTTTTTTCTTATTCTTTTTTCCTTCATTTTTATGGTACACATATATTAACTACATAAATGTTTGAAATTTTTTGTCTTTTCAAACACTTTTGAGACCCCAAAAAATCGATAATTCATCATTTTCGAAAATATGTTGTTTTAAATACCTGTACAATATGTATTTTTTACGATATTTACATGGATTTAAATTTATTGGAAAATTATTCAGCTCTTCTTTCTATTGTATGGTACGGTTTAAAAAAAGTGCCACAATTATATAAAATGTGAGAAATCGATATTCAAAAGCTTCCTTCAGCTCAATTATTATTGAATTTCTATAATTACTGTTCGATTTAGGCAAATCTTGTTGTATATATATATATATATAAGTGGGTATATATGGGTTTTTAGGTACGCAAAATCGATTTCTGGTAACCAGTTTTTAGTAAAATGTATGCCAGATAGCGTTCCAGTACAAAATTCATGATTTTCGAATATATTAATTTTTTTTAAACACAGTTTTGATTAAACCAGACCATACAATACACCAACAGAAAAAAGAGCTAAATACTTTTCCAATAAGCTTAAAGAAAAATACATTTTTTATAGATGTTTAAGAAAACATTTTATAGTTTTAAGAGAACCTGTTACTTATGAGTCGGTGTCCGGCTAACTTTATTTTCTCTATACATAATCGATCCGGCTTAATGTGCAGTCTGAAGGAATAAACTATAACTAATTTAGTAGATTATGCATCAACCAGAATTGATTTGAAATATACATTTGGGGTTTTCATTCATTTCATAAGAAGTGTGATTGCTTTTCATGTGACTCACTTTGATTGAATGCTATTTTGCTTGAAACTACAATAATTTATTGGGGGGATTTAAACCTCAAAATCCCCCCTTTGGTTGCTCTAATGCATATTAATGAAGAATACTTGATAGCAAAATATATATACAGCAGTGGTCTGCACACATGAAGCACATGCTTTGCCGAAACTCTCACGTATTTTCATGCTCTTTCACTCACTCGACAAGCAAATATTGGCGAAGCAGCATTGTTTTGAATAATATGCAATTTTCTTGTCTCACTTTCACTTGCAGTCTCAGTTTTAATTTTGCCGACCACTGATATACAGCCGGTGCACACATACAGCCGTTGACAACTAATTAGAAACGTTACCATAATTAATGAACTTTACCGCACTGGATGTGCGTTTGGCAATGTAACGGTCTCTTTTATTTTTTTATTTCTCAATTTTCTTTTATCTTTTTACAAGAACAATTAAACTGACTTTTTCGCAAGTAATTTATTGCAGCAAAATCAGTTTTAGTAGGAGAACATAATTTATTCCATTGACAACTAATTAGAAACTATTTGTTAACATTAAAGTTTTCAAACTTTTTACGCATAATTTCTGAATATTTCGATAAGATTTTATTATTTTGAACTATACACATAATTTTAACAAAAAACTGTACCTATAAGTAAAATTTAATAAAATGAAAAAAGCCAAGAGATGCACGCCAGGTACAAAAAACAAAACAAAAAACCAAATTGGCCATTTCAGCCCTTGAAAGGACTTTGACCGAGCTTCTTATGATCAATTGTGTTGTGTGTGTTATTAAATGTTTGCACACAATTGACCGAGAACTGGACCTACATGTTTTATGCCGACTCCGAACGGCTAAAGTTCATGTTCTCAAGGAGCTTTACATGGCATTATTTACTCTCTGAGGTTTGCCATTGTCTGCAGAGAGGTAGTGACCGATCAGAGAAATTTTTTATTGAAAAAAAACTTTTCGCCGCGGCTGGGGATCGAACCCGGGCTCCGAGCATGCTATGCCACACACTTAACCTGCATGCCACGGTCAGGTACCCGCAAGGCAATTATTGAATTGAACAGTGGTGGGCTATCATACGGATCAATTCATATGCTTAAAAACGATGGTTTTCAATGCTATTGCTCATCTTCGACAATATAAAACCACGGAAAATGTACCACTCCAAAAAATACCGCGCAAAACTTCAGTAAATATTGATCAAAAGATTGTCCGACTATCAAAACCTGATCCAAGGAAGAGCACAGCAGTCATCCAGCATTAAGTAGTGGATGCAAATACTTGTTGTGTGGAGTGTTAAAATAAATTTCAATCGCATTGATACTGATGGAAAAAGCGTGTCCGACGCCCAAAAGGCAATGAACTTAATCTAAAGTACACTTCTTCTGTTGTTAAGCATGGCGGTGGATCGATCTTTGTTTGGTGGAAATTTTCTGGGAATGGCATTGGTCTAATAAACTGTGTTTCTGGTACAATGACCAACGAAGAATACGTTTATATTTTAAGAATTGTTATGCTGCTTTGAGATGTAGACAATATTCCAGGTATTTGGTCATTCCAGCAGGATAATGACCCCAAGCATACGGCAAAACTGACCAACAAATTTTTTGATTAAATTGCTATGACTATTTTTGACTGGCCGTCGTATTTTTATCCATAATACTTGGTACCCAAAAAATTGGTCCAACGCCGCGGTCGTGCCAAAAAAAAGCTCCCCAAGCCATTAATTAGGATGCCTCCTCAATCTAGTTTCCAACGCTATTAAATTATTCCTTGCATACGAAAAATTGATCCAACGCTGTGCCAGAATAAAGCTTCACAAATCATTAGGTTGCCTTTACCATGCTTAAGTGATTTTTTGTATATCTCTAATTCAAGTCTTGGCATTTGGGTCGCCGAACATTTCCTTCAAATTTTCTTTTATTAAAAGTGGCTTTCTTCGCCTAATGCGTCCATAAAGATTAGCTTCATGTTCTAGTTCTAGATTATAATTCTAGTTCCAAGGTTCTTTATACATTAAGGTTATTTTCTTCATTCATTTTCCTTATAATTTTTGGAACGTTGCTTATTCTCAAAATTATTTCAACCATTTTATTTCCCCAATAATGTATGCATGATAGACAAAATGACTTTTACAAATCGTTTAAATTCCTCAAAAATTAATTTCTGGTTTGAAGTTTTAAACGTCAAGCCTAGTACTCTGTTCGTTTGCGTAAAATTTCGCTGGCAAAATTCATTTTTTTTTTTTTTGTTAGTAGAAATTGTAAAAATGTTGCAATAGATATGTTGCGAGTATTTTTCACAGCGGAACAGAGTACTACTTTGACGAACATGTTGTGAAAATTTTCACGCGTATTCCACAGCTATCGTTTTTTATATGGAGATCGACTGAAATTTCAGATGAAACCGAACAGGGTATAGTTTGTTTCAAAAGAGAATTTCATTTTTCGATGCACAGAGAGAATTATTATTTATTCTATTATTTCTAAAGAATTTATTTTTGTGCAGTTTGGTGAACTTTATGTTTTTTTTTTTTTGTGTATTTTTTATTTTACTTTTTTGAAACATAGTTCTAAAAAAATTACCGATAAATTTTATTTTGTTATAACGAAACCTTTTTGCGTCACAGGAAGCCTTATATCCTTTTTTTAACAATATATTTAAATGCGCAAAACATTCAGAACAAATTATTGCACAAGTACGGTGTTGCACCGACGACCTGCAGCAAACTAGAGCTTGGGAGAGAAAATAAAAACAAATTACATAAAAAATTAATTATTTTCTTAAAAAAAATTATGAAGTGAAATCCGGCTGACGAATCTCTTTTTCACATTAATATTGTTAGGTTGATTGGTTGGTTTAATTGGTTGGATTGGTTAAAAAATAAATTTCAGTACTTCCTTAGCGCACTTGCGATGAACAACAACAAAAATCAGAAACACACATTAATATGTTTTCATTTATTTTGTTGCTCACAGTATATTTAATTTTATTTTTAATGTTGTCCAATCAGAATGAAGAAAACTCTCAAAATTATTTTCTTATTCTTAAACAAGCGCAAAAATGTTCTTCTGTTTTGAAACAGGCTATACTGGGCTTAAGCTTTGATCTGAAATACACATGCTGAGTTTAAAATTTAGTAAAATTTAACGGATATCACGTCCACCTCCCATCCCAATGTCATCATCAAAATCTGCTAGCTACATTCTATATAACAGGAATATACTTTAAAACAAACTTATGTGTGAGATCTATTTGAACTAATGTGTGAGAACTTATGAAGGTTTTATATTTTGTTGACGTCACTTTGTATGGCAGGTAAACGTAGTTTAAATTCAATTTTTTCAAATTTCAAACTATGAGTACGTGTTTAAGATCATAGCTTATATCAAAAATATCTATCCCATAGATTAATGTTTATGGAATTTTAAAAGATTTTCCTTTTGAATGGCCTCACTTTGTATTGGAGGTTTCGCTTTTTCCGCCATTTAGACAAAATTGGAATGTTTCGCACAACTTCAATAAAAATCTTTAAATTTTGTAACTCAAATTAGTTGTTTTATTTCATAAAAAGATACAGTTCTGAAAGTCTTAGCAAAATCGAAGGTGGTCAATCGTATGACTGTTACGTATAACATGGAATGGCTGAACTGTACCTGTATTTTGTTTTAAACTGTCTCAGGGTTTCTATAAAAGCATAAAGTAGGTAAGTTACTGTCGGAATTGACATTCCACTTACTATTTGTTATATTCCACAACAGAAACAGTCAAAATATCAGTCAAAAAAGACAAAATTTTTAAATTAATGCAAAGCTTCTAGTCATGGATCTGGCGCACAAAATTCTACATTATGTCAGCTTTTAAGGAAATCTAAATTTAAGGTATAAAAGCTTTGACGCAACACAAGTCTATTGGAGAACAATTTTTTCTTCAAACCTCTATACCTCATATTTCATATTTCATATTTCGTTTTTTGATTATGCTTCTTTCAGCATGGTTTTACGAACTAAAAGGTAATATAATATTAATGCCCCTATTATGGTTTACAACTGAATTAAAAGTTGAGTTGTCAGACACAAATCGGTATTATGATATACAACTCAACTCTGTTTTTCACAACTCAGTTGTCTTTCCAGTTGAGTTGTAAGAATTTTTGATATTATGGAACACAACCGTAACAAATTTTAGTTGTAAGAAATGTCAAAATTATACAACTGCATTTTTGAGGTTGTCTTGAACAGTTTAAATGGAAAAAAACTTGAAAATAACCAAAAATAACTTTGAAACAACTTTATTAATATATGAAACAATATTAAGAAAAATTACAAACAAAAACTAGATCGCGCTGATGGTTTAATTTATGAAAAATAACCCATTTTAAGTAATGTTCGGGTATCATCTAAAACATCAGCAAATGCTTCTTTGCTTCGCCTAAATAAGCTAAGGAATCTGCAAAAATCTTATAAATCCTAAATAAATTTGAATCAATATCAATAAAAAAATTACTTGGTGTGTAAAAGATTTTTATTATCGCTGATTTGTTAACGTACGCACGACACATTGAACTATTGTCTTCTTCATCTTTAAAAAATAAATCCAAGAAGATTCCATTTTAAAATTCCTGTGTGCTTAACTTTTTATTTCACCAACTTATAAAAGCAGCGAAAATTAAAAAGCAGCTGTTTTTATTTACATTCATCTGTCAAAATTTCCATTAAATTCTATTACAATTTGGAGAGTATTCCATACAACTCAACTTAAAATGGTTGTAAGCCATAATACCAAAAAGTATTCCAGTGGTGTTCAAGTTGAGTTGTGTTGTAGACAACTCAACTCAGTTTGGTTGTAAGCCATAATAGGGCTATAAATTTTTGAAAAAAAAAATCATCCTCATAAAAAGCAGTTGAGGCTCTATCCTCAGACTATACACAAACTATCCTCAAAGCTAGAAGAACCACCAGCCAAATTTGACTTTGCTTGTAATCCACAAATCAATATGTCAAAGTTAATTCGCTCTTTCTTATTTGTGTCTTCCTGAAACCCTCTAATGAAAAAATTGTACGCATAAATGGGAGTTCTGAATTCATAAATATTGACTTCAGGAGTGTCAATATGAATTAATTTCGGTCACAATATTTTCAGTGAACAGAGTTTGGCCTGTCTAGAAGTAACAAGTTTTGGCATCTTTCCCAAAATATAGGTATGTCATTCGAATCACACTTTCAGTGATCAATGCATCCAGAACTTCACTAACAAACAAATATTGTTTTTAAGTATTGCAATTATATGTAAATGTTACCGTCATATAGAATACAAGAGCGCTGTAGAGTCTTTCAAGCAGAAATTTTCACAATAACGTAAACACCTGTGGAAATCAATGAAAATCAAGTCAATCAAGAATTATGACTTTAATCATGAGCAAGATGAACAGAGTTTATCAGTTTGAAATTGTCGCTGAAGTAAAGGTCTCCTAAGAATTGGGAGATATTATGCCCATCTCGAAAGCTGGTCTGTTCAGGTCAGCGCAGCATACAGGGAAATAAAATTCTAGAAATGTAAACTATGACTATGTAGCGAGAAATTTTTTAAAATAGTGCCCTCGGTAGTTGAGTGGTAAGCGTGCTTGTCTGCCAACTCAGAAATCACGATTCGAATCCCAGATTTGTTTTTGTTCCTAGACTTTAGTTAAGTAAGTAACCTAGTAACTTGTTAGTAATCTAGAAAGGCTTAAAACTTTCTGGAATTCATTTCTAGAATTTTTTAAATTTAAACTCTGAAAGTAGTTGTTGTAACTAAATTCATTAAATTCGTTCATTTTTCAAATAAAATTACAAAAAAGAATCCTCAACAATTAAATTCCATTGTTTTTCCCATTCCTTTCCGAGCTTTGAAAAATGTTTAATATTTCAATACAAAATTTAACTTTATTCAGAAACCTTTTTTAAATCATCATAACTTTCAATAAAAAAGACGGATAATAATTTAAAGGTAATAAATAAATTAAAACTTTAGAAAAATGTATAGGGGAAGAGTGGCATGAAAGAGCCAGGTTTTGAAAAAGCCACCACGATTTACACGGTAGTTTTCACAAGAATGTTACTTAAATTATAATTATTAAGAAGCAATACTCGCCAAATGGCACCCACAAACATTTGGCAGTTCACTGATAATAAACGGCGTTGGTGCATCGTATTTAGGATTTCTTTATCATTAAGTAAGGTTTTCAGAACATTTTATTTGTTTTTTTAAAACTAACAGTAATATTATAATACAATAATTTTATGGACATATTATGCCTACCAATAACATATTTATTTTGCCGGTAAAATCTTGATTTCATACTCATTTTTGAGGTTACGTTTCTTTGAACAATAAGTTTTTAATTATAATTCCTGACTAATATTTTTGAAATAATTGACTAATTTAATTATTTTATTTAGAACTTTCATTACAAAAGACTATATTTCTTTAGTTAAGGCAACAATGGAATCTGAAAAAGACAATGGAATCTGAGAAAGCTCGAGGAAGTATAGTCTATAAATAAGACTGCCCTTTGCTTTAATGTTGCAATAGCTTATTTAGCTAAAATAGTAAGGAAGATCAAAACTTCTGGCCAATCATCCTACAAACATGACCCTAACATAAGTAATAGGTAGGAAACCAACGCAAATTACCAGATAAATTAAGACCTACTTCATCTTCGCCTGCTTCGGCACCTGTAATTTAAGTTGCAAGCAACTCAGGGCAACTTGATATATCATCTGAAATGATTAGACCCTTTTCAAAGGCAGGTCCCAGAAAAAAAACGGTTCTCAAGAACCTGAAAATGTCATATGCCATTACAATCGATACTCCTGAGAGAAAGAAGAGGAAGAAAGAAGAAAAACAAAATTCAAATTACAAAAAAACCTGTAAAAGCGCGCACTGAGAAATATAAAAATAATAATGTTACAGACCCAAGTACATCAGAATTTGACCAAAATATAATATTGTCACAAGCAAAAAATAAGGTTTCAGTCAAGGATAAAAATAAAAAAAAAATCAAAATAAAAAATAAATAAAATAAAATAAATAAAAAAATAAATAAAAATAAAAAAAATAGGATTTTTTTATTTATTTAATTTATCTTTGTTAAAAACAATAATTCTTCAATAACAATAAATATTTTCAATAAAATCTTTGTTATTTTTCGTGTGAAGTCTTGTAATAAGAAGTTGGCTCTTTCAAAACTTTGGTTGGTTTGGTTTTTTGGTTTGGTTGGCCTGTGTGTTATGAAAGAGCCGAATTTCATATTTTTTTTTTTTTGTTAAATGGCTACAATTCCAAGAATATTGTTGATTTTGAAAAATATTTCATGGTATTACGTACATAAATGAATGAAAAAGTACTTTTGATACAAGTACTAAAATCTTATTAATTATTAATTAATGTTTCTTTCAACATTTTTTCATGCTACTCTTCCCCTAAAAAATTTCTTTAAAATCGAAAAATATTTTTTAGTTTTTTGAGAAAACAATTTTTATTACAAAAACATATTTGCTCAAAAAATTATAAATATGAGGAAATTCGAATTTAGAATTATGTTCTTTTCTAATTTTTTTAAACTAAAAGCAATATTTTTTAAAACATTAACTTTCTGTTACTTAACTGAATTTTCTTTAAATAAAAATATGAAGCATTAAGTCTTCGCATACATTTCTTATTAAATATATTTAGCATGATGCCAAAACAGTGTTTTTTAGAAAAAGTTTTTTTTTACTGTTGAAGATGGTGAAGATATATAGTTGTAGCAATGTTTGTTCAGGGACTTGGCTGTCATTTTTATTCGTGGTAATTTAGAAGCTTTTTAAAGGTTACTTCCGGTAGAGCTCAATTTGAATATTTAAACTAACCAATTTGTATAAAAAAATTATAGAAGTTGAAAATTGACTGTTAAGCCCATATTTTGGTAAGACATTTTAAATGTCAATTCTGACTTTTGGATGTCAAAAATGCTGATCCTTTTAAAAAAATAAGAAAAGCGACATCTTCTGAAGCTGTTTCTACAAAATTTATTTTCTGAACAAAAAGAAGATTTCATCACCTTATCAACAACGTTTTTTTTGTTAAAAATGATTTTTAAACAAAAGAGATATTTGAGAAAAAATGTTTAAGGTAGGTGTTTTTTTAAAAAAAATTCTATGTATAACAAAGTAAATTTTTAGGTTTTTCTTATAAGTCATTTTCTACGCTATGATTCCGCACATTAAAAGCTTTTAAAATAATTCCTTGCTTTCACATATCTTTTTTAAGAGTTGCATCTTCATTTTCAGCTAAACGTTTCATGCATTCCAGTACATTCCATTTTGTATTGCAGTCAAAGTATTTTCTCACCAATTTTGTGCCCTCTTGCAATTTTATGTTTGTTAAGTCATTTTCTACCAAATCGAAGATATTTTTTGTAAATTTATTTGAACGCCACTTGATTTTTTGACACCTAGTATATATTTCCTTGTAATGTAAACATATCCTCATTTCTTCCTTGTAATGAGACATATCCTCATTTCTTTTTGTCATTGCAAAAATATCCTTTCAGTTTATGTTATTAAAAAATGAATAAACATCATCAAGTAGTCTACTTAAATATTTTTTTTTTAATGAATCTTAAGCCAAAATTAAAGCATCTTTATATAACTAACGTAACTGTATTTAAACGGTTTAAAAACTGAAGTGAAAAAATTTAAATTCCACATATGATTTTATTTGATCACGTATACATAAATATACCCATTGAGCGTTGTCCCCATGGGCCTAAAACAACATGTAATCCAACTTTGATTCTACTCTATGCCTAATGTTGAGCAAAAAAATTGTTTTTCTACTTGTTTTTAATTTTTTTTTTTTCCAAACCTTACTTCATATTAAGGTTAATTTTTCAACAATGGTAAGGAAAAACTTAAAGCCACTCGGTGAATTTTTTAAAAATCCATCAATAAAAATTAATTTATGATTAATTTTTGTAGGCATGGAGAGGCTAGGTTGGCATTTGATGCAGAAAAAGGGTCAAAAACAGACTTTTTTTGTACTGAACTTTTTTTGTAGCTCATTTTTCTGCAAAACCATTGCAAATATCGTAAGCCACTCGGTGAAAATTTAGATATCTATTAGCTTAACAAATGTTGCTTAGACAACTCCTTCTGATCTCTTCGTGTATTCATGGCATTTTAAATATAAAAGTGCAATTTTCTTGCATTTTTTAAACAGCTATTTTTATAATTTGTATTTTAAAACTTGCAATGTAGAGCATAATTCTGTAAAGAAGATATCCTTTTTAATAATACAAAATTATAAAATGTTTGATTTTCTACGAGGAAAATGGATAAAAAAGATTAAAAACACAACACCTTCAAAAAAAAGAGATTTTTTCAAACATCTAGTAATCAGGCACCCTGTATGCAAGGAGATTTTGAAGTACAACGAAATGAAGCTAAATAAATACTTTCTTTAATGAGTGCAGTTACAACTTTGTATCTTAAAGTTAAAAAAAGTTATTTTTTTGGCATCATGCTAAATATATTTTGAAAAAGTCTTTTACATTTTTAATAACTGAAGAGTCGACGCGAATACCGTTGCAAGCGGAATTTTTTTTTTCCAAATTTTTTTTCAAAAATTACCGTTATAATTTATGCACAAGATTTTAAACAAATAAAATTGAGTCAAAACTTGAAAGTGTAGACATTTAAAAATCACTTGAAAGTTTCAGTCAGTGGAAAAATGTTGAATGGAACTTTAAAAAAAAAAAATATTGAACAATCTAACTTCAAACGCGAATTGTCGCTTATGGTTGTACATATATAAACTTATTTACACGCAAATAAAAAATGGCGGAGTTTTTTCCAAAAATCTCGTATTTTGGTGAGAACATCGGTTTAATACTGAAAAATTTCTAACCGCTATTTTACATAAAAAAATATATAAAATATTTTTCCGCTAAAATAAAAACATATTTTAGTAGTTTTCGAAATCGTACAGGATCAAGTCGAAGAGTTTAGATTAAGACACAACAAATGCTTTATTTTTCATTTGCATGCAAATACTTTAATTAGTTATATTCTCTAGTTCAACGTACCATTAGATTTAAAAACAAGAACTGTTTGAGATATTAATTTGATTAAAAATATGTTTTTAGCTTTTGTGCCGATTTTTGTTGATTTTGAGAACCCACCCGGTAAGAAACTGCGCCAAATTTATTTCCTTCAAATTCAATATTTTTCCCTCAGTCACTCCTTAATTTGTATTTTTTCCGTTTATTTAAAATGAAATTAATGTTTTCTTTTATGTTTCTAAAACAGCAAATTATGTAAAAATTAAAAAAAAAATAAATTGCTCTTCAAAGATCAAAAACTAAACCTACACAAATTCAAAATTATAGCTATTCTTCTAAAAAAATGTTTAAATTAAACATACTTTTCAATAATTTACCAGAAATATCTTATCAATTAAGTTAAAAACTTTTATGATAAAATATAAAATTAAACGAGAAAAAGTATACAAAAACAAGAAAAAAGAATCAACTGTCAACTCAAAATTAGTTTTGCCTTGAACTATATTCAATTTTTTATTGCCAAACTTAATGAGCTGTACTGTTGTTGGTCAACGTGCAACGCAACATATTTGTGCGTTTTTATGTGCTTGTTTGTTTGTTTGTTTGTGTTTCCAGCTGTCTGTCCTCTTCAACCCAGCCAATACGTGATGCTAACAAATTGTAAACAAATAAATACATGTTTCTTGTCAGTTATTGTTTAGAAAAGTTAATCTTTTTGAAATAAATCGATAATATTTATGTTTTATTTGGCATGTCTTTAGCAAAAATAATGCTTGTGCTCCATTTAAATTTGCAGTTTTTCAAACAATATAAAAAAAACAACATTGTTTAAGCCAAATAAACAAAACCCGCTGAAAAGTCACTGACACTATGTTAAATAAAATTAATTAGCTCATTATTAGCTAGCTCTTCCTTTTGAATGGCCAAAAACACTGTTTATTATTAACTTGAAAAATAATTGTTTTCAAAATGCAAATAAAATATTAAGCATGGCAAAAAAATATATAAACCAGCCTGTTGCCGGTTTTGTGCTAGCATTGCACTTGGCTGTTCATTTTTTTGCTTTAATTTATTAACTGAAACAGGCATGTAAACAAAATGTTGGCATCAAATCGCTATCAATTTAAATATTTTCAAAAACGAAAGATCAAAAACAACAACATCAAAAACGACAGCAACAAAAACAACAACAATAAATATTGATTTTCAACAGATGTTACAGTTGAATGTGTTGATTCGCAGCTAAATTCGCATTTGTACTCATATCTCTGCTTGCATACATTTACATATGTATGTGTATCCTTAACATATTTTTGTTAAAATCTACAAATTATCGCGTAATTATATAGTTTTATAGCATTCTCAGTTTGCTATAATACACTTTAGATATATTATTGTAGCACAACATATGAAACGATCTCATCATTTCGTGGCTGATTGTTTTGCTGATCGTCTAACATCGTATTCTATATAAAAATAATTATAATTATCTGCTTAAAAATAGCAGAGAAAAATAAGATAAAAACAAAAGCATTTTAAATACAACAAACAACGAGCTAAAGTCGAAGTAGCTACCGTGACGAGCGCCTAACGAGCTGTCGTAACGGTATTGCTCATTACGTTCGGCAGACAATACCACAACCCGCATATGTCGACAACAACAACAACAACAACAACAACAACAACAATGCCAAGACCTCCCCAGCCACCCACCCATTACTAATTGACAGCGCAAGACATGGAAAGTGAAAAATATGGTACACGGTTAAAAATTTTGGACTAGTTTTTAATCCAAACTTTGGTTTAAAGGAATTTTTAATCCAAAAAGTACTATATTTTATTCCATACTTAAGTTTAATTTGTTTTTAATCCAAAAAAGTTTAAGTTTAAGACTATTTTTGGACTACAAATTTACATTAAGGTAGTATTTTCAGGAAAAATTATTTATGTTACCTAAGATTGAAAACTATTACTGCTACGAAATTTACGCTCAATATAATAGTTAATGTTGTTAAAGCATCCGAAGTTTATTTTTTAATTAAATGAAACAAATTGTTTCTTAAAATCTGAACCAAAATATTATTATATTTATTATTACATTGAGCAGTGTTTCACAATACATAATAAGGGTATTCATGCAAAGCGACAAGCTTGTATTTTGGGCAATTAGTTATTTTTATCAGTCGATTGTGCATTTGGAGAGATATGTCAGCTGTTAACTTGTTAACAGTCAACTTTCAGCATACATATAAACAGCTGATTGCTGGTTTGTGATATATCTGGTTTGTGTAAACGGTTCTCCATACATTTCATTTATAAGGCTGATAAACTTATACGGTTTATATCATTTATAAGGGCATTGCCCATTTGCATGAATACCCTTAATGTATATATAGTGAAGTTTATGGCAATATAATAATATGTTCACACGAAGGCGTTTTGGCTGAAAAGCCAACGAAAAGCAGCTCTTTATTTGACAGTTCTTCTATGGCGAAAAGCTGAATATTATGTAGCTTTCCAGCTGAAAAGCCATTGGCACGGACGCGACATTCGCACGGTTTTAATCACTCGAAAAACAAGAAAGAAACAAAAAGAACCGATATGTATTTTAAGTGTTCTAACGCGATGAAAGAGTGCTACATTTTATAAAAATATTGGCAAGATTTAGTACAAATTAGTTCAAAGTACGCGACAAAAAAAAAACGAGTTTTTTTTAGCTCGTATAGAAATATGCAAAATTTAGCATAAATTAAGTGTAAGAACTTTTTTTAATATATATATATATATACATGCTTATGGAGGTCAAAGGATAACTTTTCTTCGTAGACTTATGAAATATGAGAATTATCTCTTACCTTTTTTTCTCACGAGTTCTCACCTTTGTGGATTAAAAAGTAATCCTTTTATATTTTTAACTTTTTTGGACTAAAATCTAATCCTTTTTGGATTATAATATTTTATACTTTCTGCGGATTAAAAATTATTCCTTTTTGGATTAAAAAATTTTAAACTTTTTGCGGATTAAAAATAAGTCCTTTTTGGATTGGAAAATTTAAAACTTTTCATCGGATTAAAAAGTAATCTTTTTTTGGTCGTGTCCTATATGTAATCCAAAAAAGATTAAAATTTAGCCCAAGATTTTTAACCGTGTAGAGAAAATTAGATAGAGATAGAGAGAGTAAAAATAAAAAATAAAAAAGTAAATAGTTATAAACGACTTAATACCGTAAAGTACTCAAAAAATTAATAAAAATTTTGCTAAAATATTTTTGCTTTATATTTTTCAGCAACACGGAATGTACGACTAGAAATTTGTAGAGAACTTCTGAATTAGAAATAATAAATTCTTAGATCTTTGTAAGGTTAAGTTTTGTGTATCGAAAGTTCAACTAATTCTCCAGAACTGTTCTTTTGATAATATTAAAAACTTTCTGTGATGACCTTTTTTAGAAAAATAATTCTATATTCTAAGCTTTCAATCAGATACAGTTATTTTTGAAATAGCTGATTATGACATAAGACTTCAAAAATGAAAATTCAAAAATATTTCAAATTAGCACAAAAGTGCAAAGTTATTCTTTAATCTATATTTTTTAAAAATATGGTAAATTTTACCTGACCTCACTCAACCAATGCACAGTTATATGTTTTATAAAATTACCGTTTTTGAGCGATTACATCGGGCACTGTCATCCTGGAAAATGACGTCGTCAGACACAGATAAATGATTGGCTGGACAACGAATTAAAAACAATAACGAATGCTTACCAAACTCTATAATATGAAAAGCATTCCATTATTTTCTGTCCAGCTGGTTGCTTAACTGTTGTCTGATGGCAGTTTTCTTTTAATCTTTTGTTCCACGCCTTTGTTTTGGGATGTCATCTGATCTGCTCATGTAAAATTTAGTTTCTTCAGAGAACAAAAGCCTTCTCCGTTCCAATAAAGTTCAGTTTTTATATTGGTTGGTCTCGTTTTTCGTGAAATCATTAATGGCTAGTGCTAGTCGCCGTACAAAACGATCCATCTCAAGAAGCCTTCCCGACGGGCCCGACTTCACTTCCACCGCCTTCCAAAAGTACTTAACGAATATCGACGACGATTGAAAATCGATTTCCCAGTATCCTTTCGTTATCCTTTATATTAAAATATCGTCTGTTTTTGTCGTCTTGGCACATTGCCTGGCCTATCTCTGCCTTTTTTTATTAATATGCTAACCGACGAATTACTGCAATTAATTTCTTTGCTGATTTTTTTATTAGTAGATATTGGCACTTTTTCTTTAAAGGCCATTATTCCGAATTTTTCGTTATTACCAACTTTTTTAAAATTTTAAATTTTTACTGCACTGTCAAATAATTTTTGACCTGATTATTCCGTTACAAGTACATATTATATATAAAAAAACGAAATGTTTCCGAAAATTCCGAAATGTTTCCGAAAATCCCATATCTTACTCCATTGTGAACTTTCTCGTTACTGTAGATATTATATAAAAGAGGAAGGACACCATATAAACCTATGTGCCATCAAAGTAGAAAAATGTAATTTTTCGGTAACCGCGCTCTCAATATTTATATCAAATGCAAAATAATCGCTCACATTTCACCTTTTTTTATAATTCATATCAATAACATATAAAGTGGAAATATACGTTAAGCCATTTTTGTTTTGAAATATTTTTGCCCAAGTTCAATCATTTATTTCAAGTCTTCAGAACTCAAACACCTCGTTTTCTTAATTATGACAGACTTTAAGTTAAGGAGCGTTATGGAGTAGTCATTCCTATAGTGTTTTTTTTTTGGTTTTGTTTAATGCATTAACAAATTTCAATTCATCGACAATATGACAATCTTAATATCTAAAAGACAATCGTCGTGTTCCGTTCCCTAAATCGCTCAAACTGTTCATATTTGTTATTGCTATGCTTTTTTAAACCTGTTCAACCTGTTCAACCAGAACCTGTTTCGCTCATACTATACATAATTTCTGCTCCGCACCAAATATCACTCAAACTATTCATTATTGCTATTACAGTGCTTTTTTTTATATGAAAAAATTGTCAGCCTAAAAGTATGCACACAAAATTTATTTGTTATTATCAGTAAGGAGGCATTGACGACGACTGCAACATAACAACATTTGAGGTAAAAATTTTGTCGTATCATCTGCTACTTAATAATTTTAAATACGACCCGTCGCACAGTGTAAGATTTTGCATTGCTAGGGTCACTTAATTCTATGTCTTCGGAAGAAACGAAGACAGACCAACAAAATTTCATAGAGGTATTACAAATGTTTTTGGCTATATGAAAGTAAAAAATGGTTGCAATCGCTAACATACAGGGTGTGCCAAATATTTTGCAGTTTGCTTTACTGTGTAAGCCGTACAATATTTTCAATGAGAAGGGGTATTGAACTCCCGGTATTTTGAGTAAAATTTAAGTGAAGTTAAGAAATTTTGAAGAAGTTGTTTTAAGATACAAATCGGTAAGTATATTAAATAAGAAATTATTTTAAATTGAAAAGCACAGGATGCGGATCAGGACGCAACAACGTTAAATTTTTCATATGTAAATTAATGGCATACTTAATTCTAATTCTATTTAAATATTTAACTTCATTTGAAGCTTTAAAACAAATAAGAATTTGAAAAAGTACATATCGCTCATTGGCTCGAATAACGTCATATCTCGATTAAATGATTATATGATAAAAACGCGATTTTTGAGTTAATGATGCAAAATTATTTATTATGTCATGCTTTATTTACAAATTTTATGTTGTATAAAATTTTCAAATTTTTATCTTGAATAATCTCCCCGTGAGAAGAGAATATGTCTTTTCTTTTCTATGCAATGTGTGAGTAAATTGGAAACTTTAAAAGCGTTTTCTGCGAAATGATTTTTTTGAGTTATGACGTTATTCGAGCAAATAGGCGATATTTATTTTTAATTTTTATCCAGCTTCGCCAACTATGATGTCATCATCATAGAAATTTCCATACCTACAAAAATTTTAAATCAATTAATATGAACTTTGAAGTTGTGTTACATACTACATACATTTATTCATTATCTGAAGATTATGAATTGTTATGAATTATGAAGTTATGAATTGGTTGGAAATCATCATCATCATTCTCATCATCATCATCATCATCATCATCATCATCATCATCATCATCATCATCATCATCATCATCATCATCATCATCATAATCATCATCATCGCCATCGTCATCGTCATCATCATCATCATCATCATCATCATCATCATCATCATCATAATCATCATCATCGCCATCGTCATCGTCATCGTCATCGTCATCGTCATCGTCATCGTCATCGTCATCGTCATCGTCATCGTCATCGTCATCGTCATCGTCATCGTCATCGTCATCGTCATCGTCATCGTCATCGTCATCGTCATCGTCATCGTCATCGTCATCGTCATCGTCATCGTCATCGTCATCGTCATCGTCATCGTCATCGTCATCGTCATCGTCATCGTCATCGTCATCGTCATCGTCATCGTCATCGTCATCGTCATCGTCATCGTCATCGTCATCGTCATCGTCATCGTCATCGTCATCGTCATCGTCATCGTCATCGTCATCGTCATCGTCATCGTCATCGTCATCGTCATCGTCATCGTCATCGTCATCGTCATCGTCATCGTCATCGTCATCGTCATCGTCATCGTCATCGTCATCTTCATCGTTATCGTCATCGTCATCGTCATCGTCATCGTCATCGTCATCGTCATCGTCATCGGTCATCGTCATCGTCATCGTCATCTTTAGATCTTTAGTTCTGTGTGTTCTTATCCTTTTTTTTCTGAAATCTTTGATCAAATAAGACTTGAATTTATTTAACTTTATTTCCCTTCGTGATCCTGACCTTATGTTACAACTCACCCAGTCCAATGTACGCTCAAACTCATAATCTTTATCAAAAGATGACCACACATCGAAAATTTAATGTCTCGAAATTTTTGAGGTCATGATTTATTTTAAAAATATTGCAAATGGGTGAGGTACCTAGGGGCAAAACTTTTTTGCAAATATGTCAGAAGATAGATCATATAAGACCATAATAATAGTGGTTCATTTATATTTGGCAATATAAGAAAGATTTTGCTTTCCAAAAAATTGCTAACTGTTTCTAATACTTACAAAAAAGATGATTACAAAAATGTGAGTGCGGAACGCTTGATGTTTTTAAAAAATTTCATAGCATTCTTCTAGGCATTTTCTATTTTGTGATTTATTGAAACTTCAAAAACTTTTTTTTTCATTTTCAAAGTTCAGTTTTAAAAAAAATTTATAAACATATTTCGTCATACCTACTATGGTTTCCGTTTTTACTTTGAGGTATTTTATAAGTATTTGGAACTTTAAATTATTATTTGAATAATTTAAAATCGAATAAGTGGAAACGGGCCCGTCATTTTTGACTGGAAAGAACTAGTATTATATTAGAAATATGGATCAAGAACTTAAAAACCAAACACTGAAACTGTTATGGTTCATTTATTTGGCAGTCTCGATAAAAGAAAGAACATTTTAAGCATACTTGTTTCACTTGATTTGTCTTTCTCTCTTACAGATATATCTCTTAATTGGTCTGAAAACTTGGTACAAAGCTAAAGAAAAAAAACAAAAAGTATATTAGCCGTCAGAGATTTCATCAGGTATGAGATATGATATATGAGAAATGAGATATAAAATATAAGATATGAGATATGAGGTATAGAACATAGGATGTGAGGTACGAGGTATGAGGTATGAGATATTATACATTTAACATGAGGCATGAGATGTGGAACACGAGGTATAAGAAATGAGATATATAGTCGTTTTTGTTGCAATATATTTGAATCTGATCTAACCCCGAAAAGTGACTATGAATGAGATTAATCTTAAATTTTAAATTTTTAAATTTATTTATTTCATCTACTGGGTCATTACCTTCACAGATACAGTTCTCAGTCTTACTTAATCTAATATGTTCAAATACCACGTAACAATTCAAGTAATAAATTCTTAAATATTTCTCTATTTAAGCAGAAATCCACCTGACTAGCAACAGAATTAAAAAGATGTAGATATCTGGTAAAAACCTCATTCTTGCTAAAATTGGTTTTATGGGGTAAAATGAAAAAAAAAACGGTCGTTTCTTTAAGCCTTTTGTTGGTGCATATAATGGAATAGTTCCAACAGATCTTACCATCCATAATGTCCTTAATAAATTGTATAGAAAAGCTTTTTCTTCTTTGCTCCAACGATTGGAGTTCAAATAGTTTACACCGAATATCATAAATAGACATTTCTTGATAAGTATCAGTATTACTCAAAGCAAATCTAGAAAACCTTTTTTGAACTTTTTCAACTCTTTGAACATCTACAGCATAAGACGCGTTCCAAATAACGTTCCAAATTCCCTGGAGTTTCTTTTTTCAAAACCTAGCTGCGAGCTTGCCCTGGAGATGACATAATCTCTATGAGTTTTCAAAGAGAGATTGGGATCAGAGTAAATACCGAAATCCTTGACAAAAAGTTAAAATAAAACATTTCGAGAAATTCAACTTTAAACCATTTACTTCACACCATAATCGAAGGACGTCAATATCTGGTTGAAATTTGGATATATCCGAGGTATCTTTAAGGGGACGTGACACTTTAAAAAAAAATGTCTTTTAATGTTTTAAAATGCCTATAAGTTGAAAAAACAAGATATCATTTAAAAAAAAAGAAACAGTTTCGGTAGTATCGTAAGTGTAGACGTAGAATTCCGTTTAAGTTGTAACCTCTTCTACTTTGTCTCATTGGTCCGATTGTTTTGTTCATTTTGCACGTATTTTTATTGATCTTCCAAAAATTAAAAAATAAATGAATAACACTCAATTATGGACTACTTATCGATGCCAAAACAAAGAAAAAGTAAAATAGTAAGTATGATTAAATGAGCAAGCAAAAAGAACAAGCAAAATTTCAAATTTTTTCGATCATTTCGTTAAGTTCGACAGGTTGAGTTCATTGACTTAGTTGAAAAGAAGGCGAAGCAAATGCACTTTCCATTGGTGCAATTTCAAATTAAAATTAAGACCCCGATTTTTAAAAAATCGTATGGTTACTATATTTCACGCTAAACACATGTCCTTTCCTCTCGTCTCTGTCTGATATTTAGTACACTCGCTAGTGCTAGTGGAAAGTGGAATCCAAATTAATTTGCATTAAAAACAAAAATTAAAATTTTACGCCATCTATTGGGTAAAAGCATAAAAATAAATATGATACAGCTCGTTTTTTTCATAAGAGTTACATATAACCGGATCACAGACGCATTTCGTTAAATTTGACAGATTGAGTTGATTGACTGAGTTGAAAAGAGGTTGATGACCTCTGGTTTTAAAACAGTACACTAGAACAGTAGTGCATACATAAACCCAATGCAAACTAATGCTTACAATGCCGCCAAAGCGAAGCAATCAGTTCGTGCAAAACCAAAGCATACAAGCATAAACAACGAAAGAAATATAAAGAAAGCATCAGGCACATAAGCAGCTGATGATTGATTTTCTTATATAAAAACATGCATTTTTCTTCTTATATTTTACTATTTTGTGACTTTAATATAATGGTGACAAAATCCAAAATTAGATATTCATTCAGCACAGGATATATCTGATATTTTAGTATATATATTATCTTTGAACGAAGATTATTTAAGGCTGTAGGTATGCCCTAAAGTATTCGCCAAAAAGTTGCCTTACGACCTTGAAAAAATCTGATAAAACGACCCCATACAAACCGCGCTGTAAGACGTAATTCTACTTCAAAATGATGTATATATTTTTTAGTAAAAAAATTACACAAACAAAAATCAGCATCAAAACCGCCATGAAATGAACTAGAAGAAACAAGTTTGGTTAAAAAATAACAAAATGGCGACGTTTTTCCGAAAATTTTCAAGATTTTTGGACAAAATTTGGCCAAAAACTCAAAAATTATACAACCAATTTTTTTGTCCGTAGTTCATTCCATGCATAGACGAGTGTAAAACAACATATTCAAATTTCAGTACGATCGGTCAAGTAGTTTTTGTTTTATCACGCCCGCCAAGATTTTTTTAATGATTTTTTAAAAAAATTCCTGTAGCAATATATGTGATTAAAATAATAAAGAAACATTTTTTGCGTAATTATTTTACAAAAAAAATATAATATTAAATAAATAATATATATAATATATAATTAAATATATAATTATATAAAATAATATAAAAAAATGTTTGAAGGTGTCACGTCCCCTTAATAAAAGAAAACAATTTCAAGCAGGGACCGAAAATAACTGTTATTTTACAATTTTTAAATGAAAAAGACATAATGAAAAAATAGTCGAAGGACTTTTTCAAATATACCATTCTGATACAATGGCATCAGCTTCAAGAATATTAAATGACTTTTAAATTTTCGACTGATTCTATAAAAGTTAAATTACACGGTTATTTTTTGCCATATATTTTTTGGGCAAAAATAACGGTTACTTTTGACTTTTATTTAATCAGTCAAAAATAACAGTTATTTTGTTTCTGTCATTTTTTTCGGTCAAAAATATCAGGCAACTTGTGTTTTTTAAAGAAAAATAACACAAAATAACTTTAATTTTTGTCGGAAAAAAATAAAAGTTTAAAGATAACAGTTAATATGTGACTTTTTCGATAAAAACCGGTACTGTCCCTGATTTCAAGTCATCTGCATACATTAAACTATTGCAGAATTTAAAACTAATAGGTATGTCGTTTAAATATAAATTGATGAATAAAAGTGACTCTAGGTGGTTTCCCTGTGGAATACCTGAAGTAACTTGAACCATGCCAGAGTATAAATTTTTACGATTAATTTTATATTTACTATTTTTCTATGGTTTTGGGGAGTATGTTGTTAAGACCAATTAGTACAAATAACTATTCATATATGTATGTTCACTGTGTATTTTAGGGTTGATTAAAAATGTGTTTATTTTAACAATTAAGTTTAAGTATTTGATGTTTTTTTTAAATTCTGATACAAAAAATGGTTTTTTTTTAAGAGTCATAAAAGACTTCTAAAAAATTCATAATTCTAACTCTTAAAAAACACATATTTCGGAGTTCCATAAGACTCATATTTCGGGCTCAGATCTGTGTGCGCTTCCAGAAGAGGAAACACTTTTTCAATAAAAGTTACCGATACCTTTATTCATAAAATCTGCAGAAGAGCAAATCGAACTTTTCCTACAAGTCCTAATCAAAGCCATATCATATATATTTTTGTGTATACAAGATTGATACACAATTTCGTCTTAGCAAAGAATTTTTACACACCAAATAAATAAAGATCAACCAGACTTTACGGTATGATCGTGAAAAGTCTACAACTGACCGTCAAAAATTTATTGCTAAGTATATAAAATAAATGATATTTATTTTATTTTAGCCCAACACTTGAGACCAGCCAGGGACAATGTCACAAAAACAAAACAAAAAATAATTTCCAACGAAAAAGCGATGCATTAAAATACTCTAAAATTAAAAATTAACAAAATAGCTATAAAAAACAGACACACCAAGCAGCCAAAACAACTTAAATACACAAAATTTAAAAACAAAAAATTTTGAACAATATACAACAGTTGAACAAAAAACAAAAAAAAAAAATAGAAAATGTTTCTGAAAATTTTGCACACGCTAAACGACAGAAGAGGCAGACGTGAACATAGAGAGCGAGTGAAAGCTTAATATTTAAAAAACAAAAATAATAATACAAAAACGCCCACCCAACGAGAAGCGCCCAAAAATAAGATGTACAAAAAGCAGAGCATTTGGCCAAGATCACTATGCTCACGGTCAAATGAGAGCGAGACATGCTCAGAAGAATTTTGAAGTGAAGATTTCACAGTTCGAAAAAGAAAAACGGCAATTTGACGTCAGTTGCAGAGTTTTAAAAGAAAATTGTTTAATTTTCCAGCGTAACTTTATCAAAAACTTATCATATTTATGATAACAAAGCTTTGAAAATTATGAATTATTTTAAATATATATTTAACATCAATTATTCTTAAGCTAATTTATGAAAAATTTCAAAATTTAAAACTTTTGACGCAAATGACGTCACAGCGATTTTTCTCAGTTTTAGCTATGCACATCCTTCCATCCCATAGCTAGCAAGTTAAGCAAAATAATTTCTGAGCGTAGCACATTTTCACGAATCATTTTCAGATTTTCACTTGATTCAAGGGCAACACAGACTCAAAAATTTTCTTTCAGTTTCTAACGCCATTCGATTTTCGTTTGCGAAAAAACGCACGGTTTGAGAACTTGTCGCGATGCGTGCGTGTTGATATAAAATTCAAAGAAAATTCTCAATGGTTCCTTAGGCAAAATAAAATTAAATCAAAATTAAAAATAAAATCAAAATCCTACACTATAAATGTGCAAATAAATAATATACATAGCCAAATTTAAGTGTGAAAATATTCAATTCAAAAGTGAAACGTTTTGAAAAAATATATGAAAATATTCAAAGTTTTGTGTGACTCTGTTAAAATTAAGCTTAAAGCTTAATTATTAACCGTTAATGTAAGCTGCGTGATTGTGTTAAACATATTAAAATCAATGCACGCCACATACGCATCCTTGTGTGTGTGTGTGTGTGTGTGTGTATGTGTGCGTAAGTGTGAAAGTACCTATTTCTGTTTGTGTGTGTATGAGAACCTAAAGAGCAATATTTTTGCCATAAATCATAGTTAAAATTTTAAAAATATTTTAATAAGCAATTTTTAAAAAAATACTGAAAAAAAATAATATTGAACTATTTTTCTACACTTTTGCACCAATTTACTCTGCCTCGCGCCCTCTGCTCGCACAATACAATAAACATACAACAACAATTTTAATTTATTACTCTGAAATTAACAAAAAAATTAACGAAAATATCGCAAAATATAGCAACAAATAAAATTTTTAAGAAATAAAAAAAACAACATAAAATAGCAATAAAAATAAGCAAAATAAATTAGAGAAAATCTCAACAGAAATAGAAACGCAAAAAAAATGTCGTCTTCGTCGCCAAGAAATTCTAAGACGACAAAACCAGCACCCGTCGCCACCGCAGCAGCCAGCGGAAATAATCAGAAGAGCAAATATGCAAACACCAGAGAGCGCATTGTTGCCGGTATGTTTTGAGTCATGAAAGTGTGTGAGGAAGCGTGAGAACGTTGCAGACAAATCTGATCACAGCTTTAAGCTTCTTAGAATGCTTTGCACAGTTAATTGTTTGTTTCCGTTTCTAATGCGGCTAACGTTGACCGCAATGCAAAGCCACTTCAATTAATTTTGGTTGCTGCGCGTCCTTGACGTTGTCAACGGCCCAAGTGAATGTGTATCAAATAAACATAAACATAAATAAATAAACAGTATTAAGTAGTATTAATAAGCGAATTCGTAACAAAGTAAAGAAAATTTCTCAAGCACTTAAGACAAGAGGCTCTACATAAAGCTTTTTTATTTTTTTTAGAAATTTTTTTTTTTTTGTTATTTTTATATGAATTAAAAAGTGTTGTCCCAGCACTTGTGACATTTCAATACAACACATGTTGCCATATTTTACAAACCTCAGCCTCAGACTCATAGAATCAAAATTTTACATAAAATGCCATAATTAATCATCAAATAAATATGACTACGTATTGCTGTCACATGTTGCTCAAGCAGTATGTATCATATATTTTTTTACGATAGACTAAAAATGAGCAGACAATTCCATACTTTGTTGTTTTTAATATTTGTGTTTTTTTTTTTTTTACTTTTGTCGTATTTCTAAATTTTAAATGCATTTTAATTTAAAATTTTAATGGAATATACTTAAATTTATAGGCTCGTAAATAGTTAGTTTTTATTTATTTTTTATTTTATTTTTTGTCTGTCTGAGAGGTATTTTTATTATTTTTGCCAGAACTATTTCAAACATCTGTATTTGTTCGATATCAAAAATCTTGAATTTTACAAAGTTGTAGCTGGCTTATATTATTGTGTTTTTTTTTTATATATGACGACTTTTTTTGTTAAAACGAGGTATTTTATTTTTTAATAGATTTAACAGGATAGTTTCAAGAGTTATAGAAAAGAACTTTAAATATATGCAACCTTTTAGTTTATACAAACGATCATAAATAAGACGTGTTGAGAGAACTTTCAAAATTAGGTTTTGTTGACAAAAAATTATTTGCAAATAAAGAAACTCATGAAACTAAAAGATGATTTTATAAAATATGACAATGAAGTTAAGCTACTTATTTCAATTACAATCAATCATAAACAGCTAATTTAATAACACTTAATAAAAAAAAATATACTGAAATAAGAAAGCAAAATTTAATTAACTAGAGGCAAAAATTAACCCTTTCAAATACAAAAAGAATTTATAAATACTTTATTTTATTATTATTGAATGAAAGATAAGTGCATTCAAATTAGTTTGAGCCCATTTTATTCATATATTAAACAATTTCTGTTTTTTTTTTTCTTTGCTTATGATTGATACTTTAAAAATAAAAGAAATAGTTCGATTTAATTAATATTTAATACTAGCGGTTGTAACCCGGTATTACTCGGGGTTGTGCCTCGAGCACAGAAAAAGGACAATTTTCACAATTGCTCTCATTTTAACATTTTTTAAATTATCATTTAAATTTTAGAATTTCTTAAATTATCGTTTTTTGCAGTTTTGCCCCCTCCGTCGAAAGTGTTTAGTCAAATTTCCGTAAAACTGTACCTGCTAGATTTAAAAAAAAATTATATATTCAATGTCTCGATCTGACGTCTGATTTCTGAGGAAAATGGTCACCCATACTCAGAAAAAAGTACATATCTTTATCCGGTGAAGAACTTCTCTATTTTCGATAATACCAATTTTCTCTTTTTCAAATAAAAATTTCTTCAATTAAAATAAATTTTCACATTTTCGAAGAAATATTTCTTCACTTCTACGAAATAGAAATATTTCAATGTCTCTAATAATGATAAATACTTTTCTCGCACAAAAAAATTCTCATTTATAGAGAAAAATTTATTGAAAATGAAAAATTGTTCCTATATTTTGATAAAAATGACAGTATGAGAAATATTTTCTTCAATAAAAACAAATGTTTTCTCAAAAATAAAAAGTCCTTTTCTCTAAAAACGATATATTTTTATATATTTCTGTTTTTCATAGAAGCTTTTTATCATTTTTAGAAGCGCATTTAGAGAAAGACATTCTTTGGAGCAAAGTCTATAGACTTTTACACTATAGACCATTTTTCTCTAAATATGATGCCTTTTATATCATATTCCGAGAAACTTTTTTCTGAGTGCAGTTTGAAAAGTCATGGTTGAAAAAGGTTGAAAAGTCATTTCGAAAAAAATGCGCTTAAAGTTTTTCTTAGCATGCATTCAATATGCAATTTTATCTCAAAAAAATTCCAATTTTAAAAAATTCTACAAGCATCGATTTGATTTGTGGATTGTTTTCGTTCAACTTCGGTTTTGGTCGATACTGTTCGGTTAATTTTTTTTTATCTTTACATAGCTTCTACTCGTATTCGTTTAACTTATTTATTTCATTCACAAACAAAAAAAAAAAACAAATTGGCCATTTCAGCCCTTGAAACTACTTTGACCGAGTTTCTTATGATCAATTGTGTTGTGTGTGTTATTAAATGTTTGCAGACAATTGACCGAGAACTGGACCTACATGTTTTATGCCGACTCCGAACGGCTAAAGTTCATGTTCTCAAGAAGCTTTACATGGCATTGTTTACTCTCTGAGGTTTGCCATTGTCTGCAGAGAGGTGGTGACCGATCAGAAAACCGATTGAAAAAACTTTTCGCCGCGGATAGGGATCAAACCCGGGCTCCGAGCATGCTAGGCCACACACTAAACCTGCATGCCACGGTCACCACGGTCTTTTTTTCATTATTTGGCTCTTAACTTCGTTTGCTTTCGGCTCATTCGTTGATTTTTGTCGAGAAAACTTTTAAAAGCATACGACATATTTCAGTAACAGATACAAATGCCTACCAAGTTCATCAAAATCGGTTGATCCGTTTTGACGTAAATGAGCGATCCAAATATAGTTGATTGAATAAAGCGCCCTCTCACGGAAGTTTTCTGAAATTTAAATAGCCTCAATTCTGTTACAGGGTCAAGTTATTTCACGAACCAAATTTTAGTATAATCGGTGAAGTTATGAGTCTCAAAAATGCACTACTTAAAGCGCCTTCTTGCGGAAATCTTTGAAATTTTTTATAGTCAATGTTTTATCTTGGGCGCAGTTGAACGTTCATACAAAATTTCATTGAAATCGGTTCAGGCGTTTAGGAGTTATTGAGTCTTAAAAATGCACTAATTAAAGTGCCCTCTTGCGTAAATTTTTGGAATTTTTTATAACTAATGTTTTATTTTGGGCGCAGTTGAATCTTCGTACAAAATTTCATTGAAATCGGTCCAGGCGTTTAGAAGTTATTATGAAGTGCCACGCCCACAGACTAGCGCCCACTTTTTTATACCCCCTATGTTCTTTCTCTTTTTCAAACATACTCGGTGTCCAAATTTCAGCTCAATCGGATAAACGGTTTGCCAGACTATACGGAACAGACAGACAAACAAACATTTGATTTTATATATAAGATTTTTATAATCTCAAGAATGTGTGATTTGATTTTATATATTAGAAGAATAGAAGATATTTTTTAAAGAATTTTTTTTTGACTGGGCATATAATAAAAATATCATGATTTTTTTATTAAAGAGCTCAACTCATCAACTTATGCATGAACATTATGAATTTATAAATGAAAAGAAATAAGCAAAACTATTTTTAAATCGCATGCTTCTTATTGAAAATATTATCTTAAAGAAGATGCAAAATTATAAACGAAGATTTGAATTCTAAAAAAAACTTTATTTGTCAACAGTTGTGATTTATGCAGCTATTCGGTCGATACATTAAGACTTTCAAGAATATTTGAAATTATTGGTTTTTTTTTTTTGATGAGGTCTTTTCCATGGTCCATGGTCCATTACCATTCTATAGATTTATCTCGATTGTGCGTAGAATTATTTTATGAACTAGATATAAGAATTGATTATTTGTCCAAATTGGAGTATTTAATGATACACAATTCCCAAATATGGGCATTACTGCCGTTTGTGCAGCTTCATCCAATATATACAACGATTTTTGTTTATTTTTCCCTTCGATTTTGCTTCGTTAGTGATTTACAGATAAAAATTCGGTCAATTAAAATTTTTTATATTTACCCTACGGAGAAAAAACCAGTTCAGAACCTTTCACGTGATAGGTTCCAAAGTGATAGTGACGGTCCCAATTACCTTTGGAACCAATTTTAGAACCGGTTCAAAAATATATCCTATAAAATATATCCTATATATCCTGACCTAATCAGTAGCCGGTCTATTTATAGAATACGGTACACTTATTCACACGTTGTTAATGAAAGTCATGGAAATTCATATTTATCCGAGCTTTCTAGCATTCAGTTTTAGTGTTCGACTGACCTGGGTTCAATCCCCGCAAAACCAAAAAAATGTTATTTTATTTTAAATAAAAAATTAAATTTTCAATTTTTTCAAGGTGTTAGCAAATATATTTGGAAGGTTATTTTTGATGAAACAGAAACAGATGAAACGAAACGGAATAGAATTACAGAATAGAAATTATAAAATTAAAATTGTTGATACTTGCCAGGGTACGAACCCACGTCCACCGCTTGACAGTCAAGCGCATTTCCACTGACCTATTGGTAACGATAACATAAATATAACAAAACACACTTAAAAACTATCGTTCCCGTTCTGAGCTATATCGAACCTGTCCTATGATATGTTAAATAATAACTGCCACAGAACCGGTCACTTTAGGGCAATTGGCTCTTTTTTTACCGTAGGGTCTTTTATTTGTAGTTTTGCCATATGTAGCATATTTTGATTGAGGGAAAAAGTTATACACTTTAAATGATTTGTATTTTATATAAATATACAAATTCTTAAACTTTAATTCTTTCTTCATTCTTCATTCTTTTTAAAAGTTTTTATTATTTTAAAAACTTTAACGGTATTACAAACATGATTTATAAATTTTACCGTAGGATCTAAAGTGACTCCCGTAAAAATTTTCAAAATCCCGTTTTTTTGTACTTTTGTACCATCGCTAGAAAAAACTATTCAAGTTGGATCTTAGTATCTATCTGTTAAGCAATAACGTTATTTTCTTTAATTGAGCTTGAAACTGGACTATATAATTAAAAAACTAAACTTAACACATTATTATTAAAAAACAATTAAATTTGTATGAAAACCCTGCAGTATTTGGGACTAGTTCAAATTTCAAGGCTTATTCGCAAGTCAGAAATATATAAAAAAATATGTGTGTGGCCGCCACGCACGGTATAAGTGAAACTTTTACCCAAAAAAGTAGAGAGTTTTTAATTTAGTCTTATTAAAAAAGTCTCATTTCATATAAAACCATTAGAAGATTAAGTTTATTTTAAAAAAGCGAAAGTGTCTATCCTCAATTTCATGCGTCATCAAAGAATAGCAAAAAGTAGGGGTTGGACACCCATTCAGGCGTTTCAAGTGTGTTTTGACCGGCTGCGTAACATGTGGCCGAGCGTTGTCATGTTGCAAAATTACCTTGTTGTGCCTTTGATCACACTCTGGACGTTTTTACTTCTATGCTCGGTTTAAACGAATCAATTGAGTTCGGTAGAGTTGCTCTGTGATAGTTTCACCTAGTTGTAGCAGCCTTTTGTACACCACGGCCAAACCAAATTCAGAGACCAAATACAGAGAAGCACTTTGTCACTGTGAATTGGCTTTGGCATCGATTTTTGAGTATGGCCGGGCGGCCCATTCCGTATGGTTTTTAGCGCTAAGGGTTATCGTAATGCACCCATTTCTCATCATCATCAATATAAATTGAGTTCGTCGTGTAAAAACATGTACTTAAGAATGGAATCCATTAAAGTTTCAAGGACCACCTGCGAATGACGACCCGCCTGTGACTTCAGACAATCCCATTGCATCCGATTGGCCATAGATTCTTCCATATTTGTCCAAATGATCCATGGAATCCATGAAATCGCCAATGACCCGTCTGTGACCTCAGATAATCTTATTGCATCCGATTGGCCATTGAATCATACAAATTGAAAATTCCAGCGTAAGTTGTCACGGTTGGAAATTAAAGCATACATGACGTATCTAGTTGAAAATTCCATCTTCAAAAAGTACAGCCTAAAACTTTGTTGATTAATTCCTCTGTTAGCTCGGGCTCAAACCGTTGTTTGATAATGTTTTCCCTTCAAATGTATAGGGTGTTTCGAATACTTACTTTCAATAAAATTCACCTAAATTGAATTTAAAAAAAAAAATTTACCTTAATTCGCCGCAGTTTCATTCGTTTCATCGGTTTTACTACCCAATTCTTACGCCGTATTTTGTATACGCGGCTAAAGAAGTTTCACTTCAAAAACAAAAAATCTAGGCGTTGCAAATCAATCTTCAGTTAAATTTTTTTTGCTTTATTTAAATTTTGTATTCACGTTGTCAAAATCAGTTTTATTTGAACTTTTATATGTATTCATGGTTCAATAATTATAAGGTTATTCCGATGTTTGACACATGTAAACAAAAAAATATGTTCTCTCTCGAAAATTAATGACAACAAAGGTTTTGTCATGATTGAATAATTTATTAGCTTATCCCGATATTTGAAAAGCCCTTATTTTTTTGGAAACAAAAAATGTTCTCTCTCGAAAATGAATGGCAACCAGGGTTTTGTGGTCTCCTCAAAAAAAATTGATGTTTCAGTGTTTTGTTGTGTTTTTTTTTTTTTTATAAACTAGCATGTGTTTTCGTTAAATTTTTTAAGAACAACCTTTAAAAATCATCTGATGGATTCTTCAAAATACAAAAGTAGCAGAAAATGTATTGACTCAATTCTTAAGATATATTGTACTAAGAAATAGTAAGATATTCAAACAGCTGTGGGACATGTGTCATTAAATGAGGAGTTTACATTCAAATCCAGATAAGTCACAGGAAAAAAAAAATGTTAGCTAGAAATGCCATTGTAAAGCTAATGTTACAATATATCGATCCGTAAAATCCTCTTTGATAAAAATGTTAAAAATCTTAGAGAAAAATCCATTAAAAAATCTCCTTTCCAATCAAAAGCAGACATGCCCACTGTAAATTATCAATCAAAACCAGATAAGTCCAAGCATGTTTTCATTTGTGTAGTTTTCATTCAAATTTTAAAAACTTTTTATATCAAAACGTTGGTATTAGTAATAAATATAACATTTTAGTAGATTTGGTTATGCGTTCTATAAAAAATAAATAGTTAAAGGCAAAAAACATTTATTTTTTACTAAAAAAAACCTTCAGGAGAATCAAAATTGACCGTGGCATGCAGGTTAAGTGTGTGGCTTAGCATGCTTGGAGCCCGGGTTCGATCCCCAGCCGCGGCGAAAAGTTTTTTTCAATAAAAAATTTTTCTGATCGGTCACTACCTCTCTGCAGACAATGGCAAACCTCAGAGAGTAAATAATGCCATGTAAAGCTTCTTGAGAACATAAACTTTATCCGTTCGGAGTCGGCATAAAACATGTAGGTCCAGTTCTCGGTCAATTGTGTGCAAACATTTAATAACACACACAACACAATTGATCATAAGAAGCTCGGTCAAAGTCCTTTCAAGGGCTGAAATGGCCAATTTGTTTTGTTTTTTGTTTTAGAATCAAAATTGCTTCGGCGGTTTTCCTCCGATTTGAAAAAAAAAGTATGCAGAAATTAATTTAATAAGTTCCTCTTACTTTTGAGACCCCGAACGGCGGAATTTAAATTTTAATTCCTTTCTAATTTTCAAAACCAGACAAGTCCAAATTTGAAATTGAAAGTACGAAAGTTTTTTGCACTATGAGACTATTTTTATTTTTCACATAATATATCTATTCCTGTGAAGCATTACTTCGCATAATTGGTTAGTTTATAAAAATGTCTGACAAAATTAAGACATTTTTTTCGATTTCCTAACCATTTGATCTGTGTGACTTATCTGGTTTTAAATGTAAACTCCACAAATAGTCTCTCCTTTTCAAATGCAGGTATTTATCTCCATTTTCGTGAGAAGACGTCAAATATCTGGATAACCTTTTATTCTTGACTCATGCATGTATTTACTTGACAATTGGAAACAGGTCTTTCATACACTGAGGGAAAAATGTGTTAAAATTAAATGAAATTGTGTTAATATCAAACAAATTTGTTTTTGAAATTTTGCTTTTGAAATTTTGAATTTAAAATAAAAGTTTTTGTTTTTAAATATAAAAACAAATTTTAACACAAAAATTTTAATATTTAAAACAAATGTTTTAAAGCATGCCTTTTTCGATAACATTTTTTTTCAGTTTTTCTGAGTTCTTGACATCAGATTCGAAATTAGCGACCCTCCGAATACCAAATTTTAACTTTACTCGATGAAGTGATAATTTTATGTTATGTTCGATTATGACCAATTTAAAAATGTAAAAATTGTCATATTTTTCAGATAGTCATTTTTATACCACCGCGCGTACTTCGTAAGGGGTATATTAATTTTGTCACGACGTGTGTAACGCCCATAAGTAGGCGTGGCAGGTATAGAAAAGTATATATATTCTTGCTCAGCATCACCACCTGAGTTGATTTAGCCATGTCCGACTGTCTGTGGAGACGATTGCGGCAGTAATTTTGAAGCAATTGTGCTGAAATTCAATATTTAAGCTTTTTTTCAAAAAACTAAGATCAAGTTCGAGAATGGGCTAAATCGGATGAAAACCACGCCTACCTCCCATACAACCCCAATAATGAAAACTCCATAAAGAAGCAAATATTTAAGCAACAAAACTTAAATTCTGTATTTGTATAATTTATGTCAAAAATGAGGTGTGTTTGAAAAATGGGTGTGATCCACTTACTAACACGCCCACCTCCCATACAACTCTAATAGTGAAAATTATATATAGAGGCTTGTATCAAAGCTACAAAAATAAAACTAGATATTTATGCGTTTTATATAAAAATTAAGACATGATAGAAAAATCGGCGTCATCCACCCACGCACACGCCCACCTCCCATACAACCACAAAATTTAAAACTATATAAATAGGCTTCTGTCGAAGCTACAAAATTAAAATTAGATATTTATTCATTTTATGTCAAAATTAAGACGTGCTAGAAAAATGAACGGCATCCACCTACGAACACGCCCACCTCCCATGTAACCCCAAAATTTTAAACTCTATAAAAAGGCTTCTCTTTAAGCTACAGGAAAAAATGTTATACGCTTGTATTTTATATCAAAACTAAATCATGGAAGAAAAGTAGGCGTCATCCTTATACGAACACACCCACTTCCCATACAACCCATAAAAGTGAAAACTCTATAAGTAGGCTAATATTAAAGCTACAGACCAGAAATTGGGTATTTGTGTATTTTATATCAAAACTGAGGCATGTTAGAAGAATTGGTATCAACCACTCAAGAACGCGTCCACCTCCCATACAACCGCTAATTGAAAATTTAATAAATAGGCTTGTCTTTACTTTGCAGGAAAACAATTTGATATGAATTTATTTTAGACGTCATCACAATAGTAACATTTTTTTCAAATCTAATACAAAAAGGGCTTCAATTTAAGATTTATCAAATCAAATTTCGTTTCGTTGAAAAACGAAAAATTTACTTCTTACTTTTTTTTCTTTGTTGAAATTAATGTTATTTTCAAGGTTTGATAAGGCACAAAAAGGAAAAAAAATTTTATATCGTTTTTTCCGAAACGAAAAAATATTTTTCGTTGTTTGAATTAACGTTATTTCTTTTAGTTTTTGATTTCGCTTCAACGAAACAAGAAGTATATTTTGGTTATCGTAAAATTAACGTTTACGTGCAGGCCAGGTTTAAATCTAAACATGTTTGTTTTAAATTTTGTTTTGTAGAAACGCAAATGCGTTAAATATCTATTTGAAAATTTTTTCTTTAATTTTAAAAATTTTAATAATTTTTTTAAAGTGTTTTTTTTTCTCAGTGTATAAAATTTAAAATTTTTCAATAACGTTGCTAACGTGCACGTAGTCATAAAATATAAACTTGATGAAAATCTTCATCCCATTTTCAGATCTTGTTAATGATGGGCTAACCTAAAGGTGCTGCTTTTATTTATATAAAATTGTATTCGATGCAAATTGAATTATTCAATTCAGTTAAATTTTTAATTTCCAGTCAAACCGATCGAAATATTTTGTTCTACGTTCTAAACGGCAAATAAACTTGTAACAATAACAATATAACAGTATTGTTTTTAAACCACTTTAAAATTAAATACTTACTTACACTTACTTATTTAGTTGGCCATTACAACCCGTAGTCGGGTTATGGCCGAATTCATCAGCTCTCGCAAGGCAACTCTGTTTCGGTGCACACCGTTTCCAATCTCTTCCACCAAGCGCGGTTAGGGCTTCTTCGGCTTCGCCAATCCATCGGAGGCATGGTCTTCCTCTTCGTCGTCGACCCTGGGTCTTAACCTCAAACACCTTCTTCGTTGGAGCTTCTTCACCCATACGAAAGACATGACCCAGCCAGCGTAGTCGCTGAATTGTTATACGCTGGACTAAGTCAATGTCGTCGTAGAGCTCGTACAGCTCGTGGTACATTTGAATGCGAAAGTGGTCGCCAACTCAAATAGGACCAAATATTTTGCGAAGAACTTTCTTCTCGAATACCCCAAAAGCGTCTGCATATGCTTGCGATACTACATGGCATGGGCCTTAGCTTAAAATTAAATTCATACGCTGTCAAGGAATTTGTCAAAAGGTGTCTCATCGGATTTGTAAAACGATTTCGAAATCTTAAAATAGCATTTTGTTCAAAACTGCATTAAAATTTACGCATTGTTCAATTTCGTCTCCTATTAAATTTACTTCGCCTTCTAGAACAAGCTCTCATCGAGCTTATAACTCCACATAAAATAATCTTTTATATAAGACTTTTTTCTTAGCAGCTTTTCGAATAGTTTTTTAGTATTTAACTAATTTTTTTTTAATATATTTCCTACTGTAGATGTTCCCCTATCACCCACACACAAACTCACAATGGCCGAGGTCTTCGATGCCAAGACTGGCAAGCCTAACTATGATGCATTGCGACAACATTTTCTGCTTGAGGGACGCATTGAAGATGAACCTGCGCTGCGTATCATCAACGAAGGAGCGGCTATTTTGCGAAATGAAAAAAACATGATCGACGTAGAAGCGCCGGTTACCGTGTGCGGTGATATACATGGACAGTTCTTTGATTTGGTCAAACTGTTTGAGGTAGGCGGACCACCGGCAACAACACGTTATCTATTCTTAGGTGACTATGTGGATCGGGGCTATTTTAGCATCGAGGTAAGCTTTACTTTCTACTTCAAAAATTATTTGAAAAATAATAAAACAATCTATTTTTCTTACAGTGTGTTCTCTATCTGTGGTCGCTGAAAATTTGCTATCCCTCAACATTGTTCCTACTACGTGGCAACCATGAGTGCCGCCACTTGACCGAATATTTTACCTTCAAACAAGAATGTGTGTTTAATAAATTGCAGCATGTAACTAAATGCATGTTTCTAAATGCTTAATATTTTCAACAGGTAAAATAAAATATACAGAGCGTGTCTATGAGGCCTGCATGGATGCATTTGATTGCTTGCCTCTGGCGGCGCTGCTTAATGAACAGTTCCTTTGCATTCATGGCGGTCTATCGCCGGAGATTTTCACACTTGAAGACATAAAAAAGGTGTGGCTAGATTTTACAAATCTTAAAATACATATTTTCTACATATTCTTTTTGTATAGCTCGATAGATTCAGAGAACCGCCAGCCTATGGTCCCATGTGTGATATACTCTGGTCAGATCCGTTGGAGGATTTTGGCAGTGAAAAAAATGCCGATTTCTTTTCACACAACTCTGTGCGTGGCTGTTCATACTTTTTCAGGTTTGCTGGCTAATAAAATAAAAATGTTTGTAATTAATTTAAAAAATGTGGAAACTCCTAGTTATGCAGCGTGCTGTGAATTCCTGCAGAAAAACAATTTGCTCTCCATTGTGCGTGCTCATGAAGCACAGGATGCTGGGTATGTTTGTTTCACAATTTATTTTCAAAATATGTAGTTTTAATAATTTTTTTTTTCTACAGTTATCGCATGTACCGTAAGAACCAGGTGACGGGATTTCCCTCTCTGATAACCATATTTTCTGCACCAAATTACTTGGACGTCTACAACAACAAGGTACGCTCAGTTAATCAAAGCTAATATTTTTGCCTCTGTATTTAATTAATTCTCTCCATTATTTCAAAGGCAGCGGTGCTAAAGTACGAAAATAATGTCATGAACATTCGACAGTTTAACTGCTCTCCGCATCCCTACTGGCTGCCGAATTTCATGGATGTTTTTACTTGGTCGTTGCCATTCGTTGGCGAGAAGGTGAGCGAACGATAATTTAATTGAAAGCTTTGAAAAATGTGTGCAAAAAATTCAAATTTTTTCCTCACCCTGCATTGAATTGGCTTTGTAGCAAGAAATATGAATAAAAAAATATTTGAAATATCGATATAATCGGCCTTCTGGTAAAGATAGCTTAATTAAATTTTATTACATGACATAAGATGTGTGCCTGCAATTCAAGTGTTGTTTGTGTTAAAAAACCACGCCCTGTTTTTATTTATTTCTTTAAATTTTACAGATCATAAATATTTGTTGAATATAAAATATTTGCAAGTTGAATTTACTTAACCCCATTGACGTCGAAACCTTTTTAATTTTAGGGTTCTCTTCATATCGTTGCTACACGAAAATCATTTGAATTCTCCACCTAAATCCTCTCCCACTTATTTTTACATTTTCAAGAGTATCTACTCTTTCCGACACCGAAAAATCGATAAGAACTCTGATGGTATTATTGTATCGACATAGCCCAGTACATAAATTATCTAAAACTCTCAAAGGTGGGAACTAGGAAATTATTTTTCAAAACACAAATTTAGGTATATTCTGAGGAAAAAAGAAAAAAATTTAACTTGACAAAATAAATTTTTGATTTTAGCCTTCATTTTGGTGTTTTATGGTATAACAATGTTTTTCTCATCATGATAGTTTAAAGTATAGATATGCTAGATATAAATATATAGATATCCAAGGGTCCACGGGAGTGTCAACGGAGTCTACGTTGGTGTGACAAAAAAATTGGGATTCACAATTACTTAGCGGGGGTTCACCAAAATTTATCTGGTTTCGACAGTGAAGAACTAAAACGTTGGCTTGAATTCACCTATCAAAGTAGGCAGATCATTTTTTAAGAAGCTCAGCGATTATTATTTATATATTATATATATACCTATATATATATACTTTTTTTATTTTTAGTACTCTGAATGGGGAGCAATTGACAAATTTATTCTCTCTTTCTTATAAAAACTATAAATTCGTAGTTGGAGCTCAGCCGCATAAGTTTGAGAAGCTTTGATCTAGGCCGTGCTCTATTTGTATTTTTGGTTATTCAAATTTGTACCAGCAAATAAATATATGAAAAATTTTATACGATAAAAATTTAAAATTTGGCCGTGATTCGAACCGCAGACCTTCGCACAACAGTTGATCGCTTTTCTATCCCACCAGTTGCATGATTGCGTGTGAGCGAACAAAATGCCATCAAAATACAAGCAAGTCGAATACGAAGTATACTTCTATAGAAAACATAAACCTTTTTCTATGCATGAAGAAAGTATAGGATTATAAAATGTATTTAAATTTAAAAAATTTAAATTTGGCCGTGATTCGAACCGCAGACCTTCGCACAACAGTTGATCGCTTTTCTATCCCACCAGTTGCATGATTGCGTGTGAGCGAACAAAATGCCATCAAAATACAAGCAAGTCGAATACGAAATAAACTTCTATAGAAAACATAAACCTTTTTCTACGCATGAAGAAAGTATAGGATTATAAAATGTATTTAAATTTTAACTCATCAGTTTTGGATAAGTTCAAATTCTAGTCTGATTATCACGCTGGTTTCACTGCAGGGTTATTAAATAAATTCTTACTCGACTTAACAATTTTTTTAGAAATTTGACTTGATAATTTCAATTTTCTAACAAATTCTTTGAATAGAATTTTAATTGAATGTAATTTTTTTAAATAGAGATTTAAGTGTGAGATTCTCGTGATTTTGCCTTGGTGACTCATTTTCAAAAATTCATAACTCTGAAATTCCAGAAAAGTTTTTTTTTCATTTTGCACTCAGAAAAAAACACATATCTTTTTCCAGAGAAAAATTTCTCTATTTACGAAAGTAGCAATTTTCTCTTTTTCAAATAAAATTTTCTTCAATTGGAATAAATATTCATATATTCGAAGAAATATTTCTTCACTTCTAGGAAATATAAATATTTCAATGTCTCTGATAATGATAAATATTTTTCTTGTACAAAAAATTCTTATTTATAGAGAAAACTATATTGAAAATGAAAAGGGTTTCCTATATTTCGATAAAAAATTCACTATGAGAAGTATTTTCTTCAATAAAAACAAATGTTTTCTCAAAAATAAAAAATCTTTTTCTCTAAAAACGATATATTCTTGTATATTTCTCTTTTTCATAGAAGCTTTTTATCATGCTTAGAGAATTTTTAGGATCGCGTTTACAGAAAGGCATTCTCTGGAGCAAAGTCTATACCATTTTTCTCTAAATATGATGTCTTTTTTATCATATTCCGAGAAATTTTTTTCTGAGTGTGAAGATAAAATAATGCATTTTAAGAAAATAATAGCTCAAAAAAAAAATGTATGAAAAATTTCATATTGTTATAAACAATTTAAATGTTCAAAAAAAATTTTAACAATCTTACCCACCACTCTTATCTTCAAACACATATCTCTTATTTTTGTTATAGAACCCGTAAATTTCGGGCAAATCAAAAATATGTCAGTCAAAATGTTGTTCGGTTTGTAAAAGAATAACCCAAATACAAATATGTACCACTAATCACTGCTTTTGTTTTTTTATACCAAATTACAATAACCAGATATTTCAATAAACATTCATTATTATTATGAATCGTTAAGTAATCTCATATTAACTTAATTACTTTTGTTATATCACAGGTGACTGATATGCTTGTGAATATTCTGAATATATGTTCCGATGATGAGCTGCTAACAGGTCCCGACGATGAACTTGAAGAAGGTATTTAAAGTTAGAATAATATTTTTTAAGACATAAAAATAAATTAATCAACCTATTTGATGTTTAAATTAAAAATATATCCTGTGATAAATACGTATCACGCTTTCATTGTTGTCAACGTGATAAATGTTTCTAATTTAACCATAATGGACACTGAAGTCGTTATTTTCTCCCTTTTAAATCTTTAATAATAAAACTTAAATAATTTTTTATGACTATATGTATGTTTAAATTTATATTCTTATATTTTAATAATTCCTCTGCTCTCTTTTCATGTGTCTATTTCTTTTATTTTCTTTGAAATCAAATTTTTACTATTTGCATGCAAACAAAAAACACACACAAAACAACACAAACAATTAACATTTAAATGAAAATATTTAAATTTCAAGAATTGCGCAAAAAAATTGTGCTACTACCCGCAAATGCCAACAGTAGTAGCATCCCAACTAAACCAGGTGAGAATTTTTTAACCGTGTACTCAAAATGTACACAAAAGCAGCTTTGACGCTTTGCCTAGCAGAAAGCTTTGTCAATAGTTGTGCGCTTGTTTTAAATTTCTATGTAGAGCACTTTAGTCAAAGCGGTCTGTTCTTGTGTATAACTATAAGTAATTTATTATAGAAATGTTTATTTCTACAAAAAGCTTTAAGCATGAGCAAAGCTCAATTATTTTATTTAGCATAGATACTTACCATGTTGGTTTTTATAATAACTAACAAGCTATTGTTTTATCTTTTTTGCATAAAAGCTTAGTTTTTGATGAGGTGTTATTTATGCCTTCTGGGAATTTTAAGGCACAATGCTGCTGTAAAGATAATAAAAAAGACTCGGTGTAACACTGAATATTATGATTAAAAATAACAAAATAAATAAATAAATGTAAATAATAACAAAATCACGAAAGCGGTACCATCAAATTTGAATGAAAGTATGTGATGTGTAGTTATTGGGAATTTTTAAGTTGAAGGAGGTAAAAAAAAACTTGAAAGTGAAAGGATAATTTGTAAGATAATTGGTGTGTACTGCAAATAGTTCGTTGGAGGTAGTAAAAATATTGTTGATTTAAAATCAATAAGATGTTTCGTTCTAACATACCCTGACTGGAATAATCGATATAAGGTCTGTTTCCGTACTCACTTCAAGTAACTTGAAGTTACTCGAAAGCGTTTCCGTACACATTTTTCCAGCTCGAGAGAGAAAAAGAACAAGCAAAATGTCACTTTTTGTGGCTCTCTATTACTCGAACTTTACTTGAAAAATTTCTTCGAGCACGAATCTCGAGCTTCAAACAGCTGATTGTCAAAGTGATAAAATTAAATTGTTGCATTTTATTGCGAACAAACTGTATGCAATTGGTTAGAAAATTAATAAAAATAGTTAAAATTACCAAATCAACGCTTACGAAAACGTTTGAAATACAGAAACACAGCAATTAAATTTTATTGTTTTCAAAAAACAGGTGTTGTGCTCGAAACTTACTTGAAAGCGTTTCCGTACTTTTTGACAAATTTTCTAATTTTGACAAATAATCAAATTACTTTCTATTACCCGAACTTTACTCGAAGTTACTTGAAGTGCGTACGGAAACAGACCTATAGTTTCTTCGGAAGAGTTTAATGCATTTTTGTGAGCTTTAATTTGATGTCCATTAAATTGTACATTAGGAAAGTAGAAACTGGGATCTTGTGGGTAAATACTAGAATGAAGTGCTTGACCCCAATGACTTATAGAACAATAAAATTTGACTCCTTGAAACAAAAGTATTCACATATTATTCTTTAAGATCGGACTGTAACCCTACGTACGGTAAAACAAAAAACTTTCAAGATAAAATACTTCCTATTTGACATAAATGGTGTGCGACTTACTTTTCTTCGATACAGCCTAGTACTCAGTCTTTACCTGGTTCGTCAAGATTTCATGAAAGTCGAGCCTTAATTTTCATATGAAGCTTACCAACGTAAAACGAGCTCAAAACCTAAGTAAAGCCGTATCAATTAAGTTCAAATAGTTCAATCAATATCAAATCAATAGTTCTACTCAAGGTTACCTTAGCTCAAAAGTTGTTTTATCTGAAAAGCACGGAGACAACTTATACTTGCATAAGCCAGGGACAACTGACTTCCTGTGGTACCAATTTTCAAGTCCTTGATTCGACCTTGATTCGCAATCCACTACCGTTTAAGCGTATTTCCTCTCCAAACTGCTGGAGATATATCTTTACCAACTCCTTTTTAGTTCCTGAGCCAAAATCGTTTGATGATTTTAAAAAATTTTGGAGAACATTTTTTTTTAAATTTTTTGTGTTACTTTAGAATCCTTCTTTTAAAAAACATGAGCATATGAAGAGAACTTCTTACATTATGATTTTTAACATTTTTTTTTTTTTTTTCTTTACTTTCCTCGTTACTTTCCGCATTCTCTTAAATTTGAGGCAGAGCTAAGTAGAAACTCTTTGAAGATTGTTTTTGAAACTTATGATTTTTTTATTTCAAATTCAATAAGAATGGAAGACACAGGATCTTACAGTTTCTCATGTTGAACTCTGTGTCGACAAGGAATAACCGCTAAAGTCGAGTTAGGACAAAATGAGGTTATTTATTTCTTTGCTTTTTTTCGCAATGAAAAACACTAGTACTCAAATTTTTATGGTTGTACCTTGAAAACTAAATATTTGAGGCCATCAAATTTAAACAAGAAAAGTAAGAGTATCCTGATATTAAGGAACAATTTTCATCTGAAAAATGCTCTTCTGAAGTTTTCGAAATGAGTTTAGCTGTTATTCCTTGTCGACACAGAACTAGTCAGTGAGTTCAAAGCAGAAACCAATTAATTTCCTGAGAAACAATTTCATATTTTGTGTCAATAAAGTAGCAGGTTTGATGCCCGTGTCGGTAAATGTCCGACACTGCATCGAAAGAAGTGCTAGTTCTGGAACATCTTAAGCAGGCGTAGTATACAAACGAAGACCTAATCGGGCAGTCGTTGCTTTATTGTTTCCGAACTCATGTCGGCTCTTTTTTTAACACTTTTTGTTGGGTGTATTTCGCGTATATTATAGTTAAGACTCAGGCCAGTTACGATACAATTTTCAGTAAATATATTGATTTATTTTTCGAGACTTGTTCGCTAGAGCACGCTTGCATTTGTCCTTATATCAATGTGTACTTGGTTTTTTTTTGTTTAAAGCTCTTAACTTACACACAAAGAAATTTTTCTTTTACCGCAACTGAAAAATTCACAAACTATACTTCGTTTGCGAACTGTATTTGTCGCAAACGAATATTCAGTTGTCATCATCTTAAAAAATATTCTTGCTTGCTTGAAACGAAAAAACATCAAATTTAATAAAATTTTATCATTGTTTTGGAAGTTCAAGTTTAGCCGAAAGTGCTGGCGTTCGAGTCTATGAACTTGATTGACCTGGGTTCAATCCCCAACAAAAACACCAAATATTTTTTTTTAATTAATGTTTTTTAAGTAAAACTTATTTTTACAATGATTTTTGACGAAGCAGTTTATGAAACAGAATTAGAATTTTAGTAATTAAATTAAAATTTTTGATACTTACACAATAGCCAAGATTCGAACCCACGTCTTCTACGTGACAGTCTAGCACGCTTCCATTGAGCTATGGTGAGATATTGTGTAGAATGAATTTTTTAGATTACAAATGTGTGTGTCATAAGAAATAAATCTGTTTTCTACAAAGAAGTTTTCAGTTAAACAAAACAAATTTTTCGGTTGCTGCAACTTAAAAATAACTTACGTTAATGGCAAACGAAATTAAATTCTTGCAATTAAATAACGCGTTTTCCGCAAATGACTATTATTATGACAACTGTTCAAACGTGTCCAAAAAATGACTGTAAGCATGAAAAACGAAGTTCGTTTGCAGCAAACTGCCGAGCACAAGTTATGCCTCGGGATGGTTATATGATTTACTTTACTTTCCTGCGCCCTGCGTCTAACAGTGAAAGTACACTGCTTTAGTATTACAAATAGTTCTATTGTTTTTCAAAGAAATTTCCAAAATTATCAATGCACTTTTGCATTCGTTCGAATCAATTTTTTAAAAAAGACTTTTGCTACTCTTAAGATTATACCTTAGAAACCTGGTTACTAAAGGCCTCAACTACCTGTTGGCGCATAAAAAACCGCTCGCCACGTTCTTTTTTTAATTATTATTATTAATTTTTTTTTTCATTAATCTTAAGCACTAGCCAAGGCTACACTCAGAAAAAAAAAACACATATCTGTGTTCTTCAATTAGACTAAATTTTTGCATTTTCGAAGAAATATTTCTTCACTTCTGGGAAATGAAAATATTTCAATGTCTCTAATAATGATAAATATATTTCTAGCACAACAAAATTCTCATTTATAGAGAAAAACTTATTGAAAATGCAAATTTTTGCCTATATTTTGATACACTCAGAAAAAAAAACACATATCTGTGTTCTTCAATTAGACTAAATTTTTGCATTTTCGAAGAAATATTTCTTCACTTCTAGGAAATGAAAATATTTCAATGTCTCTAGGGGAAGAGTGGCATGAAAGAGCCAGTTTTAAAAATGTTACAAAATATATAAAAATAATTAATAAAATTATAATTCTTGTATCAAAAGTATTTTTTTCATTCATTTATGAACGTAATACCATGAAATATTTTCCAAAATCAACAATATTCTTGGACCTGTAGCCATTTATAAAAAACACTAGTGTAAAAGCCCGTCCTACGACGGGAAGGAACCATTTAGAGTACAAAATGCGACAAAAAATTGATTTGATTTATATACAAAGGTTTTTATTTGAAAACATGTTTATTAAATTATTTTTATAAAACTTCCTTATATACAACATTTCTAGTAAAAAAATTCTTAGAATTTTAACCAATTAACCTTGTCCCTTGCCATCTATAATGCTTAGTTTTACATCATCAGCCCGCTAAAACTGCCCATGACTAAATACCAGTTCTTTTAGAAAAACTCCTATTTTTTGCAATATTTAACCTTGCAATTTATTTATGGTCATTGAAAATGTCAGTTTAACTGGAAATTGTCGCCTCCGGAGAGTGACAGGCAAATCTGTGTTTCTCGGGGCCAAATCAATTGTATGTATGAAAACTATTTCATGTTAGCCAGTGCGCCTGTCAATACCTGTGCGATGAATAATTAAGTTTTTAGGTTTTTCAAAACTAACCACCTTCCATTACAGATATCTCTTTTGGTACTGAAATTTCGAAGAAGTATTATAATACTTCCAATTTCGAGGTTTAACTTATGCAGTTGCATTCCTGAAGGATAAAATTCATTCAAAAACTCGGCAGGGTAATTTTGTTTATCGTTATCATCACTGTCTTCAATTTAATCCGTGCTCAGATCTCTCATTGTGTCACCAACTAAAATATTTAGAACTTGCTGGTTGACTTCGTTCACATCGGAATTTTTTGGGCACAGGATAGCAATTTTGGAATAACGGTTGATGTTATTCGGACTCAAAGTATCGCCAAAAATCTATTTAACCCTTTCAATGGATTTGTCCATTATATTGGACACTTGACAAAAAATAATTTTAGGGAGATATGTAACGTTTAACTTAGTTAGATTTTCGATTTTATGCCCAACAGTAGCCTTCAATTTTGTTATATCGCGTGTTAATAAATTTTGCAAATAAAGTGAGGATTGTGATTGGTGTGCAAAGTATAATTTTTTTTTTATAATAAAAAAAAAAAAAACAAATTGGCCATTTCAGCCCTTGAAAGGACTTTGACCGAGCTTCTTATCATCAATTGTGTTATGTGTGTTATTAAATGTTTGCACACAATTAACCGAGAACTGGACCTACACGTTTTATGCCGACTCCGAACGGCTAAAGTTCATGTTCTCAAGAAGCTTTACATGGCATTATTTACTCTCTGAGGTTTGCCATTGTCTGCAGAGAGGTGGTGACCGATCTGAAAAATTTTTTATTGAAAGCGTACTAAGCTACACACTTAATCTGCACGCCACGATCACCATAATTTTTTTTTTTATAATAACATTTGCACAAATAACGCATTTGCATTTGTCTCCGGTTGTTTTAGTTGAACTAAAATATTATAATACAACGTTATCGTGGTTTTGTCCATTATATTAGACAGCCTGCCAAAAGCAAAGCAGCTCATGTAAAAATCAGAGGGATGTTTTTTAATCTTTTTATTGCTTAAATGATGGGAATATAAGCAAAAAAAAAATTGTCCACCATTATTCTAGGCAAGCCATTGAAAGGGTTAATAAGCGAACCATTACATACAAAATAATCTGGAATTTCTATGATATCTTCATCTCCATTTCCTAACTTGAGTAGCCAATCGCTAAAACTTGGATCAGGAGACCGAACATTGTGATTTAATTCTAGCAATTCCAATTGACACCAACGTCACTGAATGTAATAATTGCTGTTCAGTTTATGCAGACCGAATAGGTTGCGGTTCTGTTAATTAAGAAGCACTGTAATAGCAAGACATGATGTTTGACGTATAGTAGTTGAGGAAAATGACGATAGTCTTCAAGTACAAAGATTTCCAATACATAATTTAATAACAGGTTCTGGACCATTCTGAACAGGTCTTAAAAGGTTTAGTAGGTACAAACATTTCAAATGGATAATTTTACAACAGGTTCTGGTCCAGGCTGAACAGGTTCTAAAAAGTACAGTACGTACAAAAATTTCAAATAGATAATTTTACAACAGATTCTGGTCCAGTCTGAACAGGATTTACGATATAGAGCAAAAGGTTTAGTAAGTACAAAAATTTCAAATGGATAATTTTACAACAGGTTCTGGTCAAGGCTGAACATGTTTTACGATATAGGGCACGGAGCAGGACGCTTGTCTTTTATATATTAAGATGAAATTCGGCTCTTTTATAACACATGGGCATTGAAAGAGCCAACCAAAGTTTTGAAAGAGCCATCTTCTTATAACAAGACTTAACACGAAAAATAACGAATATTTTATTAAAAATATTAATTGTTATTATAAAAAGTATTGTTTTTAAAAAAAACAAATTAAATAAATAAAAAAATTCAAAACTAAAAACAAAAAATAGTTAAAAAACTTAAAAATATTTTTAGCAAAAAAATTAAAACGCTTTGAAGAAAATCTATTATAATAAGACCTATTCCAAAAACAAAATAAGAGGTTTAAAACACTTAAAAACATTTTTGACAAAAATAATTTAAACTTCCTTTACGCTTCTTCATACCACCGCAACCCAGCTCTTTCAAAAGATATTGTCCAAAGAAATATAACCTCAAAAATTAGTATGAAATCAAGATTTTTCCGGCAAAATAAATATGTTATTGATAGGCCTAATATATCCATAAAATTAAAGTATAATAATATTACTGTTAGTTTTAAAGGTGAAGACGTCACAAAACAAATAAAATGTTCTGAAAAACGTACTTAATGATGAAGAAATCCAAAATACGATACACCCTCGTCGTTTATTATCAGTGAACTGTCAAATGTTCGAGGGTGCCATATGGCGAGTATTGCTTCTTAAAAATTATAATTTAAGAAGCATTCGTATGAAAACTACCGCGTAAATCAAGATGGCTCTTTCAAAACTTGGCTCTTTCATGCCACTCTTCCCCTAATAATGATAAATATTTTTCTAGCACAAAAAATTCTCATTTATAGAGAAAAACTTATTGAAAATGAAAAATTTTTCCTATATTTTGATAAAAAATTCACTATGAAAAGTATTTTCTTCAATAAAAACAAATGTTTTCTCAAAAAAAAAGGATTTTTTTCCAAAAACGGTATATTTTTATATATGTCTCTTTTTCATAGAAACTTTTTATCATATTTAGAGAAGTTTTAGGATCGCATTTAGAGAAAGGCATTCTCTGGACCAAAGTCTTTACCATTTTTCTCTAAATATGATGTCTTTTTTATCATATTCCGAGAAACTTCTTTCTGAGTGTATCGCTCACATTTTTTTTTAAATTTTTTTTATTGTTAGAAATGATGTATGGAAGTTCGCATTATCGTGATGGAGGATGATCTTCCTTCCTCAGGAAGTTTTGCTCGATTTTCCGAAGACTTCTGGCAAACATATGGTGTGTCATTCGGGATGAACTTTTTTTTATGCTCAAGTGCGACATAACCGTTTTTTGTGGTAAAGCTGGCAACCGTTTGCTTGAATTTTGTCCACGGACAACTTTTGTCGGGGTTTGCTCAATTTGTAAGACCCAAACAATGGTTTGTTGTTGTGTTTTCGAACTAACCTCGAATTTTTTCAGCATTTGCTTGCACCATAAAATTGTGGCAATCAATTTTTTTTCATTCCTGGGTGCTGCTCCCATTTATACCTAACAAATGGAAAATGAAAGGACAGTCTACTTACTTCAGTTCACGCACAGCATCGATATTTTCTGGTACAACAGCCGTTCTTGGACAAATTTCATGAAATTTGTCTTGAAGAGAACGTCGACCACGCCCAAACTTATTAAATTACACAAAGAAAAATCGGCACATAAAAACCTAATAATGTAGAACAAAGTTAAGAAGATTTCTCATTGGTTTTCACCCAAGAAGATATTCTTCTTAAAGTTATTGGCTTTGTCTTCTTAAATTAATATAAGACGAAATCTCATACAGCTATTAGGTTTTCTTCTTGATTTTACTTAGGAAGAAATCTCATAAAGCCATTAGGTTTTCTTCTTGATTTTGTTTAAATAGAAATCTTATACAGGAGCTACATTTTTTTTCTTGATTTTGTTTAAGAAAAAATTCCATACATCTATTGGTGTTCTTTTTGTTTTTGTTTAAGAAGAAATCTCATGCAGCTACGAGGTTTTTCTTCTTGATTTTTTTTTAAGAAGGAATCTCATGAAACAACAAAGTTTTCTACATGATTTGCTTTTCTTCTCAATATGGCTTAAATAAATAAGAATTAACGTTACACGATGTCTGAAACTTTAAAAAAAGTCTTGAAAATATGGATTTTCGAAAAAATTAAGAATATATCTTATTTAATAAATTTAAGAAGATTTTCACTTAAAAACAAGAAGATTTATTTTTAAAAAATACCTCTTCTTTTTCGTCTTTCAGGCCCCTTGCTTATGAAAAGTCCTGAAAATATGGATTTTTTGAAGAAATTAAGAAGATATCTTTGTAAATAAATTTGAGAAGATTTTTTGGTGAAGAACAATAAGATTTTTCTTAGAAAATACCTTTCTTCTTTCATTTTTTTATTTTATGTGGCACTATTTTTCTCTGTGTAGCCTCGTTACAGTCGCTGATATGGTGCTTCATAGCCAAAAGTTCAACTAAGTTCATGGATGCATTTTTTTCTCGTCAATCCGCATTGAGTGTCATAAAAACTCATCTCACGAAAATGTTCATTGATTAATTAAATTTTTTTCTACAAGAACAGTTTTAAAACCATTGTAAACAACACAATAAGTTAAGGCACACCATAATATTGTGATTACTTCTGGATTACTATGCTGGAAAATGTCAAATTTTTGCATAGAAGTGTCAAAATTCATCTGGCAATGCTTAATGTTGTCTAGACGTAAGACTTAAAAGACAACTCTTATATTAGTTCGTAACTTTGGGACAGCCTTATGGGATCTGTCAGTTTGAATTCTTCATTTTAAACTTTAGCTTCGTAATCATCGTACCCAATAACGCTAGGATTCAAAATTTTTAAAAATTCAAACAGACTTTTGGTACTTCTCAAGTATTTTAGTAGTTTCTTCTAGGAAGAGCATAACCACATGTGTTCGACGGGAACTAAGCTATCATAGTTTTATATAAAATACTGCCTATCGACTTCAAATTTTTAAAATTTTCTTATAAAAAATTTACTGCCACCTTTATCTCTTAGCTTTGCAAGACTAAACCAGCCATTAACCAGCTTTTTCCGTAACGCTTTTTTTTTATTAAATATATTTGTTAGAAATCTGACTAAACAGCTGTACATTTGTCTAGGCTCAACAATGTCGGCACTACGAAAAGAAATCATAAGGAATAAGATACGGGCTATTGGCAAGATGTCACGAGTGTTCTCCGTCTTAAGGTGCGTATTAATATATATGATTAATAATAATTTCAAATCCAACTTCACAAAATTTCACATCACATTCTATAGAGAGGAATCAGAGTCTGTGCTTCAGCTTAAAGGTCTCACGCCCACTGGAGCTCTGCCTGTTGGTGCCCTGTCAGGTGGTCGTGATTCACTTCATAGCGGTAAGTTGTTGACTTGTCATAACTATTATCACAACTAACCAAAATTTGCCTCTCACATCCTCTCTTTATGTAAATAAAGCGCTGGAGGGTCTAGGTGGCACGCCAATTATTAAATCATTTGCCGAAGCTAAGGGTCTTGATGCTGTCAATGAGCGTATGCCACCAAGACGACCACTAGTACTCAGCAACAACAACAGCACAAGCAATCACAATAGTAATAACAATACGAGTGATAATAAAAATGGCACAACTAACAACAGCACCACCAACAACAACAACAACACAACCAATAGCAGCACAGTTAAAAAGATTGTCAAGACGACTAGCATCTCTAGCACAACCACCAGACGTTCAAGCGGTACAAAATACACGTAGTTCCGTTATGCAGCATATGCAGAGAACACATACTTAGCTCAAAAAAAATTTAACGGTTATATCACTCGTTTTCTTCAATAACGTTACAATTCAAAAGTCAGATTTTTCCTAAGAAACATTTAAGTCTTGTACAGATCTAAAAAACTGATCCACTACTAACGGAATAAAGCCATCATATTTTGGGTTTTACATTGAAACACAGAAAAAAAAATTAGCAGAAGATTCAAATTAAGTTATCACATATTCTGATTTTACGCGAACAATAAAGTAGATATCAAGTTTAAAGACGATATAGACAGATATAACAATTTTTGAATTATAACGTTATGCAGTAAAACAAGTGATGTCATCTCTTCTTACAACTAGTTAGGCAAAATTCAACTTAGTTCGATTGTATCACAACTTCGACAATTCTTTATTTATCTGATCAATTTAACTCTAGCTTTAATTGAAATAATCATCAACCAAATCTAGTCAAAGTTTTGTAATTTTTTTATCTCTAATACATAGTTTTTATTTTTTGCTTAAAAATCTTACTACAAATAAAACGTTTAATACTTTTTTTTTTTTCTTTGTGCCAAACCATTTTTATTTACAATGTCTCGAAAAATATCTTAAAAATCTTAAAGTTTCAAGATAAACGGAATTATTTGCTGATTTGTTTTTTTGTTTATTATATAAGATTTTCATGCGCAAGTCGAGTTGTTTGTTTTTTTTTTCTCTCATCACTTTTGAGATACATAAATCTTAAATCTCCGCAGTTTGGTAGTTTTATCATGAATCAACAGGGATTTGTGATAATTAGTAGAATTCCGCTATGACTGTTATGAATAATAAAATTGTCATTCAGCTGTAATATGGTTCATAAAAATATATAGCTGACAATATAAAATAAAGCATTTTACAATTAAAGCTAACGTCAAAACCCACAACTTACATTCCAAACATTACTTCTGGTTGTTACCAAGTAGATTTCAAGAAAGATGAAATTTGCTTAAATGTGAGTGGACGAGTTCTTGATGATCAAGCTGGTGTTGTCGAACGAAGAAGAAAATAAATGCCAGAGAGAAATTTTCAATTTTTCAAATAATATACAGATAATGTACAAATGCATTTTTATAAAAGTTGAGAAATATTTCTATAAATTTTGAAACCTTATTATTGTGATGGACAGTTATGAATTTTTTTTTTAAATGTTTGAATTTCACATTCTGAATTGAAATCAAAAGCTGAAAAAAAAAGAAGAAAGTCATTTAAAATACAAGATTTGAATGCTTTAATCTCATTCACGGATACAAAATATCAACCCAACAACCTTTAAAATTATTTTTTGGTACAGATTAATGCAAAAGTAATCTTATATATTAATACGTGAACATTAAAGTTTGTCGTACGCTTTTTTGGTATTAATTAAAACTCAAAACAAATGAAACTTATATCATTCGAAAGGTTTTGTTGCCCAGATGTGCAGAATGTATATATAAATGATATATCTGATAGAGGTGGTTCCCAACCTGCTAAGAGAGAAATTAAATTATTGAGAAAAAACCCGAAATTTGGTTGGGAGAGAGTTCTTGAGTTAGTTGAATTTGAGTTTTTTTCAAAAATAACAATTTCTTAAAAAAATTTAGTTTTATGCATTCGTCAATTGTAAAATTTGTAAAAAAATGTGTTTGGAATTCAAAAATTTGACTTTCCATGTACCAAGATATTCGGTTGAATTTTAACGGTTTTTCAATTTTTCTAATTTTTTCTAAAAGTTTGTTAAATTTTCTTTCAAATGTGATATAAATTACAGCAAAGTTCTAACCAAAAGTATATTTAATGACTTTTCTGATTATTGTCGTTAGTTATTTAGCGTGTGTTTCAACCAAATGCCAAGAGAGAGAAAAAAAACTGTCTCAAATTGAATGTTCCAAATTCTGAAGCAAATATATCCGCCATCTGTGAATAAATTTTATTTATTTCTTTTTTGTATTTAAGTCTTTTTAGTTTACTTAAGAAAACTTTTGAAAATAATACCGTTTTTTGTTTGTTTATATTTAAATTATTCCTTTTAAAAAAAGACCATAAAATTTGATTTATTCTTAAAATATGCGGTAAAAATGATTTTTGTTGTAAAAAAACAAAAACTCAAAATTGCATTTTTGATTTCCTTTCAAAGTCTATACCAAATTTTAGGTGAATTTATTTTGTCTTGACACTAAATTAATAAACTGTCCATGCCATCAAAAAATCAAGGCTACCATGGTTTCTTTGACAAAATTAAATTTTTTTAAAATGTTGTTTTTCTGTTTTTAAACAAAATAATAATATAATAAAATAATTTTTTTGAAGAATATAGCTTTATATCTCCAATCAATTAAGAGTTATAGCCTCAAACTTATTTTAATCATCTCGCATATAAATATAAATAGGCAATCAATAAATTGGTCGAATTTCGACCCCAGGCGATACTAGTAAAATTTAATACGTGAAAAAATATGTACAGTGGGGAGCACAAATGAGTACATGTTTATACTTCGTACACTTGGTACAAAATAAGAATAGAAATACCAAGAAAATTGGAAAACTTTTTTGGCTTTTTATTTCATGGTTAATCCTCAACAAGATGGGTAATAATACAAAAGTAAAAATAACGAATTAAAAGAAAATAATAACAAAAATGATAAAAACTTGCATGTACTCAATTTTGCACTTTTAAGGATAGAGCCAATTTTTAGTATTTAGTCCACAGTCCTCTATTTCGTATTGCACTTTCTACTCGTTTTGGCATACTTTCCACCAATTTCTCAATTATTTCATTTGGAATATTCTGCCATTCCTGCTTTACTCGCCGCAACAGATCGTCCAGGTTCGTTGGGACTGTTAGGTATTGTCTCTATATCATGTTTTCATGATTGACCACAACTTCTCAATCGGATTGAGGTCGGGACTTTGGGCTGGCTACTGCATCAATATAAAACTTTTTCCGAACAGCTATTCCTGCACCATTTTTAAGGTGTGTTTAGGGTCGCCATCCTGTTAAAATTCACTTCTTCTTCAGGATAGGCGCTCCTTTCAACAAAATCGGGAAGTTGAGCATATAGTGTTATTTTCACATCGATATTTTGTAGTGGTCCAACGTGCTAACATGTGAATCAGCCCCATACCATGACATTTTCTCCACCGAGTTTCCCTGTTTCCTTAATATAATGTCTTTGGATAAAGTCTCGAGCGTGACTCCAGCAATATTGTTTACTGTCAGACTGAAACCGATTGAATTTCGACTCATCTGACCAGATGACAAGTTTCAAGTCTTATGCTGACCAATTTCGGTGTTCTCTGGCGAACTTCAACCGTGCCTTTTATTCTTCACCGATAAAGCAGGTTTTGATTTTTTACCGGTGCAGTGTTGGCAATTTTCTAAGGGCTTTTCTAGCAGTCCTTTGGCTAACTGGACTTTTTATTGCTATGGAAGCATCTTTTGGTGTTAAACACCTATTTCTTCTCATCTCTGCATCCATTCAAATATTTTAACTTCCTCTTATTTGTGGTTTAGGAATAACTTCAAGCCACTTTTGGACTCTAATTATCGCTGACTTGCTTAATTTAAGCCGTTTAGCTATCATTCGTGACGAAGAGCCACTTTTTCTAATGGATACAATACTATTCTCAGTGTCTTGTAATTATGTTATAAATAAATTATAATTATGTAAACTTTCTGGACAAAACTGTTACCATCGACAATAAAACGCAATCTCAAACTTAAATTTTTAAAGCAAATCATAAAACAATGAAAACACTTTCAAATCTAGTGGTAAACTTTGATGTTTTGCAAAAAAAACTAGCTAAGAGCTCCCGGGTGCAAAATTGTTTACATTCGAGTTGTTTTCGTTTTATTTGTTTTTTTTTCTTAGGATTTAATGTTTTACGTTTTTTTTTTTTATTAACCATTTTGTTAACGATTGACCATACTATATAAAAAGCCAACCAAATTTTTTTTGTTTGCTTTGTTACTTCTTTTTTTTTTATTAACAACTGCACAAAGTATAAACATGTACTCATTTGTGCTCCCCACTGTATGTTAAAGTTCATATTTTATTACTTAAGAACTTAGTATGTAGGTTAGACCATTCTACCTTACAAGAATGGTTTAGCGTCCGATTTTCAATTATAAATCGATGTTTTTGTTCTGAGGATACCAATTTTTTTTTCATAAATCGTACCCTGTTTTAGTACTTATTCACTAGATATCAGTTATTGCCATCCTAATATTCCATCCTAATTACAGAAAATTTAAGCTCTAAAAAAAATCATTTAACTTTACTTTATGGAAGTAATTCGGTTGTTCAAGAAGAACTCTTTTGAAAAAATGTATTTTTAAGTTTTTATTTAAAGAGATATAAGAATCCAAGGCTGAAAGAATGTATGAATATAAGGAAAGAAAGAAGGAAAGAAAGAAGGATAAACGGATATAAGAATATAAACATACAAGAATATAAGGCTATAGATATATAAAGAAATAATGATGGGATATAAGAATTAAATTATATATAGGGATTTAAAGATATTAAAATATTTGAATATAAAAATATAAAGACATTAGGATACAAGCATAAAAGGATATACGAATATAAGGATGTAGGAATATATGGCCATAAGGAAGTTCAAAAGGAATTAAGAATATACGGATATAAAAACGTATGCATATTAGAATATAAGCATGCACGGATATAAGGGCATAATGATGTAAGAATATAATAATGTAAGGATGTAGGGATGTTATTATATGTAAGTATTTAGAATGTAATGGTATAGGAATATAAGGCCCCTAAGATACGAGGACGCTAAGATGAAAAAATGTAAGTATATAAACAGAGATAATATATTGTGGTGACCGTGGCATGCAGGTTAAGTGTGTGGCTTAGCATGCTCGGAGCCCGAGTTCGATACCCACTCGCGGCGAAAAGTTTTTTTAATAAAACAATTTTTCTGATCGGTCACCACTTCTCTGCAGACGATGGAGAACCTCAGAGAGCAAATAATGCCATGTTAAGCTTCTTGAGAACATGAACTTTAGCTGTACGGAGTCGGCATAAAACATGTAGGTCCAGTTCTCGGTCAATTCTGTGCAAACATTTAATAACACACACAACACAATAGATCAATAGAAGCTCGGTCAAAGTCCTTTCAAGGGCTAAATGGCCAATTTGTTTTTTTTTTTATATAAACAGAGAACGATTTAATATCCTTTCAACGGAAACTTTCAACGAAAGCTTATAAAAAAATGAACAATTTTTTATTTTGTATAAAAATGTCCTTACATTAATGTAAAGGATGCTTTTTTGCTATTGGTTTTTTCAGTGTAATTTTGTGTAGAGTTTTTCAGTTTAGTTTTTGCTATTGGTTTTTTACACGTGATTCGTAACATGTGGCAAGGCCAAAAGAGCGCAGAAAGGATTGCCATTCCACCATAAAAAGATTAACAAACGAATAGCGCTTGCAAATTATTGAATTTTAATATCAAAATTCGTGCTCTGTGGGAAATGTGTTTCACAAACTACGTCCATTTTATGATTGGACATTCATAATCACCGTTGCCAGATTGGGCGATTTATCGCCAATTGGATGCTTGTTTTTTGGTTTTCGCGCCTACATATTTAGGAAATCGCCTGGCGATTTTTTTTTTGCGATTTTTATAATTAGCCCGCTTTTCTATAAACACATCTGATGTTTTTGAAATTCTTATCAAATATTAAAATTGGTTTTAGAACAATCGAATCGAAATCGATTGTGAATCTTTGTTAAATTTCCATAGAAGAATGTTTTTATAGACGCAGTGTCATCTGTAAGCGAAGAAGTCTGGGAATCGTCATACAAAATTAAGACACCAGAAAAGGAAAAAAAGTTAGCAATATTTACAAGTTGACTTTCATCTTGTTTTCCCTTTCTCATTGAAATGCATCCGGGGGTTTTTTTTTCGTCATGAATTATGAATTCATGTTGTTATATTCTCATACGGAGAATTATGACAAAAACTAAAATTAGTAACAGAAAAAAGATAGATATGCTAACTTCAATCATACGAGTAAAATGTTTCATGAAGGCTCAAAACTTTTGTTTGCAAATTACTTCAAATATCTGATCTTATGATTTCAGAAATAAATAGTTCGATATACTATAGGTATTTAAAAAACAAAAAAATTTTTCGAAAATAAAAAAATAACGATTTTTTGGATCTCAAAAGAGTTTGTTAAGGAAAAATTTCAAAACTCGTATATCGAACTATTAATTTGTGAAATAATAAGATCAGATATCGGAAGCAACCTGCAAGAAAAATTTTGAGTAAGAACAAAATATTCCAAAATTTAACTTTTAAGTCGAAGTCCGGTGAAATCTAAATTTTGATCCATCTTATTATATATAAGTACGTAATTTTTTGAAGATTTTTTTGGTACAATAAATTTCTTTAGAAAAAATGGCGATTTTGGCGATTTTCTTTTTCATTGGGCGATAATTTCTTTTAAACTCGCGCTTTTCGCAAAAAATGTCTGGCAAAACTGTTCATAATTGACCCACCGAACAGGCTATTCAAGGTATTGTGACCAAATTTTGCAACAGTTTCACTTTATTGGACATCAATCAACCAATCCAATGCGTACCGAGGAGAATATTGCTGCTCAGCAATTGTTTGCTAATACAAAGTGCAGCTGGTACAAGATCTGAAGGTGACTTATCACAACTACGTTCGTTTGGTGAATGGGCCTTAGAAAAGTTGGATGATGATCTACTTTTTTTAACGAAAAACTGTCTTCAGTAACATAGCTAATTTTTGTCTCAATTGATACTTCAACAAACAGAATTGCCGAATTTGTTCCGAAGAGCTGACAGAGGAAGTTCAAGAGCTGCCAATGCATCCTGAAAAATGCACTGTTTCGTGCGGTTTGTGGGCTGGCGTCATCATTGGACCGTTTTTTTTCTTTCAAAAATAATGAAAATCACAACGTTGCAGTCAATGGAACAATGTACCCAGCGATGATTACCAACTTTTTTGCTCAAAATTAAAGGATTCGACTTGATTGACATGTGTTTTCAACAAGACGGTACCACACAGTGATGCTATAAGAGATTTTTAAAGTGTACCTTTATTAAACAGGAAAACGTACCTTTTTAGCCAAAAACGTACTTTTTGAAAATTATTAGTAGAATGGTAAATAAGCGCCATATCAGCTTAAAGTTTAAATCTCATGTTTTTTTAATTAAGTATAACGGCTAGTTTATTTCGAAGATTTTTTTTTTATGAGCTTATATTTAGAGCAAACGCGCTCTGCTACTGCACTTTTATGTAGAAGCCATGCCATAGTCTTAAGAAAATAATATACTCTTGTAAATATGAAATGTAAAATTACTAAATTCAAAAGTGTACCTTTTGAAAATAAGGCGTACTTTCGTACTGACGGAACTGAAAGTGTACCCCAAAAGGTACAATTGTACCCCTTGTAGCAACACTGGTACCACATGACACACGGCACGCGATACCATGAACCTAGCGAGAGGCGATTTTAGTGAGCAATTAATCTCACGTTTTGGAGCAGTCCAATAATCATCAAGATCCGGCCAAAATGCTGGAAAGAAGTGTGCCAAAATTGGAGCTTGGACCACCTCAGGTGTAGACCTGGGCAACATTTACATGAAATATTCTCTAAAAAGCAAATGGCAGGCATTGATGTATCGCTCCAAATAAATATTTCATTCACTTTTGCAAATTTTCTGATTTTTCTTTTCAATTATCAAAAACTAAACGCTTAAAAATCAACTTTAGAATAGTATTATATTAAAGAGAGCATTTTGGGATGATTTCAAATAAGCTTACATATGTAAGCATGAATTTAGTTTCACATTGATATAGATTACTCAAATGAATAGATGCTAAGGGTCATAGGTTTAAGTCCAGAATCTCTTAGACACAATGGGTCATATGCATAAAAATGAGAATTTACCTTTTTCTCAAGTTTTTTATCAATTTCTCGGTATGGTATGCATAAAAGAAGTTCACTTATAAGTTTCATCTCAAGTGATGAGATTGAACTCGTTGTTGCAAAATCCCTAAAAACTGAAAGCTCTTTTTGAGTTCAAGCTCATATTCGTATGCATAAAAAGCAACTTCTACTCACTTTCTTAAGATAATGCTCCTAATTTAGTGAGACTGTTAAGCTTCAACTCAGTTTTGAAAAAGAAAGCAATTTATAAAGATGGCTTAATATTTTATGTGTGAAAAAACAAAAGGTATACAAACTGCGTTCATCAATTAGTCAAAATGACAAAGTAAAACGACTTTACGGGTTTGAAAAAGAACATGCAGAATGGCTGGCTGAGTATTTTTAGGGGATATTATTGAAACCCGAGGGGCAGGATTAACAAAACTAGAGAAAATGCGAAAGATTTGTTGGTGACCTCGGATTTCAAGTTGGAATCGGACAAGATATTGGTCTACACATAACCACAGTTTCGCGTACTTTTAAGGAAATTGCCAACGTAATCGCAAGCAAAGGGAACAATTGGATTGTATTCCCAAAAAATTATGAAGCTATCAAAAAAAACACAAGCAAAATGTGCTCCGAAATACAATATTTCCGTTTGCAATCGGAGCTTTCGATTGCACACATATAAGAACAAAAAAACCTTCATCTCATAGTGACGACTACATCAATCGAAAAGGGTACTACTCAATTAATGTCCAGGCTACATGCGATGCAGATGAATTGTTTACAAGTATGGAAATATCTTGGCCTAGATCAGTTCACGATTCCCGAATTTTGCGAAACAGTGAAATATTCCCAACGATGGAAAGTGCAGCAAACTAAGAACTCTTACTCGAAAGTTCGACGAAGGTTGAAGTCTTTTGAAGTGGCTTATGACATCATTTAGATTTTTGTCAGGATATTATAATTTAACCAGGTAGCAGTGATGATATCGGATCATTTTCGAGAGTACTTTTTAACAAAGGCAAATAGTACTTTTTTATTGTTTAGGATACTTTATATTAAGAAATGATATGTGAATAAATATATAAATTAAAACCAATGCTTTCTAAATTTTTTATATTTATCGCCTAAAGGAACAATAAGTAATCAGGATTTCTTTCAGAACCCGATATATATGTTGTAAGGGTGCCTCAACTTCTATGGGCGAAAAAAAGTTGTCATTGCCACCAACTTAAACTAAACCTTGATCAATTCTAAGATCTTAATGCACAACATTTCTTTTTGACTTTAACGGTAGCCGCCAGTGAGCTAAACCAATTTGAAAAACATCCAAAAACCATGTTTTTCGTAAAAATTTTAGCTGGTGTAGCATTTAGCATTAGCATTTACAAATAAACAAATGTTTGGAAATTGTAGTACTGAAGAAGATCTTACTAACTAATCGAAAAAATTTAAAATCTTTGCCGACTGACCAAAGATATTGCGAATTTTAATGAAAATGTTCGACTTTTTTTTTTAAAAAGTTCTTGTTCTAGGAACATTTCTAAAGTCAACGGCAAATAATACGTGACTGGGCGAGAATTTTGGCAAGAAGTTTTTGACTTAATTTTCAAAAATGATTTTTTTTAGCTCTTGACAAAATTTCAAGTAAAATTCTTTAATATACCAGAGTACTTTTTTCGGCAAGAAGGTACTCGGGTACTTTTGTAGAGTCAATAGTACTCAAAAAAGTACTATTCCACTCAAAATATCATCCCTGCCAGGTAGTGTTGACAAATTTTGATTCTCTCAGCTACAAGTAAACGAACTCTTGTCAAAAACAGCTGTTCATTGTTATATGCGTTGGCCACATTCAGCTGTGTCAACTGTTGTGACAGCAACACATCGGGTAGCGCTGTTGTCGGTATTGAAGTTTCAGAAAAATTATCAAGTTTATGAAATATCAAGCTTTGTATCAAATACGAATGGAAATTTTTCCGACAAATTAAAAATGTTCTATTTTTAAATTCATTTTAATGCGCAACTTCATATTTATGTGCATCAAGTTTTGACTTTACAGTTGCCAACTGTTGGGTACGCTGAATGTGACCAGTGAAAATTAAATGCATGCTATGACGGATTGTGAGCGCTCTCTTTCTTGTTATATATTTTGACAGAAGTTCGTTTCCAACAGAAACGTCAATACTACCTTGGAGTAATTATATCATGGATTTTTGTAATAAAATTTTATTTTTAAATCTAGATTTATTTGAGAAAATATGCACTTTTTACCCAGACAATGTTTGACTGATATTGAAAAGAAAATCGTAAACATGCAAAAAATTTTGTCTGAAAATTGTAAAAAAGATGTCTTGAAAATGTTATCTCTTAAATAATCGCAGACATAAGCAAAATTTTATTATTCCCCAACAAATAACCTTAACCTACATTTTAGTTGCCTTCAATTCAGTTTAAAAAAAAGTGTAGAAAAACAGTGTTTTATATTTAACGGACTTTTTGCGTTCTCAATAATTTTAAATAGCGTTCGTTAAATTCAAAATATTAAGTTTACAGATCTGTTGCTGCCGGGCAGAACTTTATTCCTGAGAGCTGAAAACAGTTTTTATTTCTCAAAATAAAAACACAATAACTACACTACTATTATTTTTTTTTTTTTTTTAACCACTCAATTGTGGCATGCATCTGCTATTGTTGTGTCAATTATAACAAGCTTAAACCAACAAAAACATTAACAACAACAACAATTGTAAATAATTGTATAGGTTAATCGTTAGATATAAACACAACAAGCTTTTTGAGAAGTAATTGTGCTATCGTCAGATTTTTCAAGTGTTAAATGCTCAAATAAAACAGTCTAATTATCACACGTTTTTGAACAAAAAAAGAAACAAAAACAACAACAATTACAACTGCAACAACAGTCAATGTTTAAGATATCAAGTCAAGCGTCGCGTAATCAACACTTTATTTAAGTTCTTGGAAGCAATTGACTGACTGAATTGACATGATTTGTGGATAAGTTTGAGATAATTTTTGAGTGCTCTTCATTTTCATTAAGGTTTGAAATAATTTTTGAAAACTCTTACATTTAATTTTATACAAAATAAAGTATTTATTATAATAAAAAAAAATGTCCAATTAAAACTAATAAAAAATATATTCGCACTAAACTTAATTAAATTGAGATATGTACTTTCTTATTTTCTATATAATTCACAATATTTCTATATTGTTTTCTATTTCTATATTTTCTATATTGTTCACACATATATTTCAACTGTGTCTTCCTAACACTTATACTTATATATAAGCAATACTAAAGAAATCAAAAGTAATTTATCTTATACTTATACACTTTGTGACAACAACGACTTGAAAAACCCCCAATAAAATCGATCATTAAATAACGTCTATGTGAGTTCGTTTTCTTCTTTCGTTTTTTTTTTTTTTTTTTGCGAATCTTTTTATACGTATATCAGTACATGGGGAGTTTTTTAATCCACACTTGAACTGAATATAAACTATATTAATATATAAAGTATTTCGCTTTGAATAAAAAAAAACAATCGAACACAAACAACTGTTTAAATAATATGCCGTTATTTTTAAAATGCCAATACCGAGAAGTTAATACAAGTTGATTAAAAAATTAAATTAATTGAAGGAAAAAGTACGATGTTTAATTTGCGAGCTACATTCACTAGTGCAGGTGGGATGTGGGATCCGAATTAATTTGCATTAAAAACAAAAATTTAAATTTGACGCCATCTATTGGGTTAAAGCATAAAACGAAATATGATCCAACTCGTTTTTTCATAAGAGTTAAATCTAACCGGATCACAGACCCATTTCGTTAAATTTGACAGTTTGAGTTCATTGACTGAGTTGAAAATAGGTTGTGATTGACATCTTGTGTTAAAATAGAGTACTCATTTCTTAGCAGTACATACAAAAACTCAATAAATAAGTAGTACACACAAGAACCCCATAATGAAGAAACCTGTTAATCAGTTCGTATAAAACAAAAAACAATACAAGCAGAAACAACGAAACAAAAAAAAAGAAAGCAGCAGTCACAGCATAAACAGCTGATGATTAATTTTCTTATATAAACGCATGCATTTTTCTTCTTATATTTTACTATTTTTACTACTATTATAGTGTTAAAATCCAAAATTATATATTCATTCAGTGCAGGATATATCTAATATTTTAGTATATATATTATCTTTGAACAATGATTATTAAAGGCTGTAGGTATACCCTAAAGTATTCGTCAAAAAAGTTTCATGATCTTAAAAAAATCTGTTTAAACGACTCCATACAAACCACGCTGTAGGATGTAATTCTACTTCAAAAGTGAAATGGGCTTACTTTTTAAAAACCATATCGAGCCATAACCGCGAAAAAGATGTAACCATCAAAACTAAAATTTCAAAGGAGCAGATTTCTTTGAATTATTTTCGACTTAAGATTTTTATTAACGACAATGTTTTAACATAATCTTAACAAATAAATATTAAAATTATTGTATTTACTATTATTTTATAATTATATATTGTTGATAATGAAATAAATTATAAGTTTTGACAAGAAAACAAATTTTTGCAAATTGCTGGTTACATCTTTTTCGCGGTTATGGCTCGATATATTTAACAAAACTAATTCGATTTTCACGTTTTATGTATTTTTAAAAAGACAATAAAAAGTATTTTTTATAAAAAATTGTCTTCAAAAAGACGTCTTCTGTATACAAAATTAAAAATTTTGGCGCCAAATGAAAGTTTTTCAGGTCATACCCTCCTTTTTATTTGAAAAGCTTTGTTTAAAAAAGTTGTTCTGATTGACTAAAACTTTATCTTTTACAACATAGGTCTAACGCACTTTTTGGTCAAAATTTCAAAATTTTTGGTCTTTTCTCTGACTATTTAACAGTTTTTAGACTAAACTCCGAAAAATAATAACTGTAATATTAATAGTCAGCCGTTGTTATTTCAAAAAACTGTTAAATTGAATGATTTGCTTTTAAGTTAAACGTTTTATTTGTTGAATGAATGTTTCAAATTATTTTTGTGTTGTTAAAATCATCTGTTTCAAGGTTTTTGTGTTTTTGTTAAAAGGTCTGTTTTGTCTAAGCAAAAACTTTAAAAATGTGTTTTGCTATATTTAGTTAATCGTTCACAATATCTCAGTGGAAGTGTGGTAGACTGTCATGAGGTAGACGTGGGTTCGTATTCTAGCTGTGTAAGTATCAACAATTTTAATTTAATAATTGAAATTATAATTTTGTTTCCTTAACTGTTTCGTAAAAAATAAACTTCAAAATAAGTTTGCTTAAAATCTTGAAAAAAATTGTACATTTCATTTTAATTTTTAAAAATAAAAAGAGATAAAATGAAAAAAAAAATTCTTTGTTGGTTTTGTCGAAATTTGAACCTAGATCAGTCGAGTACTAGACTCACGCATTAGCACACTAGGCTCAACATGAACTTCCAAATATGTGATAAAATTTCAATAAGTATGTTTTTTTTTTTGTCTCAAGTTCTATATATTAACCAACAGTCAACCGACTGTTGATTTGAACGTTTCATTTGTTGAATGGTATTTAATAGTGAAATTTGTTATTTCAAGACATGATTTGATATAACAGAATTTTTTCCCTCAGTGTAACTACAAGCCAACAAAACTTACAAACCTGCACAAAAATTTACGTTTTTTTCAAAAATCTTTCCACCACTATTGAACTTGAACGTCTGAACTTGCTTTCTTATGTCGAATTTTTAAAAAAAAATAATATTTTTTTGTTATTCTAAGTTAGCTTTATGAACTTACCGGATAATATTTACTAGGTATTGGGTTCATCAAAGCCAAAATATATCAAAAATTTCCCATTTTAACGTAGTTTTTTTTTTGTCGTGAATCCCCAAAACTTCTTATTTTTGTGTAATTTTTTATTTTATTTATTTTTATGTAATCAAAACCAATTCTTATAAAAAATTATCTTGCAGAAAGATGATTTTTTTCTTTGATAAATGAGGCCGTTTGTTTTCGATTTCATTCTTCAGTTGATTATTTCTCTCTTTCTCAAATAGTCGATGTCACTTAAATCCCAGAAAAAAAGACGCCAACACCTTTCCGGCCATTTGTCGAGACTTCGCTCGTTTTGGTGCACTTCCACTGGACCTACCAAAGAAAGGTAGGTATAGTGGTGGATCCATGTTTGATTCATGGTCACTATTTTTCGGTAAAAATTGGTCGGATTTTGTTTAAACATTGCGAACACGTTCATATTTTTGATTGGTTGATTGCTAATGTTAATTTCAAATTGAACCACCACTTCATGCCTACGACTGTAGCAATCTCAATTAATTTCACTTTCGAATTGCATAATACAAAATCGTGGATTTTTCCAATACATGCTGAAGTTGTCACTATTTTTGGTGCTCCCCCGGAATGTTTATATTTTGTGCTGATTCGAACTGAAGCATGCTGAACGCTGATGCAAAAACAAAGTATAAGTCCAACAAGACGAATCAGTTACATTATTTCATCATGAAAATGCTTGTGACCAAGTAATCACAAGCCAACGAATCATCACAACCATGAAATAACAGTCCATCATAAATAAGTATCTAGTAGATACTATCTACTCAATGTCAGTGGAAAAGTGCTAGAAAAGGTATTTTATATGATTAGTAAAGTACAGATCATTTAAGTAATGTTGTTGGCCTGCAACGGTACCAAAATTTAACCCTTATATGGCATATTTCCGTAAATTTTTGAAGTGAAACTTCTTTGGCGGCGAGTGAAATTTCAAGGTCTCTTATTCGTGACGCTAGGCTAACGTTTTCAATTCATATGAAAATTTAAAAAATTATTGCCGCTGCCGAGAATTGAACCACGAACATCGTTGCTTATGAGCCGGAATCTATTCCTTAACGCCACGTAGGCACATGATAAATAGCCAAACTAAATGTACTTAAAACTGACTGAAAAAACTATTTTCAGTATGAACGGCGCAACATACTGAAAATAACATAGTTAACATTAACATTAGATTAACATTAAAATTACATTATTAACATAACCGTAACATTAATTTTTATCCTACAAGTATGCACGAAAAAAAAAATAGAAAAATATTAAGTTCCTTGATGAATATCATGAATATTAAGTTCCTTTTAAATTTAAGACTGATTCTTTAAAAGTTAAAATTTAAGTGTTATTTTTTGTCTTGTATTTTTCGAGGAAAAATAAAGGTTCTTTTGACTTTTATTTTATCTTTTATTTTGTTGGTCAAAATTATCAAGCAATTTGTGTTTTTTTAAAGGCCGCTTGACAGATTGAACTGTTGACACCATGTGTAAAATGTCTTACCGATGATATGAAAATAATGGTATCAACATTTGTTTAGTCGTTAAAATGACTTGAACATATCTGATATTTTTGACCGAAAAATAAACGGCAGAAAATAACTGTTATTTTCGACCGATAAAGTAAAAGTCAAAAGTAGCTGTTATTTTTGCCCAAAAAACTATAAACTAAAACTAAATAAAATAACTTTTATTTTTGTAGGAAAAAAAAAGAGATAAAAGTTAATATGTGACACTTTCGATAAAAACCATATTCGGTACGGTCCCTGGATGCAAATATTGAATCAACAGATTATTATTCCATTTCGTATTGATTGAATTTCTTTTCAGATACTTTCTCTCTCTATTTCACACTAAAATCTCTCTTATTTCTTATTGTTAAAGAAGTTTCACTTCTGCCACGTATACGTTGCTACACGCGAGTTTTTTTATTTTATGTTTTGCAAAAACTGTTTTTTTGAAAACACACATTTTCTAACTAATTTGTAGGACTATTTTACTGTTGGAATTTTTTTCCAAAAATATTTGATCTGCAGCGCATTACTTTAGACATAATGGGCATAATGGGTTAGACATGTTCCTAAGTAAAATGTGTAAAAAAATCCTTTACAAAATAAAACTTTGAAAATCGTGTAAATTGAAAACTTTTTACATTTTTGCCCACAAAATTGTGCAAAAAAGTAATGAAATACGAAGTAAATAATACGAAGAGAAAGAAAATTTTAATAAAAAAACAAATCAATTTTACAACTTTTTACAAGCGTGAACGTTTGTTACAAATTTGATTAAAAGTACTATCATCAGTAGAAGATAATGAATGGAATGTTAGTGAAAAAAGCTTTTTTTTAATCGTGCGAAACTGAAAATTTCGAGTGAAAACTTTTGTTTGTGAACGTTGCTATTAAAACTCATAAAAATTGTGAAATTTTACATCAAATCAATAAATTCTCATATTAAGCAAAAATTTATTATGACTTTATCACGTGGTTATTGCTTCAATTAACAATTTGGTATCATAATTTTTATTATTTTTTGTGCGACCTTTTTGATTGTAAATGTTTATTTATTCTTAGATACGCAAATGTCGCTAATTAATTATGTTTGTATGTTTCTCAAAAATAAATAAAATATTCCGTTATAAACTGTAGTAAATTTTATTTTTCTATCTTCAATGAAAATGCTTGAAGTATATGAAATCATAGCACGTGAATCAGTTCTACGAATGTCGGCTGTACATCACAAGTTGTGCACGTTTTAATAACTCTTCAGAGGTTGAACGCGTGATAGGCACACCTACAACTAAAGTGTTACAAGTGATAACCTAAAAAAAACAAAAAACAAATACTTAATTAACTCATAAAAACTACATATTCTTTATGGTTATATCGTAGTTAAAAGATTGTTTGTATTTCTACATCTGAGATTGTATTTTATTGAACAGTTAGTTCTCACGTGAACTAGATATATTAAATCTCATTTATTATTGCAAATATTATAATTATTTGTAGAAAATTTACAAGCTGCAATTATGTTATAAAATATGCACAAACATTAAATGTTGAGCAACAACTGCTTTTCAACTAAATACAAATAACGATTCACCACCCACCCCCGGTTCGGTAAGACAGACTGCACTCATTATCGTCAACGCCATCGTTATTATCATTTAACCTGTTGCAGGTTACAGCTTTGCGCTTCTATGAGCTGCAGCTGTATCTATGTATGTCTGTAGATATAGATATGTATATTCTTATTCGTAACAGAAAGTATCTTTTTGCTAAGTTTAAATAATTTTGTTATTTTTGTTATGCCTACATTATATATTTTTATTATTGTGTGTTGTTGGTTTTTTGTCAAGCTTTAAATGTGTTCTTAATATACGAGCTGTTATAAAACTGACGATCGTGTCAGTTCGTGATAAATCGTTAATATAACGGAGCTGGGAGTTATGACCAGGTCGTAGTTGCTTCGAAACGCTTGAGTCGCATTCTACAAAAATTTCTTAATACCGCAAATAAATTGCTCGCTTTTTGCAACGTGATAAATATAGTGTTTAGATCGAATAGTTTTTAGTATTTTTATAACTATTGCTCTTGAAAGTTATTCAAATCGATTAAACTAACGCTTTTTATTTTTTGTTTTTTTTTTTTTTGTTTGTGCTGCTTTAAGGTTAACAGAGTGCTTATTTGTGTTTAAATTAAAAAAAAAAATACTTAATAAACTGAATCAAAATGTTGTATTATAAATGTTTGCTTATTTGTGTGTTATTTGTGGATGCATCGCATGTTTTTGCCGCAACTATTGTTCCGCCGCCACTGATACAAACGCTGAATGCCACCAATTTAGGCCCTGAATTTATATCCATTAATTCGGAGGAAGTAAAATCAAAAAGCAACAGTCCAGCAGACTCAGCTAAGGCGAATTCAGACAATGAAGATCTGGAAGGTGAGGATGATTTGATGGTGATGCCATCAAATGTGTTCAATCATTGTAAAAAAATACGTCTTTGAAATTTATGTTAAACGAAAACTCAACTTGCATAAAAATTTAATAACAACTCAAGCCAATTTAATATTTTATTAAGCCATAATTTTAAATCATTTTATTTTAACAGTTTATATTGAAAGTTGTAACAAAATGTTTGTATTGTTTTATAAAACGACCTTGAAAATCATTTGTTTAATCAGTCAATCGTTTTAAATTAAATTATTACAATTTTTTCCCATATAATTCTGCCTAATATGTAAACTGAATTTTTTTTCTTCACTACTCTTTAGACTGATAATTATTATTGGTGCTGTTATTAGCACCAGACAAGTTTTATAACTTCAATTTGAGAGAAAAAGCAATTTTATTGCAAGTGTGCAAAGCTGCAAATGATTTAAAACTAAAGATTAAAAATTTGAAATTTCTGTTTGGCATCAGAGACAGGGCCGTAGCTAGGACTGTGATACGAAAAAATATGAAAATACTTAAAAACAAATTATACAATAGAACTTTCGAAATTATTTTTTAATATAAATGATAACTTAAAAACACCGTTTTCGGTTTTGGTTCATAGCTCCTTGTAAAATACTATGAATTGATATTGATTGTTCGCCGCTCCTTTATAACATTGCTGTGAAATTTTTTTTCGCATTGAAAATTACGAAAAGCAACAGAAATACCTATAAATTTTTGCTATATTACGGTACTGAAGAACTCAATTCCTAGTTTGTATTATCAGGGATGTTCACAAAACTAACTAAGAACAACGAAAGCAAATTTTTTTGTAAAAATTATACATAATATAGCAGCACGTCTATATAAGTAGTTATTAGTGGTTAAAATAATATAAAAACGTTTATTTACAAATTAAATTTCTTCCTTCACGGTTAAAAATCTTGGACTAAATTTTAAACTTTTTTGGATTACATATAGGACACGACCAAAAAAAGATTATTTTTTAATCCAATGAAAAGTTTTAAATTATTCAATCCAAAAAGGATTTATTTTTAATCCGCAAAAGGTTTAAAGTTTCTTAATCCAAAAAGGAATAATTGTTAATCCACAGAAAGTTTAAAATATTATAATTCAAAAAGGATTAGATTTTAGTCCAAAAAAGTTTAAAATATTGTAATCCGAAAAGGATAACTATTTAATCCACAGAGGCTTAAACACTGCTTACTGTAATAATGTATATAATAATATTTTGGTTCAGATTTCAATAAACAATTTGTTTCATTTAATTAAATATGAATTCCACTGCGACTGCTGCATTGTAATTCAGCTATTGTAATTCAAAAATAAGCTTAAACTTAAACTTTTTCGGATTAAAAAAAATTAAACTAAAATATGGAATAAAAAATAGTACTTTTAGGATTAAAGATTCCTTAAACCAAAGTTTGGATTAAAAACTAGTCCAAAATTTTTATTTTGGTCTAAACGTGCTCAAGACCTATTTTTTGGTATTTGGTATGTTTACAAAAGATAAAGTCTGAAACAGTCTGAGCCACGTTACCAAAGAAATCTTGCCGAAAAAGCCAACCAAATACATATGACAAACCGTAAAATAGGAGATATAGCCTGATCAATCTTTCTTTGGTGGCAACATTTAAAAAAAAAAGGTTTAATGAAGGCATACCTAAAACAAAGAGCTAAAGATGCAGTTTGATCCCTAACCGAAATAAGGTGAAACTTGATTTTTGATCACCAATTTAGTCCAATTTTGGTACATGGTACATGTTTAATTGCCCGTTACAAAAGAGAAGAATATTTTTTAGTTTCATTTTTCGATGCGCAGTGAGAAATTATTTCTATAGCTAGACATTTTTTTAAGCGAAATTTTTTGTACTGTTTGCTGAACTTTATGTTTTTTTTTAGTGTTTTTTTTACTGTTTTTCTATTAATTTATATGCGCAAACATTCAGAACAAATGATCGCACAAGTACGGTGTTTCACCGACGGCCTACAGCAACCTGCATCTTGAGAGAGAAATCAAATACAAATTACATAAAAAATAAATTATTTTCTCTAGAAAAAATTGTGAAGTAAAATTTGGCTAACAAATTATTTTTTTACGCCCCCTTTTTTTCAATTTTGATTGGTTGATTTTGAAAAATAATATTCAGTACTTCCACAGCGCAGTTGCGAAGAACAACAAAATTCAGGAATATACAATAATTTTTTTTCATATATTTTGCTGCTCAGTGAATTTTCAATTTTATTTTGAATGTCGACCAATCAGAATGAAGAACACTCTCAAAATTATTTTCTTATTCTCAAACATGCGCGCAAATGTTCTTCTCTTTTGAAACAGACTATAATCATGATATAATTACTCCAAAATAGTATTGACGTTTCTGTTGTCAACGAACCGCTGTCAAAAATTATAACAAGAAAGAGAGCGCTCACAATCCGTCATAGCATATAATTAATTTTCACTGGTCACATTCAGCGTACCCAACAGTTGGCAACTGTTAAGTCAAAACTTGATGCACATAAATATGAAGTTGCGTATTAAAATGCATTTAAAAATAGAACATTTTTAATTTGTCGGTAAAATTTCCATTCGTTTTTGATACAGAGCTTGATATATCATAAACTTGACAATTTTTCTGAAACTTCAATACCGATAACAGCACTCCCCGATGTGTTCCTGTCACAACAGTTGACACAGCTGAATGTATCCAACGCATATAACAACGAACAGCTGTTTTTGACAAGAGTTCGTTTACTTGTAGCTGAGAGAATCAACATTTGTCAACACTACCTGTTAAAATTATTATATCATGGACTATAATTAAATTTTATAGAAAGTGATTTTAGAAGTGAAACTTCTTTGGCGGCGAGTGAAATTTCAAGGTCCTTTTTCGTGACGCTAGGCTAACGTTTTCAATTTATATGAAAATTAAAAAAAAATTACTGCCGCTGCCGAGAATTGCACCCCGAACATCGTTGCTTATGAGCCGGAATCTATACGTTTACGCATTACGCAAAATGCATTTTTACGAAACATCAGTGTATTTTGGTGAATCTACAAAGAACCAATCCCCAAAAAACCTTCAAAGAGTACTATGCAAATGCAATCCAGCATTCAAAAAGTAACAATTTTGAAAAGACATTCGAAAGCAACTAAAACACCAACTGAACTAAAACAATTACCGAAAATAACTGTTATTTTACAATTTTCAAATGAAAAAAATTGTCGAAAGACTTTTTCAAATATACCATTATGTTACAAATGTCCTCAACCTCACGAATATTAAGTCGCTTTTAAATTTGAAACTGATTCTTTAAGAGTTAATTTCTTGCCTAGTATATTTCGAGAAAAAATAAAGGTTACTTTTGACTTTTATTTTATGTGTTTTCTTAAAGGCCGCTTGACAGATTGAACGGTTGACACCATGTGTAAAATGTCTCACCGATGAGATGAAAATAATATCAAAATTTTTTTATCGGTAAAATGACTTGAACAAATATAAATTACCTGATATTTTTGACCGAAAAATAAACGTCAGAAAATAACTGTTATTTTTGCCAAAAAAAACTATAAGGCACAAAAAACTGTATTTTTGTCGGAAAAAATAAAAATTAAGAGATAAGAGTTAATATGTGACACTTTCGACAAAAACCATATTCCATACGGTCCCTGGATGCAAATATTGAATCAACAAATTATTATTCCATTTCGTATTTCACACTAAAATCTCTCTTATTTCTAACTGTTTAAGAAGTTCCACTTCTGCCACGTGTACGTTGCTACACGCGAGTTGTTTTTTGTAAAAAATATTTATTTTTGAGTGAAGGAAAATATTTATTATAAAATTTCTTTAAGTGTTGACGGTATATTGCAATACCAAAATGGTTATTCATGATAAAATATTATTTTAACCACTAAACCTAACATAAAATTGAAAGAATTAAATTTGAGTTGCATGATAGTTATCTTTAAAGTTAATAAAGATATTTTTAAAATCAACATATATTCACACAAAAATATTCTTAAGTAATTCTAAGTGATTCTAAAGTAAGGAAAAAAATAATTTTACAATTTTTTTTTATCCTATTTCCTGGCGTTAGTTTTTGGAAAACAATTGAGTTTCTTTAAGCAACTATTTATTTATAAAGAAATTTTTTTAATGGTCACTGCTTAAGAATTAACACTCAGTTTAAGAAATTTACAAGACACTGTAAGATGATGGTTTCAATATGACGTAGTTCGATTCGAAAAATTTTACATAAAATTATAAAATTTTAAACACAAAGGGTTTGAAGTAGTTTTCCTTAAATATATGCGTTCCGAGAAATATATGCTAAATATCTGTATATTTTTTTAGAGGTTAAGATAAATATTTATTTTCCTTTTATTATTTATTATTTTTATTTAATTTTTAATTAAAACTATTCGCCGTTTGCGATGGTTATGAGTTTTAAGTCATATCTCAACAATTTTAAGTCAGCCAGGAAAAGAACTCAAAATATGTACCTATATAGAATTTTTTTTCTTGACCATGAAATTTTGTATTATTAATAAATTGTTAATTTTTTATCTATCATAATCTGGCTTAATATTGTAATCAAGGATTTTTTTAAATTCTTGCTATGTACATTCAAAATAAATGTGTTTTTAATGTCAAAGTAATATCAGTCGTGATAATTATTTTTTATTTTATTATTTACTAGTATAGAGGCCAGTCATACGACGGGTCGTATTCAAAATAAATATGTAGCAGACGATATGACATTTTTCATTCACCTCAAATGCTGTTTTGTTCCAGTCGTCGTCAATGTTTCCTTACTGATAAATATAAAATAAATTTTGTGTGCATACTTTTAGGCTAACAATTTTTTCATATAAAAGCACTGTAATAGTGAAATAGGTTCTGGTCCAGGCTTACATGTTCAGCCTTAACATAGCAATAACAACTATAACAATTTGAGCAATATAGAGCACGAAGCAGGAAGCTTGTCCTTTATATATTAAGATGATAATGCAGTAAACTTATATAGATACCTTTTTTTTAGTTTATAATTCTTAAAAAACATATTCTTTAAGAATTATATTTTGAGCTTTATGCCAAATAATTCATGAAGTAACAGGCTTGCTACAACAACAAAATTCTTTGCAGAATAACCGAGCAGACTAGACCATGGTTTCGTCGGACGCTACTCCGACTCATCAGTAGTCTCTGTGGTTCATGCAGTCCACTAACTTTGAGAAGCTGATAAGTGCAACTGCCGTAAAACCAAAATGGAATTACCCAGGCACTTTTTACTTTATCAAAGCAGCGTTTTTCTGCTCTTTTGCTAGTCGCAAAATTTCGAAAAGTTGACTGCATTGATTCAACATTTTGTTGGTATTAAACCATAGAAGACGCGAAGAAGGTTTTTTTGAAAGCACATTTTTATTATATGTAATGATAATTCTTATCATGTTTTCGTAGGCCGTGCTCGCACTAGTTCACATGCTTTATAAAATTGTGGCATTTTAATTTGTTAATATTAGTTTATAATTCTTAAAAAACATATTCATAAACACATATAGATAAATTTGACTTCTTATGATATAAAAAAGCCATTTTCGTGTTTTATTACTATAATTTAATTAGAACCTTTTTTATGAGATTCTTTATTACCAACTTACATTTTATTTATTTTTTTAAGAAATTAGAAATTTTAAGTTTTTCTCTAAAAATATTTCAATGTTTTATCTTTATGTCAAGTTTTTTAATGGAATATATCCCTGCAAACATTTTTAATCGCCTGAGAATCTCCAACGAATCGCTTGGAAGATGAAACGATCGCCGGCGAGCTCTTCTGAGAGTCTTCCGGGAATCGCCGAATGTAAGCAGCTGAGGCCATAAAAGCGATTCGCCGGGAAGATTCGCCGGCGAATCGCCAAGAGGAGTCTTAAGCGATTCGCCTGGAAGATTCGCCGATGAATCGCCGAGAGGAGTGTTCAGCGATTCGCCAGGAAGAGTCGTGAACGATTCGCTGAGAGGAGACTTAAGCGATTCGCCAACGAATCGGCAGAAGGGGTTTTTGTTTATTGCAGAGCATCGTTGTTGAATGTTAAAAGTTGTTGCATGTTTGAACTAGCGGGCTCTTCAGATGTTGTTTTGTCCCAGTTTCATGAAGTTTTTTAAAAGTCGAATTTTTTTATTAATTTTAACTATTTTTCAGAGCCTGCTTCATATTACAATGATAGATTTTGAAAGCTTTTAAAAAGCAATCTTCCAACGATCGCCGGAATGAGCGAAGGAAGATTTTGAAATTTTTTTGAATAGTGCATTCATCCCTTGGGCGATCAAAAAGCGATCCATCTTCCAACGATCGCCGGAATGAGCGAAGGAAGATTTTTAAATTTTTTGAGAATCGCGCATTCATCACTTCGGCGATCGAAAAGCGATCAATCTTCCAAAGAACCCTTAAGCTAATCGCTAGCGCGTCGCCAAATGATCTAATCTTTCAATCGTCTTCCAAATGTTTGCAGGGATAGAGTTTTTCTGTAGGGGAGCATGACCACCTGCTGAACAAAAAGTAGGCGCACCTGCTACACAGTGTTTAGGACGGTCTATTTCGGAAAGGATTTTTTTCATTCTTGATTTTTACAGCGATTTTTTTGGGGGTCGATTTTTGAGACTTTTGCCAGATCAACCGAGACAATTGTAATTTTTGAAAATTTAAAGTTCAATTTAAATTTCTTGGTAGCTATTAAACTAAGCTTTCAAACGAAACTAACAGCTCCGAAAAATTATGTTTCAAACCAAAGTAAGTGTCTCTAAACGCAACTTGTTCAGCAGGAGGGCATTCTATATATAGGATATAAGATAGATATATAAACAAAAAATTTTAGGGTTTTAAGTATTCTTTTATAATTTAAATAGTCTTTGCTTATAGCATACATTGTTTTTATCAACATCTGCAAAGTTCTTCTCAGCTTCACAAAATTGAAAAAGAACCAGGAGCAGTTGGTGTTTTGAGTAGAGGTTTTTGAGTTTTTGGCGAAAGATTGTGAGTTTGCATTTGTAAAAAACTGGATTTCATTGAAAGCAGTGATTCAGATGCAATGAGAAATCTGCTAAAGATATATCAGTTTGTATGCTTTCTAATTAATAGTTTTTCGACTGAAATACTCACGATTTCTCAAATATATATCTACTCACTTTACCATAAAATACTCACGTTTTTTTTTATATATCTATAAGCTGACCCATCTTTTCGGAAATGTTCTTGAATTGAAGATTTTCTTGTTTTGACCGAAGCTTTTTTGTCAGATGATCTGGCATTCCTAAACATTCAAAGGCTCGAATGCAGAAATGCAAAGGGGATATTATCTTCATCTATGTTGCGCACGATAACTGAATACTGTTTCATTTCATTTAGAGTGAAAAACTAAACTAGGGTTTTGCACTTTGATGGCAAAACAATAGGTTGTTTTAACCATTTTGCATGTTGTTGGAAGAATTTTGGGTAACTTTTCTTACTATTCTTCCATTTGGTTTTGATTTTCTAATTTAGATTAATTGCAAGCTTTTTCAATTCTCTGTTAGAGCTCTCAATATCGTTTTGATAAGCAATAATCTGCACAAGGAAGTGATGAAATTTTTAACGAGTTTTTTTTAATGCGAAATTTTTAATGAAAAAGTATTCCATATCCCTGTGAAGAAAATGCAGTTCTAGTACAGCTTTTTTAAAGTAGAAGGTTTAAAATGTATAAGTTAAGAAAAAGTTAAGTCTCATAAATGGTTTAAAATGAGTTAAGTCACATTGCTAATTTTTTTTTTTTTTTTTTTTTCTTTTGTGATATACAATAAAAATATTTTATTAACTTAACTTTATTTTAACTTCACTTTAAGTGCAACGAAATTTAATAGATTTCAATAATTTAAAAACATTTTTTACAAAACGTGTCTGTATGTACGAGTTTGTACGTACGTATGAAACTATTTGTTGTAGGTGCTTATGTATGTACAAAAGTACATGCTTTCAGATCAGTAACACATTTTAAAGCATTTACTAACAGTTTGCATACCCACATTCGTCAAAATAAACACTAGTTAAATGCACGTTCGAAATTATTTTAACGTCTGTGTCATTGACCTTGACCAAAACTAAGGTTAACACTTGCTTGCCTATTAAACGTTTTTTGAATATAAATCATTCAATTATTGTTAGTGCAAACGGAAATATTTATAGTTATGTTCTAATTAAAAAATAAAAAAAACAATACGCTATTTATTTCTTTTTTTTTTTTTTTTTGTTTTGGGGGAAATACAAAAGAAGGTGAAAAACTTAACATTAAATAAATTGTTTAAGTTTACAGTTGACGTTAAAACCTTGCTATATTAGCTGGCTATTCTGGCCGACCGGCCTTACACGAGCATGTAGATGTAACAAAAATAATCACTGATTTCTTATTATCTTGTCTGAAAACACGTTTCAGAGTTAGAGATAAAGTGTATTTAAATTTAAATAAAAATTACAAAGTCAGATCAAGAACTTGAAAGTACTTTACAAAATCCGACCAATAGTAATTTTCAATAGAAAAGGGTTCCCTGTATTTCCCAGAAAACAATAGAAATACGATGGAAAATAAATTGAATTTGTGAGGCACTAGCGATTCACCGTAGCGATTACGTTAGTTTAGGCGCAGTTCATGAAAAATTTTCAAAATCTTCCTTCGCTCATTCCAGCGATCGTTGGAAGATGGATCAATTTGCGATCGCCCAAGCGATGAATACGCCATTAAAAAAATTTCAAAATTTTCTTTCACTCATTCCGGCGATTGTTTAAAGAAGGATCGCTTTTCGATTACCCAAGAAATGAATGCGCAATTCAAAAAAACTTGTCAAGACCTTCTTACGTTCACTCCGCCGATCGTTGGAAAATGGATTTTGAAAATTTTTTTTTTAATTGCGCAATCCTTTCCTGTGCCATCGAAAAGTCATCCATCTTCCAATGAGCACCGGAATGGGCGAAGGAAAATTTTGAAAATTTTTGTGAATCGCGCAGTCATGGCTTGGATGATCGAAAAGTGATCCATCTTCCAACAATCGCTGGAATGCGCGAAAGAAGATTTTGAAAATTGTTCGTCAATTGCGAATTCATCGCTTGGGCGATCACACGAATAAGCAAAGAAAAATTTTAAAAGTTTTTTTAATTGCTTATTCATGTATTGGGCGATTGAAAAGCGATCCATCTTTGAACGACCGCCACAATGAGCGAACGGAGATTTTGAAAATTTTTCGAGAAACGCGCATTCATCGCTTCGGTAAACGAAAAGCTATCCATATTCAAATAGCTGGTGCAACGCCAAATCAACTATTTTTCCAATCGTCTTGCAAATGCTTGCAGGGTTACTCTGCTTAACAAGAAAAATTTTAGAATTGTCGAAAAATGCTAGATCAATTCGATATTATTCTATGCTTACCACTTCACCCACTGAATTTTTTATATGATGTAATAATTAACGAATAGTTGTTGATAATGAGTTTTTTCTTTATATTTTCAGATGCTGAATACTGGCATAAGATCGCTTTGAAGCAGTTAGACAAAACAATAAAGATGGCAGTTAAATCCGAAGAACACGCCTACAAAAAGAAGGCGAAAAATATTATTATATTCATTGGCGATGGTATGGGTGTAACGACTATAACAGCGGGTCGGATTTACAAGGGTCAACAGCTGAAGCATGGCAACGGTGAGGAAGAAATGTTGGCCTTCGATGAATTTCCCTACACGGGCTTGGCAAAGGTAGAAACCTCAAAATAATCATCTAATTAAAGTATTTACTTATATCTCATTCTTAAACGCAGACCTATAATATCGACAAGCAGGTACCCGACTCAGCTGGCACCGCAACGGCCATGTTTTGTGGCAGTAAAACTGACTATGGTGCCATTGGCATGGATATGACACGCAACAAGACAGATTCTACGCAAGGTCGTTTGCGCTCCATTATGGATTGGGCACAGGACGAAGGCAAGCGAACAGGTATTGTCACCACCACACGTATAACGCATGCCACACCTGCTGCGACTTATGCACGCGTCTATCATCGCGACTGGGAGTGCGACACGGAGGTACCACAAGAATCCGTGGGCAAACATGTGGATATCGCACGACAACTGGTTGAAAATGCACCAGGCAATCGTTTCAATGTCATCATGGGTGGCGGTCTTTCGCCCATGGGTGCTCTTAACAAGAACGAGATACGAACCACAAATTTCCAGGGCAGCACCGAAGAAATTTGTACACGCGGCGACAATCGTAATCTAACACAGGAATGGCTAAATCTAGGCGATGACAATGACAACCGCGTCTTCGTGCAAACACGTGAACAACTGAAAAATGTCAATACAAAACAGGTGGATCACTTGATGGGTCTTTTTCGAAATAATCACATAACCTACTCTGTGGCGCGTGAAGAGGGTGAACCTTCGCTCAAGGAGATGACCGAAGCAGCCATTGAAGTGCTAGAACGAGGAGACACGTCCAAGGTAACTAGCTCAATCCCATAAAACTGCCATGTTTGATAAAAAAAATTGTAATTCTATTCCAAACAGGGTTACGTCTTAATGGTCGAAGGTGGTCGCATTGATCAGGCTCATCATCAGAACTATGCTCGCGCTGCTTTGCATGAATTATTCGAACTCGATATGGCTGTCGAAGCGGCGCTCGAAGCAACAGACGAAAAGGAAACTCTTATTATTGTCACCGCAGATCACTCACATTCGGTAACATTGAATGGTTATCCAAAACGTGGAGCTGATATACTGGGTTTTGCCAACAAAGATGACGATGACGATCTTATGGTGTACGAAACTCTCACGTATGCTAATGGACCCGGTTATTGGGATCATCTGGCGAACGGCAGTCGTGGCAATGATTCATCGATTTTCTGGTATCCTGTAGAACAGCTCAGTTTGGAAAAACGCAACGCTGCTACTTATCGTCACTTGGCAACGCTACCACTCAAAGACGAATCGCACGGTGGTGAGGATGTTATTGTCTTCGCAAATGGACCTGGCTCTAGTTTGGTGCGCGGTGTATTTGAGCAGAACTATTTGGCGTATGTTGCGAGTTATGCTGGCTGTATGGGACCAGCCAAGGAGCACGATGCCACTTGTCGACAGCGAGACAATCCAAATAATGGTGTAGCCCCATCGGTTGCGTCATCGGTGTCCTTAATGTTCCTTACAATAGTATTAAGTCATTTAGTCTAATGCAAGTATTGAAGTTATTAATATTTAGCAATTTAAGAGACAAGATTGTTAAAAATTTAGAAAATAAGCAAGAAACTAGTTGAAGTTATCGAAAGTTACTGTTAAATATTTAAATAAATTAGCTTAATTACAATTGGCATTTTTTTCGCAATAGTTTGAGAATCAGTTGAAAATTTCCTTGAGAAAGTAGTTTTGAGAAGCACAGGAGCAGTTCAAAAACCAATTGAACTCACTCGAAGCACTTGAAGTGTAAAAAAGTTCTGGAAAATTGCCTCAGAGAATCACAAGAATTATAAATGTGCAAGCTTAGTTTAAGAAGCATTGATGAGTTAAAATATTAAAGATCTTGTCATGTGCCTCTGCTTTGTGCGCACAGGTATGATGAGCATCTTGTAGAGTGTCAGTTTTGTCGATCGAGAGAGGATTATGGAACCTTATCTGACTGACCATTATATATTATTATAGCATATTAATTATAATAATCTAAATCAGATTTTGGTTTGTTGGTATGTATGTGCTGGATAGACTCCTTAACTACTCAACGTACTTTTATAAAACCTATATCAAACGATTCATTGAACTACAGCGCTGAACATAGGCTATATAAATTTTGTCACGCCCCCTTTTATCGCCTACAAATCAATAAAAATTATATATTTCAGACGGTTTTGGCCGTATTAGACTAGAATTTGGTAGTTAAGTTTGTGTGCTGACTGTTGGCAACTGTACGAAAACTATATTGCCACACCCCCTTTTACCACCAATCAATAAAAATGCTATATTTCAGACGATTTTGGCCGTATTAGACTAGAATATAAATTAATCCTTATTTGATATTAACTCAATTCAACTCAAATTAGCTAAACAATGTCGGGTACTCTGCTAGTCAATGATAATTCTCCTAGGCGTGTCAACTATAAACTGTCGCCATGACCTGGTCTGTCTATGAAACTGCTTTTCTTAACAGCCGATTTTCCTCTTTTATAATATTCTTCATATTCCTTCGTCTCAGGTGTGGAATCAACGCAAGGACTCGGCTTTATTGCTATTGAAGCATCCTCTCGAAGCTGCGCTGCGTTAATGAGTTGAAGCACTTAACTATGCTGCTCTGCTGATTGAATAAAAGTAGCGTAAAAGCGCAGTGAAATAAATTATTTCTTGCTTGTTCCTCATTCCTTAATCAATTTAACACGTTAAATTTAAACTAGTAAGGAATTATTTTCGACTTGGCCGAAATTACAGTACATCCACAGCAGTGTTGAGTTATATTCGAATTTATTTAGGTTTTATTATTTTGATGTCGTCACTTTGTGTGGAAGGTAGGGATGGGTTTCATCCCATTTGGCTCATTTTCAATTGCAATAGCTCTAATACTACGGCTGGAATCGTATCGACAGACAGACAATGATTTGATTTGATGTATGCTCTCTTTCAAAGGACGCTGCACTGCCAGCAATACACCGCATGACTCAATGACTCCAATTAAAAACATAACATCGCTGTTTAATATTATATTGATACAGGAATCGAAGCATTTCAAACTATACAATGGAGCATTTCGAAAATAAAGCTAAAAAAGTAATTTTTCGCTACTTTTTTATTTATTTTGAACATTATTTTACAAAAAACTATTGTAGTATATGAGGAAAAATTAATGAGGGGAACAAATACGGATTATTAAATATAAAAGCAAGCAATCTTTCAATAATGGAAATTATTAAAAATCAAATTAAATGTTGTCACACTTTAGTAAAATCATTTGTTCACTAACAGTCTCTATATTTAAACGATGAACATATATAGCAATAAGGAATTTCAACAAAATGTTGGCTCATGACTAATGAAAAGTTATTGAGCCTAAAATTAAATCGAACTTACAGCAAACGAAATTTATAAATTTTTTTTATGAAAAGTAATTTAGACCTGGAATTGTAATAATTAATTAATGTTAGGTGAGATTTATATCAATTTCAAAACGAAAAAAAAAAATATAATTTACGCTGGTAATGAAAGCAATTTAAATAATAACAATAGTTTACAATTCTACTTAATTTTAATCATTGTCATAAAAAATGCATTATTATTTCAAGTATAATTTAGGTTATCTCCATTAATACGTTTCAAAACAAAAAATGATTTTAATGTTTATGATTTAAAAATCGTGATATGCATGCTGCCGTGATGTTATGACTGTGAGTAACTGCTAAATGCACCGAATAACAATATTTTGCGGTTTCCTTATTTTTGATAAAATTGAATGAACAGCTGTAAAGAATACTGCAAAAATTTACTCAGAGCTAGAGTTAATGCTTTTCTCGTTTTGTTGTTAAAGAATTTTTTAGTTTCATTGCAATTGAGTGTGGGATAATGGGTGATTGATTGATTGATTCCTTCAAATCTATGGAATCTGTGGTATTTTCTCGATAATGTTTTCTTCGTTAAAATTTCTAGCACAAATTCATGGACTGATATGCAACATTAAATTAGTTCACTTGCAGTAGTTCACTTCTGAACGAATTTTAAATCCTAAATATACCCGATTTAAGTAACCGATAAGTAAGTAACCGATTTTATGCGTAGAAAAACTTACCCTCAACAAATTAACTGCAACATTTAGTATCTTATTCAGCATATTTTTTATATAAGAAACAATCTTTTTTTCACTTTTTCATTTCATTTCATTTCATTGGTTTTCTTAACTTTTTTCACTGCATAGATAACAAACATATACAAGTTTTTTAATTATAAGATCGACACAATTTAAACTAACGAACATAAGTGTTGCTCTTTTTTTCTCTGAATTCAAACCATTAAAATTAAGCATATAAGGCTGCTTCTGAAGTTGTTGTTTCTTCTTTTTTTTAAGGATTCGTGTCTTAACAGTCATGTGCTTAGCCAGCGTTCGCTGGATTTTTTTCTGTAGAGGCGGCCAGCGGTTTGACTGTCAGTTTCTTTTCATCTTTCTCTGAGTCGAGTATTTTTACGCGTTGCATGCTTACACAATGTCTGAACATGCATACTTCTTCAGCACATTTTAATGTCTCACCAGGATTCGCACGATAACAAGCAATTACTCGCGCTTTTAGATCCTGACATGGTGGCAACTGATGCACTGGCGATGCATGAGCAAAACGATTGCGTACATCATTCATGGCCGAGTTGTATTCTTTCTCCAAAATTGAATCGGTTTTTTTGAGCATTTGCTCCTGCTGCGCCATACGTTCGCGCCACATGTTATCGTTTTGCTGCAATTCAATTTCTTTTTGGCGACGCATATCCAGAGCAGTCATTGTGGCGCCTGGTGCAACATGCAGATACGCTGGTGCTGGATTTTGAAAAACCATTGGTGGCGAACGGGCTGGTGGGGCCGGAACAGGTGCGGGTACATGTGCAGGTGTTTTTTTAACAGGTATCGCACGAGTTTCCTGTTGTTTTTGAGACTGTGAAGATTTTGTCTCTGCAGCGTGCTCAGCAGCGGCATTTTCTTTCACTGCAAAGTAAATTTAATGCAGTTTTATAGCATACAATTAGTTTAACGTTAAAATGTTTATTTTGCACTTGTCGGTTGCATAATCAGCTTAAATTTGACAATGAAATCATTTCCAAAGCAACTTCAACAAAACCATTGACTACATCTTTACTTACCCTGCTTTGTAATGCCCATTTTGAGACGTTGCACAACATCATCGGAAACATCGATAACTCCAGATGGATTTGGATTGTCCATGGTAACCGAACGTGGTTCAGTTGAATGTCTAGCCCCCATAGCTTCTTCTAGTCCAATCAACAGTTAGTCTAGTAACAATTATTATTAAACTGTTATTGTGACCTTTGTCGTGATATCGTTATTTACTCGAAATTATTTTACTGCCTGTATGAACTGCATTCATATATTTTCGTTTTGAGAAAATTACAAATCCTCAATCCACACTACAGACACTTTTCCTTGTCATAACTGTCAAATTGACAGCCATTGCAGGGATGTACTATTACGTACTATTATGTATTTTTTTTTTTATTTGAGGTAAGTTTATTTAGGATACGTTTTTATTATTTGAGTACTAAGAACCAAATGTTAATCAATTTGTGTTGTAATTTTTGGGTTTTTTTTTTTGCTTGATAAATTTAAATTTATTAACAATTTACTTCTCCAAAGAAATGGAAAGCTTATTATTTGTCAAAAAATTCAATATCATAAATGTGGTTGAAAATAAAAAACTAACTATTTGAAATATTTTCGACTCCTCAACTATATATTAAAAACACAATAGGGGTATTCACACTGAACTCGTTAGTTTGTTATTTGGTTAGTTGTTACTTCGTTAAATTTGTTGACTGTGAACACACCCTTATGTTTTATCTCGTTAGCCTGGTAGTTCTTATTAAATAACAGCTGATTTTGCTTTGCCGAACTAACGAAAACTTTATCAGGGTTGTTCAGTTGTTACTTTGTTACTCGGTAGTTCGATAGTTCGATAATTTAACAAAAACAAAGTGCATGTAAAAAAATAACAAGTAACAACTAACAAACTAACGAGTTCGGTGTGCATACCCCTAATATGTTTATGTTTTATGTCCTAAGTTTTGAATAAAATTTTGGGCTCTATTTATCAAAACAAAAAATTGTTCTTTATAATATATTGAATATATGAGGTATTGACATCAACGCCATCTGATCATCTAGTATTATCTAACGTAACTTTTTTGCAATTAACCAACAGGAAATATTGGAATTTATAATAAGGGTATTCATGCAAAGCGGAAAGCTTATATTTTGGGCGATTTGTTACTTGTATCACTTAGATTGTGTAAAGGTCCCTTAAAAGTCGATTGTGTATTTGCAGAAATATATTAGCTGATAACTTGTTAACAGTAAACTTTCAGCTAACCTAGACATTATTATTATATCTAATAACAATTCTTTTTATTGTCTGTTTATTGTAGCTTCGATTTTATTTGGCGAAACAACTTTACTTTGAAAAATATAAACAGCTGATTGCTGGTATAAATTTGCCAGATCGATTGCTCACCTAAATCGTAAAGCAAATCGTAAGTAATTTGTAAGGCTGATAAACTTATGCGATTTATACCATTTATAAGGGTATTGCCCATTTGCATGAATACAATTATTATATTTTTATTACATGTATATATCGGTGCAATAATATTTTTTTTTTAATTAATAAATGCTATGATATTGCAAAGTTTTTTCTTATATCGCTCATTTGCTCGAATAACGGCATAACCAAAAAACGCAACTTTTGAGTCAATGATGAAGAATTAATTATTATATCATGATTCATACTGTGTTAATTTATGATGTGTTGAAAATATTGTGTTGTATTTTTAAGTAACTATCTTACATACTCTCCGCGTGCGAAGAGGTTATGTCTTCTGTTTTCTATGTAAGTGAGTAAATTGAAAACTTTTATCGATATTTCGATATTTCGATAAAATATCGATAATCGATATTTTTTATTTGACACACATCAAGAAGCAATGTTGATCTTCGAGATATAAATCAAATTATTCGCAACATCAACATGGAAAAAATATTAGTTTTTTTTGCTCGCTAATTCGGAAACGGCATTAAATAAGATGGTTACCCCATTAAATACTTCAAAAATCATTCTTGACATACTTAAATTCTCCTTTCAAGTTTCTGTTCAAATTACATGATGAAACTGTGTGAAAGAAACTTTGTTTTTAAAATTCGACCAACAACGAAAATATGAAAGAATACCTTCAAAAAATGTTCATGAAATCACAGCCCCAGAGATTTTGTTCTTTCACTTACGTTTCCTTCTTCGCACCCTCATTTTTGACAGTCGAATGCATCTAGTCTTCTCCTTGTATAAGCCTCCTCATATAAAATTATATGCTTAAACCCACCTGCTTGCAATCCAATCTCATCCAAACTCACCTCGAACCAAGAGGGGACTTATACAATGAAACTAGTCGCATGAGACTGTCAAAAGTGAGGGTGCGGAGTAGAAAACGAAAGTGAATGAAAAAAGTCTCTCGTGCTGCGATTTCATGAAACTTTTTGACGTTATTTTTTTATATATTCTTTTATTTTCGTCGTTGATTGAATTTTGAAAGCAAAGTTTCTGCAATGCAGTTTCATCATGTTATTTGAAGATGAAACTTGAAAGAGAATTTCAGAAAATCTCATGCAACTAGTTTCATTGTATTAATCCTCTCTTGTATAATAAATCCCCTCTTATATGTAGCTTACCGCATATTGTGGCAGCACTTCAAATATAATACATGTTTTGGGCACGTTCAAAGCAGTAGTAATGATGTATTGTATAAGGAGCATAATATAGAAAATTATTTTTTTCTTGAGAAATTAACCTGTTCAATTAACTGGAAATTAACAATTTTATTCCGAATTTTGGCAGTCGAAAATTATATCCAAAGGGGATATTTTTTTACACCGATCGGTTTAAGTAAATAAATATCCGATAGGATGTTTGTTAGGTTCTTATTTTGAGTACGCAAAATTATGATTTTTAACACCGAACGGTATAATTATATATTAATCGATAGGATGTTTACATCATTTTTATTTATTCAAAAGGGTACAAAAATATTATACCAAATAAAGTGGAGGCATGCTCGAAAATCGATTAAGTTCATAAAAATTTTAAAAAAGTCGAATGAAAAAGTATTATTGTTTTATTGTATTTTACCCGAAACCGTTTTCCAGATCGACTTTTAATTGAAGTTTTTTGGTTTCACTCTTGAGAAATTTAAATTTATTTGTCAATGATTATATGATTTCAAATTTGATCTCATTTTGCCTTTCTGATTTTACACCGATCAGATAAGTTTGGAATTTCACACCGGTAGTGGAATTCCCAAACGGATTAACAACGATTTTCGATATCGTTAGCTTGCAAAACTATCATTTTATATTAAAGGGGCAAGCACAATGGCCGATATCGACAACGATTATTGTCGTTAACTTTTTGGGAATTCCTCTACGGGTAAGCGTAGTAAATTAACACCATTCGGTGTAAAAAATGTTAATATCCGCTGACCGGTGTAAATTTATTTAAGGAATTTTTAAGTGTGTATCGAATAAGCTCAACCGTTACAATTGCGTAATTTTTTCGCCACTCTGTTTTGAACTATGTCGTAAGTGTGCGCCTACTCTTTAAGCATTTTCAGCTTTATTTATCTTTAAAATATTTAGATACCTTAATAAATTTCAACTAGACGCTATTTTGCACAGAGAATTTGAAATAAATTTGTTGCCATCATTCAAATTTCATATTAACGTATTTAGTAAATTTTTTACTTCAGATACCCACTAACTATCTATATTGTTAAAAATATTATTTTAATTTATATGCATGGACTTATTTAACATACTTACATGCTCTACCATTTCAGAGAAATGAAAATAGACAAAACATTTATTTTCGACATTACATGAAAATCGTTTTTATTCGTTTCATCAATAAGAATTCGACATTTTGTTTGGTTATTATTGATTTGTATTTTATCTCTGTGTTATTTTGCATAAGTTTTAATTTGTATTTAACTGTTGTTTTAATTTTTTCTTCAACATCATATCACTTTACATAGTTTTTGTATGTTTTGTTTTTCTTTTGTTTTTCGTTTCGTATTGGAATTTTATCAGTTGTGTTTTGTTGAATTCATAAGGTGCGTTCACTTAAAGTTGCGTAAATCAATCAAGCCATGGAAAACCAGACATTTCCGTTATGTTTTTCGCAGTAATTTTTCGAAATGTACCAAGTTTATGTATATTTTTAATTCAATTACAATTAATCCATTATTTATATGTGATTGAGTGGGTTTGAGTGATGAAAAGAACGAACAATTCAATACATTTCTTATTTACTAGTTGTTTGTATATTTGTAGTGTAATCGCAAGATTTTTTTTAATATCTTTTCATGTTAATTTTTAATCTTATAGTAGAAATGTTGTTTTTTTTTAATATAATACAGGTGAGTGGTTTTGTTAATAATTCTAAATACCATTTATTTTGTTGTTATCAATGTTAAATAACATTTAGTATAGTTATTGAATATCTTGAAAACCCATCAAGAATTTATACACACACACACATGCAGAATTGTACATTATTTTATTATATAAATTTAAATTGTTGGCTTTAAATTCAATTAATTTGTTGATTTTTGTAGATTTTGCATTGATGCTGTTACTATTATAATTTATTATATTACACAAGCCGGCTTTTACAAATATATGCAGCAAATACGTAGTTATATATGGAAAAAATTGTTTAACTTTGTATTTGTATTTGTGTTTTTTTATAATTTAGAATTTTATTGACTGGACAAAAGGTTCTGCATATCAATTATTTACAATCAGAACTAATGTGGGTATCTGAATGCCAACTAAATGCATTTCAGATGCAAAATTTTTCTTTGTTACTTAAAAAGCAAAATTAAACAGACGTTTATTTGGTCTAGAACTGATTTATATAATGCGGATTAAGTAAATCTAAGGAATACATACCAAACATACATACTAAAGTAAATTAAATTTTCAAATAAAGTAATGAAAAAATTAAAAATTTAAATCCAATAAAAGTAAATTTTGAAATAAAACTCAGTGTTATGCATGTATCATTTATCACTTTAATTAGTTTTTGTTTTTTTTTTTTTGTAACGGATGTAACATATTTTACCTTAACCTATTTCATTTCACATTTTATTGTTTTGAAAATTGTAGTATATCAGCATATAATGTCTGATATATACCGATTAACTGAAGTTTTTAATTGGCTTTATTTATATTGATTAACTTATTTTTAAATAGTTAAATAAGGCGAAGAAAAGCAAATAAGGAAGAAAGCTATGTTTGTCAATCTGAACTCACAAACTTATTTGAATACCCAAGTTAATGAGGCAGTATATTCTCAATTTTTAAATAATTCTAAATGTTCAAGCATGCGATTTTAGTAAAAGTAAACGCAAAAGAGGTATTCATGACTTGGTGCTTATATAAATTTATCATTATATAGCGATAAACTCCAGCACAGATATAATTACGTATTTTGTAACAATACTTAGAATTCTGTAAATGTGCACTTACTAAAAAAGATTATAAAAGAAAAATTTTTTTATTGTAAAAACTTTTCGCCGCGACTGGGGATCGAACTCGGGCTCCGAGCATGCTAAGCCACACACTTAACATGCATGCCACGGTCACCACATTAATAAGTATTTAAGTATTTATAAATTACGTTTTTTTTAATGAATTCAATACAATGAAGCATATACCGTGTGTACATGCAGAGTTAACTCAGGTTTTACTCGTAGTTAACCCTGCAAGTAAACGAGAGTTGAGTTAAGTTCCTTACACCCAATAAAACTCCACGATACTTGTTGGATTTAGCTGAGTTATATCTGTCAAAATCAAATATAGTATTGATCATTAAAAAATGGTGGATGCAAGTCTTTTTGAGTGCTGCTGACACTTTTCTCTTAGTAAACTTGACAAGTTCTCAGGTCCTCAATTGCTGAGTTTCCATGGCGAGCTAACTCGTGGTTAGGGTTTTCGTCGAGTTTACAAAATGGCGTTGCTAACTCGAAAGTGTTCCATGCAATCGATTGTGTTCCAATTAAGAGCAAAGTACCCACAGCACTCCAACAGAATCTTGCAGCCACCATTTATTGATGAAAAATACTATAATAGATTCTGACATATAGAACTCAGTAAGATTCAACACGTTTCGTGGAATCAACGAAACTCATCGTATAGTCATCATATCATTACTATAGTCATAATATTTGAAAAACGGTATAGACTTTGCTCCAGGGAATGCTTTTCTCTAAATGTGATCCTAAAAATTCCCTAAAAATATAATCTAAAAATATATCGTTTTCAGAGAAGAATACTTTTGTATTTTTGAGTAAAGATTTGTTTTTATTGAAGAAAATACTTCGCAGTGAAAATTTTTATGACAATATTAGCATAGTACTCTGCTCGTCTGCGTAAAATTTCGCTCGCAACATTAATTTTTTTGTTGCGTGAAAATTCTGACAAATATTTTGTTGCGAAGAAATTGAAAAATTTATGAAAGCCATGCTTTACTTCTCAAAATAGAGAAAAATAAATATATAAAAATAAAATATTTACGACAAATGTTACTTTTCACTTCAAAATAAATAATCAGTTCAATTAAATTGTCGTGAAAAAATGTTGCAAGAGAAATGTTGCGAATATTTTTCACAGCGGAATAGAGTACAACTTTGACGAACATGTTGTGAACAATTTCACATACTTCACAGCTCTAGTTTTTTGTATGTAGATTCGATTGAAATTTCACATGAAACTGGACAGAGTACTAGGTACTAGAGTACTATAGGGACAATTTTTCATTTTCAAATAATTTTTCTCTATAAATGAGAATTTTTTGTGCGAGAAAAATACTTATCATTATTAGACATGAAATATATCCATTTCCCTCAAGTGAAGAAATATTTCTTTGAAAATGTGAGAATTTATTCTTAAGTCTGTTCGTTTGCGTGAAATTTCGCTGGCAACATTTATTTTTTTATTGCGTGAAAATTCTGACAAATATTTTGTTGCGTAGAAATCATAAAATTTGAGAAAGTCATGCTTTTGTTCTCAAAATAGAGAAAAATAAATATATAAAAATAAAATATTTACTACAAATGTTACTCTTCACTTCAAAATAAATAATCAGTTCAATTAAATTGTCGTGAAAAAATGTAGCAAGAGAATTGTTGCGAGCATATTTCACAGCGGAACAGAGTACTACTTAGACGAACATGTGTGAAAATTTGCACGCATATTTCAGAAATATCGATTTTTATATGGAAATTCAAGTGAAATTTCACATGAAACTGAACAGATCACTAGGCTTAATTGAAGAAATTTTATTTGAAAGAGAATATTGCTATTATCGAAAATAGAGACTGATTTTTATCGTAGAAAGATAGGTGTTTTTTTCTGAGTGTTTGATACTATTGATCAATGTAATGATACTATTTCATTAGTGGAATTCCCAAACAACGATTTTCGATGTCGTTAGCTTGTGAAAACTGTAATTTTCTATGAAAGCGACACGCACAATGGCCGACAACAACAACGGTTATCTTTTGGGAATTCCGCTACAGGTGACTTATGTGGTACTTTTTGGGTATGTTTCGGGTACATTATAGTTAAAACTATAAGTCCGATGCTCGGTACTTTTGTGTCTGAGTACTTTGGTATGGATAATACTAAAGGTAAGAGAAAAACGAAAGGTGCAGAATATATTCTTTCCTTCAAATTTTTGCGTAAGGAAAATTATGTTGCACGGTGTTTTATATAAATATTTTTTGTTATTTTGTTAATACCTTTTCTGAAGTGAACAGTTTTTGTCAAATAATGAACTTTCGATTTAATTTCAGAATGAGCAATTTTACCACTTGTCAATAAATTTACAATTGGCAATCAAGAGCATAACACTCCAAGTTTAAAATAAGGGTATTCATGTTTTAGAAAACCTTTTTCATTTAATAAAATTGAAATGAAATTTTGAAATGGATATTTGGTAGGTATCAGAATAGATCGTAAAGTATTTTCTACCAAATATCCATTTCAAATTTTCGAGTCACATAACATTTTAACTCGGAATGGAGTTGCTATTTTGTGGTGATCTGCTACTGGGAAACTAGAGCGGGCATTGTAAAAGGGGTGTGGCTCCGCCAATAAAAGACAAATTTTTTAAGTAGTGGATATAATAGCCACAGAACACAGAAACATGGCTTGGAATTACTATTTGATAATATCCTTACAATCGGAAACTAGAATGGGTATTGGACAAGGCGTGTGACTCCGCCCATAAAAAGATTCTTATATTGAATAGCTTTGGAAATAATAGTCACAGAATATTGAAACTCAGAGTGGAGTTACTATTTGTCGATGGCCTTCTACTGGGAAAACGGTACAGGCATTGAACAAGGAGCAAAGTATTGTATGTATACAATAAAATAACTTTAGTCAAAAATCTATAAATAATTAGTTTAACGCTTATCTATCATATAATCCTCCCATATTATCGTTATCTAAAACAATATCAAAGGTTGTGATGGATTATCGCTGCGTCATCAAATAGAATGCAGTTCATGTTAATCATATATATTTCGAAATTAAGAACCACTTTCATTATATAAAACCAGACAACTAGTACATAAATAAAAAATCCATTTGTCTTAGTTTACCCTTTATCGACTACAGACTACTTAGGCTGCATTTTTTATCTCAGAAAATAAATCTTTCTAATTTCTCTTTATATGAAGAATAATTTTTCATATATGTACTTGCGATCAAAGTCTCGAGTGGAGAAATCTTCTGGTAGAACAGATACGATTCTAAGGAGTAAAAGGCGCTAAAAAAAAAAACTACTAAAAAGTAGTTTTTCCACAAGAAAATACCGCCAACGCAATAATACCATGACGGACTACACTGAATTGTGTTAATTTCTTAACTATCAACAAATTAAATAGTAAATTTTTCCATTTTGCAAGTAAGGCTAAAGTTTAGTCTTCATATTAATAAATAACTTCTCTTCGCGGCTGGTTCAAGCTTTTCACTACATAAAACTAGCTCTGAATGAGTTCTTAAAATGTAGCATATTCAGATGAGAAAAATACTATAATTAAATAATACAAGCAAAATGAAGAAAGCAACTCAATGTTTATCTTTTAAAACAAAATTATAAATGTTTATTAATAAAATTACATTAATGCAAATATATCTTCTTATTTAAAGCTTATAACTAGTGTTTCCTATTTTTGCATTTCTATTTTGATGAAAGATCTGAGAAGTTATAGTTTTTTGTGGTGTTTGTTTTTGTTTTTTTTTTTTTTTTGTTTGTTTCTTTCACTTGTTACGCTCAATTTTTTTTTAAACGCCTGTTTTGAAAAGTATAATTATGCAATAATTATAAATATTATTAGAAACCTATTAAATAAAAAGAATTTGTTTGTGTTTATTTATGTATTTTAAATAATTATTATTATTATGTATTTTTGTGGATTTTTTTTTTATATTTTCTTATGTATTGTTGTTTTTTAATACTAATGCTAATAATTTTTGTTTACGAAAAAAAGTCCTAGATACTTAGCTAAATGAGGGACGCGGCGGAGTCCTTTGTTTTTGCATAAAATGTTGTTGTTGTTTTGTTCAATTAGGTTTATTATGTTTCATAGTTATTAAATTGGTTTTTGTTATATATTTTATACACTTGTTAGAATAAACGTTTTTTTAGTCATCTTGTGGTACATGAATTATTTAAGTTTTTTTTTTTATTTTTTATTAAGTTTCTATGTATAAATGATGAAATTGTTTAAATGTAAAGTTCTAAATTATTGTTTAAAAAACAAAATCAAAAAAAAAGTATTTATATATAAATATATTATGTTGAATATATTAAGTGATTTAACAGCAATAGTTATTATTAAATAAAATGCACTATTCAGTTGTGTTGTTTTTTGTTTTTTAAGAAATCGAAATTTTAAAGCTTTTTATCAGAACTAAACGAAAACTATCCTAGGACAGCTGTAAAAATTATACAATTTCATAATTTTACTGAAAAATTAAGCGACAGAGAAAACTACTTAAATTTAAAAATTAATTATTTAGTTTTAATCTTAGACAAAAATTAATTGTTGACAACATTCTTTGTTTCAGCTCAATGTCGCATGCTATTTTTATTTTACAACTGGTGAAAATCTTTAATTTTTATTTTCTCTAGCTAACTCTAAATACCGCTATAAAATGAACAAAAGTTTCACAGTTAAACCTGAAAAGTATTTAATACGAAAAAAAAAACGTAAACGTAAACGAACGTAAAATTCTTTGTTCAATTTCCTTCACAAATGATTTATAAATTTTTCTTTCATTTTAAACTCGTGAAGTTTGCTTCTGTTAAATAAAACAGAACAAATTGGCCATTTTAGCCGTTTATAGGAATTTGACCGAGCTTCTTATGATCAATTGTGTTGTGTGTGTTATTAAATTTTTTGCACAATTGACCGAGAACTAGATCTACATGTTTTACGCCGACTCCAAATGGCTAAAGTTCATGTTCTCGAGAAGCTTTACGTGGCATTTTTTACTCTCTGAGATTTGCCATTGTCTGCAGAGAGGTGACGGCCGAAGAGAAAAATTTATTTCTAATGAAAAAACTTTTGCCCGAGGAGAGGTTTGAATCCGTTGGTTCGCACGCCACACACTAAGCACGCACGACCACGGCCGACACCTTAATAATATTTGTTTAAATTATCAGTAAAGCGAAAAACTTAAAATTTCAATTCCAAAAACGAAAAATTTTATTTAATTGTAGTTAAAATTAAAATTAGTTAAACTTAAAAAAAAAAATCATAAATATACATTTCTAATGCAAATTCATTTAATATTCTATGCATTTTTACAAAGAAATCTGCATTTCGATATCATAGCTACATGTTTTTAATTGCAATTATTTCATAATCTTGTATGTTTTGTTTTTGCGCATCGAGAGTGCAATTTAAGAATAAACTAAAATTAATATTTGTATTCCTTTATATATATATATATATACGTATATATATACATGTATATATTGTTGTATATATAATGTAGTATATAGCATATAATCTGTATTAAACACCACTTGCAGGGGTTTTCTTATAATTTCTAATTTTGTGTTATATCGATTTTCATTTCAATCGATCTTCTTTCCTATCGATTTTGTTTGTTTTGCTGCTTTGGCGCAGGTCCTGACAAAATGACGATGACGAAATTAAAAATTCAATTGCTAAAACTACAGCTAAAACTACTACAATCTAGAGGCTATAGTTTAAATAGATAGGTATTTAAACAATATAATATTATTTAGCGTTTCTCACGTCGTTCACTGGCTGCACGCCGCCTACAGCGCGCATGCGAATCGACGGACGCCGTTCCGGTGTGTCGTATGGTGGGCGCGAGGAGTTCGTAGCCGCCGCCATTGAGTCGTCAATTGTCATGCCTCCACCGGTGCCGCCTACCACCATCTGCGAGCTACCACCAACCATGCCGCCGCCGCTACTCACTAATGTTTGACCGCCACCACCGCTCATCATTTGCGCACCACCGCCAACGGTCGCCACACCGCCACCCATTTGTTTTTGATTTTGTTGCTGTTGTGAGTTAGAAGCTTCGCCTTGAGCACCATCAGCGCCATCCTGTTGCTGGGCTATTGCCTGCGGATTGCGCGGTCCACCAAACTTCAATAGATTCCAATCAAACACGTAGTCATATGTAAAGCCCAAACGATGAAACAAATTGCGAAATAGTTTTCGCAAGTAGCAGTAGTCAGGACGTTGTTCGAAATGCATCTGGCGGCAGAAGTTCAAATAGTTAACAAATTCACTGGGAAAACCTTTGCACAGCGACATAATCGTCGTTGAGAGTTTCTTCTCCGAAATACGTTCGTATTTCTGTCGTTTGTTGGCAGCCTTCAGTCCTTGCCATGGCAGTGCGCCCAAATTAAAATACATCAGCACGTAGCCGAGCGACTCAAGATCGTCACGACGCGACTGCTCAATACCAAGATGCGTGTTGATAGACGCATAGCGTGCTGTGCCAGTGAGATTTTTGTTTTCCCGATAGGGTATGTGCTTGAGGGAGCGTGTATCGCGGAACTTTTTCGCCAGCCCAAAGTCGATAATGTACACTAGATTGCCCTTCTTGCCCAGGCCCATAAGGAAATTGTCCGGTTTGATATCTCGGTGGATGAAATCGCGTGAATGTATGTAGTCGATACGCGATATCATTTGGTCGGCCAGAAGCAACACGGTCTTTAATGAAAAACGGCGCGAGCAAAAATTAAACAAGTCTTCCAGTGATGGTCCCAGCAGTTCCATGACCATCACATTGTAATCACCTTCAGAGCCGCACCAAATGATGCGCGGTATACCAATGCCACCCTGCATTATTTTGTAGAACTTGGACTCAATGTGTAATTGTGGATGTTTGGTGCGTATGCATTCTAGTTTAATGGCAACCTCTTCGCCTGTGTTGATTGTTGTGCCCAGATAAATGTCGCCAAAAGAGCCGGAGCCGATTTTCCGACCCAAACGATATTTGTTTCCTACACGCAACTCCATCTTGAATGAGTTGCGAGTTGGTTGTGAGTAAGGTGCGGTGAGTGGTGGTGGTGGTAGTTATAAGTGGCTGTGTTGTTATTTATATTTAAATGTTTGCTAAAAATATAAAAATTTTCATAACTTTTGTTTTAAAATGGATATTTTTCAAAGAACTTACCTGAGTCAAACAGACAAAACTATAAGAACTGGTTGGTGTTTATAAAACACGGTTTTAAAATTTGAAATCTGAAATGAAGAATAAATTTTCTTTTTAAGTAAGTTTGCATTTAAAATAAATATTTAATTATAACTAAGCAAACTAAATAAATAAAAATAAGAGTAAATAAAAATTCATTAACTTTTTTTCTTTCAATAATTTAATAAGATAAGGTTATCTAGGTATTTGACAAACTCTTATTTTATGTAAAAAAAATGTTCTCGTTCAAAAATTAATGACATTCCGGGTTTTGTGGTCTCCTCCAAAAAAAAACTAATATTTCAGTGCTTTGTTGCATTTTGTATGTGTTTTTAATATTTTAGTATAAGCAAAAAAAAGTATACATTGTGAAGTTGCAGAACTTATATAAATCATCTGAATATTGCTTCGAAATAAATAACTAACAAACATGTAGCAATTAAAATATCTTAAAATATATTGCACTAAGATATAGTATGATATTCAACCAGCTGAGAGCTTCTGTATTATCAAGAAGTCGCTCTTAAGGGTATACAGTTATGGTCAATAAAATAGAATCAAATATTTTACTGATTATAATTCTTTAAAAAATCAAGAAGCTTGATCCAAAGCCAAGTGAAACTTTTTTTTATTTTTAAGTTTCTTTTCCATTTATTTAAGAACTATTTGAAAAGTAAAACAAGTCACGTATTCCAAAGTACTACTTTTGAAAGGTCAGCTTTAAAATTCAACTGACAATAAAATAGAATCATTTAACTAGAACTTAAAATAAAACCATTTAATGCATAAAAAAGTAAAACTATATTAATATTTCGTTGCACAACGTTTATTTGCAAGTACAGCGGCACATCTTTTTGGCATGGATTCTACCAGGGTATTGCAAACATTATCTGGAATGGAATACAAGCTTCTTTTACTTTTTCCCAGAGCTCATCCTTATTTTTTGATTTAATGGGTCCCAACTTTTCCTTGACAATCTTCCACAGATTTTCTAACGGATTTATATTCGGCGACTGCGCGGCCTCGTCATAACATCGATTTTAAGTTCCTGTAACCACCCTTTAACAACACCCCAAGTATGTTTCGGGTCATTGTCGTGTTGGACTGCCATATCAAAGACATATTCCATTCTTCCTCCATGCTTAAATGATTTTGTGGTATATCTAGGGTTCATTTCAGCATTTTTTGATCGTCTGACCCAGACCGTTCCATCATTTCCAATCATATTTATTTTGGATTCATCAGATTACAATATTTGTCGCCACTTTTTTCCATTTTCTTCGCCAGTCCATCGCAGTCTTTTTTGCTAACTGAATCCGATTGCTTCGATGAATTTTGTAAGCATTGGCACTTTTCGTGGCACTCTACCGAAGAGATTATTCTCTAAGTATGGCGAACCCCAGTTCGTGAAGAAATACCAAGAGAAATTCCTTCTGTTATGGCTGCAGAAGACTTGAAGGGATTTAACAAAATCTCAATGTAATCATCATCCTTTGGTGTTCTTTAATGTGGACGGCTCCGCAGTTCGCAATCTTTTGAAGACTTAAGAGCGGTAAATACGAATTTTTGGGATCGATTCACTATTTTCGCAATTTTTCTTTGAGTGAAACCATTCTTAGATCACGGTGGTGACCGTGGCATGCAGGTTAAGTGTGTGGCTTAGCATGCTCGGAGCCCGGGTTCGATCCCCAGCCGCGGCGAAAAGTTTTTTTCAATAAATAATTTTTCTGATCGGTCACCACCTCTCTGCAGACAATGGCAAACCTCAGAGAGTAAATAATGCCATGTAAAGCTTCTTGAGAACATGAACTTTAGCCGTTCGGAGTCGGCATAAAACATGTAGGTCCAGTTCTCGGTCAACTGTGTGCAAACATTTAATAACACACACAACACAATTGATGATAAGAAGCTCGGTCAAAGTCCTTTCAAGGGCTGAAATGGCCAATTTGTTTTTTGTTTTTTTTTTTTTTTTTTTGTTTTTTGAAACCATTCTTATGCATAAGCGTTCTTCATCTGACCAGTGTTTTCCTCGACCTATTGCTCTAAATTTACAGTTATTCTGTATTTAATAATCTTTTTTTGAAGCTTGTGGATACTTACAATTGTTATTTGCCAAGAAATTTACTTCTTAATAAAGTTTGTCTTTTTTGATTCTATTTTTTTTTTTCACAATACTCAACGCGTGTTTTTCACGAAATGTTCAATTAAATTTAACAGTTGAGTTCAACAGTGTTGCCATCGTGTCGTTTTTTAATATATAAATAGGTCATATGATATATGCACTAAAGTTATCGAAAAGCAATATCGGAAATGTATAATTGTGTTTCTACAAAATAATTGATTCTATTTTATTGTCAGTAACTGTATATCTTCATTTTCGTGAGAAGACGTCAGATATCGGGATAACCTTATATAATTGAATCATGATAAAAACCAACAATGGAGAGTTTTTTAACTTTGAACCAATGATTTTAAATGTGGTGCGAAAATGAAGTGTTATATAAGTAGGAAAGAAACGGAAATCAAGTGTAGAATGTTCTATGTATGACGGAAAGCTATATCAATATCCTAATTTGAATCTGAGAGTAGTCTTATGCCTTTATCTCAGTCAATTGAAGTTATCAAGCAATCCATACAACTAACTTTTTTACCACCAACTACAACTCTCAAATTAGAATACATTAATATGTTTTTAATTGCAATTGATTAGAATTGAGGAAAGAATTAAAGAAATCGAAGGATTATGGCCTGGATTCGTACCCGGGACATATGGGCTGGCACGCAGTCAAGCACGCATACCATTCAAATACCGATGTCGCTAATTTAAATAGATTTTTATTTTATTAATTTTTTTATAAATATTTTTCATTTTATTTTGTTAATTTTAGTTTTTTATTCTTACATACATTTGATCATGTTTTAACACGGTCCTTTTATACGCTGTTCTTTGAAACTTCCCCCAGTAACTTAATTTTGGCGGGTTTTCTTTTATTTTTTTAAGAAAAAGGCACTTTTTTAATCAGAAAGTTGGTAGATATTGCATTTAAACATGATGATCAATATGAGAGCATTAAAAATGTAAAACAGAGACCCTTTTTTTCCATGTTCTTTGGGGCGGAGATTTCAAAAATGATAACCATTTGTTTTCTCCTAAGAATAGTTTTCGAAACATCGAGATAATAGTTTTGGCGAAAAACAGTTGACCAAAACATATGCAAGTAACTGCCAAGTAAGGACACACGCATCTATTTTAAAGATAATTGCATCCTCTGTCCAACGGTATGAGTTACAGGTGTTCAGGGTAAAAAAAGTACTTTATCGGCGTTTTTTTTTAAATGGCAAAATTTAAATTGATCCACTTTATTCCAAAAGATGTTATTTTTCATATATTTAAGATTTATTTTCAAAGAAAAAATAATTGTAATGCCCAAAAATAAAAAGTTATTAGTTCATGCAGGATTTTTTTTTTAAATAATTTTTCTTTTTTTAATTATTGCTTTACGGCAAATCCAGAAAAACTAAACCTAAACCTTGAAATATAAAAATGCTTTAAGGTCTTAAAAAATATGGAACGTTAAGAATATTGCTTGTGTTTTCCTACAGTAAAAGCATTTTTAAAAAAAAGAAACAGTTTCGATAGTATCGTAAGTGTAGACGTAGAATTCCGTTTAAGTTGTAATCTCTTTTACTTTGTCTCTTTGGTCCGATTGTCTTGTTCATTTTGCACGTATTTTTATTGATCTTCCAAAAATTATCAAATTTTTTCGATAATTTCTTTAAGTTTGATAGGTTGAGTTCTTTGACTTAATTGAAAAGAAGGCGAAACAAATGCACTTTCCATTGGTGCCACTTTCGTCTCTGCCCGATATATAGTTTGCGAGCTACAGTCAGTTTAACTACTAATTTCAAATTAAAATTAAGACCCCTATTTTTAAAAAATCGTATGGGGACTATATTTCACGCTGAGCACATGTCCTTTCCTCTCGTCTCTGTCTGATATTTAGTTGCTAGCTACACTTTCGTCTCTGTTCGATGTATAGTTTGCAAACTACACTCGCTAGTGCTAGTGGGATGTGGAATCCAAATTAATTTGCATTAAAAACAAAAATTTAAATTTTACGCCATCTATTGGGTAAAAGCATAAAAAGAAATATGATCCAACTCGTTTTTTTCATAAGAGGTAAATCTAACCGGATCACAGACCCATTTCGTTAAATTTGACAGATTGAGTTCATTGACTGAGTCGAAAAGAGGTTCATGACCTCTGGTTTCAAAATAGTATACTAGAACAGTAGTGCATACATAAACCCAATGCGAACTAACTTACAATGCTGCCAAAGAAACCAATCAGTTCGTGCAAAACCAAAGCATACGAGCATAAACAACAAAAGAAAAACAAAGAAAGCAGCAGGCACATAAGCAGCTGATGATTGATTTTCTCATATAAAAACATGCATTTTTCTTCTTATATTTTACTATTTTGTGACTTTAATATAAGAGTGACAAAATTCAAAGTTAAATATTCATTCAGCGCAGGATATATTTGATATTTTAGTACATATATTATCTTTGAACGAAGAGTATTAAAGGCTGTAGGTATACCCTAAAGTATTCGCCAAAAACGTTGCCTAATGACCTTGAAAAAATCTGTTAAAACGACTTCATACAAACCGCGCTGTAAGACGTAATTCTACGTCAAAACATATTGTATCCTTAAATTTTAACTGATTTTATTTTTATTACATGAATTTTTAATCTGCAGAATGTTTAAAAAAGGAGGCTTTTATGTTTTGTAATTTGGTATTTCACGATTTAAATATCAAAGCACAGGTGTTTAATATCCATAATTAAAAAAATTTCCTATTGAAAAAAAGCATATTATAATTTTTTAAAAATATAATTTTCTATCGAAAAATATAATTTTAAAAAGTAATTCAAGAGTGAAACGTGGGTGACAATTTTTATTGATAAGTTGGATTATCTTGGAAAATAATTAGCTGGCAAATTTTATGTCTCGGATTTACTTTCCATTAAAGGTTAGTGAATTTTGTATTTTTTTAAATCAAGCAGTCGCAATTATTTTTCATTAAAAAGACATTTGAAGGAGTGAAACGTGAGTGAAATTTAATTTTTTTTGACGTAGAATTACGTCTTACAGCGCGGTTTGTATGGGGTCGTTTTAACAGATTTTTCAAGGTCATTAGGCAACGTTTTTGGCGAATACTTTAGGGTATACCTACAGCCTTTAATACTCTTCGTTCAAAGATAATATATATACTAAAATATCAGATATATCCTGCGCTGAATGAATATCTAACTTTGGATTTTGTCACTATTATATTAAAGTCACAAAATAGTCAAATATAAGAAGATAAATGCATATTTTCATATAAGAAAATCAATCATCAGCTGCTTATGTGCCTGCTGCTTTCTTTATATTTCTTTCGTTGTTTATGCTTGTATGCTTTGGTTTTGCACGAACTGATTGGTTCGATTTGGCAGCATTGTAAGCATTAGTTCGCATTGGGTTTATGTATGCACTACTGTTCTAGTGTACTGTTTTAAAACCAGAGGTCATGAACCTCTTTTCAACTCAGTCAATGAACTCAATTTGTCAAATTTAAATGGGTCTGTGATCCGGTTAGATTTAACTCTTATGAAAAAAAACAAGTTGGATCATATTTCTTTTTATGCTTTTACCCAACAGATGGCGTAAAATTTTAATTTTTGTTTTTAATGCAAATTAATTTGGATTCCACATCCCACTAGCACTAGCGAGTGTAGTTTGCAAACTATGCATTGAACAGAAAGTGTAGCTAGCAAACTAAATATCAGACAGAGGCGAGAGGAAAGGGCATGTGCTCAGCGTGAAATATAGTAACCATACGATTTTTTAAAAATAGGGGTCTTAATTTTAATTTGAAATTAGTAGTTAAACTGACTGTTGCTCGCAAACTATATATCGGGCAGGGACGAAAGTGCATTTGCTTCGCCTTCTTTTCAACTAAGTCAATGAACTCAACCTGTCAAACTAAACAAAATTATCGAAAAAATTTGAAATTTTGCTTGTTTCTTTTTGCTTGCTCATTTAATCATACTAACTATTTAACTTTTTTTTTGTTTTGGCATCGATAAGTAGTCCATAATGAGTGTTATTCATTAATTTTTTAATTTTTGGAAGATCAATAAAAATACGTGCAAAGTGAACAAAACAATCCGACCAAAGAGACAAAGTAGAAGAGGTTACAACTCAAACGGAATTCTACGTCTACACTTACGATACTATCGAAACTGTTCCTTTTTTTTTTTTTTTTTGTTTTTGTTTTAGAAATGAATGAAGATAACGAAAACATCAAGAAAAAGTGAAAACCGACCCTAAAAGAACGTATGAAAAAAAATATAGAGAAAAATAAAAGTTAAATCCGGATTCATATAAGAATATCAAATGAAATCATTAATATAAACATATAGTGATATTTATTACGATATTTTATTTGAATGAATGTAAGGATCAGCGAATTAGGCTTAGTTTTCTTTATTTAGTTTTTATTCTTTTTATATAATGAATTATTTTTTAACTTTATTATGCTTTATATAATCTTCTCTCAAAACAATGTGTCCTTTTTGGTATATAAATGTCCTTAATGATAAGAAATTTTTTTTTTACAAAATATGCTTAAGTTCACCATTTTTACCAGGATGCAAAAACAAGACAATTATAATTGCCTTGAAACGTAAGTGACACCGACGTGAAACGTGAGTGACAAAATCAGTACATGAAAAAATCTTAAAATTCTGAGAAAAACTTTATTTTTTCTGCAGTTACAATTTTACACAATTTCGTTACGGAAAATTATTTTATTGTTTATATTAACTCAAACAATTCGCAGAATTAAAGGAATTTGTAAGAAGTCGAAAAATGCAAATCGTCCGAAAACGTGAGTGACACACCATTTAATGATACGTTTTTTCAAAACGTGTACATATATATAAAACTTTTTGCATGAACTGATAATAGTGAGCCTAAGACTTATTGTACCCACATAATTTTGTGTTAAAAGCTTTTATGTTTAATAGAAAAAAATGCATGTTTACTGCTATGATTGAAACGTAAGTGACACTGGAGTTGCCTTTTATTGTTTTTTTTTTTTTATTTAGAAAGTAAGGAAGATTCATAATCTTAAAAAAAAAACAAAAAACAAATTGGCCATTTCAGCCCTTGAAAGGACTTTGACCGAGCTTCTTATGATCAATTGTGTTGTGTGTGTTATTAAATGTTTGCACACAATTGACCGAGAACTGGACCTACATGTTTTATGCCGACTCCGAACGGCTCATGTTCTCAAGAAGCTTTACATGGCATTATTTACTCTCTGAGGTTTGCCATTGTCTGCAGAGAGGTGGTGACCGATCAGAAAAATTTTATATTGAAAAAACTTTTCGCCGCGGCTGGGGATCGAACCCGGGCTCCGAGCATGCTAAGCCACACACTTAACCTGCATGCCACGGTCACCACAAAATATTCATAATCTTAATATAATTTAATGTTTCTAAGAAAAGACAATATTTTCTAACAAACATATCATCTTAACACACAAGATCTTTGCTAAACTAAGGTAAAGCAAATCTGCTTTAGTTCTTAAACAAATTTAACGCAAACGTTAAGCGTTACATTAGAGCCTTGTTATTGTTATAGTTATAGTTATAGTTGTTAGTTTAACTTATAGTTAATTAAATATTTTTTAAAAATCAAGTGAATGAGAAACTTAATTGATATGAGAAATCAATGTAACTTAAGAATCATAAGTAACCTAATAATAAAAATGATATAATTGGATAAATGTAAAAAATCAATTTAAAAATTCACTTGTTGTTTAATCAGGCATGCTTGGCTGCCTCTTTGGCTGCCTGGTTGGCTATGCTTTGTGGCTGATTTCCATATCGTGGCGTCCAGCTGCAAATAACGACTAACGAAAGTGTATTTGGATTAAAGATTTGTATCGATATGCATACATACATAAGTAGATTGTTATTACATTTCGATTTTTTGTTTTTGTCCGGTCGGTCTGGTATGTGTGTGTTTTCTTATTTTATTTTGTAATGTAGTATTAATGTTCAGAGTGTCAGTTGGTCACAAATGCCAGCGTACTAACATAAATAGTTACTTGTTCTATTGTACTTAGAAAGAAGCTGTCAGTCATGACGCTCAATGCATATTTTGCTAATATTGCATTATAAACGCTTTACAAGCCTGGTTAGCTACTATTTTTTTATAAGTTTATTTAATCAATTTATTAAATTTTACTTTTTCATTTTTTTTCCTGCGTCTAGTACAACGACCACATCATGGCTACTACATTGGATGTGTGTGCATATGTGTTTGTTGTTGTTGTTCTTTCTTTACTCTTAATTTTCACGCTGATCTTAATTTGTTTGCATTTTATTTTGAATATGTGCATCGTTATTTATAATGACAATCAACCGTAAAGCAACAGCAACAGCAACAGCAGCAGCAATAACAACAGCAAGTTATAAACTGATAAACATTTAATACAAGCATCCCATAATTGATTTTTGAAATATATTATATCATTAATTGAATTTTTTTTACTTCTGCATTTATTTTAATCGATTTACACACGTTTTTGAAATTGCACTTTCGAACACGGTTCAAGAGCATTAACTAAAACTTGGTTCATCTGGACAAATTCAGGCGGTTTGATGATTTAATCAATTTCAAAGCAAGATTCAAGAGTTCTTATCGAAATAATAAGAATAACGAAAGTGAAAATTGAACATCAAATTCCTATTCCAATTCGCTTTTCTTCGGACTATGAAAGACGAATTATATTTGTTATCAAGAACGAAATTGACATTTTAGAACGCTTGAACTACCAATAGCACCACGCCCTATACACCAAAGGGAAGTAGAACAGGGCGGTTTTTTTTTCGTTACCCAGCAAAAAAAAATCTTTAATATCAAAAGAAAATCATGAAAACGGACTTAAGTTATGAATGCACACCATCTCAAGAATATTGTGTCCAAATTTGAAGTCGATCCGAGTAAAACTAACGGAGATATGATTTTTTAAGTAAGTGTACCTCGAACGCAACAACCTACGTGTACGAAACTTTAAAGAGATTTTCCCACAAGTTGTGTTTCCGAAGTCCGTGTTCACTGCCATTTAAAAACTACTTGACCGATTCATTTCAAACTTGATACACATTTTCTACATATAAAATACCTCCCCCAACTTTTAGGTATACTTTTTTTTACATAAGGAGGGTTTATCACCCACAAAATGTACGAATTTTTCGTGGAAAATAGCAGTTTACTCTTTTCATGGCCAACAAAAATTGTTAAATGAAAAAATAATAATCAAAGAACGTTGGGAGGAGGGATGTGATGATACTTTGACTAAATTAAGTATGCTATTAATAGTGAACACCGCAAACTGCTTTTTTCTAAGACGTTCTAGGAAAAGCTCTGTCACGGCTTGTTTTTCAATATTTCCTTATGAACAAATTACATAATATTGCTAAAAGTACACAAGAACAAAAGAAGGCTTAATTCTACGGTGCTCTTAACACTTTACCGACACATTGCGTCGGCCGGCGCCCCTTTGAGTTCAAGGGTACCAAAATAGCAAAACGTTGTGATGACATGTCGCAACCCTTGGTTTGGGTGGAGGCCTATCTAACACCTCTTCTGTACTAAGAGGTACAGCACCCTGTTGGAAAATGCAACTTCACATTCGAGCTAACGCTTTGGGTATAAACCACAACCACCACGAAGCTCCCCGAAGGGCCAGTTCAACAAGTCAGCCTGGCAAATCCAGGGGCCGCTGACTTCCCGTGGTACCACTTCTCAAGTCCTTGGTCAGGATAAACCCTCAAAAGATCCATCAAGTCGGATCTACGGACTAACATTCAGATGAAAAGTTCTAAATAACTATCACCTGATACGGCGTCTTGTAAACACCTGACACGCGAAATTATTTAATCTGTCAATTTGCTCACTAGATGCTAGCGCATTGCTGACATTAAACTCTTCATTTGCTTCTTGAACAATGCCCATTGAACCTAAATCTCGAATGTATTCGTAAAGAGGACATTCGCACAACACATGTGACAGAGAATCCTAGAGGGATCAACAGTGGCAGCCTTCAGTTGCGCTGAGATTCCGCTTATGAAAAAATGCATTAAGAAAACCATGGCCAGTCAACAGGAAGCCCAGGCTTAGGAGAACCTAAAGTCTGGACGACCTTCCACAAAAATCACGTCACGTATCAACTGGTAGGTTACTCCAGTTTTACAGTTTTAGCATAGCATTTATCTCAATTGAGCTCGAAACCCTACCTAGCACGTCCGGAGCCCAATCAGGAGCCAAACAGGGCAAACCTCTACGAATTCGGTATGTAATGCTGATTTGCATTATTACCAAATCCAATGGCGGTACCCCCATCAACACCTGAAGTGCATCCGTAGAGGCCGTACGGCATACATCCAATCAAGATCACTCTCTGAAATGAGAGTATATTGCGGTAGCCAACAGCAGAACTGACTATGTCGCCCCACACAGGCGAACCATAAATTGCACAAGCAACAAACAGCCCACCAAACATGAGACGGAAAGCCAGTCTACTGAGTCCCCAGTCACCCCTTATAATCCTACGTACTTGGTCTACCACAGTCAACAGACGCTCTCTTAACTTTTCTAGGTGCACCAAGAAGTTCACCCTCTCTCTCATGTGGATCCCCAAGTACTTGACCTCTGTCACATACCCAAAGCGCACACCCTCCAGGCTGACAAAAGCTGGTCGACCGCGTGATAATTTCCCTTGAAAAACACCATCACTGTCTTGTCCCTTCCCACGCTAACCCCTACCTGTGCACCCCAAGCACTTATGGCAGCCATAACCTCACTTGCCTTGGTTTCAAGCTCAGCACGAGAACTACCTTGCACAAATACAAGTAGATCATCAGTATAAGCACAGCACTTAGACAGATGTTCAAGCAACCGCAATAGAGGATCCATCATAAGGTTCCATATGAAATGACCACATAAAAAATAAAACATAAATAAATATAAATGTAAACCATAAAATTAAATTAAACTTGAACTAGACTTTAAAAAATTAAGGCATTTTATTATAAAAATCTGAACATGCACAATGAGCTTTTTTGAATTCTAATAACTATGGTTTTTGATTTTTTTTAAACATATGTATGCACATAAATATGTGACCACCTGTTGGATAAAAATAGAAAACACAAGACCGAAACGGAAAGCAAAACAATTAATAAAAAAAGCATCGTTAAAATATAATGCTAATGCAGCGACATCAATCAACACATCCAAAACTCTTTTGTTTAAAACAAAAAAGTCACATTCTGCTTTATTCTTTCATTGAAGAAAGAAGCACCATGTTCAGAAGACTGCCTTCCATACTCATATTGATTGAAAGAATTATTTTTTGGTTCTTGAATGTTGATATGCAAGGGATAAAGATGGATTGGTTAAAACAAACGTTAATATATCAAATCAAATTCTAGAACTTATGATGAAATTTAATATCTTGTGGTTGAATTGCATGAAAACTGTTAAAAATTGCGGAAAACTGTGTCATTGGTTCACTAAACTCAGCTAATGCAAGTAGTTGTTAATTTTCACAAACTTTACATATTTCTCATGAAATATACGCTAGAAATTTTTAAACGGTGAAACATGTATTTCGTCAAAACAGCAACGATTAGTTCGGAGAAACACGCTTTTGGCTATTTTTAAATGCATAAGATATTTAACAGAAAAAAATCCCATATTGAAATGAATCAGCTGCTATGAGATAAAAACCAAAGTTGATGTATAAAAAATTACAAATGAAGTTTTGACAACAGAAACAACAACACCAACCATAGCAGCTAAACCAAGAGATAGACAACAAAAATAAAAAAACCAAAAGATTGACAACGAAATCAACAAAAATAACCAGTGACAACAAAATACACACACTGTGTATGTGGAAAATAATGCAAAGCGACTATTATTAAAAGAAAAGAAAAAATAAACACAATAACAGAACACACAATATAGCTAATATATAACTATACCAAAGCAGAGAAACCAAGAGCGAAGAGCTTGAAAGACAATAAAAGTTATACTATTATGATAAAATTATGGACTTTTTACAGTTTTAACCCAAAAAATAAAAAAAAAAAATAAAATAGAAACTGAATTTCAGAATATTACTTACCCAAAATAGAAAATTATTGCTCTTGTTGGTTTTTATGTGTTAAGCTGAATTTCTAACGAATGTTAGTTAGTGCGTGAGAGCACTAAAACAGCTGCAGAGCGTAAAATGAGCATGAAGAAACTCCGGAAAAAAGCAGCAATTAAGGAGACACACGCTAAGCTTAATTCAGTTGCCGTTTGTGGAGCGTGTGTGAATTGGGTGGTGTTTCCAGAGGAAACACTTTGTTGGTCAAACACACTCTTTTCTAGATGCTTGGTTCAATCAGTCAATATGTTGAAAGCTTTTCGAGTTGCTTGATGTTGGTGGAAACACGTTGTTTTAAAATTTTCAAAAAAACTTGCTTATTGTTGCTCCCACCTTCTGTTGCACTCTGTCCCGCATATACAATAAACATCAACTTTTCTGAGCTGTGCCTTATCCGTGGTTTTGTGATTTTTATTGTTTTTATTTTATTTATTTTTCTTTTTTTTTTGTTTTGTTTAGATGCTGTTTAACAAAATTCGTCGTTTTGGCCGTGCGACGTGACGTTTTAGCCACAGTGGCACCTTCACAATTCAAGATCGACAAAATATGGGAGCAGCAGCAACAGCAGCAGCAGTATTGCAACTATAAGCTGTTGTTCTTGTTATTACTTTTGTTGTTGTTGTTTTCAGCAGCTAGCAGTGGTTGACAGCAACAGCTGATTTTTGTTTCTTCAGCTAGTTAAGTTGATGGTAGAGAAAATGAAGAAGCGTTACAGTTGATGTTGCTGTTGTTGGCTTTATTTTGAGTGTTTGTTGTATATATTTGTGATTACTTGATTTTGCTGTGTTGTTGTTGTTTTAAGCTGTAACAGATTAAATTAAAAAATATCTATAATAAAAACAAAGATAAATGCATTATCAAGAAATTCAAAATTCTGATAGTTATCTATATGAAAAAACCATATAAGTTTACTTCCGTTTCCGTATTTAATTTCTTGCTTTTAATAACGTGACTGTAAAAAGAAACAAAAATTATCTGTACATTACATTGCCCAGATATAAGCGCTTCAAATTTTTGAAGAAACTTCAGCAGAAAACAAGAATAAATTAAATCTTTTATGCTCCATAGAAAGTTGCATGTTTTGCATATAGAAATTATTATAACAAATAAATGTTGACGAGCTTCAAGTTCTCGCATATAATATAAAACATTTTTTAACATTTGAAAGTTTTGAAGAAATTATGTTATATGAGATTTTTTTTTTAATGATTTGGTCTTTGATATTAAAGGTTAATAAAACTTTCATGAACTTAAACAGAATAACTATGCCGTAAAATGGTTTAGTGTTAGCCTTGTTCCAGAGCTTAATATTCGTTAACTCTCATATTAAGCAACAACGGGTCAAATTCCAGCGAAACAGATAAAGTTTAACGAGCTTTTCTTTGTGGCCATTACGAACCATCATAATAATGACCAATAATTTATTTTATTTATTATCTATGCACATGTGTTTCTTTATTTTTACTCTTTTAGAATCAAGCATCTATACTAGAACTGGTTTGATATATTTCACCCATTTTCATGAGTTTGAAAATGGGATTAAGAAGAAATCCCAGTGAACAATGTATTAAGAGTATTTGAATTTAAATTATAAATTTAAAATCAAAAGGGAAATCGTATTAATTTTAAATTTACGCTAGAGTGATATATTGACCCAATTCAAAACTAGCGCTGATTTAGATAACTTTATGAGTGATTGGATGCTTGGCAGATAAATCTTCTTTAACATTATAATAACGGAGAGCAAAGTTACTAAATCTGTTTCAATATCATCACAGTTGCAGTGAGAGGATGTTATGAATAGTGCGAAAACACATGGTATGAGTACAATTAAAAAGGTCAATAAACAAACAAACAAATTGGCCATTTCAGCCCTTCAAAAGACTTTGACCGAGCTTATTATGATCACTTGTATTTTGTATTATTAAATGTTTGCACACAGTTGACCGAGAACTGGACCTACAATTTTTATGCCGACTCCAAACGACTAAAGTTCATGTTCTCAAGAAGCTTTACATGGCATTATTTTCTCTCTGAGGTAGGTTTGACATTGTCTGAAGAGAGGTGGTGACCGATCAGAAGCATTTGTTTATTAAAACGACTGGGGATCAATCTCCGGCTCCGATTATGCTAAGCCAAACACTTAACCTGCATGTCACGGTTACCACAATTTAAAAGGTCTGTGGGAGAAAAACCTTTAATATCGATTTTGAGAGTAACAATAAAACAAAGGTTTACCAGATGGTATCCTAAAGAACATGTCCTCCCTATCGAAAAATCAAAGCCTGTCAATTCATTAAACATTAAATGCCCTCCATTCAGTTCCAGATGTCCTCCTTTTGCAAATTTTAAATAATAATTCTTGAAATATCTAGTGCTCATCTATGTTGCCTACTTTTAAATTTATCCTGAACTTCTTTTTTGTCAACCGTTGTCCTTCTAAACCAAATTTTTACCAGTTAACACTTCTTCCGAGTCATATTCAAGAAATATTGTTCAGGTAGAAATTACTCAATAAATAAAAGTGGCAATAAAAACAAAACGATCAGGAACAAGAAGCGATCAAGACCAGTTGGCGCAATACGCAGATATAAAAAGATATTAAAATTGTCACCCGAGTTTTACAAAATTGGGACAGCAAGGATTTCATAGTTTCCATAGAGTATACTTACACTACAATTAGACCACCACCTCAAGTGCAAGTTCTGACTATGTAGAATCTCTTATCTTTTTTATTTACTTGAAAGATGTTTACTTTTAAACACCTAGTTTATCATGGTTCACCTAGTTCATGCATGGATGAATTTCTACCCGAATATAAACGCACTCTCATAATGAGGCAAGCAGCCAAATTTGCTTTTTCATCCAGAATAGCACTAGAAGTGTATACAATAAGAAAATTTTTTTATAACATGGAATATGACATCTTATTGAATAATGGAAAAGCATTCCGTTTCTGATCAGCTGTCATGAGCACACTGCAACTTTGTTCGCTTAAACGCAGTCATTGGCTCCGCATGGCTTAAAGCTATCGAGGACAGCTAGTCAGGCCAACACAAATAATTAGAAAAACAGACGTTAGTTTAATGCTTACAGTGCACGACACAGTTGCTCTAAAAGTGTTGAATGTGGACATGAATTGAGAAATCGCAAACTAGCAATTGGAATTTTACTGAACTAAGTTATAGTTTATTTTATATAGTTATTATTTAAGCGATATCAGCTTCCAGCTGTTGAGGTTCTAATATGACTCAAATGTTATTGAGAGTGCATTTTTATGACGTCCATTGTTCGTTTGCAGTCAGTTGCATGAGATTGGACGGGCGATCACTTACTTTGCCACGATGGAGGTAACAGTACTTAAGTGGTTGCAATCCCGGATCCAGATCTTCGTACGGCCGTCTGGGACCACCGAGCTGAAAACGTGACGACGACGACGACGAAAAAGTATCCACAAAGCTACACACAAAAAGTAAAATATATAAAACTTCTTTGTTTGCTGCAGTTAAAACCACGATTTCAACATAACATTTTAACTTAAACACTGTTCCAATAGTTTTTATAATGTTTTACCAAATGTTTGCAAGTTATTAATTGTTTAATTTATTTAAATGTATCACTTTTTTCAACAATTCTTTTGGTTTCTAATTTTACTTGAAAATTTTCGAAATATTTTTACACAAATTCGAAGTCGCCTCGTTGGACGAACGACTATGTCCGTCCGCTAATTTCGTTTTGGAATCGAATATGACGACTGCTTCGTATACAGCAGCAGCAGAAGTCAGTCAACACAATAACTAACTCGCTCACACATTTGCTACGCGCTATAGCACACCTACTACTGCCGTCCCGTTTTGTCGCATTTGTCGCATGAAGCTTTCTGACACTCGATTTGTTTTCAACTTCGAATTTGTCGACGACGTTCAATTTTCTTTTCGTTATTTATGCTTTGATGTCGTCGTCGAAATCCATTTCACTGAACAATTTTTTTTTTCGCTTTTTCACCAATTGTTCATGTATAACCACACCAAAACACATGCAAAACTACGAAACATCTTATAAGATGGTTTCTTTTCCTTTATTTAATTGAACAACGAACACCACGCTAATTCACTTACGTTATCCTTAGTTTTTCTATTTTTTTTGTAGCACATTTATTTAAAAATTTTGTAATATTATTGGTTTCCGTGTGCAATGAATATTAAGTTCGCCATTTTGCTCAGCGGACGAGAAAAAAGTATGTGAAAAATCGAATTCGAAATTGTTATTTGACATATTCACTGTTTAGTGTGGCCACCTGGTGGAAATTGAAAATTATTGTATTGTGAAAGGACTGAGTAAAATCAAACAAACGATATTAAAAAAATATTTATGTACATACTACGAAATATATAATCGAACTTTACATTTTATCTGAATGTGCTGAGTTACTACAGTCAACCATGTTGCTATTTCGGCATAATTGATGAATAATGGAAATGCAAAATTTGTGTTTTTTTACATGTAATTATATGGATTTGGGGCTCCTAAGTTCGATTCTGAAAAAAATTAAGAGTCGCTCTCAAGTGGTTTAGAAGTTATAGGTATAAAAAGTTGAAAAATTACTACACATTTGCCTGTTTTTCGATTTTTATACCCCCACGCGTACTGCGTAAGGGGTATATTAATTTTGTCACGACGTGTGTAACGCCCATAAGGAGGTGTGGTAGGTATAGAAAAGTATATATATTCTTGCTCAGCATCACCACCTGAGTTGATTTAGCCATGTCCGTCTGTCTGTCCGTCTGTCCGTCTGTCTGTCCGTCTGTGGACACGATTACAGCCGTAATTGTAAAGCTATCAAAGTGAAATTCGATATGTAAGCTTTTTTCTATAAAACAAAGATCAAGTTCGAGAATGGGCTAAATCGGATGAAAACCACGCCTACCTCCCATACAACCCCAAAATTGAAAACTCCATAAAGAAGCAAATATTGAAGCTACAAAACTTAAATTCGGTATGTGTGTAGTCTGTGACAAAACTCAGGTATGTTAGAAAAATGGGCGTCATCCACCCACTAACACGCCCATCTCCCATACAACCCTAATATTGAAACCTTTATATAGAGGCTGGTGTCGAAGCTACAAAAATTAAATTAGATATTTACTATTTTTATATAAAAATTAAGACGTGAGAGAAAAATGGGTGTTAACCACGCACTAACACGCCCACCTCCCATACAACCCCAAAATTGAAAATTATATAAGTAGGCTTCTGTTGAAGCTACAAAAATAAAATTTGATATTTATTATTTTTATGTAAAAATTAAGACATGTTATAAAAATGGGCGTCATCCACCGACGAACACGCCCACTTCCCATACAACCCATAACATTGAAAACTCTATAAATAGGCTAATATTTAAGCTACAGAACTGAAATTGGGTATTTGTGTATATTATATCAAAATTGAAGCGTGTTATAAAAATTGGTATTAACCACTCAAGAACACGCTTACCTCCCATACAACCCCTACTTGAAAAATTTATAAAGAGGCTTGTCTTTACTTTGCAGGAAAATAATTTTATATGAATATATTTTAGACGTCATCAAAATAGTAAAATTTTTGAAGTCTCATAAAAAAGAGCTGCAATTTAAAATGTTGTACCATTACGAATCGTCCGTGGGGGTATTTTAACTTCGGCCAGTCGAAGATATACCTTACTAGTTTTTAATAAAATTTAAGCAATATGGGTAGCAAGAGGTCATACCATGACCTATTCAGTTAGGTATTAATTATAAAAAATCCATTTATTGCTAACTATCCAAAAATGAAAAATTGTTATAAAAAATCACGCGATTTTTTATAACAATTTTTCGCCTGCGGCGCTTTTTTCGTCTCAATATACTATATGTAAGTGTACAACAAACTTGAAAAGTACTTGCATTAATTGTTAAAATATAAAACTTTATATATTGTGCACACTTGACAGTTCACCCTTTTACGAAATAACAATAAATAACATACTTCTATGAAAACATTTATATTTCTAGTCTCAAAGACAAACACTTCAAAAGGACAACCAAAATTAGGACACCTCAAATTCTTTTATTCCAAATTCCAAATAATGCATAGATTTTTATGATTGAATGCTCATTAAAAAGGTTTTAGCATAACCTTTCTTTTGATAGCCATTACGTTTACTTATGTTCGAAAACAACAACAAAAAACACAGGTTTTTAAGCCCATTTTCATAAACGTTGACCCCTATAACTTCTAAACCACTTGAGAGCGACGCTTAATTTTTTCACCATTCAATTTGTTAGCTCAAAACACGCATTTAAAAAAAAAAAAAAAAGAAAAAAGACCATTTCCACTATTCTTCACTTGTTCCGCTATTTCCACAAATATTCATAAAATGTATTGAACAACATTTCTGTTGAAAATAAAAACTTTGAATGAAATTTTCAGATATACTTTTTAATATTTTAAACAACTTCTCATATGACCTGTCAGATATTTTAAGATATTTAACGACAAACGCATTCAGACAGTGTTCGATTTTGAAAAAAACATCGATGAAAATTTTCGCAGAATCTTTTAACCTGTTAAGCAGTTGGAGGGAATTTATACAATGAAAATTGTCGCATGAAACTTTCTTCCATTTTCTTTAAAAGTTTCATCTTCAAATTACATGATGAAACTACGTTGCAGAAACTTCGCTTCAAAATTCAACAAGCCACAATAATATAAAAGAATAACGTCAATAAGTTTCATGAAATTGCAACCCGAGAGACGTTTTTCATTCACTTTCGTTTCTTACTCCGCTCCCTCACTTTTGACAGTCTCATGCGAAAAGTTTCATTGCATAAATCCCCTCTTGATTTCAAATTAAGGGCCCATAAAAGATTTTTTAAGTCCTAAAATAAGTTTCTTTACATTTTTCGAATGCATAACATTGAAGTCAATTGAATAAAAATGGTTATTTGGCATAAAACTCAAAATATAATTCTTAAAGAAGACTTTTTTAAGAATTCTACAATAAAATTAACAAATCAAAATGCCACAATTATATTACTCATGTAAACTGGTGCGAGCATGACCTACGAAAACATTATCAGTATTATATGTTTGCGCATATAATAAACATCTGCTTTTAAAAAAATTTTCTTCACGCCTTCTATGATCTAATACCAACAAAATGTTGGAACCTAGATGGACACATGATAAAGAAGTAAACAAAAAGCGCAACAACAAAATCTTTGCAGAAGCAATGCAGAATCTTTGCAGAAGCTTTTTGCAATTTTGCTATTAGCAAAAGAGTAAAAAACACTGATAAAGTGAAAAGTGCATTGGGTAATTCCATTTTGGTTTTGCGGCAGTTGCACTTATTAGCTTCTCCAAATTATTGGACTGCATGAACCACAGAGACTACTGATGAGTCGAAGAAGCGTCCAACGAAACCATGGTCTAGTTACTCGGTTCTTCTGAGAAAGATTTTGTTGTTGTAGCAACCTCTTACTTCATGAATTATTTGGCATAAAGCTCAAAATATAATTCTTAAAGAGACGTTTTTTGAGAATTATAAAATAAAATTAAAAATTGTTGTTGTTATAAGCACGTCCGATGAAAAGTCAAAAAATATACTACTTTTTAAACTTTAAATGCGTTTTTCTCGAAAAGTGCTGTTTGAAACCGGTGAACAGGATTACTCGAAAACAATTCCAAAGATCGCTACCAATTTATTTTCTCTTGTAAATAAAATACCATTGCTACTTTTAATCGTTTAATTATAATTTAAGAGAAATAATTTTTATTTTATAAGATAAAATTAATTAATATTTTAGTCAAAAATCGGTTTTTTAACTACCATTTTCTTAAATATCAGTATTTTTCTGAAATTTTCGATGAAAAGCTAATAAATTTCAGAGAAACAAACATTAGTTTTTTTGTTTTTTTGGATGAACAAGCTCCGAAAAATCGTGTCCACCGCATATTTTAGTTGCTTTATTAAATTACGGATTCTGGGTATAATAATTCATATTTTTTTCTTTAAATTAAAAAATTTTTCTTACACAATATATAATTTTACTGCAAAAACCAAAATTACCTAAAATATATAGTAGCTTTACAATAAAACTTTTAATGCAGGGTTTTCTTTTCGTTACAAAACTTGAATGGTTCCTTAAACCAGCTTCAGAAAATAATAGTTTGGAAATGATGTTGATGTCGCGATAATGATTAAATACCTCACAGCAATTTTTTTAATTTTTAGCATCAGAAATCTCTGACTTCCTATTCACCTCTTACAATAGTACTTACAACATTTGAGTCATACAGTTATAAATAGTTTTATTTACATAAAAAATAAGAAAAATAATATATTTCAGTTGATTTTTTACTATTTTAATGTAAGTTTTAACATTCGATACTGAGAGTGTAAAAATTCCAAATTATTGTACTTTTGACGTCAAAATTCTCGAGAACACAACATGATTTTGTTTTGAGTTCAATTTTTATTTTTTGAGAAAATAACAGATAAAGTATAGACTTTTTATAAGGTAAAGGAAAAATTCAGACTTTTTCGAGAAAAGAAAACACCATTGTCTTTAACGTAAATGTATTAAAAACAGTTTTGAATACACTGTCATACTACAATTTTAAACATGGTAAAAATGTCGTTTATGAAGTTTCTTTAAAGGCACTGCTCCACCAGTAGACGAGGTACATATTTTCCATTAAAATTAAACACAAAGTTGCATAAAATACAATAAAGAAGATATAACAGGTTTTAAGAAGCACATGTTTGTAAAATGTCGTTATAGTTTGTTTTACTATTAAATCGAACTGTAATTTGCTATTATTTTTTCATCAAAAATAATAATTGGCATTAAAAGAAGGTTAATAGTGTTATGACACTGGCTTGTTTTCAGATCTTAAAGCAAGCAGGGGATAAAAGAGACAGCAATGACTTGTGTGAATGGGATGTCTGCAGAAAATTGTGTGGAAAATTCAACAGCTGTTGCGACAAAAATATAATTTATTTTGTGTCAAAAATTTACAATTTGTCCGAATTATTTAAAAATTATTACAAGCTCGTGACGCGCAAATGTTTTTTATTTCAATTCAAAACATTTATAGGCAATCAACTGAAATGCAAAAACAGCATTTAAAGGTACCACGGCAAAAATGCAGAATGTCTGCTTTACAAAATATTTCTCTTGTTCTTCCTTCTGCTGTAACAAGGTATTCACAATGACTTTTTCGTGATTTCAAGCTGGTAGAAGCTGAAAAAGTAGAAAATTTCTATATTTTTTAGCGCTTGATTCGCTTGATTGCACATGTAGCGTAGGCAGTCATATCAACGGAAAATTATAGTGAGCATTTGTCGTACTGTTCTGAACTTACAATTTAAGCGCTGAAAAATATTAAAACTAGCCAGTGTCATATAGGCATAAACATACTTATGAAGAGAACAAAATTAGATGCAAAATAGTTTAAATTTCCAAATGTTGCCGGCATAAGCAAGTTTTACCTTTAGTCACCAATTTTCTTATAACAAAGAAAGTACCTTTACTTCGTTCAACTATTTCAAAATTTAAGTACAGCTACAACATTAATTGTGTGTCTAAAATATTTGAAACTGTTATGAAAAGGTTGTCTTAATAAAAACAATGTGTTTATGTGTTAGGCTGTACGCAAAGTGAAGCATATTGATCGTTGGTTTCAATAAAGCGCATTACCCTAGCTTGCGATGACAGCTTGGGTACACAGCGAAACGCAGCGTTCATATGCTTCTTTATACTCACATCATAAGAAAGAATAAAATAGTTTTTCGCAAGCAAAACACTTCGCTCACAGCAGCGCTCATATTCTTCAGTGTTCTCGGCATTGGTGACTTTTAAAAAAAACTGCAATGTAGATTGCAGATTGTCACATAAGTTCGAAGTTTTTCCTTAGGATCTGGCAACTTTCTAATTTTAATTTCAATAACCACACATGAGTGAGTTTCAAGCAGATTTTTAATTCTTTCGAAATTGATTCACGGCTCTGCATTGAGGTCATTACACATCAATCCATGTTGACTGTCATAAAACACAAAATGGCAAGACATACTAAATGATGCATAAAGTCAATTCTCTTTCACGAAATGATGTAATTTACACAACTTTTAAATTTGTGCATATTTTTGCAATTATGTGAAAATGTGTATGAATTTGTAAAAAATATTTGTACAAATTTCTATCACATTAAACAAAGTTTTTACTTAATAAGTTTCAATGAGTTAATATTTTCGGAAGATATTTCCATCAATAACAATTGTGTTATATATACATATATTATTCATCGTAATATTTTTTATTCATAAATTATTTACAAGTTCAACTTAGCAATACATTTTATATATATAAGTAATTATATCATATACTTCATACAATTTATCTTATTTCGTATTAGGAATTATTCTTATATATAAACAAGAAATTTTTCTAATTTTGTTCCAAACAGTGGTCTAAAATTTAAACGTCGATTCTATTTCATAAATCAGATGTAGTAATTCAAACTATAAATATTTGATTCCACAACTTCGTACAACTTGCAATCTAGGCAAGTTGGCAAAATTCATCAACATTTCTTTTAAACTTTAAATGTAAATTAAAATAATATTGTCATAAATTAGCCGACAAGATGTGCACATCTTAACACATTTAAGCATTTTAAATATATTAACAACAAAACTTAATTCATGAAAATTAACATTAATTTATCAAACTTTTTATATGATTGCACCAAATTTGCTTTACTCCGAAAAAGCCGAAACTCCATAAAGCAATTTGTCCAATTTTAATTTTGTCTTTATCTCACTTGGTGCACCATGACCAGGTCGGCCCCAAAATGTGTCGAACGTTTCGAAATGTTTGCTGCTCAAATCTCTATCAAGCTGCCTCGTTATGCTAATCGAACGACGATTTTCTGATATCTGAGTATTTAAATCGTGTAAATAACGTGGATCAACGGACGTCGATAATCTGCATATAGTACAATTTGGGTAGAGGGAAGTTGTTTTGGTATATAGATGAATGTTTTTTTTTTTGCATTTATATTATTTACAATTTCACTTTAATTATAATTGCAATAGTTCTGTATTGTACAAAAATAATAAAATGCATTTTATTGATATTGAATTGGAAACAAGGGTGCATGAGCAATTTATTAGATGATGTTAATGATGACGATGGGGTCAAAATAACAGAATTTCTATGAAAATATGCTTCTCATTCAGAGCGAAAATTCAGCTGAAAGAAGGTATCAGTAGTGTCCGACCGAATATTCGGTTTCGGTTTCGGTTTCGGCCAGTTTCGGCCCTTTTAGTCAGTTTCGGCTATTCGGCATCAATATGGCCGAAACCGAAACCGAAACCGAATAACTCTAAACACTAAAAAGTTCCTTAAAGTGGTATTAAAAATTATCCCTTTATTTATTATTTTTAAGTTGAACTTTAATATTCAAAGAATATTTATTGTATGTATACGTTTTTATTATCTGTTTGAATTGTTTTGTTTTTGAAAGCTTTTAACAAAATTAAAAAAAAAAAATAAAATGTTTTTAAAAACAAATTTGTATGTAGACTTTCAGTTTCGGTTTCGGTTTCGGTTTCGGCCGAATATTACAAAAATGGCCGAAATTCGGTTTCGGTTTCGGTTTTGGCCAAAATTTTGGTTTCGGTCGGACACTAGGTATCAGTGATGTAATTCCAGAAGACGGCAAGAATAACTTTTTCAATCTATACTTTAGGCAAATTTAACATTCACAAACATAAGAGATTAAAATTTATGGCAAGTCATATAAAATAATGTACCAGTTATGAACATTGGAGAGGCGCAAAGTTAAACCTAAAAAAAAATTGAGGAAAACTAATTTGAAGATGAATTAAAATGGATTTCTTCTACTGTATCCAAAGTTATTTTATGGACTAGACAATTAATGAGATACAAATTTCAAAAATCTGTCAAAGGAGATATTTTTCAATAACAAGAATTATTGCAGAAAATAATAAAAACTGATTTTGTGCTGAAAATATATAAGAAATAAAATGTAATTTTCTTAAATTGTCGTGTGTCATTTGGAAATTTTCAATTTGGTTTTCTGCAAAATTGTCTTATAACTTTTCAATATACATGTGTTGTTCAAAACACTTTGAAATAATATTGAAGAAGATTTACAAGCTAAAATTTTATTTTCGAGTGTCAGTTTTAGAAAATAAAAACAAAGACATCTCTTAGTTTAATTTTTGTTTACTTTGTATGAACTTTTTTTAAAATATTAGAAATATTCTGAAAAAGGAAATGGTATAAAAATGTAAGGTGGTGACCGTGGCATGCAGGTTAAGTGTGTGGCTTAGCATGCTCGGAGCCCGGGTTCGATCCCCAGCCGCGGCGAAAAAAGTTTTTTCAATAAAATTTTTCTGATCGGTCACCACCTCTCTGCAGACAATGGCAAACCTCAGAGAGTAAATAATGCCATGTAAAGCTTCTTGAGAACATGAACTTTAGCCGTTCGGAGTCGGCATAAAACATGTAGGTCCAGTTCTCGGTCAATTGTGTGCAAACATTTAATAACACACACAACACAATTGATCATAAGAAGCTCGGTCAAAGTCCTTTCAAGGGCTGAAATGGCCAATTTGTTTTTTTTTTTTTTTTTTTATAAAAATGTAATAGTGTAAATTTTAAAAATAATATTATATCAAATCAGATTGTGAACTTTCACCATAAATAAGAAGATATTGTGGTTATATACGCCAGACGTAAAATTCTATACACATATATAAAAAATCGTCTTATTATGAATCACCTTAATATCCCCATACCATGGGAAATTTGCGCTTTCTCAATGTTTATAACGAAATTTACAGTTATTTTACGAAGATCTAGCGTTGATATAAATTCTTAAGAAACTTGCTTTAATTTCACTACAAATGTAGTTATCCATTATTTAAACCCCGCTCAAACACTCATATGAAATAACTTAACAAGACAATTCAACTCTCTGTTTTGATGTAAAATTTCAAATTTTAGTGAATTTAATTTTTATATCATGATACATCCACTGAGACCAAATGAAAACTATTCAACGTATATGCAAGGTGAATTTCTTTAAGCAACAAGTTGTATTGTTGGATGATGCGTACCTATCATGAGATGTTGTCCGTTTCGTAACATCCGTGCTTGATAGACTAATGGGTCGATTTATAGCACGTCGACGTGCTAAAAGTGGCACCAGCTCAACACCACCACCAACTGCCGCACTGTTGTCCGTTGTTGTAGCCAGATTGTTTTCTGCCACACAGTGACGTGCAAAACGAGCGCATACTTTCTGTTTATTTGGCTCTGCTGTGGTGCTTTGGTCCTTTTTTAAAACGTTCTGCTGTGTTGGTTTCTTTGGCAAAGGTTTCATTGGGCTGGTAGTCATGGCCGAACACTTGCAGGTACACATCTCACAGCAACGTTCAGGTTTCTTTGCCGGACGTATTTTGCGGAAGGTATGTTTCTCTGCCGGTGTGACTGGATTGTCTTGATCCAGATCCTTCAGCATTTCCTTGTTGGTCCAGCCCTGAACCATTTAGTATATATTAAAAATTAATCTGAAATAAATTCTGTTTACAAAAAAATCCACTTACCAATGACTTCATGAAAGAGCTACCAACAGCCTTGGAACTGCGCCATGGCTTTCCACCGGGTCCAACCTTACCCCAAGGATCTTTGCTAAGCTATTATTTATGAGACATGGAAAGGTAAGAACAAATAATTTAACTATTTCCGGCAATTGATCTCTATAGCTCACCGGCTTTTCAAGCTTCTGCTGAAGCTTCTTCTTTTGTTGACTATTCGTTGCAGCGACAGGTGGTGGCGGCACCAAGGGACATTTATCAGTTTCCGTCACAACAATCTTCTCCAACATCGGTTTGCCCTTTCCGGGTGCTGTTGGCTTGTAACGCACCTCGATGTCTACGTGTCCTTTATTGCGAAATGACATTGATGGATGATCCTTGAGTGTAATTTGTAAACTCTCACCATTTTTACTATCCACCGCTGCACAAGGTAGATTCCGTTCGCATATGGTAACCGAATTGCCACCAACATTGGCAGCGCCATCGCTAATGTGATGCAAATTGTGGGAGTGGGCAGTAATGCGCGGCACATGATGATGATGATGGTGAAACTGGTGCTGATGCTGATGCCGATGATGATAGGCTGCTATTGGATCGTGTGATTTTTTTCGCTGTGCAAAGTAGTCACTAAATCGGCAATGTGGCAGCGATGAAAGCCTATGTGGTGGAGCACCCTGTAAACAGTTATTTCAATTTGTACATTCTATTAAAATATTGAATTTTGTGTCATAATTACGATTGAGGGTGTCGAATGTAAGCCTACAGCAGTTATATCCTTGCGTCGCACATCTACATTGGGTGCACCGCCACCAGGTCGTCCCCAAGGACAATGTTTAAGAAAGAGTTCATAGTACTGCGTGGATAATTCATGCAAAAAAAGTTGAATGTGTATTAATTTTTTTTTCTAATAAAAGTTTATGTATTTAAAAAGCAATAGTTTTTTATATAATTGGCAAATATAACAAAAACTCTTCGTTTCGTACTAGAGAACGAATCATGTTTCACCTGTCGCTGGCACGCCAATAAAGCGCTTTTAAATGTTGGAGGCCTTCTTTTGCATATTTTCAAGTCATACGTTCGTTTAAATTTTTGATAACGTTTCTTATAAGGCGTTAGGGATGTCAGTGGGAAAAATATACCTGAGCTATTTATGTTTCGAATCAGGTCAAAAACGTTTTCATTAAACCACAAAAATCATAAAAATTTAAATTTTGAAGTCCTCGAAAACTCTCCCTAAATTTTTAGGGTTTTTAAAAATTTATATTTTAAAAATCTATTCTCAATTCGACTTACAGAGAGAGAGTTATAATAAGAAATCCTGTGAATGCTCGATTTATTTTTTTGCACAATTTAAAAATGGCGGTTCGCTGAACTAGTGATGTCAGTTTTCGATATTCAAAAAACATTGATGCATCGGCTATTCAAACATCGAGTGAAAATTTTTCGATGCATCGAAGCAAAACATCGATATTTTCTATGCATCGAAGTTTTTCCGACATCCCTATAAGGCGTTCATGCTGAAGCAAGAAGCAGCTTTTTCGAAAAACTAAGTAAACGCAACATAACTGGAAAAAGTAACTAAAAGCATCTTTTAATGTACTTTTTTGTGCGTGTCTCCCTATTTTTCATCGATACTTTCTAATTTCGAAGTTGATTGTTTGTGACCACTGATCTGTCTGACCGACAGTCTGTGTAGTCTATTTGGCCCTTTACATTTCAAGTGGAATGGAAAACAAAAGCAAATTAGACGTAAGTATTCTCCTGGAGCATTTCTCAAGGTTGAAAGCGGTAAGACCCCTTTTCCACACGGCAATTTTTCTTGCCAGCAAGTTTTCAATTCTCTTTTGAACTTGCCATTTGCGTTTCCACTCAGCAAGTTTTCTTGAGCAATTCTGAATAAAACTAAAGTGAAACTTCAAAGAAAGAGCAGGACAGAAGAAAAATTGCCGGCACGAGCAAGTCTGTACTCATCCCCTTTCGTCACGTCCCGATGCCAACAAACTCGACTTGCCAGCAAGAAAAATTGCCGAGTGGAAACGGGGTCTAAGTCTTAACAACTTTACCATTAGGGATGGATAGTCGAGTATTCGAAAAGTCGACTATTCAAATATTCCTTTAAAATTAATGTTTTTTTTAAGTCGGTTATTGTTTTTGATTAAGAATCTAAAATCGGTTATTTGAAGCCTCTGACAACAGGCAGCCAACTTTGAAGAAAAAACGTTTGTTGGACAACGCAGCTAACTTTTAAAATGCAAATTTTGCAGGCAACTTTGAACACAAAAAAGGGTTTAATTGTAAATTTTGGTGCTGAATGACTGTCCGCTTTGAAAACTGTTTTAATAAGATATTTAATTAAAATTTAAGTAATGGCTCAAATGCTGTGTGTGACCAATGTTCACATATATGCTGTTTAATAGCCTGAACATATTGACGACAACTGCTGCAGTGCGTCAAAAATCAAATTTGTTTTACCTGCGTTTTTTCATGATATAATATTAAGACGGTAAACTAACTACACCGACGTCTAATGTCAAAATTACAAAATACGGTACCGTATCGTAAAAATGCATCCCTGAAAAATCCATGGTTGTTTTCAGTGATTTTGAAAATTCTACTATAGTAGAAAAAGGGGAAGTACATTATTTAATTATTAGACAATTTATGTATCACTTCTTCGCTGCTCCACATATGGGCATCTCCCAAAAAAAGTCCACCAAAAGTGAAGAAAAACATTAAAATAAAGCACTCTAACCGCTTTTAACTTTTTTTTTTTTATTTTGATTAGTATTACTGCTATGTAACTTGAATTTAACTTATTTTTATTAAAATTTATAATGAACATCTTTACTGTATTTTACTACTGTCGGAAAAATTTGTCGCGTCCGTATTCGTGCTATATCTATTTAAAAAAAGTTAAGAGATAATTCTCATATATCATAAGTCTACGAAGAAAAGTTATCTTTTGACCTCCATTAACATGTATATTATTTATAAAAAAAAAGTTTAGCTCAAAATAAGCTAAAATTTTGTATATTTCTATACCAGCTTAAAAAACTTCTGTTTTTTGTCGCGACCGTTCCATTGTATGATTGCTTATTACTTTGTACTAATTTATACTGAATCTTGCCAATATTTTTATAAAATGTGGCACTATTTTATCGCGTTATAACACTTAATATACATATCGGCTCTTTTTGTTTCTTTCTTGTTTTACGAGTAGTTAAAACCGTGCGAATGTCGCGTCCGTGCCACTGGGAGATGCCCAGATGAATTAAAATTACTTTATATTTCAGAACAATTTATTATATACAACTTACTTTTTGTCTTACTAGATTGTTATCTGGGAAAAGGTTTGAAAATGCATAAAAAAAGTATTTTAAAATAATTAACTAACGAACTCACTCCAACAAATACATTTCTCTTTACATTATCATATATATCCTAATATTATTTTCTCTCAAAGTGCTTGTCCCACATTAACCAACCAAACCAAAAAGTGACATCGCTAATATCCATTTTGACATTAGACTTATGTGTGATGAATCTCTTCACCGTACCTCATTATTATACGAGTATCATGCTTTTCTTATGGAGGTGAATTTGTTGCGACGACAAACATATTTTTGACATTGCAAAATTGTGTGGTGTGAAAAACGAGATGCAAATAGCTACCTATCTCTCTTGTTCACATTGCCTGTTGGCCTGCCTGTCTAAATCGGCGTTCACAATAACCGCCGCCTTATGCAAATAAAATTTTTGAATGCAGCACGACAAAGAGAGGATTCGACCACAATTGTTCCAACCGCAGACTTCAATCTTTTTCTAATTTGACAGACGACAAAAGAGGACTCTGAAGTTTGTTTATGTTTATCTCTTAATTTTTTGCAAGCTAGCTGCGCGTTTCCATTGTGTGAGTTTTGTGATAATTTTTTGGTTTAATATAGTTTGAAAGTAAGGTAATTAATTTAATAAAATTCATCAGAAATACATAAATACAGATTGTTGCTACAGATTGTTGCTATATATAACTAGTTTTCGTTTTGTCGTTGGAAGCATGTTGCAGTCAATGTGTATCGGCTATGAGAACATCAGCGTCAGAACATTTTCATTGTTTTCGTGCCAAGTGTTGAATTTTTGTGATAATTCTTTTTGTTTAAATGTATGAAAATACAACTTGTCGTGTTGGATCCAAAATAATCAGGTTGCAGACATTTTCGTTTTCACCTCGTGTTGTTAAGTTGCAGTCGTCGTCTATGAGTTCAGGCAACAAAGCAAGCATGAACGCAGCTGGAAAAAGCGACTTCGAAAAAGCAACTTTTGGCGATTTATTATGTTTAATTGTTTATTTCTGTTATATTTGTGGAAAATAAGTTTTTTACGTTCAAGCTCAGTAGCCATTTTTGTAAAACTGACCAGTGAAATGAAAATACACAAACAGTTTAAAAAAAGAACCACAGCCTGTTTCAGACGAACATTTTGTTTGAATTATTGAATTTGTTTTTATTATCATAAGGAATAAAAATGGTGAAATTTTGGTTATTTTATTTCTTTATCGTTATTGATTAAATAAATAAAATATAAAATAAAATATACAAGATCAGTCAACTTAAGAATACATTTTTGAAATATCATTCAAGGACATTACATTAAAATAATCATCTATAACAGTAGTCGGCAAAATTAAAAATGAGACTGTAAGTGAAAATGAGACAAAAAAGTTGCATATCATTCAAAACAATGCTGCTTCGGCAATAATTGTTTGTCGAGTGAGTGAAAGAGCATGAAAATACGTGAGAGTTTTGGCAAAGCATGTGCTTCATGGGTGCCGACCACTGATCTATAACATAAATTTCATATGTTTATATGAAATTCATACAAATGAAACACAAGCATTCATATAAAGTGACTTCGTAGCAATCAAATGCAACAATAACTCACTATTGAAAATCAATTACAAACCTCAAAATTCGTAAATAAGCAAGTATGTATGATACATACATATTTACAAACTTATACATAATAACATAGTTACAAATATATAGTATAGTTTCAGACATTCTAATGACTTGATAAATAATGTGGAACTTAGCATGAAATTGCATAAAAAATATAAAGTTATTTTGGCTTTTCTGGCAAACAAATTGGAACAGTTTATTTCTGGTTATTTTCCCCGCTATTTAATGACTACCCAGTCAGTCAGTCAGCCAGGAGTTTGCCCATTTATAAGAATAGTTTTTATCACGTGCAGACAAATATCCTGAAATTTGACTGCATTTTATTGTTTATTTTTTTTTTTTATTGAATTTTTTGGTTTGCTAAATTAAGAATGTGATTTGATTGCTTATTATTGCTGTTGTTATTGTTGTTGTATGATTTGTAGGTTGTTGGTATGGTTGCCTTAAAACATTTCCGTACATAACAGAATTCCAATGAAAAACAAAACTATTTTTCCTGCCATTCCTTGTTATAGTAATAAAGTCACGCAATTGCAGAAATGTGAATTATTTGCTAAGCTTGGATTTCTAGAAAAAAAAAACCTTCAGTCAAATTGTCATGTTGTTCACAAACAGGATATGCAAAAAGGATTAATCAAGAAATATATGTTGAATAACTGCTGGAAAGGTCTTTCAACTCACGTAGAGTTTAAGCATGAGAGTAAGTTATTTGATGAGTTTGTGGTACAAAACTTACATTTGTATATAATTTCATACATATATATATATATATATATATTTGTATTTGAATTGGGTTGGATTTTTTCACTTTTGTTCACAGTTTGGAACAGATGGTATATTTATTAGTATTTCACGGGAGGTCCTGTATTTTGTCTGATATTAGAAATATTGCGTCGGGACATAATTTGTCTCGTATTTCCTAAATTTCAATTGAATGTGAATTATATTAAATGCTTTCAGCTATTTTTAAGCATAAAGTGCTGCTCTCGGAAAAAAGTGTAAGCGTATCATTATTAAGTACTATTATGTATATTCGTTCCTATTAATTTCTTCACCTTAAATCGAAAAATGATTTTTCGAAAATGAGCTGCACAAATATTTAAAAACTCAGATTTGGTAAAAAAAATTATTTTCCAAAAAACTAAAAGCTCTTCTTGAATGGCTTGATAACATAATATGATTAGTTTCAAGCACAACAGCTGTTTTTTGGAAACAATTAAATTTAATTGGTTTGTTTTTGTATATAAAACACTTTCATAAGCCTTTATTTTGTTATTTTTAACTATTTTTATTAATTTGCTAACCAATTGCATACATTTATTTCACAACACAATAGTGGTATTCACTATTTATGGTAACTGGTCTAGTAAAAGAGCAAATTAGCTCTAAACAACAACAAAATACATTTGATGTAAATTAGCTATACATTAGCTCTTTTGCTACACACAAGCCCTTGAGTAGATTTGAGTAGCTAATCTACCACAGTTAAATGCAACTCTGTGTTGCCCTTTCTTTATATTTTACTTTGATTTTTGGAAACTACAAACAGCTGTTTTGCTAGATCTTTAGCAGAAATGTCACATTGTTAAAAAGTGTGTTCACAATTTGTTTGGCTATTCTGCTATTCAGCTCATCTACCAGACCAGTTGCCCTTCATGGTGAATACCACTAATGCAACAATTCAATTTCATCACTTTGAAAATTAGCTGTTGGAAGCTCGAGATTCGTGCTCTTAGAAATTTTTCAAGTAAAGTTCAAGTAATAGAGAGCTACAAAAAGTTTCATTGTGCTTGTTCTTCTTCTCTCTCGTGCTGGTAAAAATGTGTAAAGAAACGCTTTCGAGTAACTTCAAGTAACTTGAAGTGAGTACAGAAACAGACCTAACAAAACAATTAGGGTATTCACTTCAACGCTGAAATTTCCGAAATCGCAAATTTCCGACGAGTTGAAGTGAGCGACCGTTTTTAATTTTTTTATGCTTCTGTCAGCATGAAAGTCGCCATAGCTGGCTTTTATCGAACGCCAACAAAAAAAATTGATCGTGTCTACCGTTTGTTAAAAAAATATTGTTTGCCGTCTTAATTATTCTTAATTAATAATTTAGTTATTGCATAATAAGCTAAATATGATGCTTAATTTGACGAATTTATATAAGAACAGAAAAAATGTTCTTCTTCTTATCATATTTTGCATGTTCACAATGACTCACATCAATCGAACAGGTCTACTAACGACTACTGAACATATCTTTTCTTCGCAAATTTACGACGATTAATTTTCATCAACTCAATAGATGATTAAATTTAAGCAAACTTCGGAAAACCAAAACAACAACAATTGCATTGAAATTTTCGTAAATTTCAGATTTCGGAAATTTCAGCGCTGAAGTGAATACCCTAAATGAATCTTGGAGGTCAGTTAGTGCTAAAAAAATTCAAAAAACCCTGAGAAGAAAATTCAAAATGGTACCCGATTTTGCGTGAAATGACAGATATATTCTTAAATCTGAACACTTTTGTAAATATTTTTTTTTTTATGAAACATCAGTTCTTTTCAAACACATAATTTTCAATTTAAAATTGAAATTAAATAAAAAATTAAAATTTTTCCAAATAAAGTCCGCCATATATGTAGTTTTTTACGACATAGAAACTTCAATCTGCAACCGTTTATTGAAAGATCATCCAAACAATAGTCATAATTACAGGTTTGTTCATAATTAATTTGTATTTTTAGTTTGTCAGGGAGTCTCGATAATGAATTGAAAATTCCGTGGTTTAGGGCATTAAGAACCTCTTCATACAATTTGTAATAATTTCATGGATATACAATTTTAACCAACCTTAGAAGTCGAGTGGTAAGAGTGCTTGACTGTCAACTTAGAGATCGCGAGTTCGAATTCAACTCTGGCTTTGTTTTTCATTTCTTTTCAATTCAATTTCAATTCAACTGCAATTCAAAATTCATTAATATTCACGATTTAAAAAATTAAAGCTGATGGTAGGGAAGTTTGTGGATTGAATTACTTTTAAGCAAATTATTATAATAATTTTAATTGGTTGCGGTAGAGGCATAAGATACTTGCCTTATATTCAAATGTCATGTTTATATAGCTTCCTCTGACACACATAAATGGTGTTCCAAAAGTCACTGTCATATTAAGTTTTTAATAAAACACATTAGGGGTGTTCACACTGACTTGGGTAGTTGGGTATGGGTAGATTGGGTACTTTGACAACTACGAGCACCCTTAATTGCAATTGAGTACTTTGTAGAATGATTTTGGGCAGTAATGTATGTTTTTTAATCTTACTTTTACTTTATTTTAATTTACTTTGTTTTAGTTTTTTGTCAATTCAATTATTGACTACTTTTGAAAAAGGTGGTAGCCCATGAAAAAAGTACTCAATTTGACAAGAAATTAATCTACCCAGACAAGTCAGGGGGAGGGGGGTCAGCAAGAGTAGATTGGTAGTTGGGTAATTGAGTACAATGACATTTTTATAAAAATAAAATGTATGGCGTTTGCCAATTTCCCCTACTACCCAACGCAGTGTGAATACCCCTATTGTTTTGTTGGAACGTCGATATCGATGAAATGGCCGCCTCGAATTTGCTTAAACATGCGAGCCATTTTCATGAAATTTTCCATAACATTCTGGTATAAATATATGAGTTCTTTGTACAACGGGCAATGGAGCAACTCCAATATGACACTATCCCAACATCTCTAAAATTATGTCTTGTCTCTAATCGAATGCAGCGGGTGAATGCTGAAAAGAATCTGAAAATCAAAACTCGCGCTCAATAACTGCATAATAGAGCGGGTCGCATTATATGGTGGAAAAAAATTAATATAAAAATTTTTTAATTCAAAATTTTTTATAAACAAAAGCTTAAAGGAAAGCTCTAATGTCGAAAGTGTTTCTGAACCAAAAAAAAATAGTTTTTCGGTATCCCGAAAAACAGTCAAAATGGCCTTTTTGATATAAAATTGGTATTTTAGTTTTGTATAACATTTTTATTTTTAATCCGATCAAATTTTTTGTAGTTCTGAAACACTTTCAACACAAGCTTTCATTCTAGGGGGTGTCTTTTAATATGCATTTTTATTAACTGAACAACAATTTTGTGAGAAAGAGTAAATGTTGCATTATTGATGGCAAACATACATATCTACGTACTTTCCCACTTTTCTCGGCGAGTCTTAAGTTTCTTATATCAGAGGAAGTGTCAGAGGAAAAAGTCAAGACCCATAAAAAGGCAAATTAGTTTACAAAATTTCTTGTTTGGCAAAAAACTATGTAGCTGTTGGAAAAAAGCGAAATATTGGCTACCAAAGGTACTACATCGCTTCGTGCCACTATAGTTAAGCTACTCTTGTGTGGTACCAGAAGAACAAAAAGGTTTTTGTCTCTTCTAAAGTGAATGCACCAAATTGCCCAGAAATACCGCCTTTCAAGAGATATTTGGTTCTAGTAAAGAGAAAATTGAAAACAACAAAACGCAAATCTAAGGACCTTCAGTTTCCAACGAAAATGGTATGCTGTACCCCGAAATGTCCAGGAAAGTACTTTAAAGAATACTATAAGATAATTCCGTAAAATGTGAGTGCGGAACGCTTGATTTTTTTTTTTTAAATTTCATAGCATATTTTTAGGCATTTTTTGTTTACTGATTTATTGAAACTTCAAAAAATTGTTATATTTTTTTAATTTTGAAATTTTCAGTTTTACAAAAAATTTTCAAACTTATGTCGTTGTACCTACTATGATTTCCGTTTTTACTTTAAGGTATTTTATAAATATTTGGAACTTAAAATTGTTATTTGGGCCATTTTATATCGAATATGTGACCATCGCTGATTTATAATTCAACATAAGGAAAATGCATATTTCATGTTTTTCCTTTATAAAAACCGGGCCTGTCATTTTTGACGGGAAAGAACTAGTACACATATAATTCTATTACGATGTAAGTCGAAATTTGGAAAAATAACGGTTATTAAGTAGATTGATTAAAACTTTAGAAGAAGTTTTTAATGTTCTTTGAAAAAAAAGTGAGGTAGAACGTTTGAAACAATACATCAATTTTTCATTTTTTTTTTAAAAAATTAAATTTCGAGGGATACTGAAAGTCACTCCTCCATCCTTACTGAAAAATAAAATTCCAATTGTTTTTAGAACAATTAATTTTAAATTCTACACAAGCAAAACACTTCACCAAATTTTGCCTTGACCATCGAAAAAACAACACTTATAAAAATTGCTTACTTCCTGTTTGTCCTTGTCCTTGCGTGCGATTTCTTCCGCCTTACGACGCCGCCACATACGCATGCTTTCCTCAGCATTTTTGCGTTCTACCAGTCGTTTCTTCTCATCACACCACAGCAAAGGATGTTGATAGTTGTCGTAACAAAAATTAGCCATTTCGTCACTTGTCGTCATTGTGTCTACCACATTTGTTTTCAAACAATTTCAAAACATTTTTTTCTTTTCTACTTATACATTTTTTTTTTTTGTTTTTATTTTCTATGATGCGCCTTAAAAATTTTCGGAAAATGTAACCCGCTCAAGTATTTGCACAGAACTAAAATGTCTCGTCATGTGATTGTTATGCTGAAGCATTCAAAAAATTTTTGTTTTTCGTCTGATGCCTTAAGGAGTGGAGGAACCAGCCGTGCCTGGCACGTGTTGATAACGCGCGCAATCGATGCGACGGCAGTGGCTATGACTTCGTCACGTTGTCTAGGAGCACGTTCTACTGTAGGTGCAAAGTTGATGCGCCCGAATATTTATAGTCGTTGGTCGCTTAGTCCCTCCGTGACTGAGCTTGCATTGGCAAAGGTTTTTTGGTGTATGTTGCTTTGGCATGATGTAGTACTATGTTTACCCGCTTCGTCCTTGAGGTGTCTTGTTCATTAATGGCAGAAGTTTCTTGAGTGCTAGTTGTTAAGGTTTAATGTTTGTAGGCTTTTGTTTTTGAACATACAGGGTGCTTATTTTAGTTGAGTTAACGTACAAAGTTGTATGCACAACCTTAAGACTCTATTATAATGACCTCTCAATAAATCAGACAGCTTTGAGTATGATCTTTCTAGTTAAATTTTTGGGTGGGCATCCATTTTTGTTTTCATTCTGACCCCGATAACAAACACTGGCTAAAGTTGCTCCATTCACCCATATACCTATAAAATCAACAAACTTGTTGATTATATCCAAACATGTTTTTAAGTTTCGAACGTTTAAGTATGTTTACTTGGCATAACAACAACAATTGAATAGCCTAGCCAACATATTTGGGGTAGATCCTTTTAGTGTACACAATGTTCCATAGTGGATGGCGTGTCAGTGCGTTCTTTGCCAAATAAAAGATTCTTATTATTAACGAAATACCGTTCGTGTAAGTTTACATAAATGACGCTCCGTCAACGAGACAGACGCAATAAATATTTGTTTGGCCCACTTTTTTTGCAATTAAGTTTATTCCTTAGTTTTTGTTGTTAACTAAGGAATTGTTGAGATATGCACGATATCAAAGCAGGAACTGCGCTGATTTTGAGCAACAAAGTTGTAGGGAAGACAAAGTTGTCTTTTGAGATAAGTGTATTTTGAAGTGAAAGCTTCTTTAGACACGTTGAGCGACTTTTGGATAGAGGAAAATCTTATGGTTTCACTTCATCATTCAGCGATTAGTTTTTGCCTCAGCTTTTAGTGAGTAACGAGTACTTTGCATATGGCTCATTCCACAGAAATGAGGAACGGGAGCATGAATTCTAAAATGCATGCATTTGAAGTAATTTTTGGTTTTCGAATTGAAGTGGAATCTTAAGTTAGTCCTGCTGCAAAAAAATTTTTAAATTAAATGCTTTTTTATATTATTTTGACAATTTAACTAAACAAACTTCGAGTTGAAAAAAATTTTTAAATATTTTGATTTAATTTAAACCTTCAAATCAGTCATCTTTTGATACAACTTTAAAAAAAATAAGGTTAGTAATATTAAAAAAGATATCAATGTTGTGTTAGAATAGTTTGTAATAATGATTGGTTACTGCGTTTCCAAAGTACAAAATATTTAAACTGAGTGTTTTTTCTGTGTCACACCCGTCCCAAAAAAGGCTATAGTTTTCCTAAGATGCAACATGGGCTTATGATAAGAATGAAACTTTCCTAAAGTAAGGATGTTGATGTTTTACATAAATTTGTTAACTTTTTTCATGCAATAAATTATTTTTATTCTTCATTTCCGTTACAAGAAGTTGGTCACACCCGGAACGGTTTTCAAAATTTTTTTCTAATAATAAAATTTTTGCAAGTATATGAATAAATTCTTTGATTAAAACAAGTTTTGTAAATTCATGTATAGCGAAATCATTTGTATAGGTATTAATTTGATCAAAAATTCATGCGAAAAATTTTTTGCAAAAAAATATTTTTTTTTTAAATATATTAAAAACTTGAAATTATTTGAATAGGTATTAATTTGATAAAAAATTCATGCAAAAAAATTTTTTGCAAAAAAATATTTTTTTTATTTAAATTAATACATTAATTAAAAACATATTTTTTTGATTTAAGTGTCAAAAATATGTGAAAGTAATTATACCAATTAAGTTCTTATATATAATTCCCACATCATTCGCACTAGTCACACCCGGGACAATCTTATGTCACACCCGTCCCATTTAAAAGTTTAAAAAAGAATGGTTATCGCCATTTTTTTAAAATATTTTTCACTATTATTCAACAGAAAATATATTAAATTTGAATATATGCAAGTTAAAAATGGTCTCATTGTGGCATATGGACTGAATTTCAATGTTAAACTCAGAATTTTTTGTTTTTAAACTTGTGCTCGTCACACCCGTCCCAGGTGTTTAAGCGAATGTAACTATTAAACTGATATAAATAATTGCATTTTGTTTTACCATTTCGAAACCTTGGGGCATCTTCTAAAATACCCTATAGTAAATTGCTAAAATTTAAACCGGTTAATACCATTTTCAGCACGATAAAGTAGTCAAAACGTCACACTCGTCTGTATGGAATGAGCCATATTCAAATCTTTAAGTCAAAATAAAAAATCAAGACACTTATTATTTGTTTCATTTTATATATAATTTTCTTGTATAAAAAATTCGAATCCTCATTAATCTTGTTAAAGCTCTGTTTATAACGTACCTTTAAGCACAATTCCTAAAGCCAAGACACGAAATCGAGAGAAAGTGCAAAGTTTGGACACGAACCATTAGCTTAACTAATTTTTTCAATTTGCTGATAACAATTAAACCTCGAATCCTCGTTACCTAATAAAAATAATTTCATTATTAAAAAAATATTGCTATTTCATTGTTTTAAGTTTTCACTTTGTTTTGCAGTTCCCCACTGCCAACTTTTTTTCATAATTCCTGTGGTTATTAGATTTAAATGAAAAGCTTTTTAAGCTTTCTGACCAGGATTCGGAAATTTTTTGTCGATTTGTAAAATTTTTTTTTGCAAATATTTAAGGGAAAAACATTTCAATGTCGATTTTTGATAGAAGGTCAAGTTTTTTTGGATTCCGGTATTATGCGAAGTTATAGATAAGATGATGATAAGAAGTTTTTTTATAGAAGTAATAAAAATGATATTGCCCAGAGTTTCCGAGATATACCACTCTGCTTAATTAAAGGGGCTTTTTCCACCTTGTGTGAATATTAAGAGGGAAATATTGTTTCCAATTTTTTTATTTTTCTAAAGGCAAGAACTTCACTGTAGGTCTTTTATCAAAATTGTGCTTAGTTTGGGATTTAAAGGAAATTTATAACGGCCGCTAGTATAAATTGAGACCTTGAAAAGATCGGTTATTTGAGCTAACCCAGAAAAAACTTAACTTTGGACTATATGTTCTATGGGCGACTGACTATCAGAATCAGAAACCATTGAAGTTTTTGCAGTTATTTAAAATGGCCCTCAAATTGTCGCACAGTGTTATTTGTTTAATTTTATATTTAATTTGCTTGTACAAAACAAACTCGAATCTTCATTAAGGGGGTCTTCTCATTGAGCAACTTTTTTTTCGACTTTTTTTTGCATTTATTTATAGCTTGGGTAGTTGTGAATATGCCCCTAAAAGGATTTTTAGAAATTCGAAATACTTTAGAAGATACAGCCTTTTTTGTGAAGCAAGGTCTTCGTTTTACCTTGCTTACTTCAAACTTTAAACGCGTTTATCTCGAAACCACGTTTTTCGAACTGGCGGCCATGATATCTCCAGTTCAACTGAACCGATTTTCATGAAACAAAGTGGAATCGACGCAGAATTGTCACCATTCTCGGGTGAACCTCGACCATAATTTTAAAAAATTTTTTACTATTTTTTTTTTTACACTAAACTACAAAAAAAAGCTCGAAATTGAATTTTTTTTTTTTGAATGGCCGCCATTTTGTCAAAAAAAATCACAAAATTAAGCTTGAGGTTCACCCGAGAATTACATCTATACTGATTATAACTCCGTTTTTTTTTTCATTTCAGACGCTCCGGAGACCCGGAATCGTGGCTGCCGTGACGACACCTTTTTTTTTCACCACCAGCTTTGAAGTCTCATTACTTTTTGAACAGCCCACGTATCGAGGCAAAAAAAATTTTTTTTATTTACTTTGAAACTTTTGTAATACAATAAATAAAAAAAGTTTTCAATTATTCTTTGCGTTTTCAAATAAGAATTTTTTTAAAAAGGGTCAAAAAAACGGGTTTTGAATGAGAAGACCGCCTTAATTTTGTTAAGGCTGTATTTATAACGTACCTTTAAGCACAAGTCTTTAATTCAAGACACAAAATCAAGAGAAAGTGCAAAGTTTAGACATGAACCATTTGCTTAACTTATTTTTTTAATTTGCTGATATTAAAAAACCTCCAATCCTCGATACTTACTATGGCCGACTATGAAATACCCTAAACCCACTATTAAAAAAAAAAAATTTTTATTGTAAATGGGCGTGTCCTCTATTTTATATGCATTTAAATGTTAATGAAAAATTTACACATACCAAGTTTTATTCCTATAGCTCACAGTTAATGCCTTTATTGTGCTTTCGCTATGGGAGGTGGGCGTGCTCATGGACGGATTACTCCCAATTTTTGAACACACCTTAGTTTTGGTATAAAATACATACATACGAATTTTAATTTCTCTATGACAAACATAACCTTATTTATTGAGTTTTAAACTTTTTGGGTTGTATGGGAGGTAGGCGTGTCCGAAGGCGGATGACGTCCATTTTCCTAAACCATCTTTGTCTTGTCATAAAAAACATATGTGCCAAATTTTAGCTCTTTAGGTCAAACAGAGGCTTATTTATTGCGTTTTAAATTTTTAGCTTGTATGGGAGGTGGGCGTGCCCGTGAGCGGATGACGTCAATATTTCGAATACATTTTTGTGTTGGTATAAAACAGATACATGCCAAATTTTATTGTTGTTGGCTTATTATGAGCTGAGTTATGCAGTTTTAAATTTTTGCGTTGTATGGGAGGTAGGCGTGTCCGTAGGCGGATGATGTCCATTTTTCAAAACCATCTTTGTGTTGATATAAAACACATACACACCAAATTTTATTGTTGTTGGCTTATTATGAGCTGAGTTATGCAGTTTTAAATTTTTGCGTTGTATGGGAGGTAGGCGTGTCCGTGGGCGGATTCCAAATATATTCAATAGAAATGTATATAAAAGTATATAAAAGTGTATAAAAGTATAGAAAAGTATATATATTCTTGATCAGCGTCACCTCGTGGGTCGAGCTATTCATGTCCGTCCGTCTGTGTGTTGTCCGTAAACACAGGATAAAAAGAAGGAGTTAAGATAATTGGATGAAACTTGGTACACATGTTCACATTGACCCAAGGATCTGCACTATGAATATTTTTCGAATCTGCCCACGGACTCGCCTACCTCCCATGCGACCATAAAATAAAAATTGCTCTAAGTTCATATTTGATATAGGGAGATAAAACTTTGTATGGGTGCATTTCATATCAAAACTAAGATGTGCACAAAAAATAGGCACCACCTGCTCACCGACACGCCCATCTGCCGTACAACCCAAACCCACTATGGCCACTATGGCCCAACCCAAACCCAAAAACTTTAAAGAGGTTTATATATGAGCTACGAAGATAAAACTTCGTACGTTCGATTATTGTGTCAAATATAAGATGTGTTCATAAAATGGGCGTCATCCACCTATAAACAGGCCCACCTCCCATAAAAACCACAATATTAAAAGCACTATTAAAAGGTTCATATTTGACATTGAGGGATGAAACTTCGTATAGGAGCATTTTATATCAAAACTGAGGTGTGCGCAAAAATAGGTGTCATCTCCCCACCAGCACGACCACCTACCATATAAACCAGATTAGTTAATCCTGTATTAATTCTATTGGTTGATAGAATGCATGGATTTTGATAGGAAGTTATGTTTTAGAATTTTAATATGTATTTAAATACTATAGGAGATTAACGGTATTCCTATATATTTAGGTATACATTTTCTTTACTTGTTTTTTTATAACTTAATTTGTTCATTTTTATTTCATCTTGAACTTAAAAATCCTTAAGTAAGGAAACGCCCTTAATCTTCTCCTGAACACCCATTTTCCAGATTGCTCCACCGAACCTTTTGCCTACTAGGTGTGAAGAGGTTCTGGTAAGGAATAATTTTAATTAGTAGTTATTAATCCTAGAACGGTTGAGAACTCGCAAACTGATCCAAAAGATCTAAGCTTATAGGTCCATCATTCATCCTGCTGAAGACCTTGGAAAGCATGATAGACATACATATTCGCTGTAGCGTTGATTACGAAAAACAAAAGATTGTGAAAACTTACTTGGATGAATGATCTTGCTACTTTAATATATGTTTTAACAGGACGTCAATTCAATTATTAATAAATTCGTGTTTTTGTTATAAACTTTTACTAAAGTTCCGCTGAAAAGCCAATTATTATGCTTAGTGGAAATTCATACTTCGCCAACTGGGAGTGTGTTTTAGTACGTAGGTGCATTTTGTCTTTTCCGGTTGATCCGGACAGATTTTAGAATGTAAGTCGTGCATGCGTATAGTACGGGCTATACATATTTAGGAGATTTCGCACTCCACAGGACACTGTCTTATAGGTAGACTTGTCGTCAGAATGGTGGTTCTTGCGAATGATTTCTGTATAAGCTTCAGGGATGAGGAAGGGGAGGAGTTAGTATTGTATTTTGTTTGTTCATGGTCGACTCTTTGCCGCAGAAGACAAAAACATCTAGAAAGCATAGGGATCTCGAAAAACAGACGCCAAGTGTGTTTGCTGTGTTTTATAGCAAGTTCTGGCTAGTTTTCATGAAGATCTTGAAGGCCTCTTATGAGTTGTAGGGCATATCCTTGTGGTATCACAATGAACCAATTCTTTGGTCTAAGTCGGTCGACCGAACGATAATTAATAACTATTAAGATCTGTTTCGTCCAACTCTACCTCGTACGTTTCTGTAGACTTAGCATAATAAAGAAACAACAAATTGGCCATTTCAGCCCTTGAAAAAACTTTGACCGAGCTTCTTATGATCAAGACTTAGCATAATATATCTTAAATAAGTCTAAATTAATTTTTGGCTCTTAACACATAACTCTATGGCTGGCAATTTATTAAAAAATTTAAAAAAGTTATATTTCACATTATATACAAGTTATCTAAACAAAAATTCTGCTTTAGCTTCCCAACTTCACTTCAACTCTTATCAACTTTTTTAAAATTAAATTTTGTGCTAAAATTTTATAAAAATTTGTTTGAATTTTTTTGAACGAAATCGTATTTTATTCATCAATATCAACAAATAATCCTTATCTTGTACAATTTCTTAAAAACTTTGCAATACAAATTTGAATGTATATTATATAAAAGTATTGTTATGATTTTTTACAAAAAAAAAAAAAATTTGTAAATTTTGACTACAAAAACATTAAGAGTAAACAATTTAACACAGCAAGATTAAACATATATGCTTGCTTTTTTATATATTATACATATACATATAAATATTTTTTATATATATATATATATATATTGACTAAAAACTTTATTGCTGCTTCTGTGCATTCTCTGTACAAATCATGTATATACATAAATACATATAAATAAATACATACATACATATATGCATGTTAGCATATAAATGTTAAACTAGAGTATATAATAACTTTTAGTTGTTAATTTTGTTCTTCGTGCTACTGGAACATGTGCTTTCTATAAATGTACAGAGCTATACAGAGCAATTTAAGTTTGTTTGTTTGTAGATAGGTACCATTCATGTAGATTTTACACATACATATATACATAAATGTAAAAAAGTTCGTACTTTAATCTTCTTCCATCTAAATTATTTCGCTTTTGTTCTTGTTTTTTAATTCTCTTTAATATCCTTTTTTGTTGTTTTATTTAGTTTTGAGTTTTCTTGTTTTTGTTTTTTTTTTTTTGTGTTTTTGTTTTTGTTTTTGTTTTTGCACTTTACATAATATTCTCAACTGGTACATTCTTGCTTTATTTTCATATAAATTATTTACAATGTCAACAAACTTAAAAACTAATTCATCGTTTAATGCTAAATACATATTTCAAAAGTATTTTTGAAATTTTTGTTTTATAATTTTTTTTTTTTGTGAATTTTTTTTTGTCTTTTTTCCTTTAAATTTAAGATAAATATTTTAATTTTTTACATTTTGTTTTGTAGTATTGAGTGCAGACGACGTAGATGTGTTTGTGTGTGTGTGTGTGTGTGTGTGGTTATTATTTATATGTACGCATCGAATCATTGCATTCGAAATCAATCAATTATTGTTATAATGATGATATAATTAATTTAATAATTATATTACACTATTGTAATTAGTAAAGATTTTATGGTAGTTGTTGTTGTTGTGTTGTTGTTTTGCTGCTTTTATGAATATTATTATTTCATGCGATTTATGACTAAGTCGGCCACTACTTGCAGACCCTTCTGATAGGGTGACTCGCTCATCTCTCCTGCTAATCGTATCGCTTCGATGCAATGCTTCTTGGCCAAAAAGCGCGTCTGCTCCAGACCATGTGATTTGTGGACTAGTTCGAAGGCACGTTCAACATCTCCGGGTTCGCTAAACCGTCTCATAATCATGGGATTAAGTTCGGGATACTGAAAGAAAGAAAGAAAGCGGAAATGTTAAAAATTATTTTAAAATTTTTGGCGTAAAATTGATCATGAAATATATCATTATAGCATATCACGATATACATATTATAAAAGTGGAATTTGTTTTCTTTTTCACCGGCTATACCAAAAATTACTCACTTCCGGTGTAAATGTTTAAATTTATTTATATAGGTTGGCAGCTTAATGTGTGGAATTTTTCGCTTATTTCATAAAATTCAATGCAATTTATGTGCAAAGCAATTAATGTGCATTCATTTCAAATAAGTCTGCCATGGTGTGAGCTATGTCATAAATAAATTAGACTTTGTGCATAGCTTTAAGGCACGTGCTTGGCATAATTTCAGCTAAGTAGCCCATCAACCGCAGCTGCCCGCCTTTGCGTCAATTGAATTGCGTCAGGTGCATCGATATTGCGCTTGTGTTTTGTAACGTTGCATCGATATATTGACAAATTCAATGCACTCCCACATATAAGGTTGCACGCCCACCCCCTCAAACTAATTAAGTCTCTTAGCTTTAAAATTTAATTGATAGATGGCGGTCCGGTTGACAGTCCAACGGTTTGTCGCATTCATTTTTGACACTTTTATTTTTAATTAGAATTCGTGGCACAGCGTTGAATACAAGTTTTGTAAAACCCAAACGCATTACTAATGAAAACTTATTAAGACTTCTATGACCAAGTTGGTAAAGATTTAACCTTAACCACGATTTAAATTGTTGTAGGTGAGGTTTATTTGTGTTAACGTAGAGCTAGTAACGCCATGATGTAATCGTCCTATATTTAAATTCTCAGTTTGATTAAAAGATAGAGAGAGAGAGAGACGTACGGTATATAACAGGCTTGATTATCATTAGTGAGTCAGCTTTAGACATATCTGTAACTCACAATTTTGCAAATAGTTTTTTTTCCCTTAATTTTTTTTAACTATTCAAATACCAAAGTTTAGCAAGCCCTCTTAATATAAATTTTGTTTGGAAATATTAAGGTCGATAGCATAAATATCTCTCAATTAGAGGTTTCATTTTAAATTTCGTATAATTTTTTAAAACTTTATTAATTATTACTTTACAAAAAGTTTACGAGAAGGCTTTAAATCTGTTTTTGGTCATTGAAAGTAGGCGTGCACCTAGGTGGACCTATCTATTTTTTTATTATAAGTACATATGTATTTGACGGACATCTCGATGTCTAATTTAGTTTAGAAAGGATTTTATACTTCTCTTAAAAAAAAAATCGGAGCTAAACTCGAAAAGTTATAGTTTAAATTCTCGGCCCTTCAAGGCAGTCGGTTCGAAGCTTAATACTTTAAACGAAGCTTAAAAAACTTTTTCCCAAAAAAAGTCCTTTTTTATACACTAGCGGATGTTACCCGGTGTTACTCGGGATTGTGCCACGAACCCAGAAAAAATAGGATTTTTAAAATTGCTCTCGTTTTAGTATTTTTTAAATTATCAATTTAATTTTTTAAACTATCGGTTTTTGTGGTTTTGCCCTCTCCCTCCGCCGAAAGTGTTTAGTCAAATTTCCGTATAACAGTACCTATCAGACTTAATAAAAAAGAAAATTACGTCTTCCACGTCTCGATCCGATTCTGGTTTCCGAGGAAAATTGTTACTCAGTTTGAAAAAGATCATTTCGAGAAAGATTCCTGTTTTATTTTGGGTGCAGTTGAGCCTTCATACCTAATTTCATTGAAATCGGTCCAGACGTTTAGGAGTTATTTTGGTGTGCCACGCCCACAGACTTCCGCCTACTTTTTTACAACGCCAATCATCTTTATTTTTATGAAACGTACTCGGTGTTCAAATTTCAGCTTAATCGGGTAAACGGAGCGCGAGTTTATGCGGAACAGACAGACAGACAAACATTTGATTTTATAATTAGAAGAAGATATATAATTTTTGCTGTTATTTTCAAAATTTAATTTATGTCTATTTTGTATAGAATTTACAACAATTTTGACTTAAAAATATTTATAAAAAATTTGTTGTAACCAGACATGCACAACGAAATCAACAAAATTTTTTCGTTTCGTTGAGGCCGAAAAATAAATTATCAAAATTATTTCGTTTTTTAAATAACGTTAAAAATTTTTCAAATAAAATTTCGTTTCGTTGAAAAACGAAAAATTTTCTCTTATGCTAAAGAAGAAATTTTCTTCTGATACAAAAAAAACGAAATTTTTTTGTTGAAATTAACGTTATTTTCAACGGTTGATTGGGAAAAAAAATGAAAAAATTTTATATTATAAATTATATTAGTGGTATTCATGCAATGCCGAATATTTTCCGATGCCGTATATCGGAAAATATACGCTGTTTTTGCATGAGGTACCTTGTTTGTATTTTTCGGTTAGTGGCGTATATCAATCAGCTGTTCTTTAAGATACATTGCAAAAGTGGCCACTATGGTTTAATAAATGAGCTGAAAACTAAATAATTAAACAAATACATAAATAGTTTCATGATTAAGATGAATACAAAGAAATTCCAGATAAATTCTTTTATTTTTCGACAACTGACAACATGCAATTTGTTGCTTTAAAGGATTCTCAAGTTGAAAGTTGAGTAAGAAGTTTTTAGTTTGTAATAAATATTGTAAAATATTTGAAAGGTGGCAACAACCCTTTGCCGAAAGTTTTCGGCGTTGTTTTCGCATCAAAATCGGGAAGAAAACTGGGAACTTTGCCGTATATCAAATTCCATACAAATTTTGACAGTTGATATACGGCGTTTACGCTTTTTCCGATTTTCGGCATATTCGGCACGTTTTCGGCATTGCATGAATACCACTATTATTATTAAATTTTATTATAGTTTTTTGAATTAACGTTATTTTTTATTTTGTTTCAACGAAAAAAAAAAATATTTCGGTTACCGTTCCACTAGTTTGTATTTCTATATTTTTAATATTTCCACTAGTTTAAAAGACCGTCACACGACGGACTGGAGCCATTAGAGTAAAAACTATTTTTTATATCAAATTAATTTTCAGTGCATATTTTCAGGCTGAAGATTTTTTTTGATATTACAAGTTGATAGTTTGATAAGCACTGCAATAGCACGATTTAATAACAGTTTGAGCGGCATTAGGTGCGGAGGAGCCCGACGCTTGTCTGTTTTTATTAATATCTTAACTATAAAAATGGCATCTTATTTAGAGAAAAATGGTATAGACTTTGCTCCAGAGAATGCTTTTATCTAATTGCGATACAAAAAATTCTCTAATAATGATAAAAAGCTTCCATGAAAAAGAAGAATATATGAAAATGTATCGTTTTTAGAGAAAAATAGTTTTAATTTTGAGAAAAGATTTGTTTTTATTGAAGAAAATACTTCTCATAGTGAATTTTTTATCAAAATATAAGAAAAGTTCTTCATTTTCAATAAATTTTGCTCTATAATTGAGAAATTTTTTGTGCGAGAAAAATATTTTCTCATTATTAGAGACAATGAAATATTTTCATTTCCTAGAAGTAAAGAAATATTTCTTCGAAAATGTGAAAATTTATTCTAATTGAAGAAAATTTTATTTGAAAAAGAGAAAATTACTATTATCGAAAATAGAGAAATTTTTTACAGGAGCAAGGTATGTGTTTTTTTCTCAGTGTATAAGAAAAAATATATAATTTTTTATTAAAATATGTGATCAAAATTATTTTATTTGGAAAAGAAATTAATTTCAAACTTGAATTTTGAAATAGAAAAATTTGTTTTTATAATAGTTCTAGTGAAGTAATTGAAAAAGTTTTTAGCAAGAGTTTTAATTTTTTTTTTTTTAGTTTTAATTTTCTGAAGTCAGGTTGGTACATTAGGGTGAAAGACCATGAGCTATAATGCTTAAAATCAGAACGGGGCATTTGAGGTCAATGACATTGAAACGAAAAAATTTGTCTTTTTAAAACAAAAACATCCATACATCAAACTTAAAGATGCAACTGCAAATGCCAAAGATATGAAGAAACATTTAAATGGACGACCTCTACGGTTTGACAAAAAATATAAAATAATTTTTTTCGAAATTGCTTTGCAAAAATACATTATATTCGAAGGTGACCGGTGAATGTAATTTTTACATTAAATAATTAATCATATAAGATAATGATAATATAAAAATTACTAGAGAAATAAAAAGCGGTCTGGCTAAGGATCGAACCAGGGTCACATGATTCATCAAATCAAATCGAAAACCGATTGCTAACTGACTCACGGAATTACATTTTTTGTGCGTGCTAATTGTGTACTTTAATGCTAACGGAATTTAAAACTAAATAAGGAGTTTAAAGTATACATTTTTTAACCAAAGCGGTACTAAAACTTAGTTTTAGTATATGACGTGGTTTGAATTTTAAACCCATGCGGGACTTAAATTTAGTTTAAGTATATGACGGGTAAGCCGGATAGATTTTATATGGAGAAAAAAAAGTCATTCGGACAACAACTCAAAAGTAAGAGGGACTCTTAAAAACTATTTCTGCATCATTTTTTTTTTGGATCGGAGAAATCTCCAAGGAGTGGTTTTGATTCTCCCGAACCCGTTTTTTGGCCAAAAAATCAAGTTATTCCCTTTTTTTTTTCTTCAGAATGCATACCCCCGATAAACAAAAAAGTAAAGATTGTGGTAGTATACAAATATTGGCTTAAAAAAATGTTGAAATTTGTTTTCCTTACAAACACTTTTGAGACCCCAAAAAGTCGATATTTCGTCATTTTTGAAAAGGTGTTTGTTTTAAGCACCGTGGTGACCGTGTCATGCAGGTTAAGTGTGTGGCTTAGCTTGCTCGGAGCCCGAGTTCGATCCCCAGTTGCGGCGAAAAGTTTTTTCAATAAAAAATTTTTCTGATCAGTCACCACCTCTCTGCAGACAATGGCCATGTAAAGCTTCTTGAGAATATAAACTTTAGCCGTTCGGAGTCGGCATAAAGCATGTAGGTCCAGTTTTCGGTCAATTGTGTGCAAACATTTAATAACACACACAACACAATTGGTCAGAAGAAGCTCGGTCAAAGTCCTTTCAAGAGCTGAAATGGCCAATTTGTTTTGTTTGTTTTTTGTTTGTTTTAAACACCTATAAAATATATATTTTTCTTGGAATTCATATGCATTTAAGCTTATTGGTAAAGTATTGAGCTATTCCTTCCATTGGTATAACGTATGTAAGGGTTTGATCAAATGTGAGTACCATTAAAAATACGTACAATGTAGGAGTTTAAAAAAAAATATTTTCGAAACTCATGCACTTTGTACTGGAGCGCTATCTGGCGTACACTTTTCTAAAAAATGGTTGTCAGAATTCTATTTTGCGTACCTAACAACTCATATGTACCAAGATTTGTCAAAATCTAACGGTAATTATGGCAATTAAATAATAATTAAGCTGAAAAATCCTTCTGAATATCAATTTCTCACTTTTTATATAATTGTGGCATTTAGTTTTGGTTAAAAAAGACCATAAGATATGTCAATATAAAGAAGAGTTCAATGCTTTTCCAGTAAGCATAAATCCATGTGAATAGCATGAAAAATGCATATTTTACAGGTGTTTAAAATAAGCACATTTTCGAAAATAATGAAAAATTGAATTTTTAAGGTCTCAAGAATTTGTAAGGACAACAAATTTCAACATTTTTTTTAGCTAATATTTGTATACTATCACAATCTTTACTTTTTTGCTTATCTTGTTGAAAAAAAAGTTGTGAAACAGTACGTTTTGATGCAAGTTTGTCATTTATTATAAACATATACTGATGCACCAAATTGGAACATGACCAAATATAAAATGTGTAAGCTTTTCATTACGCATTGCAAAAAATATTAATCGGCATGAAGTTCACAATAATGTGGGACTTCCCCTTTTTCTTAAGTGCTTCGTTAACATTATTTTCACTGCATAATCTGCTGGTTGCTTAGTAATTCTAGGCAATAAGGAAGTAATACAGTGGACAAAGTCATTAAAAACAAACACATTATTACTATAATCGTCATTATCATTCACCTGGCTCCCCATCAACATAACTGAATTTAAATATAAAATATAACTCTAGAATTTGCAGTGATACGCACTTTAGCAGTTTAAATTTGCATTTCGAAGCATGCAAAATCAAATATAAAAATCACTCGTACTCATAAGTAACAAAATAAATTTAATTTAAGCAGTATTTATGCTCTCTATTCTCTACGTGTCGTCAACATATGCAATACATTCCAAATCGATGCGGTCAAGATCAAAAACTTACCTTTTCGCATGCAAACAGTACTGGCGCCGTTGCAAGTCCCAGCTTCAGATCGGCGGCAGTGGGCTTGCCCATCGTTTCAGTGGATGATACGAAGTCCAGCATATCGTCGACTAATTGAAATGCTAAACCAATATTTCTGCCGTATTGAAACGCTAACTCAGTGACGTTCTCATCAGCCTCAGCAATGACGGCTGTCTGTAGGTAACGAAAAAATAAAAGAAATTAAAAAAAAAGTATATAAAAATTAATAATAAAAATGATGGCACAAAACATGTGTAATGATGCACAAATTAAGGGCTTAAGTTTTGAAAACATATTTGAGTTAGCTAATTTGTGCAAAATGCAACGCATCGCTGCATGCGACGCATTTGTGGTCGGAAGACCTTGTGACATAGTTGCACTCTGGCATGCTGCAGCCTAGGGTAGGGCATAGCAGGGTACGGCATAATACTATGTATGATATGTTAAGCAAGTTAAGATAATTCGCTTCTAATTTTGTAATACTTTCAATGATGTTTGTGAGTTTAACTTGTGATTTGCTTGCTTACCGCCTTCAATGTGTTCGCAATCAATGAGGCCGTCTTTCGATACGTCTTTGTCAGGTAGTGTGCGAAACGCTCGTTTTCAGTTTCCTTTGAGCCCAGTTGCATGAATTCGCCTTGCACCAAATCGGTTAAAATCTATAAAGTAGAAAAAAAAATAAAACAAAACATTATTCAATACAGCTCTCAATTTTACAAGTTTGTTTTACAACTTTTCTAGATTTACAATCGGAACGGAAGTTAAAACTTTAACGCGCAAAATTTAAGACATGCGTAATTCTTAAAATTACTCCTCATTGCAATTTACCATCAAGTAATTTGCTAATAGCCAAGTTAAAGCAGTTAAGTGTAGAATTATTGCCAACACGTACGAGCAGAATACAATAACATGACTGACCTTGCTTCACAAGTTTCACAAGTTGTTTTCTTAATCAGTCGTATGCATCGAGAAACCTAATCGTACGCCAAAGTTTGTATGAATGTGCACAAGCTTGATTTTTGCCTTAGCACGTGTGAGCTTTAAATTAAGTGCCTCAAACTTTAACTCAACGTTCATAATAAAGCTAATTCGATATAAAGTTTGATGGTTGCAAAATTAATACTTCAGAGGAAGATTTGTTAATGTGATAAATAATTTTTCTTAATTCTGATTCGGTATTTATGAGAAATGCCACAACTTAACAAATGGAGTTTCGTACTCAATATAGTTTAGAGATATAAATCAACAGCAACATTATTTTGTCAGCATAAAAATTGCTTTATTGAGTTAATGCAGAGATAATATTTTCCATAATAAATGGTTGTAGACAAGAATTAGAAAAACCTTGCCCTTTACTTATCACTGCCAAAAGTGTATTCAATCCGGATGCAAAGCTTTTTTTTATATAAAAAATTATTCAAGCGTAGCGTCAATATAAAATGGATCAATAGTAAAATCGCATTGGAAGCCTCTGATTCAGGATTTATAACTTTAGGACAACAACAGTGTAATATCAAAAAATAACTGCAAATATCTTAAGAGTTTTCGTTAGTTATTCACCCATAGAAGACATCACCATGAACTCTCGCCAAGTTAGCTTAAGTTAGCTTAAGTCATTCTCGCAAAATCAATATAAATAATATAATTACTGATATTAACTCAATAACAAAGAAGAAGAATTCGTTTTGAGGATCTCATCAAAGTTCTTTGAAAAGTTCAAAGCAAAATAAAACATTATTCAAGAGCCGGTGGTATAGATTCCAAAATTCAACTAACAATTTTTTCATTACCTTAACTATAACTTTTTAGACTACCAGCCTTACCAATAGACAAATGAAAAAATAGATTTTTTTCGAATATCGACTCTAACATAAAAGTCGGTGACAATTTTTTCGAAAGTTAAACATCATAAAATTCTTCAAATTTTTTAAATTTCATCACCTAGTGTTGCTGAGGCATTATTTTATTTAAACTAAGCATTATAAGACACATGCCATATAGCGCGTCAAGTATGGCCAACTCTGAACCTGAAACGCTCAAAAGAAATAATTTCCTTTAAAAGGGATCAAATAAAAAATTTTATCGATGACCGAACAGAGCACTGCTTAATCTGATACCACACCCGAAGATTAAACATCCTCTACAACGATTTCAGCAGAATATGCAGAGATGAGGTGGAGGAAGATCTACAACACAACTCATCTCTGCACATGCCCAGCGCTGCCTTAAACCCGCCATTTTTTCCGAGTAGCTGGTCTTATAGTATACATATATACTAATAAATATACTGATACTGATACTGATACTGATACTGATACTGATATTGATATTGATACTGATACTGATACTGATACTGATACTGATACTGATGCTGATACTGATACTGACTGATACTGATACTGATACTGATACTGATACTGATACTGATGCTGATACTGATACTGACACTGATACTGACACTGATACTGACACTGATACTGATACTGATACTGATACTGATACTGATACTGATACTGATACTGATACTGATACTGATACTGATACTGATACTGATACTGATACTGATACTGATACTGATACTGATACTGATACTGATACTGATACTGATACTGATACTGATACTGATACTGATACTGATACTGATACTGATACTGATACTGATACTGATACTGATACTGATACTGATACTGATACTGATACTGATACTGATACTGATACTGTTTCTGATACTGATACTGATACTGATACTGATACTGATACTGATACTGATACTGATACTGATACTTATACTGATACTGATACTGATACTGATACTGATACTGATACTGATACTGATACTGATACTGATACTGATACTGATACTGATACTGATACTGATACTGATACTGATACTGATACTGATACTGATACTGATACTGATACTGATACTGATACTGATACTGATACTGATACTGATACTGATACTGATACTGATACTGATACTGATACTGATACTGATACTGATACTGATACTGATACTGATACTGATACTGATACTGATACTGATACTGATACTGATACTGATACTGATACTGATACTGATACTGATACTGATACTGATACTGATACTGATACTGATACTGATACTGATACTGATACTGATACTGATACTGATACTGATACTGATACTGATACTGATACTGATACTGATACTGATACTGATACTGATACTGATACTGATACTGATACTGATACTGATACTGATACTGATACTGATACTGATACTGATACTGATACTGATACTGATACTGATACTGATACTGATACTGATACTGATACTGATACTGATACTGATACTTATACTTATACTTATACTTGTACTGATACTGATATTGATTCTGATACTTCTAATGATGCTTTAAAATAACTTTTAAAATAACCCGGGTCTTTAAGGGCTTCCGGGTTTTTCGAAGAAAAAATGAAAATTTTTTTAATTTCTTTTTGAAGCTGTATTTTAAAATTTTTAAAAATTAATTTTTTATAGTTGTTACTTTATTTATCGACCTTTGACTTTGTTTGTGGTTTTTTTGTACGTTGTTCAGGTTTAGGTCCGTTTTTTGTCATACCACCAATATGACTTCCGATGGAAGTCGAAATATTGGTAGAAAAAAAATTTATCTTAAATTAACCCTAAAGATGACTTCCGATGGAAGTCAAAATATTGGTTAAAATATAAAATAGAATTAGTTTATTATAAAAACTGATATTTTTATATGACAAAAAACGGACCTAAAGCCTGAACAACGTACAAAAAACCACAAATTTCTTTTTTTATCTTAGACCAACATTTTTTTTAAAATTATTAAAGAATAACTATTCAAAATTTATTCCTGACATTTAAGGTCTCCACAAATTTAAGGTCTTTCCCCGCATTGCACTTTTCTACCTAATCGATTAATATTTTTGGACCAAAATGTCAGGAATAAATCTTGAATAGTTATACTTTAATAATGTAAAAAAATGTTGGTCTAAAATAAAATACAGCTTCAAAAAGAAATTTTAAAATATATCATTTCATTTCTTTGAAAAACTTCCGGAGGACCTTAAGTCATCTTCAGTTTAAATTCCTTAACCTCATATTTCATAAACAGAGTTTAAATTTTAAACACAATTAAAACAATTTTTGTAACTCATCTCATTTATATCGGCAGTTAACTTAACCTCTGTTTAAAAATTTAAACTAAAGTAAGAAAAACATATTTGAGCGGTACTTTAGTAAAAATACTTAAAATTGATCAAAACATTTCAAAAATGTTTAATAAAATAATGCTGATTGTCAGTTTCATTAGAATAATTTTTTCAAAACTTACAAAAATTCTGAAAATTACGTTATGAAATAGTATTCATAACAAAAATCAAAGTCAAGTTTATGATTTTTAATTTTCTTGAAATACAATTTTTTTATAAATATTTTCAATGTCCTGATATACGTTTATTATTTTGAATTTATTTGAAGCATAATTATACCCTAAACCTGAAAGGTCAGGGTATATTAACTTTGTGCAAACGTTTGTAACGCATAGAACGAAGCGAGTCCGGTATAGAAAAGTATATATATTCTTGATCAGCGTCACCACCTGAGTCGAGCTATGCATGTCCGTCCGTCCGTCCGTCCGTCCGTCCGTCCGTCCGTCCGTCTGTGTGTTGTCCGTATACACAGGATAAGAAGAAGGAGTAGAGATAATTGGATGAAACTTGGTACACATGGTCACATGCATCCAAGGATCTGCACTATTGAATATTTTTGAAATCCGCCCACGGACACGCCTACCTCCCATACAACGCAAAAATTGAAAACAGCATAACTCAGCTCATAATTAACCTACAAAAATAAAATTTGGTGTGCATGTATTTTATGTCAACACAAAAATGTTTTCGAAAAATGAACGTCATCCGTTCACGGACACGCCCACCTCCCATACAACCCAAAAATTTAAAACGCAATAAATAAGCCTGTGTTTAACCTAAAGAGCTTTAATTTGCCACATATGTTTTTTATAACAAAACAAAGATGGTTTTGAAAAATGGACATCATACGCTCACGGACACGCCTATCTCCCATACAACGCGAAAATTCAAAACTGCATAACTCAGCTCATAGTTAACTTACAACAACAAAATTTGATATATATGTGTTTTATACAAACACAAAGATGTCTTCGAAAAATGGACTTCATCCGCTTACGGACACGCCCACCTCCCATACAACCCAAAAATTGAAAACGCAATAAATAAGCCTGTGTTTAACCTAAAGAGCTAAAATTTGGCACATATGTTTTTTATGACAAGACAAAGATGATTTTGAAAAATGGACGTCATCCGCCTACGGACACGCCTACCTCCCATATAGCCCAAAAAGTTGAAAGCTCAATAAATAGGGTTATGTTTGTCATAGAGAAATTAAATTTGGTATGTATGTATGTATTTTATACCAAAACTAAGGTGTGTTCAAAAATTGGGAGTAATCCGTCCAAAAACTTGCCCACCTCCCATAGCGAAAGCACAATAAAGGCATTAACTGTGAGCTACAGGAATAAAACTTGGTATGTGTACATTTTTCATCAACATTTAAATGCACATAAAATATAGGCTTCATTAGCCCACGGACACGCCCATTTACAATAAAAATTTTTTTGTTTTTGAAAAGTGGGTGTAGGGTATTTCATAGTCGGCCTAGACCGACTTTAGATTTTCTTTACTTGTTTTTTTTTTTTAAATATTTTCAATGTCCTCTGAGAATTTATGTCTAAATTTAAGATAACATTTTTTAAACCTAGAATTTCTGTTTTTAAATTTAAACTTGCCTCACCAAGTTAAAAATTACACAATCAGCCATTTAGAAATAGTGCTTGGATTAAGCTTACATGCAATAAAAAAAGCAACCCTTATCCAAGCACACTTGAAATACACTTGCACAGGTAATAAATTTCCAAGTTCCTTTTTATAACTATTGCGTAAACACACAAAAAGCAAGTGATGAACAATAATACTGAACAATAATAATTTTTATAAAAGTGCTTATAAGGGTTAATTAACGTCAGAAATGAAAAGCAGCATTCAGTACCTTTCCAATGATACCACGGAATGGTAAATCAGGCTATAAATGGGGAAGTTATATATATTTTTATAAAAACTGCATTAAAAAAAAATTGAAAAAATCACTGCAAATAACTCAATAACTAAGTGTGTGGGCAGATTTAAAACAAAATAAAAAACAAAACTATGTAATTCATCGATTTACACTATTTGTGACAATTTTTTTGACCAAAGGTAGTGTGGTATAAATAGTATTAATCAAAAACGCGATTTTTAGAGGTTATTTCAAACCATTCCAGCTCACGAACGGCTAAAGCTAGAGTTGCAATATTTTGGGAATCATCATAAAATAAACCAAAGTTTGTTTTCAGGAGGTGACCCGGACCACTTTTTTTTTTGAGGCGCCTTAATAAATATATGCTTCAATTTTAACAAACGAAAATAAAAATTAAATAAAAATAAAAATGTTCCGGTTGGAAATTAATTGAACCTTGGATGTCTAAATCACAACAAATCAAAGAAACAAGTGGCTTTCCAACGGAGCCACGGAATAAAAATTTTTCACGAGTGCTAATTGATTTGTTAAATGTAGCACACTTGGAAAAAGCTTATTAAAACACTTATATCCAATTGTAAAAACAACACTTGGATTAAGCTTGAAGTAAGGAATATTATTCCAAGGGTTCACTTTCGTTTATCCTACAATTACATGTAAGCGTTCTACAATAGTAAATGAAAGCGTTATCCAAGCTTGAGCCTTACGTTTGTAAGCTTGTTTAAAGCTTATTCCAAGCTTGTTTGGCTGATTGGGTAATTGTTTGGAGATGAGTTATCGGAGGAAAAATTTAAACTCAGGTTAAGAAATTTTAAACTTTGCTTAAGATAACCTTTGTTTAAAATCGAGATGAGTTAACAGGCCTTAGTATATTTTTTGTTCACAAAAGGTAACTTGTATAATTTTACTACGCTGTTTTTATTAACTTTTTTCTAAGCAGGAGTTAGATCAAGAAATCGTATATTCGGCACAGGTATAACATCAAATATCTCAAAATATTCACGTGAGATAGGGGGAAAAACAGAGTTAAAATTCATGCATAAGAAATTTTAGTTATAAAAAAAAGGAAAAAAGTTTATAATTTGCATACATGTGTAATTATTACCATAAACATTCACAAAATAACCTTTGTTTGAAACGCCTTGACAAAAGCAGGTCAACTCTTTTTGTGACATACCATGCCTATGCAAAACCATTAACATCAATTTATATTTAACAGAATATATTATTTGGTTTTGAGACGAAAAAGTTTTTTTGAAATTGATATGTGTCACAACTGGGGTTAACTTACATTTTCAAAGTTTTAAATTTATATATTTTATCCTATTTATACTCAAAATATGCGTTAAATTTTAAATTTTTTTGTACTGCTTTTAAATTAGGAACTTTTTCGTGTTCGCAGCAAAAATTCAGATAAACCATATAAATGTTACATTTAAATACCATCGGGTATTCACATATGGCAACTATTTTAAGAGAAAGGGTTTTGCACTTCAAAAGTTTGCAGTTCAAAATCGGATCTTAAGAAAAACTACTAACCATAAGTACAACAATATTTATTAAAAATGATAGTGCACCTCTACTTTTGAAATTAAAAATATTGAAACCTTGTTTCAAATCACCAACCTCATAACCTTTTAAAACCAACTTCTATTCTAACTAAATAATTTTCGTAATTATGGGATGTGTGTTCTCATGTAGAGATTTTTTTTGTTTATCATCAAAACTTACTATTGGCCACAGATTTTTATTTTTTTTTTTTCTTCTTTTTTCTCATTTAATGTCTAAGTTTAAAAATTGTATGCAAAATTAAGCGAATAACTTTATTTTCACAGATTTTTAACAATTTTTTCTCTACTCCATTTTTCTACTAAATTAATGTCTGAGTTAATTTAAAATCGAACACATAGCTATATATACGCACATAGGAAATGTAAATATGTTTGATTTTTAAACCAGAACAAAAAAAGATTTAAAATACTTTCAGACTTTGATCTGAGTACTTTGAGTTTTATTTACGCACTTCACAAACACTTAATTCAAATATTTGTATCAATACACTTCAATGCATAAGGCGTCATTTTTACATAGATTATTATACAATTTTTTTTTTTCAACTAAATTGAGGTGGCAAACCTCTCAAAGTCAAAGATAATTTCAAGAATCAAAAATAAGATAAATCAATATAAAGCAATGTCTACGATTCTTATTTGTTCGAACAGTTAGTGTGTTTAGACGTGGCTATTCTTGACATAGTAAATTCAAAGCACATTTTAAGGTTTTTGTGAATGGATTATTAAACAGGGTAATATTTACAAAACTAATATGAGTTGGTATTTTTAACCTCTTAAATTGGGATCTCTAACAAATAAGAGCAAAGACTTCCGGTCGCGTGAGTGAGTCTTCAAGGTTGATATGGGTATCAATTACATGAACGAGTACACATCTCTAAGCTATGTTTTATTTAGGCATTTAAGAGAAATAATGTCAAATGACAGGCAACGTTAAAATGACGCTAATATGAGACAATGAATTTTTTTTTATTTATTTATTTAACCATTCACGATGGACAAAATGCAATAATATTCAGTCACAATAAAGTACATGGACAAATATTAAGCACATGCGTTGGTTGCTATTGCGTTCATCAGTTAGTAATACTAAACAACAACAACAACAACAACAACAACAACAACAATACATCATCACTTGTTTTAGATCGTGCAAATATTTGCGAATGCGAATGCGCATGCGCAACAAACTCTATCTGCATACAAAATAGTTGCCAGCTATTGGTTGATTTTTGTTTATTGCCAGCAATAACTTGAGCTGCAGCAGAAGCAACCGTAAATATCTATTAACAACCATCACAGCAATAGAGCTGCAGCAGCAACTTGCGACCAAATAAATGAATGCCAATTTATGCCAAAAATATATGTTTAACGACCACCATAAAAAAACAGAAACCGAAAAATAACATGTTACAAAAAAAAAAAAACAAAACAAATAATAACAACAAAAATGATTGGCAATTGTTCAAAATGTTGTCACTTTCGTTGTAAACGTGGTCAATTGTTTGTCAATTAAATGTGCATGCAAGAATGTGTGTAAGTGTGAGTGTGTTTGTGTATTAGAAGGGCTGGATTTATAACTTTGGCGCCCGTAAAAAAAAGTAAAATATGAGTTCTGAATTATATTTATACAGTTTAATAAAAAAATTCAGATAATGATTTTTGAAATAAAATCAAGTTCTTATTTTTATAAAATCTTAAATGTTTAAATTATGGTGTTTCTCTACGGTATAAATAATGAATAGTAACATTGTACTTTATGTTAATTTTTTTGTTCTGTTGTTTGCATAAAATATTACTTGTTTATAAAAAAGTATACTTTTACATTATTTTGTAGTTTTGATGTATATTTTAAATAGATTTGATCATTTTTCAGTAGATTCAAAGCATTTTAAAGACTTTTTTGTTTTTTTAAAACTTGCAACAATCTTAAATCCAATTCATTTGTTAAGTAAACGATTTAAATTAAGCCGTTATTTTTAAAACATTTGTTTGTCAAAATCTTACTTTTAAAATTATATCTTACAAGGTTGTTTTTTTTTTTCAAAATCTTGTTTCGAAAATTTTGTGTTGAATTATAAGTTATTTTAATAGTTACTTATTAAAAATATTTATTTTTTTTTATGTAAGTTAAAAATATTGTCTTGTAAACAATCTGTAGTTTTTTTATTTCATCTGTAGTTTCTTTAGTTTTTAAGTTTCTTAACCTTATATTATTGACTTCACTTTTTGCGACTTTTCTAAAAAGATAATTTTTTAAAAATTAAAAAAATATTTTTTCACAAAATTACAAAAAAAAAAAAACGAAATTGCTATTGACTTGTTCTTTAGACTAGATAATCTAAAGAGTGTGACGAAAAAGTTTTTAAGAACAAAAATTTAACTTTTAAAAAAATTGAAGTAGTACTTGTACTATGTTGTAAATTGTTACATGTAAGAAAAAAACGTAATGAAAAAGAAAAAATAACTATGTATTCAGGGTTGTGTTATAAGAGAAAAAACAAAAATAAAATTTACGGAAATTAAAAAACTTTCTTAAAAATAATTGAATTCATTAACTTAAAAACCAAGTCAACACTATTTTAATAAAAAAAATTATTCAAAAAGTTTGAAATCCACTCCAAAATCATTAAACCGGAATTTTTTTTTATATTTAATACCGAGACTTTACATACTTTCTTCGTACATTTATTTATACGAATCTTTTCTGGATGTTAAAGCTATAAAGCCCTCTAAAGGTTCTTAATTAAATTAAAAACAGTTGATTTACTTAACCTCTTATTCTTATAATTGGTTAGTCCAGTTGTCTCTCCGTGTAGTTTCATATGGACCATAATTTTTGGAAACTCTCAAAGATTCACGTGGAATTTAAGGTGGAATTCTTATAAAAGTTTGGTATAAATCAGAAATTTGGAGCTTAATTTTAATCACCATTTATTTCATCTTTTCAGCAAATTTTTTTGCGGAAATTTTCACAATACAGTCATGCTTTACTCAGCGTGAGACAACATAGAATAATTAAATTAGAATAATAAAAAATCACTGCGTGTTTTTCAGGCAGAAATCTATGCTATTGAAAAAGCCACACAGGTAGGGAAGAGTGGGGTGTTGTGAGACAGGTTTAGTTTTTGGACGATAACTTCTTTAAAAGTTAATATTTTTTTTCTACAAACATTTTTTATTTAGCTTATTCAATTGCCTTACATCCTGCGATCAAATTTTTTTTAAATTCAAAAATTTTAATAATTTTATTGAAGCTTGAAAAAAATATGGGATTTTTGGATTTTAAAAAATTATGGGGTGTTGTGAGACACAACTATATATATGAAAAAATGGCATTTTTTGTTTAAAAGTCTGTATTGAAATAGGAAAAAATAAAAATACAGACAAGAAAATTATTCGCTTTCATCTGATTCGGCTAATTCGCAGCGAGCACAGTGAAAATAACCGGTTTTCATTTAGGTTATATGAACAGTTATGTTTTCGTCCAAACTTTTTGGCACGTTTTACCTGCAAATGATGCAAAAGTCAACATCTTCCTCACCTGATGACAAAACTCTTGCCGGTACGTATTTCGTATGACGAATACGCTTTGGTGATTCCTTCAGGGGTCTTCTCATTGAGCAACTTTTTTTTCGACTTTTTATTTATAGCATTTATTTTTAAATTTTTATTTATAGCTTGGCTAGTAGTGAATATGCCCCTAAAAGGATTTTTAGAAATTCGAAATACTTTAGAAGATACAGCCTTTTTTGTGAAGCAAGGTCTTCGTCAAAATGAGCTATTTTTTCAAACTTCAAACTTTAAACGCGTTTATCTCGAAACCACGTTTTTCGAACTGGCGGACATGATATCTCCAGTTCAACTGAACCGATTTTCATGAAACAAAGTGGAATCGACGCAGAATTGTCACCATTTTCGGGTGAACCTCGACCATAATTTTAAAAAATTTTTTATTTTTTTTGAATTTTTGAAATTGAATTTTTTTTTTGAATGGCCGCTATTTTGTCAAAAAAAATCACAAAATTAAGCTTGAGGTTCACCCGAGAATTACATCTATACTGATTATAACCCCGTTTTTTTTTCATTTCAGACGCTCCGGAGACCCGGAATCGTGGCCGCCGTGACGACACCTTTTTTTTCACCACCAACTTTGAAGTCTCATTACTTTTTGAACAGCCCACGTATCGAGGCAAAAAAAAATTTTTTATTTACTTTGAAACTTTTGTAATACAACAAATAAAAAAAGTTTTCAATTATTCTTTGCGTTTTCAAATAAGAATTTTTTTAAAAAGGCTCCAAAAAACGGGTTTTGAATGAGAAGACCGCCTTCAGCGATTTTTTTGTTTTCGGTTTTTTTCCTTCTTTTGGTTGGATTTTTTCCTCAATAAGCCACATTCTTGGAACAATTAAAATTCTTCATACATAGGCTTCCGGCCGCGCTTTGATTTTTGAAATAGGTTTTAACTTACCTTCTTTAGTGCACTTCTCAGCTCAGACGCCATAAAAAACCAATTTAATTTGTTAAATATTGGAAAAACTGGTTTCCAGCCTCTTTTGCCACTTTGCTATGCAACAAAATCGACTAATTTATCATTTGAAGCCGATGTGGAAGAAATTTTGTCTTCTACTTTTCCATATAACGGGTTCCTTACACTTTCGATTTATCAAGATTATATGATTTGCAAACAGCCCGAAAACAATTATTTTCTATACCAATTTCTTGATGGCTGCCACTAGGTGGATGGATGCCCCATTTTTTTTTGGCTTTGTTGATACTTTATATGCATTACGTGGCATGATGGCTATAAAAATAATGAAATAAAAACAAAAATTAACTGTCTCACAACACCCCATATTTACTATCTCACAACACCCCATATTCGACATTTTCAAAAGGCCATTGCGCCATCAGCACATACAATATTTTTTGCAAAATCACTTCGGTGGATTGAAAGGCAATGGAATATAGATCATATTAATAAATATTTACCTTTACTTTTAATTGGCAATGTTTCTGGAAAGTGCGGAAAGGCAAACTATACAAAAAACTTTAAAGAGCGCGATCAAAACTCAAAGTTGTTACAGACACTAGAAATACGTGTCATGCGATGAGTGCACATAATAAGTGAGATCCCATTGAGAAAATATTTTACAGTTGACATGAGCATTCATAACATTACCGCTATGTCAGATATTGACGTGTCTCACAAAACCCCATGTCTCACAACACCCCACTCTCCCCTAGTAATTTTTGAAGATAGCCAAACTACCAAGTGGGCTATCTTTGGGCTAGACGTCGGGCTGTCTTTCATCGACAAAGCAGATGAGCTGGCAAGAAGTGAAGTAACGATAGACGCAAACAGAACCATTACAGACGTGTACTTCCAATAGGTATATTAGTAGAACTGAAGTTCTTTCAGCGAAAGATTTTGCAGCAAAGGCTCATGTACCTATACAGACTTAGCTAAACACTGGCGTCGTAGGATTCTTGGTCTAAGGTATTTTTCAATAAAACTTACCGTTTTGAAAAAAAAAACCAAAAAACCTCAAATATTGGCCTTTGACACCGAATAACTTTTGTACCGCACAAGGCATTAATGGGGACTTTTAAAATTTTCTTTCCCGTGGTTTCAGCTTTCCGGGAGTTTTTGTTATTTCAAATGTCTAAATTGACCGGACTATATATTAATATTTGAAAAAACCGAGAAAAACTTAAAAAAAGTATCAATAAAATTTTTCTCGATTTTCATGTTAAGATACCCAAAACATATTGAGATGTACAGAATTTTTTTACAATTAAAAAATTAAAAAATATAAATAAAAATAATAAATATATAACAAAAATATAAAAGCGGCCCTAGGCAATAGCTTTGTCTGCCTTATATGACAGCCGAACCTGTGCGCGCGTGTGTGTGTGTGTATTGACCAACTCATGTATTGACTATAGTCAACAAATTTTTGCTGCTGTTAGACATCATTGTCAACAAAGTTGTTGACTTTTATTGCCTTTTATGAATGAATTAGGCGCAGCATAGATGAGCTTTATAACTAAAAATTAACATTTGTGCAGAAGAGCTTTAAACAATTTTGTAAGACGTTGAACATTGAAAGATGTTGATAGATAAAATGAACCAATATGTTTAATTTAAAAAACGTGCCAATTTTAACGTCCACCAATTAAACTCAGCAATAGTTTAGATAAATTTGTGTTTTTCTTATTTAGCTTTTAGCTTTGCAGTCAGGGTTTCAGCTTGAACTGACCATGCATCAAAATGACCATTGAAGTTTATTCAAATCAACACTTAAAACGCTTTATTAGATTCTCAACAATAGAGTTTAACATTGCATGAAGGTAAACGTAGATGTAAGCGACAATGACACCCTCCCATTATTTTGTCAGCGTTTTATAATTAGCGCAAATTTGGAATTTTTGGCGCTAAATTGTTTTGGGTTTTTTTTTTTTTTTATTAAAGTTTGCAGCTTGTTTAACCACAGACATAAACTGAACGTACCTTGAGCACATTCATGAGCATTCAACACTTTATATTTTGTGAATTGAAGTTATGGTTGAGCAGTTGTTGTATTTTTTTTATATTTACTTTTAAGTTTTACATCCACTTGCGAACTTTAAGATCAGAAAAAAAACTAAAAAAAAATGTTTTTAAAATTTGAATAAATGTTCTTGTTTGTATTAAGTTGTGAAGGACAAAAAAATTTAGTTTATAAACTGTGGCTGGGGTTGAAAACTAGTAATGATTAAATATAAAATAAAAAATAAACTACTATGAAAATCATATGTACTTTTATGTTATGATTTTATGAGCGACGCAGAGATACTTATGAGTTATGACAATGGCAGCAGCCAGTTGACAAACAACTAGAAAAAATTTAATTAGTTTTGCATATTTTTGCAACTTCAACTGCATTTAAATTTTGACCATGCAAAACAAAAAAAAAATTCCAAATTATGCATTGGTTTTGCTTCTTTTTTATCCTATAATGCTAGTCATAATATTAATAACCAGATTTCATTTCCATTTTCTTTTAATTCTTACTGTCTAATGTTTTTATTTAAAAAAAAAAACTGTTCGTACTGCATTTTGTTTAAAGAAACTCATGCATGACGCAAAATTTGTAAAATTTTTTTTTAGTGAAAAACTGTTTTTACTGCATTTTCCAGCAAGATTATGATGTACGCATACACTACAAAATAACAAAACTTGGCTTCAAAATAAGAAAACTTTCTTGGCCATTTCATGCACTGGGTTTTAATCACATCAAATTTAATAATTTCTCTTAATCTGCACAAATAAAATTTTAGACTTAAGCTATGCTATTTCATCGAACACAGCTGTTAAAGAACGTTACGAACGTTATAATTAATTTCGGCAACTAAAACGATGGAATGGTAGCCCAGCAAACAATTTCATTTCCAGCATTTTTATCTTGCTGATCTAACACTAAACTTTTAGTGAATTGTAAGCTACGTTTTAAAATGTCATGCCAATTAAATTGAGATAATCTTGGCTATTTTTCCTGAAGGTACAAGTTTGATTTCAATCCTTTCACAAAAGTTAATATCGGGCCATATCACCACACCATATCCATTCATTCTCATATTGCCGTAGAAAACGCTTCTTCTTTCTCAAATCGATGTCCATAAGCTACGTGACCGATTTTCAGGGCACCCGCCCCTCTTCCACACTTTTAATACTACTTTTCAAAACCCCTCCCCTATATATAAAAACCTTTGAAGTACCATGGCATATGAAATAAAGAAATTTTGTCTTGAACAAAAATTGTTCATCGGCCCAGGGTTCTGAAAAACTTAATCGAGTCAATTGGGCTGAAATTGGAATACGTTATTCTTTACGAAAATAGATCTCACTGGTAGAAAAATCCTTTATTTTTTATCATTTTCCTGTGGTTTTTTAATCACTTACTATTTCTAAGAGGTCCGTAAATTTTTTTTTAAAACACAATTAAAAACGTATGTGTTTTATATCAACACAAAGATGTCTTCGGAAAATGAGTGTCATCCGCTCACGGACGCACCCACCTCCCTTACAACCCAAAAATTGAAATCTGGATAAATAAGCTCATAATTAACCCACAACAATAAAATTTGGTGTGTATGTGTTTTATATCAACACAAAGATGTCTTCGGAAAATGGGTGTCCTCCGCTCACGGACACGCCCACCTCCCATACAACCCAACAATTGAAAACGAAATAAATAAGCCTCTGTTTAACCTACAGAGATAAAATTTGGCACGTATGTTTTTTATGACAAAACAAAGATGGTTCTGAAAAAATGGACGTCATTCGCACACGGACACGCCTACCTCCCATACAACCCAAAAAGTTTAAAACTCAATAAATAAGGTTATGTTTGTCATAGAGAGATAAAATTTGGTATGTACCTATGTATTTTATACCAAAACTAAGGTATGTTTAAAATTGGGAGTAATCTGTCTATGAACACGCCCACCTCCCATAGCGAAAGCATAATAAAAGCATTAACTGCGAGCTACAGGAATAAAACTTGGAATGTGTAAATTTTTCATCAAGATTTAAATGCATATAAAATATAGGCTTCATCCACACCCACGAACACGCCCATTTGCAATAATATGATTGTATTTTGAAAAAGTAGGTGTAGGGTATTTCATAGTCGGCCTAGACCGACTTTAGACTTTCTTTACTTGTTTTTGTACTATTATAGATCTTAGTAATAACTTAAATAAAATAAAAATTCACTTTTATTTTGTTGTCATAAAGTATACCTGAAATAAGCTTTAAAATTAGCCCGGAACAACCGGAAATGTTATCAATAACTTTCCATCTATCTTTGATGATCAAAGTTTGATCCAAGAGAATGTTCTCAACCTATAGAATTGACGAAACTGAAAGATTTATCTAGGATTCTTAGAAGCCGAATTCTTCAATGGATTCTATGTCGACCTATTCAGCTGTATGCTTCTTTTACATGCCAAGAAATTAATTCGGACTTTAGAAGAATACCCTACACGTAAGGCTGTGCCTTTATTGCACCAAGTTCAGATTTTTTGTATCTTTTTTATTCCGATTAATTGTAAATTATCGCACTCACATATGACAATTCATGCCTGTTTATAAAGCGAAATTCAAGATGCAGGTAGGAAGCAATCTTCAATTGATTTGCTCTTTTTGAGGAGGATAGCACAAGTCGTATGGAATCTCCTTAGTTCGAGAATATTCATGTCGTAACGTTACATCCAGTCACAACAAACACGACCCAAATTTTTCAGACGATTCCCTAGAAAGGGAAGGTTACTCTTGCACCTATAGGAGAAAGGAAAATTAACGAGCTTACTTACTCCTCAATAATGAACCGTCAATAGTAAACCTTCAATTAAGACGGTCACGTATGAATATGGTAGAGATTTCATGAAGACGGTAAGAATGGGGGGTTTCCAAATGGGGTGTTATTACTGATAACTCTTTTAAATTTTTCTCAGTTTGTAGTCGCGTTACAATATTTGAACCCGCGCACTTCCTTGCGTTACTAATCGTATTGCATTTCAAACATTTGAAAATTTTCGAAGTAGTTATGCTGTGGATCGTTGTTCTATTGGAAATATAACTCATTCGCCAAACCCAATCTATCGGCACTCTTCTATCAATTTGCCTTTAGAATGATCAAATAAATTGTTTTGTCCATAAGGATATAAGGGTTTCTATGAACTCCAATTGACCTACACCCTTATCAGACATGCACGCACAAACCATTATCATACCGCCATGTTTAATGGTTGCCGCAAGGTTCTCCTCTTTTAGAACAGTTCATGGTTTTCTCCAGACCATTTTACGTTTCCTGATATAAACGGCTATTTGAGTGCAACACAACTACGATAACTATCATTTTCTAAATCCTATAATCGGTGACGCTGCATATGGTTTTCTGGAATCTTAAGGTCCTTTGCAATTTTTACTCCTGTTATGGCGCACGCATTGAAAAATGTGGCATTTTACTCTAATCAGCAATTTAGACGGGCGCCCAGAACGCAGTTTTGGTGCGAATCGACCAATCGATTTTTTAATTGTTACTACAAATTATAAACATACGATAACACAGTACACCAAAATGGAAAGAAGTTGAAATACCTGGGAGATACTGATATTTTTCTGGCGAGTTTAAGAATGTTCTAGACATGAAATTTGCCGGACACACTCAAAATCTGGACTTATGGTCAAAAAACCAATTTTGCCTACCGTTGCCACTTTTTGGCCTATAACTTACCTGATTGTCAACCGATTTTAAAAATTTAACCGGATCTTTGACCGGATTAACATAATTTAATGGAACTTGAACTTTTCCAACGATATATATATTGTTTGGGACAACTTGATAAAACTCTGTGTATTTACTCTGCAAATAGGACTTTTTTAATTTTTTGACTTTTTTCAACTTTGACGATTTTTCCATACACTAAATTATATACAGACCACACTAGTTCTGTATGGATTCATAAAATATAAGTTTTTAATAACAATTTTAACCTCATTTTTTTTCAAAAATCGGTCTGCAATTGAGAAAGTATTTCAACTTTTCATGAAAAGAGATTTTTCCAAAAATACATTTTCGGCATGACACGCAGTACATTCTTCCCATACAAAATTGGAACAAAAATAGTGGGATTGCTCCTATGATAATGAAATTTAGTATGCTTGATTAGTTGAAGCTAATTAATGAAGAAAAATTGCAAAATGACTGAAATCAGTCAGTTCCGATCTTAACAAAATTTGATTAGAAAGCTAATAAGAGATATAGATATAGTGCACTGAATGGTAGACCTTAGGGGTACCATACCCTTGTACCCATATTAAATTTTAACATTATTTTGTATGGTAGGAATACGAAAAAGAAAGCCGACCCTAATGAAACTCAGTAAGAATGCTAGAAAAATAGAGTAATAGATGTGTACTGAAAATGGTAGAAATCGGTAAGACCTTAAGGGTACCTCTCTTGCACCTATATTATAATAATAAGTTGTTTCAGTGGCATTCGAAAGAAATGTATTTTCATAAAAAATTGAATAACTCATTATAATTATGAATCCATGCAGAACTAGTGTGTTCTCTATATAATTAAGTCTATGGGAAAAATCGTCAAAGTTGGAAAAAGTCGAAAAAAATTTAAAAAAGTTGTATTTGCAGAGTAAATACACACAGATTTCTCAAATTGTACCAAACAATATACATATCGCTAAAAAAGTTGAAGATTCGTCTTTCAGGATTCGGTTAAATTCGTTGGTAATCAGGGAAGTTATAGACCAATAACTTATTTTATTATTATTGGTCCTTAAAATCGATAAAATAATAATCTTTAATATTATTAAAATCGGGTTTTTGGCCATAAGTCGAGATTTTGGAGGTGCCCGGCAAAGTACAAGTATAGAAAATTAATAAATTTGATGAAATTTTAGTTGAGCTGCTCAAGAGCTAAAGCATCCACAACACTCGGGCTCGCAAGAGATGCATATTTAATTTATTTTTTGGCTCATGCTCGAAGTCTCTGACTCACAAGCAAGAGTCAGAACCCTGCTTCAAGGAATTATATAAATACTAGTTCTTTCCCGTCAAAAATGACGGGCACGGTTTCAATACAGAAAAAAACATGAAGTATTGATTTTCTTTAAGCTGAATTAGAAATCAGCGATGGTTACAGAAATCAGCGATGATCACATAATCAAACATATTCAGATCAGATTTTAAATTGTGCAAAGAACAATTTTGAGTTCCAAATATTAATAAAATACCTTGAAGTAAAAACAGAAGTTCTTGTAAAACAGAAAATTTCAAAATGAAAAAATTATAAAAAGTTTTTGAAGTTTCAATAAATCACAAACAAAAAATGCCTGAAAATATACTATGGAATTTTTCAAAAAATCAAGCGGTCCGCACTCACATTTTACGGAATTATGTTATAGTAATTGGGGTATATCAGTAAGTTCTAAACAGATACTTTTGGTTCACTGGGTTGTATTTGCAGCTACTTGGGAAATAAATATTATATAATTTATGATGACAAAGGAACACAACTCTTATTTTAGGAAATTGGTATTCGTTGCGGAGTTTTTGATGTTTAGCTTTTTTTTTTTTTGCTCCGATGTTCGGAGCAAAAGTCGAAAAACATCAAAAATGTAAGTATGGAATAATAAATGTGTAAAAAAAAAACCAGCCACACCTGTCATACCTATGACAACAGCAACAATAACAACATCAACATCAACATCAATATTAAAACTTATTCAAAGACATCTCCATAACGCAGTTGATGAAATATTCAAATTAGCGAACTTATGTTAAGGCCAATAACTATGCGTCTGTGTGACAGATCGAAATGTTGGTATGCACAGACGCTTGGGAACCGATGTCCCTCATGCCCTCGGATTTATTTACATTTGCATGAAGATGAGGAATTGCGAAAATTGAATCAATGAAGAAAATATTTTATAGGTAACTTATGCAATTTTTTGTTTTTGTGTTTGTATTTTTTTGATGTGAGCGCAGATTTTTATTTAAAAAATTTTAATGCTGAATTTGTCATGTTTATAAATGTGAGCGATATAATTTTATTCAACAATATTAATTCATAAAACATACAGCGTGTGTCTTTTAGCTTAAGGCTTGTCAATAATTTGAAATTTTTCCCAAAACAAACCATCGATTAATATCAAAAATATGTAGATAACATTATTACGAAATAAAATATTTGTTCGTGGCTAATAATAATAATATTTTTCTTCTTGGACAAATGCATTAAACTGCATTCCAAACTTGGCTATTTAGATAACTTATAATAAATATTTAAAAAAAATTTAAACATTTATGAACTACCACTTTTATGTACGTTAAAATTGATATTGGAAGACATAACTTGAACCCAATGACCTTCAAGTGATTAATGTAAAAACAGCTTGACGTGTATGTCGCATCGCATGCATCTTTAACATCCTGCTATCTTAAAATCGTGAGAAGTTATTTAATATTCGATTTATTTTCAGTTTCCGTGGCTTTGTTTTTGTATGAAATAAGCAATTTAGTGCGACCTTCAATTATAGTTTTTTTTTTTTTTTTTTGTTAAAGGGAGCTAAAGGATTTCCGCTGTTGTACTTCTTATTATTGCAACATATTTTTAAAATAAACATTTATGCGTATGAATCGTCTTTATTTATTGTTTGTTACCGCGACAATGTTGGCAATATTTCAATTTTTGACCTTGATCACCTGTCACTTACCTGACTAAGAATTATCGTTACATCGTCGCTTTTCAGACGGGCAATCATGACGGAAGCAACAGCGAGAATATAATCACCAGCCATTGTGACCTGTGGAGTAAAACAAAAGAAGAGAAAAAAGAAAAATAAGAAATTAATTGCAATTTATATAAAAACTTTATGTTTTATATGATTCAGAACTCAAATATAACATTTATATAAGTTAAACTAGTAATAAATACATAACAATGTAGTATTTAGCTAAAAACCAATTTAAGCGAAATGCACATTACAAAACACTGCATGCCATAAATTGCAACTTGAAAATCAATTCTGTTATTTTTGGTTTTAAGAGCAACCGAATTAAAGTCACTTAAATTAATTATTTCTCAAGTAGTTGATGGATTTTTCCGTTTTCCTCAAATCTTAGGCCAAACAACTTTTGAAGGTCTCACGCTGAGTTCTTTTCTGCACATAAACATTCAACTATGCTGTGATAAATATAGGAAAGTTTTTAGCGTGTAGCTGATAATTGCTTTGGACTTGTCCGATAGTCAGACATTCATGCAATGTTTGAATGTAGCTTAATTCGAGTCAGACTATAATAAATTAATATTGTGCAACCAGTAGTTTGATATTTTGGCAGATCAGTACAGGTAGTAAAACATAAAGACAGACATATAGAAAATTTAAGTTTTGTAAAAAACATATATTTCTAAAAATTTGAAAATGATAATTAAAATCTTTCGCCATCGAATTCAAAGTGTGCTTTAAAAGAGAATTACAAGCAATGGATATTTTTCGATTCTTTAAAAAAATATCAAACATACCCTTAGTAAATATTTTAGTATTCGTAGAAAATTAAAATATTTTATTGAACAAATTTGTCTACAGCTTATCGATAGAGAAAATTTCCATTCTTAAAAGTATACACTAAATATTTTTTCGGATGATTATAAGTGTGCAACTGAAAGTTTTCTATTTTTCTATAATATAACCCAAAAGTGGGATGGCTTCTATACATTTGTTGGAAAAAATTTAAGGTGTGGTTCTATTTCTCAAAAAATTTTAAAAAGTATTGAAAGGTTAGTCCTTACAAATTCTTGCAACTATATTTGAATATTTGTCTTGATTTTATATGACAGGTTCATTAAAAATTATCCGATCTGAAGGAAAATGCATCTGAAGACTACTAGAGAAAGAAATGTGTGTCTAAAAATTGTCGAAATCAGTTGAACTAAAGAGGTACCTGCCCTGCGCCTATCCTCTTAACATTTAACATGATTTCGTATGATAGGCACATATAAAAGTTAGCCGATCTTAACGAAAATTGGTCAGTAGGCTAGAAATATAAAGTAAAATATGTGTACTGAAAATGGTCAAAATCGGTTGAACCCTAAAGATCCCTCCCATGGACCGACATATATATAATATTTTACATGATTTTGTATGAAAGGAACATATAACAGTTGACCGATCTTAACAAAAATTGGTCACAGGGCTAGAGTTATGGATGTCTATTGAAACTGTTGGAAGTCTAGGATTCTAGGAGTACCTGCCATAGCCTTTATTTATATTTTACATGATTTTTATCAATATTTTTATTAAGAAAAGGAAAACTTGGAAAATTTGCAGCTAATTTTTTGCATATATTTTATAAAGATGAGATTCTTACTTTAATTTTTTGGTAATCAGAACTTATAACCTGAGCATATCGATGACGACTGAAACAGTGCGTCAAATGTCAAATATGTTTTGCGTCAAACGTAAACGGCAATAATAATAAAATCTAATATATAAAATCAAATGTTTGTCTGTTTGTCTGTCTGTCTGTCTGTTCCGTAAAGGCTCGCGTACCTTTAATCCGATTGAGCTGAAATTTGGACACCGAGTACCTTTTATAGTGGGAAAGAACATAGGGGGTGTAAAAAAGTAGGCCGAAGTATGTTGGCGTGGCACTCTATAATAACTTCTAAACGCCTGGACCGATTTCAATGAAATTTGGTATGAAGGTTCGACTGCACCCAAGATAAAACTTAGGCTATAAAAAATTCCAAAAACTTCCGTAAGAGGGCGCTTTAAGCAGTGTGTTTTTAAGACTTAATAACTCCTAATTTCCTGGACCGATTTCAATGAAAATTGGTATGAAGGTTCAACTGCAACCAATATAAAGCATAGGTAAAAAAGTGGGCGAAAGTATGTGGGCATGGCACTTTGTAATAAAAATTTGGTATGAACGTTCAACTGCACCAAGATAAAAAAGAAAATATAAAAAAATTCCAAAGACTTCCGAAAGAGAGCGTTTTAAGTAGTGCATTGTTAAGACTCAATAACTCCTAAATGACTTGACCGATTTTACTAAAATTTGATAGGTGAAATAACTTGACTCTGCAACAGAATTGAGGCTATTTAAATTTCAGAAAAACTTCCGTGAGAGGGCGCTTTATTCAATCAACTATGTTCGGCTCATTCACGTCAAAACGGATGAACCGATTTTGATGAAACTTGGCAAGCATTTGTATCTGTTACTGAAATAGATCCTATGCTTTTAAAAGTTCTTTCGACAAAAACTAAGGAATGAGCCGAAAGCAAACGAAGTCAAGAACCAAAGACGAACGAAAAAAAAGAAGTTTAACGAATACCAGCAGAAGCTATATAAAGATGAAAAAAAAATTAACCGAACAGTATCGACCAAAACCGAAGTTGAACGAAGACAATCCAAAAATCGAGAATCGGCTCATAGGATTTTTTAAAATTGGAATTTATTTGAGGTAAAATTGCATATTAAATGCAAGCTATAGCTTATAAGAAAAATTTAAAACACATTTTTCTTGAAATGACTTCTCAAACTACACTCAGAAAAAAAGTTTATCGGAATAAGATAAAAATGGCATCATATTTACTGAAAGATGGTATTGACCTTGCTCCAGAGAATGCTTTTCTCTAAATGCGATCCTAAAAATTCTCTAAAAATGATAAAAACCTTCTATGAAAAAGAGAAATATATAAAAATAATTCGATTTTAGAGAAAAAGATTCTTTATTTTTTAGAAAACATTTGTTTTTATTGAAGAAAATACTTCTCATAGTGAATTTTTTATCAAAATATAGGAAAAAATTCACATTTTCAAAAAATTTTCTGTATAAATGAGAACTTTTTTGTGCGAGAAAATTTGTCATTATAAGAGAAACTGAAATATTTCCATTTCCTAGAGGTGAAGAAATATTTCTTTGAAAATTTGAAAATAGAGAAATTTTTCACCGGAATTATTCATATGTGTTTTTTTTCTGAGTGTGGATGTCCATTTTCCTCAGAAACCAGACGTCAGATCGAGACGTTGAAGATGTTATTTTTTGTTTTAATCATGTCTTTTTACGGAAATTTGACTAAACACTTTCGGCGGAAGGGGGGGAAAAACTCCAAAAAACAATTATTTAAAAAATTTTAAAATTGAATTGATAATTTTAAAAATGAGAGTAGCTTTGAAAATCGTCCTCTTTCTATGCTCGAGGCACAACCCCGAGTAACACCGGGTTACATCCGCTAGTATTTTAATAAAAAGTGTTCCTACATCACTCCTACAAGTGTAGTATTATGTTTAAGTACACTGAGAATAAACATACTTTAAAATTAAACAAAAAATATAAATTTAACTTCTACAAAACGAAATTAAAAACAAGTGTGTTTAATTATCAACTATACCAAAAAAAAAACTATTTTAACTATAAACTCCTTTCTTTTTTTTAATTTTCTTTTATTATTTCTTGAAATAACAAACAAACAACAAAATTCAGAAAGAATACAATGACAATTTTTGAATTTTTTTAATTGGTTTGACAAATATTGATAATAAGATCAAATTAAAACTTTTTAATTATTTCAATATTTCAAATATTTAAAATGCAAACTTCATCTAATGGAGCTAACATTTGGTATTCGGAGAGTCCCGAAGTTAGCTGATTATGAATCTAATGCCAAAAACTCGGCAAAGCTTAAAAAATGGCATCGGAAAAATTATGCTTCAAAGTATTTGCTTTAAATTTTAAAATTTTGCTTTTAAATTTGATTTTAAAAACAAAAACTTTTGTTTTGGATTTAACTTTAAAAGTACACTCAGAAAAAAGTGTCTCGGACTATGATAAAAAAGGCATCATATTTAGAGAAAATGGTATAGACTTTTTTTTTTTTTTTTGTGATTTGCTCAATAACTCCTTTCGTCAATATTTCATATTTCATATTTATATTTCATATTTATTTAAAAAAAAAAAAAAAAAAAATAGAAAAATATTCTTCCATGAAATAGAAAAATATATCGTTTTTAGAGAAAAATACCTTTTTTTTTTGAGAAAATATTTGTTTTTATTGAAGAAAATACTTCTCACAGTGAATTTTTTATCAAAATATAAGAAAAGTTTTTCATTTTCAATAAAATTTCTCTATAAATGAGAAATTTTTTGTGCGAAAAAAATACTTATCATTATTAGAGACATTGAAATATTTTCATTTCCTAGAAGTAAAGAAATATTTCTTCGAAAATGTGAAAATTTATTCTAATTGAAGAAAATTTTATTTGAAAAAGAGAAAATTGATATTTTCAAAAATAGAGAAATTTTTTACCGGAGCAAGGTATGTGTTTTTTTCTCAGTGTAGTCGTGTTTAAATTAATTGAATTTGTTTTAAGCTCTATTCAAAAAATGCCAAATTCTTTCGATCATTTCGTTAAGTATGACGAAATTGAGTTCAGTTTGAGTTCATTGACTGAGTTGAAAAGAGGTTCATTGACCTCTTGCGTTAAAATTAAGCACTCAGTACACTACAGAAGTAGTACATACAAGAACCAAATGCGCCTAATGCCCTTTTGCCTTGAGTAGATAACCAATGATGTAAATAAACTAGTTCGTAAAAAACAATAAAAACACAAGCAAAAACAACGAAACAAAAACAACTAAAGCAGCAGGCACAACAAAAGCATCTAAAGATTAAATTTCTTATATGAAAATTTAAATTTTTTGTTCTTAGATTTTGCTATTTAGCGACTTTAATAAATAAGTGACAAAATCTAAAATTAGATATTCGTTGAGCTCACAATATAGCTGATATTATAGCATATATATTATCTTTGAACGATGAGTATTAAAGGCTATAGGTATACCCTAAAGTGTTACCCAAAAACGTTGCATGTGTTTGTAAAAACTTATAATCTTTATATATACAAGACAAGCGTCCTGCTCCGCACCTTATATCGCTCAAACTGTAATTATTTCTTGCTTTTAAACTTTTTTAATAATGTACAGCCTAAAAGTATGCCCAGAATATTAATTTAATTCTTAATAGAAAACAGATAAGCTTCCTTTAAAACATACATTCATACTTCCTTTAAACATAAAAGGCAAGCTCAAACTGTAATTATTTCTTGCTTTTAAACTTTTTAAAAATCTACAGCCTAAAAGTATGCCCGGAAAATTAATTTGTTTTTTAATAGATAATAGATAAGCTTCCTGCTCGACACCTAATATCACTCAAACTGGAATTGTTTCTTGCTTTCAAACTGTTTAGCTTCGGAAAAATTTGCAGACTGAAAAAATGCACAGAATATTTGTTTTGTGTAAAAAGTGATATGTATAAATCGAACAAAAATAATTATTTTAATGTTTCTCGTGGTGGGCAACTAATAAAATTGAATTTTATTACCTTCAAAGTTAAGCCGCTTTAAGTTATTTTGAGATATATTTTTAGACCAAATATGAATAATCAGTTTTAAGTGTTCTAAGTCTTGCATAAAAGATATTGCCATTGCATAACAAGAAAATTTTTATTTATATTTATACAAGCTAACAATTTCGATGATACTCTATGATACTTAGTAGTGTACTAAACAGTTTATAATCTATTCATTATTTTGGGTTATTTCTACTTTTTTGTTCGGTCAGTTGTAGATTCTGTCTTACAAAAAGTGGAGCAAAAATGATTTTTTTTTAAATCAATCACAATGACTCTGTAGTTGAACAAAGAAAATGTTAAAATAAAAGCTGTTGAAGACTTAATTTTATAAAATATTTTTTATAAAAATAAGTTGTGGCCTTTCATATTTTTTCATGTCAAATTATTCATTATTAAAGTTCAGAATTAATTTTGTAACATTTTTGAAATTTGAAGACTTGAGAAGCACGCATATAATTCCGTTTTGGTTTTACTGCAGTTGTGCTAAATGGTTTTTAAAATAAGTAGACTGTAGAAGCCACAGAGACTACTGATGAGTCGGAGTAACTCCCGACGAAACTATGATCTAGTCTGCTCAGCTGGTTCTTTTTTTTTGTTTAAGCAAACAAAATTAAAATTTTTTCATGAATTATTTGTCGTTTAATTTAAAATCTATGCTTCTTAAGAATTATAAAATGCAAAGTAGATTGTTTGTTTATAAGTCGAATAGGTTTCAAGATGCAGTCAAGGATTTTAAAAATTTACTGACATTCTCACTTGTTTATGATGTTCACAGTGTTTAAAATTTATCTAAAAATTTTAAATCTGGCCTTACAAATTAACATTTTGATTACATTTGAATAAATTACGCCAAGTTTACTTTTTAAAATAACAAATAAACCGAAATTTTCTATATCTGTCTACTTATGATGCTATTGAGATATTGATATGCAGTTTAAGCCAAATAAGTTAAAATTTAACACCGTCTATGCGAATACAAAATTGAGCAAAACGCTGTGAGTTGACTACAAGAACGTGTTTTGTTTAAGGAATTGGCTGCAGTTAATTTTTTTTATTTTAATCAATTTTAAGCCCGGTATATTTGCTTTAAAAGTTATTTAAGTATAAGCAGCTTACAACAAAAGTTCATTTTATTAGAAACCCACACATGCATACATATTGCTTAAGCGCTATTTTAAGTGGATATGTATAAATAAAATATATAATTAATATTAATAAAATTTAGCTTACCTTTTTATGATTCCAGAGTGCGTTTACACTAGGTTTGCCGCGTCGGAAATCTGACTGATCGATAACATCATCGTGCACCAGACTCGCCGAATGTACCATTTCAGAGAACAGCGCGATTTGTTTTTGCTTGAGCACCAATTGGCTGTGAAGATGACAATGAAAATAAACAAAAGGCAAATAAAATGAGCAAATAATAGAGATTAATTAATGGAGAGAAAAACAAAGAAGTGCACATAGAACATATTATTACTGCATTATTTGCAATAGATTACTAATTATATTTATTTTTAAAGTATTTTAAAACTTGTTAATAATGCGAATATGAGATTATAAACTTACCTTGATTCTTTATTCATATGATAGTTTATTGCCTTTGCCATTAGAATTGTAACCATAGGACGCAGCGCTTTGCCTTGACCATCAAAGTAGTACGATGCAATTTTGTCTAGCTCAGGATGACTCGTGCCCTGATGCAGAAGCTATTAATAAGGAAATAAGATTAATTTTTATATAAGATTATAGCGACTATGATTTAAATTTTTAATTTATCATACTTAATACATGCTTATAATTTGAACATATTACTTATAATAGTAAACATAATCATTAGTTCTTTAATAATCAAGATAAGATGAAATAATTGCAAATATTAAGTGTTAACAAATATGTAGCCACTAGGCGACACACTAAAGAAGGTGTGACTATTTAATAAATTAATCACGTTATCACATCTGTTAGTCATGCTTAGACAAACAAAGATTCACTGATAAGGCATTTGAAGTGCGTTCGCACTAAATATATTTATTAAATTATGTCTTAAAACACAAAACTAGTCGGGTGAAAATTTCCTCAGTGTGCCGAATAAGGGTTAATATAACAATAATTTAAAAAATGTAACAAAATATGGTTCAGTGTAATAAAAATAACGTAATAATAATAATAATAAAATTTCATTATGAAATAACGCCCAAATTTGTATGGAAATTTTTTGGGCGTTATTTCAGTTTTTATTTGGGCGTTATTTCATTGGGCGTAATTTCACTGAACCACAAAATATTTTTTATATATTAAATATTTAAAAAAAACAAACTGGCCATTTCGGCCGTATGAAAAACTTTGATTAATTACAATTCAAGTTCAATTTCAATTTCAATTTCAATTTCAATTTCAATTTCAATTTCAATTTCAATTTCAATTTCAATTTCAATTTCAATTTCAATTTCAATTTCAATTTCAATTTCAATTTCAATTTCAATTTCAATTTCAATTTCAATTTCAATTTCAATTTCAATTTCAATTTCAATTTCAATTTCAATTTCAATTTCAATTTCAATTTCAATTTCAATTTCAATTTCAATTTCAATTTCAATTTCAATTTCAATTTCAATTTCAATTTCAATTTCAATTTCAATTTCAATTTCAATTTCAATTTCAATTTCAATTTCAATTTCAATTTCAATTTCAATTTCAATTTCAATTTCAATTTCAATTTCAATTTCAATTTCAATTTCAATTTCAATTTCAATTTCAATTTCAATTTCAATTTCAATTTCAATTTCAATTTCAATTTCAATTTCAATTTCAATTTCAATTTCAATTTCAATTTCAATTTCAATTTCAATTTCAATTTCAATTTCAATTTCAATTTCAATTTCAATTTCAATTTCAATTTCAATTTCAATTTCAATTTCAATTTCAATTTCAATTTCAATTTCAATTTCAATTTCAATTTCAATTTCAATTTCAATTTCAATTTCAATTTCAATTTCAATTTCAATTTCAATTTCAATTTCAATTTCAATTTCAATTTCAATTCAATTTCAATTCAATTTCAATTCAATTTCAATTCAATTTCAATTCAATTTCAATTCAATTTCAATTCAATTTCAATTCAATTTCAATTCAATTTCAATTCAATTTCAATTCAATTTCAATTCAATTTCAATTCAATTTCAATTCAATTTCAATTCAATTTCAATTCAATTTCAATTCAATTTCAATTCAATTTCAATTCAATTTCAATTCAATTTCAATTCAATTTCAATTCAATTTCAATTCAATTTCAATTCAATTTCAATTCAATTTCAATTCAATTTCAATTCAATTTCAATTCAATTTCAATTCAATTTCAATTCAATTTCAATTCAATTTCAATTCAATTTCAATTCAATTTCAATTCAATTTCAATTCAATTTCAATTCAATTTCAATTCAATTTCAATTCAATTTCAATTCAATTTCAATTCAATTTCAATTCAATTTCAATTCAATTTCAATTCAATTTCAATTCAATTTCAATTCAATTTCAATTCAATTTCAATTCAATTTCAATTCAATTTCAATTCAATTTCAATTCAATTTCAATTCAATTTCAATTCAATTTCAATTCAATTTCAATTCAATTTCAATTCAATTTCAATTCAATTTCAATTCAATTTCAATTCAATTTCAATTCAATTTCAATTCAATTTCAATTCAATTTCAATTCAATTTCAATTCAATTTCAATTCAATTTCAATTCAATTTCAATTCAATTTCAATTCAATTTCAATTCAATTTCAATTCAATTTCAATTCAATTTCAATTCAATTTCAATTCAATTTCAATTCAATTTCAATTCAATTTCAATTCAATTTCAATTCAATTTCAATTCAATTTCAATTCAATTTCAATTCAATTTCAATTCAATTTCAATTCAATTTCAATTCAATTTCAATTCAATTTCAATTCAATTTCAATTCAATTTCAATTCAATTTCAATTCAATTTCAATTCAATTTCAATTCAATTTCAATTCAATTTCAATTCAATTTCAATTCAATTTCAATTCAATTTCAATTCAATTTCAATTCAATTTCAATTCAATTTCAATTCAATTTCAATTCAATTTCAATTCAATTTCAATTCAATTTCAATTCAATTTCAATTCAATTTCAATTCAATTTCAATTCAATTTCAATTCAATTTCAATTCAATTTCAATTCAATTTCAATTCAATTTCAATTCAATTTCAATTCAATTTCAATTCAATTTCAATTCAATTTCAATTCAATTTCAATTCAATTTCAATTCAATTTCAATTCAATTTCAATTCAATTTCAATTCAATTTCAATTCAATTTCAATTCAATTTCAATTCAATTTCAATTCAATTTCAATTCAATTTCAATTCAATTTCAATTCAATTTCAATTCAATTTCAATTCAATTTCAATTCAATTTCAATTCAATTTCAATTCAATTTCAATTCAATTTCAATTCAATTTCAATTCAATTTCAATTCAATTTCAATTCAATTTCAATTCAATTTCAATTCAATTTCAATTCAATTTCAATTCAATTTCAATTCAATTTCAATTCAATTTCAATTCAATTTCAATTCAATTTCAATTCAATTTTAAATTCAATGCCATCTCTAAGAACGGCAGTATGAATGATCTGATGGTTCTCCTTAATTTTGTTTTTTTATTTTAAACTTCAACCAAATATATCGAAACAAACATACACACATTCGCACACATGCTTAACGGTTTTGCACTCTTGAGTATGACGAGCTTTAAAAACCGTGATAGTCTTAACAAAAAAAGCATAGCAGATACAGGTAAATATATTGAATTGCGGCACACTTACGTATCTTACGTCATCGTAGAAGTACTTCAGGTCCTCATCGAGTATTATATATGGATCGATTTGTATCTCTCTTACGGGTCCAGCCGGTTGTTGTGTGTGTACTGAGCTGTATTTGCGACAGTTTGAACGTTTGTTTGGTGTGTTGCCAATATTTGTGGATTGCTAAAATAAATAGAAACAAAAACGTAAATAAGTAAATATTGTTTTGTGTTTTTTTTTTCAAGTTTTTTTTATGAAATTCAAGAATCTGGCAATTCAAATTAAAATTAATTTTTTAAGTGTACTTAAATAGTTAATAAGCTTAAATTCGTGTTTAAGTCTATGTAGAATTCTTATTAATTTGCAAAAGTTTAATTTAACATGAAAGTAATTTTATTTTTTTCCAATATTTGTCGCTTGACAACTTTTCAATTGCTGTTCATACAATTCGACAGTTATAAATTGTTATTTGGTTGGTTTTGTCTAGTTTGGCACACAACGTCGTATTCACTTTCCACAGTCACATGTTTAACCATTTTTGTATGGATTGGTTGTATTGGGAAGTGTGGAAATTATAAAAGATACAATATTACATAAAACTCAAAATTAGTGCGAATGACATCGCGTATTGGTTAGAGAAGCTAACAAGTGTAAAATTGCAGCTAAGACAACAATCATTAGTCTTGATAAGGCTGGCTGGCTGCTTGGCTACTCTGCTACCTGGTGGCGGCGACCTTGACTATAAAAACTTTATTTACAACTATGTTTTTTTTTCTTGTATTTCTTGTTTATTTGCCGTCCAATTATTGACTTTTTTCTAATTTTCTGTTTTCACGACTCCACCAAATGAAAGAGCAGGTAGGACAAAACCAACAACTACAACAAGTCTATAAAAACAAAAAAAAAAACAAAAGATGCAGCAATCAATTCCGCTAGAGTGTCAACAACATTGCCTACAGATAGATGCATAAACAACATACCAACAAACAACCGCACAAAAACATATACGACGAGCATGTTGTTTGAAAGTATCTTACAGATACGACGACTACCAGACAGACGTCGTCTATGCCCAAGTGCGACTTAATTTACACCCAATTTGTTGCTGTAATTTTTCGTAAATGTTGTTGTTAGCATACAAATTTTTCCAATTTTAAGCAAGAAAATTGTTAAATCTATAGCCAAAACTGTGACGCAATTTAGTTTTTTTTATTGCTTAAAATGTAGTAAAAAATTTAGCGTTTACCGTAAAGTTACCAGTTTTTAGTAATAAAATAAAATATTTTATTTTTTTATTAAGAAAAAAAACCGTTGCACTGAAAATAACCAAGAGGTTAATGATTTGAGGGAAATGGAAATTTTATTATTATTTATTTTTGTGTTATTTTTTGATTTTGTTTTTTGGTTTTGTGGGTCAAAGGACAAAAAACATGGCATATGACATGATTTTACAAAATAATAATATTGAGAATCTTCGTAGGAAATAATAGAGAGGTTGTAGGTCTGACAAAATTGATTATTTTAATTGAATCCTGCTATGATTTTTCAGATACTCAACAACAATATCGCAAGTTTTAGTGAAAGACATTTTTAAGATGCATGCATGTGTATAACATGTAGTTAGTATCCTCCACAAAACTCTTTTCATTTTCTGAAAAGAAATGATCTTTGCTAGAATAAAATTGATCTTTCCTTAAATGTATCATTAATTTTTTTACCTAAAATATTGTCAAAGTTAAAAATTGTATTAATTAAGTAAGGCAATAGTATTTTCATCTGTTAAGTATAGTACTCCGTTCAGTTTCGAGTGAAATTTCACTCAAATCTCCACACAAAAACAGCTGTGAAACAGGCGTGGAAATTTTCACAAAATGTTCGTCAAAGTAGTACGCTGTTTCGCTGCAAAATTTTTTGTTCCGTAGAAATTGTTAAATTTAAAAAATTTCATTTTTTACAAAAGAATTCATGTTTCAAATAAGAGAACAAATATTAAGAACTACATCAATGTTCACTTCAAAATAAATAAGCTGTCCAATAAAATTGTCGTGAAAAAATAATGCCAAGAAATATGTTGCAAGTATATTTCACAGCGAAACAGAGTACTACTTTGACGAACATGTTGGCAAAGAATTTTTCTTTGCGGTGAGGATTTTTTGTTGGATTCATCGAGAAAGAACTTTAGTCTTTTATTAGGAAGACATAGCAGTTGATTTTTTGAAGATAAATTTATTTTTGCAAAGATTTTGTCTCGAAGATATTTTGTTAACAACTTAATTTTTCTCGGTGTAGTTTGTTAAATAGTCGTTGTAAGATATTCTAACCATCGAAGCAAACCAAGGAATTGCCCCATAGCACTTCTTGATATGAACAATGTGGATCATGAGGAGTCAGATGCTTGTGACGTTATGGGTACTCATCGACATAGTCCGATCTTCGTTGAAACGATTATATCGTCGACTTACAAGTTTAATTCACTAAATCAATTTTTGGCTGTTTTTTTTTTGTTAAGCTTATCAAATTCTAGATCGTTCGATCGTATTTTATAAATAGAATAAATTTTTTAGGTAATGTTTGCATATCGGGTAAGCCTCTATCTACACGATATTTATTATTGAGTGACCCTGCAAAATTTTAATTTTTGGTCTAATTTAATTTTTTTAGACCAAATTTAAAAATTTTTTTTTATTCTTCTCCCTCGTATGTATTTTATATCAAAACAAAGATGTTTGCGAAAAATGGGTGTCCTCCGCTCACGAACACGCCCACCTACCATACAACCCAAAAATTGAAAACTCGATACATAAGTTTATGTTTAATCTACAGAGATAAAAATTTGGTATGCATGTTTTTTCTAACAAACCGAAGATGATTTTAAAAAATTGATATCATGCTCACGGACACGCCCACTTTCCATACAGCACTTACATTGAAAACGCAATAAATAAGATTATGTTAAACCTACAGAGGTTAAATTTGGTACGTTTGTATCTTATAACAAAACAAGGATGGTTTTGATAAATGGGTGTCATCGAACCACGGACACGCCCACCTCCCATACAAACCAAAAATTTAAAACTCAATAAATAAGCTTATGTTTAAGCTACAGAGATAAAATTTGGTATATATATGTATTTTATACCAAAGCTTAGATCCATTAAATTAATTAATTGAGCGTAATCCGTCCAGGAACATGTCCACTTCCGATATAATCCACAATAGCGAAAATACTATAAAGGCATTAACCTGTGAGCTACAGGAATAAAACTTGAAATTTTTGTAAATTTTCCATCAAAATTTAAATGCTTATAAAAAATGGGTTTCATTCGTTCACGGACACGCCCATTTTCAATACTATTATTGTATTTTGAAAAAGTAGGTTTAGGGTATTTCATAGTCGAGCTAACTTAACATTTTGTTTTTTGGCTGGCAATCCTTTAGAAAAAATCTTAATATATAAAAGACAAGCGTCCTGCTCCGTGCCCTATATCGTAAAACATGTTCAGCCTGGACCAGAATCTGTTGTAAAATTATCCATTTGAAATTTTTGTACTTACTAAACCTTTTGCTCTATATCGTAAATCCTGTTCAGACTGGACCAGAATCTGTTGTAAAATTATCTATTTGAAATTTTTGTACGTACTGTACTTTTTAGAACCTGTTCAGCCTGGACCAGAACCTGTTATTAAATTATGTATTGGAAATCTTTGTACTTGAAGACTATCGTCATTTTCCTCAACTACTATACGTCAAACATCATGTCTTGCTATTACAGTGCTTCTTAATTAACAGAACCGCAACCTATTCGGTCTGCATAAACTGAACAGCAATTATTACATTCAGTGACGTTGGTGTCAATTGGAATTGCTAGAATTAAATCACAATGTTCGGTCTCCTGATCCAAGTTTTAGCGATTGGCTACTCAAGTTAGGAAATGGAGATGAAGATATCATAGAAATTCCAGATTATTTTGTATGTAATGGTTCGCTTATTAACCCTTTCAATGGCTTGCCTACAATAATGGTGGACAATTTTTTTTTGCTTATATTCCCATCATTTAAGCAATAAAAAGATTAAAAAACATCCCTCTGATTTTTACATGAGCTGCTTTGCTTTTGGCAGGCTGTCTAATATAATGGACAAAACCACGATAACGTTGTATTATAATATTTTAGTTCAACTAAAACAACCGGAGACAAATGCAAATGCGTTATTTGTGCAAATGTTATTATAAAAAAAAAAAATTATGGTGATCGTGGCGTGCAGATTAAGTGTGTAGCTTAGTACGCTTTCAATAAAAAATTTTTCAGATCGGTCACCACCTCTCTGCAGACAATGGCAAACCTCAGAGAGTAAATAATGCCATGTAAAGCTTCTTGAGAAAATGAACTTTAGCCGTTCGGAGTCGGCATAAAACGTGTAGGTCCAGTTCTCGGTTAATTGTGTGCAAACATTTAATAACGCACATAACACAATTGATGATAAGAAGCTCGGTCAAAGTCCTTTCAAGGGCTGAAATGGCCAATTTGTTTTTTTTTTTTTATTATAAAAAAAAAATTATACTTTGCACACCAATCACAATCCTCACTTTATTTGCAAAATTTATTAACACGCGATATAACAAAATTGAAGGCTACTGTTGGGCATAAAATCGAAAATCTAACTAAGTTAAACGTTACATATCTCCCTAAAATTATTTTTTGTCAAGTGTCCAATATAATGGACAAATCCATTGAAAGGGTTAAATAGATTTTTGGCGATAATTTGAGTCCGAATAACATCAACCGTTATTCCAAAATTGCTATCCTGTGCCCAAAAAATTCCGATGTGAACGAAGTCAACCAGCAAGTTCTAAATATTTTAGTTGGTGACACAATGAGAGATCTGAGCACGGATTAAATTGAAGACAGTGATGATAACGATAAACAAAATTACCCTGCCGAGTTTTTGAATGAATTTTATCCTTCAGGAATGCAACTGCATAAGTTAAACCTCAAAATTGTAAGTATTATAATACTTCTTCGAAATTTCAGTACCAAAAGAGATATCTGTAATGGGAGGTGGTTAGTTTTGAAAAACCTAAAAACTTAATTAATCATCGCACAGGTATTGACAGGCGTACTGGCGAACATTAAGTAGTTTTCATACCTACAATTGAATTGGCCCCGACAAACACACACTCTCCGGAGGCGACAATTTCCAGTTAAACTGACATTTTCAATGACCATAAATAAATTGCAAGGTTAAATATTGCAAAAAGTAGGAGTTTTTCTAAAAGAACTGGTATTTAGTCATGGGCAGTTTTAGCGGGCTGATGATGTAAAACTAAGCATTAGAGATGGCAAGGGACAAGGTTAATTGGTTAAAATTTTAAGAATTTTTTTACTATAAATGTTGTATATAAGGAAGTTTTATAAAAATAATTTAATAAACATGTTTTCAAATAAAAACCTTTGTATATAAATCCAATAAATTTTTTGTCGCATTTTGTACTCTAAATGGTTCCTTCCCGTCGTAGGACGGGCTTTTACACTAGTGTTTTTACATCTAAATACATTTTTAACTAGATGCTTTTCAACTTAAGAACCGAGTTAAATTCATGAAATCATCCCAAACTGAAATTTTCAAAGCTTATTAGAAATTTCAATTTTTTTTGGGTTTGAAAATATACACAAGTATATATATATATTACAAGTATTTGTGGGCAAATGCTCTTTTGTAGTTGTTTAAAGATAAAAAAGTTTCAGAATGCATTTCTCTAAATGTAATCTTAAAAATTCTCTAAAAATGATAAAAAGTTTCTATGAAAAAGAATAATATTTAAAAATATATCGTTTTTAGAGAAAAAACCTTTTTATTTTTGTGAGAAAAGATTTGTTTTTATTGAAAAAAGTACTTCTCATAGTGAATTTTTTATCACAATATAGGAAAAATTTATCATTTTGAATAAATTTTTCTCTATTAACGATAATATTTTTGTGCGAGAAAAATACTTATCATTTTTAGAGACATTGAAATATTTTTATTTCCCATAATTGAAGAAATATATCTTCGAAAATGTGAAAATTTATTGTAATTGAAGAACATTTTATATGAAATTGCAAAAATGGCTATTATCGCAAATAGAGAAATTTTTTACCGGAACAGATATGTGTATTTTTTTCTGAGTGTACTGAAAAATTAATTTTTAACTAGATATTTTCAACTTGTAGAATCGAGTTACATTCATGATATCATCCTAAGATTGGTTTTCCAAAGCTTATAAGAAATTTAGATTTTTTTTGGGTGTGTAGAAAATATATACTTATAAGTATTTGTGGTTATATGCTCTTTTATAGTTGTTCAGAGATCACTTATTTTTGGTTTGTTTATTATTGCAACGTATTGTTGAAAATATTGAGTGTTACCACATCAATACCACAGAACGGATTCGGTCTTGAGTGAGCTCCTAGTTTAGCTAGGAAGTTATATTTGGCGTTTCCCTCAACAAAGCCACTGTGGGCTTTAATCGAATACAGAATTATTTTATAATTCTAATCAAGGTTTGAAAGAACGGTTACAGTATCGGACACAAACTTAAATTGTATGATAGGCTATTTCAGTACTTTTAAATTAGCTTGACTATCTCAGTGTTGAGTCTCATATTCCAATTGGCAAATCTTGAGTACTTCTTTGTAATAAAACTGTTATTCTAGTTTTTGTCAACCTCAATTAATGTCTCTTACTTTAAGGTTAAATCAACAATTTGAAAGTTAAGTTTTCAATTTGCTTTTAATGAGTAGTCTTTTGTGTTGAAATGTACTTTTTTTATTGGACCACATGATCTGAATAGCCTACATGTAGGCTGCACAGTCAACATACCAGAACTAAAAACGACTAATTGTTGCATCATCTAATTTTCACGTAGCCACACGCAGCCTACAAAATGATATTCGTATAATCTGGGTTAATGTATAAAATATTAATATAATTTAAAATAAAAAACGAAGAATTTAAAAAAATGCATTTCCCGGCATTCAAAAAGATGGACATTAAAACGTACACATACTGCTGTCATATACTGCCAAGGGCAGACAACAACACATTAAAGCCATTTGGTGACCCTCATGCAAGTCAGGTTTACTGCAACGCAGCATTTGTTTCTCTCTAAATTTGGCCATAAAGCTTTATGGTGGGTTGTAACAGGTTTTATTTGGATGTGATGCGCGTTGGGACCTATTTTTATTTTGTGAGCATTTTTTGTTCGATGTGTTACAAGGACGAGACGATATTGAAAATATCGCATTACAACTCGTTGCAAGCAGTTTGTTACGTGGACCAGTGCATGCATTTTTCTTAAGTTTCATAGACGAGAAGTACAAAAAACAATAATTTTCCGGTTCTGTCAATGAAAGCTACATGCACCTACTGAAGCTTCAAGGAGGTATGTGAAAAGCAATTAATTCAAAAGTCATTTATGACATAGCGCTCAACTTACATGCATCACAATAATATTAAAGTTCGACTGTTACTGTTCAAAAAACAAGATTAAACAGCTTTTTAAATGCAACATCAAGAGAAAAAGTTCTCATATTAAAATGAATTTATTTGCATTTCAAAAACATAAATACTCTGCTCTCAACTCTGTTGCATGTAGAAAAAAATACACAGTAACATAAAAGCGTACCGAAACTTATGAAAACATGAAAAAGTGAAAAATATAGAGATGTGGAAAATGGCAAAGTAAATTTTACGATAAGCAAACTACAAGGAAGCCAAAATTCGTTACACACGGATGACGATGACAGCAGCTGTTGTTGCTTTTGTAGTTTGTTTTTGTAGCAAATATAACTAAAAACGTATTATTGTTGAGGTTGATATATTTATGTATGTCAGACTATAATGTTTTTTAGTCGGAATTTCAAGAAATTGTAAAATAAAATTTAGGAAATATGTAAAAATAACGATAAAGAGGATGATGCTTATTTAATCTATAGTCGATTGTTTCAAAGTAAAATAACGAATATTTAAAAATTGTTAAGACAAAAAGTCAATCAATAGGCAAGGTTCAAATCACTTTTGTAGCGATTTTAACACTGAACGATTTTGTAGGAAGCATGGCTGGGGGTTAATTCTTGTTTTTTTTTCTTGAAATGACAATTTTTATTTGACTAAATATGAAAACTTAAATATAACAAGAATACAATAAGTTTGATGGATAGAAGATGAAACTTTTTACTTCATAATAAGTTTATATCATCGATTCAGAAGATAATTAATTGTGCAAGAGAGGCAAAAAATAAATTGTTCTAATGTAAAACTCTTATTAAAAACAAATTATTTGACCGAGAATAATTGCATGATGGATGTTGGTATGTTTCTAACTAATAGTTATACCCAGTCGCATCTACAGTATTGGTGCATATCAATGCACCAATAAATCGTATTTGCCAAAATTTGCACTTACGTCATTGTTCTTCTGCACCGACGAACGAGAATTGACATCCTGTTGTTTGTTTTGGCATCTGTTAATTTTGTCGCGCAAGCTTTTGATGAACTTTTTACACTGCAGTAAAATACTAAAATTTTTTTTATATTTTTATTTTTTTTTCTTAATTTTTTTTTTTTTTGCAATTTAAAAATGAGTACAACGGCAAATATTTCTTTTGTGAAGATTAACGCAACTTTAACTTAATTCAACAAATGAGAGTTGACAGAAAGCGTGCAAAATTAAGTGAGTGAGTGAGTGAGTGAGTGCAATGCTGTCAACGATGACAACAATAATAATAACAACAACACCATCAGCAACAACAAGGAAGACAATCTGACAGTGACAACTTTTTCAATGGCTTCTTCAGCGTTTATAATTTTTTAGAGGTTGAGGTAAAACGCATGGTTAACACGGTTGTTGTTATTGTTGTTGCTGTTGTTGCTCTTGCTGTTTTTTGTGATTGTTGTTATTGTGGTTGTTTATTGGTTTGTTTGTTGGTCTTGTACTTCAACTTTACCAAGCATAAATTTTTACGTTTAATCGTGGTTGTTCGCTGTCATCGTGATTTTTATCATTATTATTATTATTTTTGTTTTCACTTTCACGTGGAATTTTGTTTTGTCTGATGCTGCATTAACGATAAAATTGTTGAGTTAGCAAATATCTTAGCATCATCCTTTGTTGTCATGTTATTTCATTGCCAAACAAACAGCGTTTTGTTGTTTCATCAAGTTTTTGCAGTTATAGAGCTGTGGGATGCCGGCTTCGACAAGACAACATTTGCCGACACACAAATTAAAAACCATCATTCAAAAATTTTATGTGTGGCTTCTATTTGTTGGCTTATCAACAAATCCATTAAAATCAAAAGCTGTTTTTTTTTTGACCACGTTTAAATCTTACATAATAATTATTATTTGTTCAACATAATGATATTGATTGTTTTGCAGGTTTTTTTGTTTTTAATTTTGAATGCTACTCTCCGAGTCTAAACGGTGTTAAGTTTATGTGCGTTTTGGTGTGACCAATTTTGTGAATTATGTATGACCGCTGTTGGAAACACAGCGTGGGAGTAATGTTTCTTAAGATTTAATCACCTTCACATAAGTATCATCTATTCACCTAATTATGCTAGAAATTTCAAGTTTTACATAGAATAACCGCGTCAATTTCCTTAAGTAGTTATCACTTTTGAAACTATACTCCTTCCCCGCTGTACTTCCTAAAAACCTAAACATAAAACATTAAAACCTAATAATGTATAACAACGTTAAGAAGATTTATCTACACTCAGAAAAAAGTGTCTCGGAATATGATAAAAAAGGCATCATATTTAGACAAACATTGTATAGACGTTGCTCCAGAGAATGCTTTTCTCTAAATTTAATCTTAAGACCTTTTATATTCGAACAATTTTTTTTTCGAAATTTGTTTTTTTTTTTGCTTATATGAACTAACATAATATTGGAAACATGCTGTGAAAATTTCAAGCAAATCCAGAAAGTAGTTTTTTTTTGCAAATTTTTTTTATGTACGCAATTCAGGCACAAAATCACCTCATATGTACATATTTGGTGATCTACCTTTTTTCATACATTGTTATGTATTCTTGCAAGCAAAGAACTAATGCAATGTTATTTTTGTATTTCTTCTCAAAATTTTGTTTTTTTCAAATTTACATACAGTTGGGAGCTATTATTACTTATTATTTGTCGTTATTTTTTCTCTTAGAATGCATTTTTCAGTAGATATTATGTAACAGTTCAAAAAACCTACCTATTTGCAAAAAAAAAAAAAAATAAAAAAGGAATTAATGAAATATATTTTATTAACCAAAAATATGCTTATCTAACCATAGAATTATTTTAATACTTTTTTGAATACCATGTCTTCGGGCACTTTCCACCTCATTTATCGGAAACCAATGATCTGATTTGGATGAATCTTTTAGTTTTCGATAGTCAACACCCAGATGCATCGGAAAAATCTCTAAACCTGATCGTTTTTTTATTTTATTTCTTTGAAAACACGTATCACAACTTAAAATTCGATTATCTCGAAACCACGTTTTCGCGATTGGTTGTAATAAAAAGTTATTTAAAAAACAGTCCGATTTAAATAATTTTTGCACTACATATTAAGAACAACAGCCATTCTCGTCGGTACCATAATCATGAAGGTAGCTTTAAAAAAAACGGAATTAGACTTATTTTAAGCCCTAAAAAATACCTGTTTTTGTACATTTTTACTTTTAGATGCTATAGTTCCGTTAATTGTTGAACGAACATCTTTATTTTGGTACCGACGATAATGGCATTAATTCTTAACATATTCCCGGTTTAGTTTTAGTATTCAAATGAAGCACAAAAATTTTTTGATTACAACCAGCGGGGTACCTTTTTTTTTTGTTGGTGTACTTTGACATGAGATACAAAAACAACAACAACAACAACAAGAAAAACAACAATATTAATTTTAAAATTAAGTTTGATATTTTTGCTAGTCAATAAAAAAGACCGTTTGCCGATATCTTTAATAACTTTTGTAAAATTTAATTTTCAGCGAGGCATTACATTTTGTGTCGCCAAGGTGGCCTTAAATATTCACTAAAAATAGTTTTAAGCTTTCATGAAAAAGGGAAATATATAAAAAGGTATTGTTTTAGAGAAGAAGACTTTTTCATTTGATGAAAATACTTCGCATAGATTATTTTTTGTGCGAGAAAAATACTTATCATTTTTTGAGACATGAAATATTCTCATGTGAAAATTTATTCTAATTAAAGAAAATTGTATTTGAAAAAGAGAAAATTGCTATTATCGAAAATATAGAAATTTCTTATGACAGAAATTGTTTATGATTGAAAGTTGTTTTTTTCTAAGTGTATGGTTTTTACCCAAGAAGATGTTCTTATTCAAGATATTGGCTATTTCTGCTTAAATTAATTTAAGAATAAATCTCATACAGCTGTAAAAAAATGTATAAAAAATGAGATGTAAAAAGAAATATATAAAAAATTACATTCAAAAATACCTCTCTTCTTTCGTCTTTCATGCCTTTTGTTCTAAATACGTTTCAAGAAGAAATCTTATAGATTTTATGTAGCACTATTTTTCTCTGTGTACTTTTCACATCACTTGGAAATATTATCACAAAATAACCAAACGCTAATTTTGACAGCTAGTTTAAATCGGATTTTATCTTGTTTCGATCTTAGCATTTCTAATTGGAATGCAGAACACCTTCTCAAATCCGTTTCGGAATGCACTTCTGATTTAATCTACCGATTGGTAATTCAGAGCAAGAAAGTATATCACCACTTTTGTAAATTAATACAAGCAAATTAATAAAATTAGCCAAAAACAGTGTTCAAAAAAATCAACTTTTTTTCAAAATATCAAGGTTCCGACAACGGATTCTGGTAGAGAGGACCTTTACAAAACATACGTGTATCGGCATTTTGAAAGTTTAGTGAATCGTATTAGGAAACCATGTCACTCTTACATTTTAGCTAAATTTGTCCCTTTTTCACTTATTTCTGGCGTCCAAGTTGAATTTTGAGCTTTAGTGTATTCAAAAGCTTGTCGTAAAATTTAATGACAAATATTTTTGTAGTACGTTTTAACACTCTATGGCCCTGTTTTATGAGTCTTTTTTGACCGTTCTTTACAAAAACACAAAAAATACCCATACAATGAGGAGCTATAGGATTAAAATGTTGTACAAAAATATTTTTCTTAGTTTTTTACATAAGTCTCCCGAACACATTTTATAGCTAAAATGTAAAGGTGACATGGTTTCCTATTGCGATTCACCATAAGAACTTGCAAAAAAGGGGTAAAATTAAAGCCCTTCTAAAATAAAACTCAGATCTAAACTTTCAAAACGCCGATACACGTGTATTTTTTTTTTTTTGTCCTCTCTACCAGAATACGTTGTCAGAACCATAGCTGTTAAATAATGATTAGTAATCGTATTCATTAGTAATTAGATTATTTTTATTAAAAATTTGAAATAATTGATTAAGTACGATTCTTTTTTGTTTGGCTCATTATCAAGCGATTACGATTACAAATAATCAAATTATATTCACGATTACTTGAAATTACGAAAATAATCAATAAGAATTTTAGTAATCTTCAAAAAAAAGTTCGATTATTTCTAAAGATTACTTTTGATTCTTTTTGATTATTTTAAGAATTTTCGAATCTTAGCCTCAAATTCTTAAAATAATCAAAAAGAATCAAAAATAATCTTTGAAAGTAATCTGATTATTTGTGTTGATTATTTTTGATTCTTTTTGATTATATTCGTAATTTAAAGTAATCGTGACTATAATTTGATTATTTGTAATCGTAATCAATTACTAATCAAAAACTTTTTACCTTAAGATTATATAATGATTATAATTCTTTTTGAAAAATAATCTAATTGATTACTAATCGTAATCGAAATTTAACAGCTATGGTCAGAACCTTGTTATTTAAAAAAAAAATTGATTTTGTTGAACAGTGTTTTGGTCTGCTTGATTGAAGCTAGTAGAAAAAACTATATTAGTTCTGTTACCACTCATTATGACTTCTGTGTTTAAAAGCCAAAAGCAGCACTTAGGTTCAACAGAAAAAAAATAAAAAGATAACTTTCAATCGACCATGTGCGCGTGTCGCCACAATAAATGAAGTAACAAAATGTGGTCAGCAAAATTAAAGAAATGAGCAATAAAACTTCATTGAAAACCTTTCCCGAATTTGATGAGTTTCTTATGCAATTGACAACATTAATACCTACACAGAACAAATGTTACAAATTTTTAAAATTTGTTCGTCAATACTTTTTAATATTTTGAATTTTTAAAGAAACTACATTTTTGCAGTGTAAACATTCAAAGGTTCAGATTTTTACGAAGTACACACATAAAATAACTGGACAGCAGCATGTGAAGAGGAACACATTTTTTATTTATGACTGGCCTTGATTTGAATGTACCAACAAGAAGCAACAGCAGCAGCAGCACGTTGTCTTCTTTAATGTTGAGTCAGTCGTCGCGCCTCTATTTAACAACAAATCTTGCGATTTTTTATGTTGAAATATTTGCAGAGCCGCACTTAGCAACAACTTAAGGCGCTCAACAGATACCCAACAAATAAATAAATAAACAAAATATGTGAAGTTTTTTTACTTTACTGTGCGTACCATAGATATTGCTTCAATTCGATATCCGTCTTCTATGCTGGCATCTAACTATTGGCGTACTAGAATTACCAACAAGTTGCTAGATACTACTTATATTTAAAGTTTATAAATATTTTGGATTGTTTTTTTTTCAAAATTTTATTTACTTTAAAAACTATTCGAATTTGCGTTAAAAATTAGCATTTATCACTCACAAGTGCTTGTAAGCTAATTTTTGTGCTTTAAGGTTTTTTTGCTTTTCAAAGACTTTTGATGATTACCTAAGAATATTCCAAACAAGTCAAAATTTGTATTTTTTTTTTTTTCATATTTTGCTAATAAGTTTAAATAACTTAAGATAATTTTTAAATATATGATATATGTATGTATAAATGTTGGTGTATAAAAAAAAATCATCTACAGCTTAAGAGATTTTTTTACAGTTTGTTTTGATTTTTAAACAATATGCGAAGAAGGTAGAAGAAACGGATGAACCCAAACGGAATAACAATAAAAACAAGCCACTCAATAGTTATGTCAGCAAAAAGGGAAAGTCTGGCAACAACGGCAGCAACAGCAGCAGTCGACGTAAATAGTTGCTGATGGTCTGAATAATAATAATAATAATAACCGAATGAGTGACTGAAGAAATGAGTGAGTGACTGCATGAGTTAGTCGCTTAAAGTGGCCAAAATGACTAACTAATGGCCAAATAGTTGAATGGTTCGATTTGTGTGCGGGTCGAAAAGAGTAGCGACGTTTGGCTGGCAGGTACGTCGATTGTTCAATGCTTAATTATGAATTTTAGCGTTGTTGTTGTATTTGTCTTTGTTGTTGTTGTTGTTGTTGTTGTTGTTGTTGTTGTTGTTGTTACACATTATAATGAGCGCCGCATGTTTGAGCTGCCGTGATTGAGGTGGAAAAACTGTGCAGCAAATTTGTGGAACACTGGTAGGGGGTAAAACAAACAACAAGCTATAAAAATTGAGTTGGTTACAAAAGTGCCAAAGTGACCAAATTAAGGTCGTTTGTTAATTCAATAAACGGAATTTAAGGATTGTAGTTCCGGTTTGAAATTCCATAAGATTTCTTAGTTAACTCAAACATCTTTCAAAAATGTCAAACATTCGATTAAGTAGTAGTTGTTGGTCTTCAATCACATCTTATGCTCAATTCAGTTGAGCTGACTAATTCTTAGTTTACTCTGATTTACGAAAATAAATACTCGCATAAGAATTATGTATCATATTTAAGAAATTGTTCAGGGACTAAAAAATTGGAAACTGTTTTGGATCCTTCACCCTTCACAGCAGATTCATTATTATCTGATCTTAGCTATGAGGAATAAGCCTTAATATTTGATATGTACAATCTCTACACGTTGATAGTTAGACCCACACTAGCATCTGTATCTGTATTGTGGTGGTCGAAAACCCTAGAAGGATCAGCCATCAACCGGTTAGAACGAGTGCAAAGATCTGCAGGTATATGTATGATAGGCTGTATCAGGTCCACCCCAACAGCGGCCCTCAATGTCATCTTAGGACTTATCCCAATTTACACATCCAGATGGAAGCTAAGTTCTGCCTGTACAGACTTTTCCATTTGGGTAACATTGCACATTGGGAAATTTGGCCCTATTTTGAGGCCAAAAGTCAATTTTTCAACTTGTTTCAATCTTTCTATTTTTGGTTTTATCTAGCAGGGAATACTCCAAAGCATACAAATGTAAACTCTTGTTTTAGATAATGTGTTTTACCACTGCTATGGTACATCCCAAACATGTTGTTTCGAAATGAGTTAAAAATTTATTTTTTTTATGTAGTTTTTTATATCATGTTCAGATGGATGTACCTCAAAATCTAACAGCAACTTAAGATAACTAAAAAATGGAAAAAACTAGTGATGGTTTGTTAAATAATACATCAATTAATAATTTCTATTAAATTGAATGTTTCAGATAGAATAATCTGATATATATAAGTGACCTTTACGAGAAATTGTGTAATTTTAAAAGAAAACTTTAGTTAGAGTTTAAAAAAAAAGTTCAAGAGAGTTCAAGAAAATCTCATCATACATCGATAGAGCAATCATTTATGTGTTATTGCCACAACATCTCATATTGCGATTTTGTGCGATATTAAAAAAAAAATTATTTTTCTAACCTTAAAATTGCAACATTTATTGAACTTGTTACCGCCTATCTGTAGAAATAGTGGGCGTGGAAACTCAATTTTTGTATTGGAAGCTTAATAATTCGAGCCCAAGTGCTGGATCAAAATTCAAGCTGATTATTCAACTCTATACCTCCCACCTATAAAAAAGTGGGCGTGGCAAGTATATTTTTGTTAGGCAAGCTTAATACTTCTTACTTAAGTAATGGATCAAGTTTTAAGCTGATACCTGAACTTTTCGAATTTTGGCCACAAAATAGGGTAAAATTTCCCATAGTGCATTGTCTCGAACACTCCTTTATCGCAGTTATCACCCCAGATTTAATTTAGTACGTCTGACCTGTGCTATACGGATGGTTCTAAAATGTAGGAAGGCGCTGCAGCTGGAATCTATGGAGATCACTCCGTATGCTACAATCTTCCAAGCGGAAATTCTTGCCATTTACAGATATATCAGACTGAATAGTCTGAACAATGTAAGAGGTAAAACGATTTTTATCTTTTTTGATAGTCAAGCTGCCCTTAAAGCTCTGAAATCATCCATTAATATATCCTAACATATGTTAGATATTGTCACCGTCCTCAACGACTGACTTCACAGAACAACAAAATTTCCCTGCAGTGGATTCTTGCCCACTGTGGCTTTGACCTCACTAGCAGAATAGGGAGCAGAATCACCATTAACAGGACCGAAACTGTAGATCTAATATTCCCAGAACTATCACTCAAGAAATTAAAGTTTCTTATTAACATATAAATACCCCGCCAAAATATTATAATGAATAACTCTAAATGAAAACCCAAAAACGTCAGTCAAAATTCAATGGACAATCGTTCAACAATTATAATTAGATAAGCGTAAGTAAGAAAAGCGATATAAAGGTGATGACCTGAATTAAACCTGGTCACCGTAAACGAAAAGAAACATCTCTAAAAAATTAATCACTCAACTGAAGACCTACAGACCTACAGCTATATTCTCACTGCATTTTCGACTCTTCTCCAAGTAAGGAAAAGAAACCTCCGTACACTCAGAAAAAAGCTTATCGGAATACGATAAAAAAGGCATCATATTTAGAGAAAAATGGTATAGACTTTGCTCCAGAGAATGCTATTCTCTAATTTCGATACTAAAAATTCTCTAAAAATGGTAAAAAGATTCCATGAAAAAGAAAAATATATCGTTTTTTGAGAAAAAACTTTTTATTTTTGAGAAAAGATTTGTTTTTATTGAAGAAAATACTTCTCTTAGTGAATTTTTTATCAAAATATAAGAAAAGTTTTTCATTTTCAATAAATTTTTCTCTATAAATGAGAAATTTTTGTGCGAGAAAAATACTTATCATTATTAGAGACATTGAAATATTTCCATTTCCTAGAAGTAAAGAAATATTTCTTCGAAAATGTGAAAATTTATTCTAATTTAAGAAAATTTTATTTGAAAAAAAGAAAATTTCTATATAACGAAAATAGAGAAATTTTTTACCGGAGCAAGGTATGTGTTTTTTTCTGAGTGTAACGAATTAGTCTTATTAGAACATATTGCTAATCTCAGAAAAAGGTTCTCGGAATATAATAGAAAAAAACATTATATTTAGAGAAATATGGTATGGACTTTGCTCCAGATAATGCCTTTCGCTAAATGTGATCCTAAAATATCCTAAAAATAATTAAAAGATTCCATGAAAAAGAAAAATATATAAAAATATATCGTTTCAGAGAAGAAAACTATTTATTTTTGAAAAATGATTTCTTTTGTTGAAGAAAATACTTCACATGTGAATTTTTAATCAAAATATAAGAAAAAGTAATCATTTTCAATAAATTTTTTCTCTATAAATGAGAATTTTTTGTGCAAGAAAAAAACTTATCATTATTACGGCCAGTTTTTATACCCTAAACCTGAAAGGTCAGAGTATATTAACTTTGTGCAAACGTTTGTAACACATAGAACGAAGCGAGTCCGGTATAGAAAAGTATATATATTCTTGATCAGCGTCACCTCGTGAGCCGAGCTATTCATGTCCGTCCGTCCGTTCGTCCGTCCGTCTGTCCGTCTGTGTGTTGTCCGTATACACAGGATAAGAAGAAGGAGTTGAGATAATTGGATGAAACTTGGTACACATGGTCACATGCACCCAAGGATCGGCACTATTGAATATTTTTGGAATCCGCAATAAAACTTGGTGTGTATGTGTTTTATATCAACACAAAGATGTCTTCGAAAAATGGATGTCATCCGCTCACGGACACGCCCACCTCCCATACAACCCAAAAATTAAAAACGCAATAAATTAGCCTGTATTTAACCTAAAGAGCTTAAATTTGACACATATGTTTTTTATAACAAAACAAAGATGGTTTTGAAAAATGGACATTATACGCCCACGGACACGTCTACCTCCCATACAACGCGAAAATTGAAAACTGCATAACTCAGCTCATAATAAGCCTACAACAATAAAATTTGATACGTATGTGTTTCATACCAACACAAATATATCTTCGAAAAATGGATGTCTTACGTTCACGGACACGCCCACCTCCCATACAACCCAAAAATTGAAAATTCAATAAATAAGCCTGTGTTTAACCTAAAGAGCTTAAATTTGGCACATATGTTTTTTATGACAAGACAAAGATGATTTTGAAAAATGGACATAATCCGCCTACGGACACGCCTACCTCCCATACAACCCAAAAAGTTTAAAACTCAATAAATAAGGTTTTGTTTGTCATAGAGAAATTAAATTTGGTATGTATGTATTTTATACCAAAACTAAGGTGTGTTCAAAAATTAGGAGTAGTCAGTCCATGAACTCGCCCACCTCCCATAGCGAAAGCACAATAAAGGCATTAACTGTGAGCTACAGGAATAAAACTCGGTATGTGTAAATTATTCATCAACATTTAAATGCATATAAAATATAGGCTTCATTCGCCCACGGACACGCCCATTTACAAAAATTTTTTGTTTTTGAAAAGTGGGTTTAGGGTATTTCATAGTCGGCCTGGACCGACTTTAGACTTTCTTTGCTTGTTTAGTTTGGGTTTAAGCTCTAGTCAAATTAAACTGAGGTTAACTCACTAAAATTGGACATTTAAGCAAAGAAAAACACATCATATGATAGTTTTAGTCAATTCAACTTAAACGAATGCTACAATATCTTAAAAGTTCTCTTAGTTTAAAAGAGTTTTAACATCCCTTTTTGGTGAGTTAATCTCGGTTTAATTTGACTCGAGTTTAAACCAGCACTGAAAAACTGGCCCTCTATTTCCCTCTATTTATCGCAAAAAGATAGGTGATTTTTTCTGTGTGTAGGTATAACCTAATAGGAATCCCAATGGGAATAGGAAAGCCGAAGTGTAGGACTTGTCATTGCTCGTAAGCGATGTTTGTCTATTTAAGGCTGCGTGCAGAGTAAACGCCGATTCAAACAGGCAGGCTGAAATGCGAGTGCGAACAAACGTGATTCAAATAGCTATCTATCTCGCTTTTTTACACACTCTACCTGCTGCCTGTCTGAATTGGCGTTCACTATGAAGACGGCCTAAGGCTCTACGAGAATATGCAAAACAAAACGAAAGAGTGAGAAACTGATCAACTGAGAAACAGAGTGAGATCATCAGCTTTTTATAAAGTGTAACTTTCCTAACTCGAAGTGACAAAAGACCGGTATTTTGCTTTGAGTTACGGAAAATTCGAATTACAAAGATAACAATATAAAAACTTGCATCAAGAAAGCACGAATACTACTTCAAGCGATAGAAAATTTCGACTTAGGGAAGAGTAACTGTATTAGAATACCTAATATAAAAACGGTAAGCAAATAAGTAAGTAAGTTTTGTGTTGTGGTAAAGAAATATGGTACTTATTAATAATATTAACATTTAGTAGAAACTAGCCTGTCCCTGACCATCTTCCTTATTCCTAACAGTTTGCATTTTTGTTAATAATTATTTTTTGGTACATATAATTAAGTTGAGGCTTGCTAGAACATATATTTAACCCTTTTTCCCTGTTTCAAATGAGTCCCTAGTTCTCTATTGGGTTCAAATTTGATACTATTAAATAAAATAAAGAAATAAACATTTTAGCCAAAATTTAAAATCTTAATCTGTTTTATTATTTTTTATTTAAACATTCTGAACACAAATTTAAGTTTAACTTTTCCCTTAACCTAACCAAACCCATTTATTTAAAGTCCAACCATAGCCAGTATTAATGTCGAAATATTTAATTATCTACAAATAAGTTTAATTTTACAGCCGATTTGAACTGATAGGAAATATTCTTAGTGATCAGTAAAAATTTCTGTTTTGGCTTATTTTCTTTATTGAAAATGTAATTTTATGATCAAAATGTAAAATTAAAATCTTGAAGTAACTTCCACAAAATTTCGGTTTTTCAAAGAAAAAAAGATAATAATAATATTTTCAAAATCTTTCCTTTATTAGCGCGAAAACTGCTCATCCATATTCTTCTAGGCGTTTTACTCTGAGGACCCATTTCAAAAAAATGATTTTGTTTAATAGTCATCCTGAAAGAATATCCGGCTATAGACGGGTTTATGTTAACTGTTTTTGTAGTTTTATTTTTCTTCTAACGAAATAACAATTAGTTTTACTTTTATTATGTTGCTCATAAATAAAACTTATGTTTGAGTTTTTTATTTTAACTCACAAAGTAACACTAAGTTTGGAACTTTATTATTGCAGAATTTACTGCTATTTTTTGCAGTGTTTTTAGGTCATGTTTTAATAGGGGCGGGCATCTATTTTTTTGATAAATTTATTGACGTAGAATTACGTCTTACAGCGCGGTTTGTATGGGGTCGTATTAACAGATTTTTTCAAGGTCATTAGGCAACGTTTTTGGCGAATACTTTAGGGTATACCTACAGCCTTTAATAATCTTCGTTCAAAGATAATATATATACTAAAATATCAGATATATCCTGCGCTGAATGAATATCTAACTTTGGATTTTGTCACTATTATATTAAAGTCACAAAATAGTAAAATATAAGAAGAAAAATGCATGTTTTTATATAAGAAAATCAATCATCAGCTGCTTATGTGCCTGCTGCTTTCTTGTCTTTCTTTCGTTGTTTATGCTTGTATGCTTTGGTTTTGCACGAACTGATTGGTTCGCTTTGGCAGCATTGTAAGCATTAGTTCGCATTGGGTTTATGTATGCACTACTGTTCTAGTATACTAAGTGCTCTATTTTGAAACCAGAGGTCATGAACCTCTTTTCAACTCAGTCAATGAACTCAATCTGTCAAATTTAACGAAATGGGTCTGTGATCCGATTAGATTTAACTCTTATGAAAAAAACGAGTTGGATCATATTTCTTTTTATGCTTTTACCCAATAGATGGCGTAAAATTTTAATATTTGCTTATAATACAAATTAATTTGGATTCCACATCCCACTAGCACTAGCTAGTGTAGTTTGCAAACTATGCATCGAACAGTAAGTGTAGCTAGCAAACTAAATATCAGACAGAGACGAGAGGAAAGGACATGTGCTCAGCGAGAAATATAGTAACCATACGATTTTTTAAAAATCGGGGTCTTAATTTTAATTTGAAATAAGTAGTTAAACTGACTGTAGCTCGCAAACTATATATCTGGCAGAGACGAAAGTGGCACCAATGGAAAGTGCATTTGCTTCGCCTTCTTTTCAACAAAGTCAATGAACTCAACCTGTCAAACTTAACAAAATGATCGAAAAAATTTGAAATTTTGCTTGTATCTTTTTGCTTGCTCATTTCATCATACTTACTTTTAACTTTTTCTTTGTTTGGCCTCGATAAGTAGTCCATAGTTGAGTGTTATTCATTTATTTTTTAATTTTTGGAAGATCTATAAAAATACGTGCAAAATGAACAAAACTATCGGACCAAAGGGATAAAGTACAAGAGGTTACAACTTAAACGAAATTCTACGTCTACACTTACGATACTATCGAAACTGTTTCTTTTTTTATGTTAAACCTTACATTTGGAAAATATTGTAAGACTCAAAAACTCAATTTTATTAAGAAACTTTTTACAAATATTGTCGTAAAAAGCTCAGTTTTTATAAAACTCTTAACAAGAACTGTCCACAAAAAAAAAAAAATTAAATTTAATAAAATATCAATTTGCTCTAACACCGATTACTCTATAAACATCGATAACTATGTTTACGTTCATATAACAAATACGTTCATATTTTAAGAAAAAAACCGATTTAATTGAAAACAAATAATTGGCACTACAATTAAAACTGTTCCTGTCTGCATACAAGTTGTTGAATTATCGATTAAAAAAAAAATTTGTACGCATTCCTCACACGAACAATTTTTATGTTGCGTCAACCCGCGTAATTTGTATGCAAAAGTCGTGCTACCCATTGTCTTTTGACACAAAAAACCAAAAACAACAAAAAAATACGCTGTACTATAGTGTTTAAAAAGTATTCAAGTGTGTTTATATTAATTTTACGCATAACATAATAATACAAATAAACAAATTGTTATTGCTTTGGGATAGTGAAACAACAGCGAAATTGAAGTTAAAAGTGTTAACAAGTATTTTTTTGTGAGAAAGTGTAAAAATAAACGATACCATTTTTAGGCAGAAAGCGTGAGAGTTTGAAGTCAAAAGCAGATGCTTGCAGTTACATAAAAACATGTATTTTCATAGCATTTTTCGATTCTTTTATACTGCGCTCTTGTGAAGGTCATCGAGTGATTGACTGGATTATAAACCGATAATATTGTTCAACACTCAAGCTGAAAAAGATACATTTCATTAAATATTTTCGCCATTGAACTCAATATTTTAATTACTTTCTCAAAAAATAAAAGAAACAAAAATTGCCTTCATATTTAAATATTTTTTACACCTACTTATTTGGATCTATGTTCAAAATCTGTACTCAACTCAAATTCAGTTATTTATGCGCTAAATTAACAAGGTTACTCATTTTGTAGCGATCAGGTCGATAAGGGCGAAGACCTCGTTTGACTCATCAACATGTAAAACAGCAGAGAAGTTAGTCAAAACAAAATAAAACAAGTAAGCGTCAAAATGCGCTCTTGCTGTGTAGGGTCAGAGTTCATAAAAATTGCTGTTAATTTTTAGTATTTCGTAAACAACTAACTAGGTTTAAAATTTTGCCTTGATAATTTTGATTATATTTTTGTTTGTTAAACAGAATATTTATTAAAGATATATCTGCAATTTTATGTATTTTATTTTGAAATTAAATTGATGCAAGCGTGCAAAATTCTTTTTTTTTTTATATTCAAGCAGATTAACAATTTCATAACAATAGTTTTATATATTAAACTGTAACCTATGAACATTGATGTGGTTATTCGTTTATTATTTATACGTTTCGGCTTCAAAAACTCTATTAAAGCTTTTGAAACGAGTTCAAAGTCATGAGAAATAACTTAAGTAGACTTCTTCATAAGCTTTAACACATTGATGACACATGAAATGCTAACTGTAAAGCTTATTTTGAACTTTGATGACTCGTAAACCAAATTCCGTGAAGTTTTTCTTAAGCATGCACGCAAAAAAGTAAAAACAATAAATCAAAAGGTGTTAAATCAGAATTGAATTCACGTAAGTAAGACAATAAAGTTGACAATTCTCTCCTTGAAATAATAAATTATTATGCCGGCTTAAGTCGACTTAAGGGCTAAGATAATTTAAGAACACTTTCAACTATTTTTTAACTTACTTTTGATAAGTTTAAAAGAAATAAATATAGTAGATAATTATAAGCAGAAATATTAAAAATCAAATATTTTCAAAGAGAGATAAAAAGTTTTTCAAGTCAAATTTCAAGACAAATCAACTTAATTTTGGAGTGGTGCGAGAAAATAGTCGACTACTAATAACTAAACGCACATGAACCAATCTAAAACTTTTAACGGCGTATCTATACAGAGAAATACCTATCAAATTTTATTTTAAATTTTTATCCCAGCTATAGTCGGTTACAAGCAGAAAAGAGTATCTTTCTATCTATATAACCAAAAGTTGGTTATTTAGAGGAAAAATTGCATAGTGTAAAAATTCTTTTTTGCTCTATTCTTTTATTTTATTTTCATCACTACGAATCGAACTCCAGACGATAACATAAGAGTCAATATTTTAAGTAAACGATTTTTAAATTTTTCTAAATATTTCTGAAAGTTTCTTAAATTTTGTTTTAAATGTGATAACAATCACTGAAATTTTAACTAAAAGTATTTTTAATGAGTTTTCTTAATATTGTCGTTAGTTATTTAACGTGTATTTCAACCAAATGCTAAGAGAGAAAAAAACTGTCTCAAATTGTATGTTTTAAATTGGGAAGCTAATATCTCCACCATCTTAAAATAGATTACATTTATTTCTTTTTTGTATTTAAGTCTTATCAGTTAACTTTACTAAATCAATAAAAATTTTACCGTTACTTTTTTGTTTATATTTACATTATTCCTTTTAAAAAGAGACCACAACATTTGATATTTTCTCAAAAATTGGGGTAAAAATGATTTTTGTTATAAAAAAAGAAAAATTCAATTTTGCATTTTTGATTTCCTTTCAACGTCTATAGCGCATTTAAGGTGCATTCACTTTGTCTTGACACAAAATTAATAATCCGTGCCATCAAAAAACTCAAGGCTACCTATGATTATTTTTGACAAAATTGCATTTTTTAAAATGTTGTTTTTCTTATTAAAAAAAATTAATAAAATTCAAAAATAATTTTTTTGAAGAAAATAGCTTTATATCTTCAATCAATTAAAAGTTATAGCCTCGAACATATTTTAGCCATCTCGAATATCTCTAGGCGTAGAGAAAACAGTTGAGAACCATTTTCTGTCGTGTATCTCAACCAATTTTGATAATTTTTAAATGAATCGGAGAGCGAAGAACTATTTTTTAAAAATTTTTTTGCCAAATTTTGATGAAGAAACTTTGTTTTTCACATTAATTTTGTATCGAATCAACAGAGAATGTATGTGAAAAGGTCGAATTTCGGCCACTGTCGAAATCTTGTAATTATAAATAGGCAAACAAAAAATTAGCCGAATTTCTTGATTATAAATAGACAAACAAAAAATTGGTCGAAATTCGATCCCAGACGATACTACTTAATATAAACTTATTAACTTAAGTTAGTATATTATAATTTGTCTGTACATTTTTCTTTCAGCGTGCAAAAATATGTCAAATTATAAGTCAAATAATTTGTAGCATGAGTTACCACAAATATATGTAACGCGAGTGACTTTTGGTAATACGGTATAAAATACTGTTTTCGATCTTGCTATGTTAGGCGTTTTTATTTGTTAAGAGCAGAGTAATCTTCAGAGCCAGAGCACATAGAGAACGTTTCGATAAGAGTGCGCTCTGATCACGTTCAGATTTTTCCTGATCAAAGCTCTCTGATATTCACTGCTTCAGCAGTTGTTGTTGTTGTTCTTTTTTTCGACAGCCATTTGATTTTAACACTTTCGGATATGCGAAAGAGAGCACAGTCAGTTTTGCAGCAACCTTGTTATTCAACCATGGGTAGAGTGACGTCAATAGCGCTCTGTTGATGCTATGAGTGTATACAAAAACTCGATTAATCCACTCTTAATGCACTGAACAAAATAAAGAACACGAACAAGTGATTTGACAGTTCCTGCTCTGCTCTTAACAAATAAAGGAAAACGCCTGTTAACTTTCAATAAAAACCTATTTGATGTTTAAATGAATATTTCTTTTATGAACACACTCAGATAAAAGTTTCTCAGAATATTATAAAAAAGGTATCATATTTAGAGTAAAATTGTATAGCCTTTGCTCCAGGGAATGCTTTTCTCTAAATAAGATCATAATAATTCCCTAAAACTGATAAAAAGCTTCTATGAAAAAGAAAAATACATAAAAATATATCGTTTTTAAAGAAAAATAATTTTAATTTTTGAGAAAATATTTGTTTTATTCAAGAAAATACTTCTCATAGCGAATTTTTTATCAAAATATAGAACAATTTTTTTCATTTTCAATAAATTTTTTTCTATAAATGAGAATTTTTGTGTGAGAAACATTAAAATATATCCATTCCCCACAAGTAAAGAAATATTTCTTTGAAAATCTGAAAAATTTATTCTAGTTGAAGAAAATTTTATTTGAAAAAGAGAGAATTGCTATTATCGAAAATAGAGAAATTTTTTATTGGAGAAAAATATGTGTTTTTTCTGAGTGCAGAACACTTTTATTCAAGTTTATCAAAAAATAGAATTCGGCAAATGTAACGTGAGTTACCAGTCATTTCTAACGTAATTTAACAACAACTTAACGCGAAAAATAAAATAAAATTATGAACACATTCTTCGCTTTATTTCTTTACTATTATAAAATCCCATCATATGACCCACCAATGTTGTCACTGGTAAATATCAAATAAAATTTCTGTTAATACTTTCAGGCTGAGTATTTTTTCCATAAAGTTTGAAAAGCACAGTAATAATCTAATTACAGTTTTAGAGATATAAGGTGCGAAGCATAACTTAAAAAACGAAAATATATTTTGTAAGCTAATTTTCAGACTGAACAATGTTTTGTATAATGAAAGTACTGTTATATTAGAAATGAACAGTTTGAGCAATATTAGGTGCGGAGCTAAACACTTGCGATAAAATTTCTTTGGTTAGTGCAAATTTTGGACAATGGAATTTGGTTAGCTTACTTTGTTAGTCACAATAGAAATTAAAATCGTAACATCAGATACGATTTTTTACGTTCATGACAGTTTTATAAGAAAAAATGTATGAGAAAATTTAAAATTGTAAAAATTTTATTCTAAACAACTTATATTGGGATAAGTTTTATATACTCCGCAACAACAAAGATAAATTCTGTATAAATCAGCTGAAGGCCTGGAAGCATTGAACTTCTAAATTTTTCACTTAAAATTTTTTTTTATAAAGTTTTATATGAGTTGCTTAATCAGTAACCACTCCTCCCCTATGATTTAAAAAAAAAAAACAAAACAAATTGGCCATTTCAGCCCTTGAAAGGACCTTGACCGAACTTCTAATGATCAATTGTGTAATTAAATGATGTACACAATTGACCGAGGACTGGATCTACATGTTTTATGCCGACTCCGAACGGCTAAATTTCATGTTCTCAAGAAGCTTTACATGGCACTATTTACTCTCTGAGGTTTGCCATTGTCTGCAGAGAGGTAGTGACTAGTGTCTGACCGAATATTCGGTTTCGGCCAGTTTCGGCCTTTTTAATCAGTTTCGGCTATTCAGCATCAATATGGCCGAAACCGAAACCAAATAACTTTAAACACTAAAAAGTTCCTTAAAGTGGTATTAAAACTGATTTCTTTATTTATTATTTTAAAGTTGAACATTTATTATTTTATTTATTATTTTAAAGTTTAATATTCAAAGAATATTTATCGTATATATATGGGAATCTCCCAAAATAGGTCCACCAAAAGTGAAGAAAATCATTAAAATAAAGCACTCTAACAGCTTTTAACTTTATTTTTTTTTTTATTTTGATTAGTATTACTGCTATGTTACTTGGATTTAACTTATTATGATGTATTTTTTATTAAAATTTATAATGCACATCTTTACTGTATTTTACTACTGTGGAAAAATTTGTCGCGTCCATGATGTCGCGTCCGTATTCGTACTATATCTATTAAAAAAAAGGAAAGATATAATTCTAAGTTATCCTTTGACCTCCATTAACATATTCTAAATAATATTGTTAACATATTCTAAATAATATTAAAAATTAGCTAAATTTTTCATATTTCTATACAAGCTCTTTTTTGTCGCGTCCGTTCCATTGAATGATTGCTCATTACTTTGTACTAATTTGTACTAAATCTTGCCAATATTTTTATAAAATGGTGCACTCTTTTATCGCGTAAGAACACTAAAAATACATATCGGCTCATTTTGTTTCTTTCTTGTTTTTCGAGTATGCCGATATGTTATTATTATCTGTTTGAATTGTTATGTTTTTGAAAGCTTTTAACAAACAATCTTAAAAATATAAAATTTTTTTAAAAAACACTTCATGTAGGCAGTCAGTTTTGGTTTCAGCCGAATATTACAAGCAAATTTCGGTTTCGGCCAAAATTTTGTTTTCGGTCGGACACTAATGGTGACCGATCAGAAAGTTTTTTTTTTAAAAAAAACTTTTTGCCGCGACTGTAGATCGAACTCGGGCTCCAAGCATGCCAAACCACACACTTTACCTGAATGTCACGGTCACCTCTGAATTAAAACTGTTATTAAAACAGGGACGGAGTGATAAAAATTTTCATATCTACATAGCACGCAAATAAGAGAACAAATAGCATGCAAGTTTCGTGAAATTTTGTTGGTTTTACACTAGCATTGTGATAACTCTTATGATATTTACAGAAATTTGTGTGTAAAAACAATTTTCATCAATATTTTAAGAAGTCAAGTCTTGTGTGCCAACATATTTGGCACCACTTTACTCGAATGAGTACGGCAAAACAATTGCAGTAGCTCTGAAGCTGTAAAAGAGTTTTTTGTTTTAAACTGTTAATATTGAAAGTAACAAATTTGTTCGGCGGTTAATGGGTTAAGAACCTTAAATCAACAGTAAAATAAAGACTATTTACTTAAAGTAATTTTATTTTTTTCAGTTATCACTGACTTTTCAGTGTTTTTAATGATCTCTTATCTGTTGAGCAAACTATAAACTTGAAAGTTCTGATAGACCATATGAAGTAGGAAAAGGCACAATTTTGTCTATAAGGGATATCTTCAAATTCTAAACTGAAATTTAATACACGTTCAAATTTTTTTCAAAAGAGAAGAACATTTTCGCGCATGTTTGAGAATAAGAAAATAATTTTGAGAGCGTTCTTCATTCTGATTGATCGACATTAAAAAAAAAATTGAATATTCTCTGAGCAAAAAAATAAATGAAAAAAAATTTATGTATATTCCTAATTTTTTTGCTCATCGCAACTGCGCTGCGGAAGTACTGAATTTTATTTTTCAAAATTAACCAATCAAAATTGAAAAAAAAGGGGGCGTCAAAAAATAAATTTTTAGGCAAAATTTCACTTCACAATTTTTTCTTGAGGAAATAATTTATTTTTTATGTAATTTGTATTTGATTTCTCTCTCAAGATGCAGGTTGCTGCAGGCCGTCGGTGCAACACCGTACTTGTGAGATTAATTGTTCTGAAATAGTAAAAAACACTCAAAAAAGCATAAAGTTGAGCGAACAGTACAAAAACAGCAAGAAATTACGCTCTAAAAAATTTAGAGCTCTAAGCTTTAAAAATAATTTCTAACAGCGCATCGGATTACTAAGGATTACATAGGATTACATAGGATTACTTAGGAATTCAGATAGTACTGAATACAGAACAAACAAATATATTCCAATAGTCAAGTAAACCAGCCCTCTTTAAACGAAGGCATGCATTCACTGCTTACCAAGACATGACTACTTCGCTGCTCTGATGAGCACTTCTATGGGGCGGTTCGAACCCCCAACAAGCCTCTTTCCTTTTTGTCTATGGGCCTGTTCATATGCTTCGTCTGCACAGACATGCACTTTTCTTAGAAATACTGCTTTGAAATTATCGTCAAAGTTGACGATTACCAATTGAGTGTTTATTAAGTTTTTGTTAGATTTTGAAGTTTGTGCTGCATTCTTCGGAGTCTTCTATTAAATACCAAGTTAATTTGTTTTTTGATGTTAACACTTTTTTAAAGTAATTTTTAATTGTGTTGCTTTTGTTTCACTTGGCTTCAATTTTAAGCCAATTATTGATCGAGTTTCAACAACGTCTCGTCATGTTACGGTCTTATAACGTGATTACAACAAATAAAATGTTTGTTAAGAAACAAAAAAAATGCATAAAAATACACATATAATAATATCAAAAAATAAAATAAATGCAGTTTGCCAGTCAAGCAAACAAATGTGACTTACGTAGTGTTTTTTTTTTTTAATTATTGCTTTATTTATCATTAATGTTTTATTTATGTTGTAGTTGTTACTTTTGTTTGTATGCCAGAATACCAAATGCATGGCATGCGGAAGACTGGAGGAAAGTAACATAAAAATGTGCCAATCTATACATAAATCGATAAACAACTTATTGAAAAATGTCGAGGGGGAAAAAGTAAAATTGAAAAGAAATCGTTTCTTAATATATCGACTTGCATAATGCGAGTAACTAAATGCAAGTACATAACCAGCATAATTCAATTGCCAAAAAGAAAGTGAACGAACATAAAGGAATTGGCTTGTAAATGATTCAAGGAGAAACCTCGAGTTGATGTGTGTTTCCAAAAAGTATGTCAGAATCGCAAGAAAGATTAATAATCTTTAATCTGCAAGGTTGCAAAAGATTCCTTAAAGCAAACAGGTTAATTGAATGGTGAAACCTTGCCCTGGTTAATTAAGAATGCCATGCAGAAGTGTTGATATAAAGCAAAGTTTACCGGATTTTTATTGTAATAGTTTTAGTTTTAAAAACACTCATCAACTCTAATCAAATTAAATGACTCAAAGCACCGCTGTTTCTTCATTTGTTAAGTTAACCAGAATGCTAACCAGTAAACAGAAAAATGCAATTTAAAAATTTAGCTGCAAAAGCAGAAAAATAAACTTTACTAATGCACAGACAAAATGATGTAAAATGCCTAAAACAGAAGTAAAAACAAAAGCAAACTACAACAGCACAAAAACAAAAAAAAAAAACAACTGCAAGAGTTAACAACAAACTATAAAAGTGCAATAACATTGCAGTAATTTGTGGCACGCGTCAAATGCTGCAAAACTATTTGCTGCACTCAAAGACCGAAAGATAGAAAAAGACAGACCGCAACAACAGCGAATACGTGCAAAAACAGAAAAAACAATTAACAATTATATGCAACTGCAGCGTGAAAATTAAGGTAATGAGAGAGAAAGAGAGAGAGAGAGATGGAAAAAGAGGGAATAATGGCGCGAAAAGTAGGAGACAAAATTGCTAAGTAAACATTCATACAATGAAAATAAGTGGTCAGTCAAAATAAAGTCAAAATTTGTTCATTTATAGAAAATTTTTACATAGGATTTTATTTCTGTATCCAAGTTTTTACGATCATAAAAAAATTTATATGTTTTTATGATATGATATGTTTTTATGATATGTTTTAAATTTTAAATTTTAAATTTTAAATTTTAAATTTTAAATTTTAAATTTTAAATTTTAAATTTTAAATTTTAAATTTTAAATTTTAAATTTTAAATTTTACTTTTACTTTTAAATTACTTTTAAATTTTAAATTTTAAATTTAAAATTTAAAAAGGCTTGTTTGGGATTCAAACCGCTCCATAGAAGTGCTCATCGGAGCAGCGAAGTAGTCATGTCTTGGTAAGCAGTGAGTGCATGCCTTCGAGTGAAGAGGGCTGGTTTACTTGACTATTGGAATATATTTGTTTGTTCTGTATTCAGTACTATCTGAAGTCCTTAGTAAGCCTAAGAGTCGTATAATTTATAACTTTAATAATACAAAAATTTGAACGAGTATTAAATTTCAGTTTAGAATTTCAAGATATCCCTTATAGACAAAATTGTTCCTTTTCCTACTTCAGATGGTCTATCAGAACTTTCAAGTTTATAGTTTGCTCGACAGATAAGAGATCATTAAAAACACTGAAAAGTCAGTGATAACTGAAAAACATAAAATTACTTTAAGTAAATAGTCTTTACTTTACTGTTGATTTAAGGTTCTTAACCCATTAACCGCCGAACAAATTTTTTACTTTCAAAACTAACAGTTAAAAACAAAAAACTCGTTTACTGCTTCAGAGCTACTGCAATTGTTTTGCCGTAAAGTGGCGCCAAATATGTTGGCACACAAGACTTGACTTCTTAAAATATTGATGAAAATTGTTTTTACACACAAATTTCTGTGAATATCATAAGAATTATCACAATGCTAGTGTAAAACCAACAAAATTTCACGAAACTTGCATGCTATTTGTTCTCTTATTTGCGTGCTATGTAGATATGAAAATTTTTATCACTCCGTCCCTGTTTTAATAACAGTTTTAATTCAGAGGTGACCGTGACATGCAGGTTAAGTGTGTGGCTTAGCATGCTTGGAGCCCGAGTTCGATCTACAGTCGCGGCAAAAAGTTTTTTTTTCAATAAAAAACTTTCTGATCGGTCACCATTAGTGTCTGACCGAAAACAAAATTTTGGCCGAAACCGAAATTCGGCCATGCTTGTAATATTCGGCTGAAACCGAAACTGACTGTCTACATGAAGTGTTTTTTAAATTTTAAATTTTAAATTTTAAATTTTAAATTTTAAATTTTAAATTTTAAATTTTAAAGTCACAAAATAGTAAAATATAAGAAGAAAAATGCATGTGCTTGTATAAAAAATCAATTTTAAAGTCACAAAATAGTAAAATATAAGAAGAAAAATGCATGTGTTTGTATAAAAAATCAATTTTAAAATTTAAAATTTTTAATTTAAAATTTAAAATTTAAAATTTAAAATTTAAAATTTAAAATTTAAAATTTAAAATTTAAAATTTAAAATTTAAAATTTAAAATTTAAAATTTAAAATTTAAAATTTAAAATTTAAAATTTAAAATTTAAAATTTAAAATTTAAAATTTAAAATTTAAAATTTAAAATTTAAAATTTAAAATTTAAAATTTAAAATTTAAAATTTAAAATTCAAAATTTAAAATTTAAAATTGATTTTTTATGTAAACACATGCATTTTTCTTCTTATATTTTACTATTTTGTGACTTTAATATAATAGTGATAACATTCAAATTTAGATATTCATTCAACGCAAGATATATTTGATATTTTAGTTTAAATATTATCTTTGAACGATGAGTATTAAAGGCTGTAGGTATGTATTAAAGTATTCGTCAAAAAAGTTTCATGGCCTTGAAAAAATCTGTTAAATTGACCCCTTACAAACCGCGTTGCAAGACGAAATTCTACGTCAAAAGAAAATTAAGTTAAACAATTATAGATTGCTTTATTTTTGTGGGAAACGGTATTAAAAAGCAGTTTAAAAATTTAATATTCTGCCAGTACCTGGATTCGAACCGCGAACCATAGCAGAAGAGTTGATCGCACTACCACTATTTTTTTTTTTTTTTTGTTGGCTTGGGGACAAAAAAAAATGCATTCAATATATAAGCAAGCAGAGCACGAAAAATTAGCATCAGAAAAAACAAAAAAAACAACAAAGCTATAAACATGAAACAGGAGAAAACAGAACCGACTTTCCGACTTGCTCGAAGAAAGCAAAGGGTGGTAAAATGTATTAAAATTTCAACTCAGCAGGTTTTGATAAGTCAAAATACTAGTAAAATTGTTCTGCTGGCTAGTCTTCACTGCATTTCAAGTTTAAATATGATTTCATCTCATTTCATTTGTTAACAAGTGAAACGCCTAGAGAATAGTAGTGAACGAAACCTATCATGTATTAAAGGCCGTGTTAGGTCACTGTTGAACGGTTTTCTGACAGTAGGCCGTTTTTTTTTTTTTAATGTGTTCATGTATTTTAAGAAAATTTGCACAAGTGCAAGTGGACATTTAGAAAAATGTTCACCAACATCTTTTTATCAAAATCTGCGGAACCTAATTTTGAATTGAAACCCCAAATATAAAACTAACTTTATCTCATCAAACTATAACAATTTTCAACTAAAAGTTTCTTAAAAATTTTTCTGATTTTTGAGGTGTTAAATAAGTCCTGAAAACAAGGAAGGGTGTGCTAGGCTTGTCTGATGTTTATCAGCTGTGTCTGCTTTACAATTCGAACGTATACAATTACATTCACACGCAATGTTTGCACACATGCGCTCAACATGCTGCTCAACAACTTGGCGATGCATTACATCTAACAGTCAGACTTCAACTGCGTGTAAAATAATAATAATTTTTTTTCAAATTTCAAGCTTTTTTTAAAAAAAAAAAAAAACTCTTTAAGCCACATCATCAAAATGCTTAAGTTAAATTGTTGTATTTATAAAATTTAAACGTATACATTTGCCGCGCAACCACGGTGCAGCTTGAATTAGCAAAAACAAACCCGTTATAATGTCTGTAAATAACAAAACATGAAGTTGAATACGCTACGGCGCAAGTGCAACAACGCTATTAAGTTGCATGTATGGCAAAAACGTGCCAGGTTGCTCATACGCCCCGTTGTTGCACCGCAGTTAAACTTGAAAACTTTCTGCTGCAAACATGTTGTGCTTGTGTATAGAAGCGCGTATTTACCATTTTACACACTCTTAAGCACAACCGAAGAAGAAAAAAATTAACTTTGTTAAGATTGAATATTTGCTGAAAATTAATTCAATTAAAATTATATTGAGTTTAATAGAGAATAACAATTGGTTTATTTCAAATGAATGGTTTTCGAAGTTTACTCTCATTTCTCTTCAAAAATTTACTACAAGAAAAATACGAAAAATATTTACTAACAATAAGTATTACTTCCGAAATAAATCAACAAAAAATATGCAACACTTTCACTTAACTTATAATTCATAGCAAAGCAGCCAAAAACGCAATTATATTAGTTTTAATGAAATAATATATTTTGTACTAAATTCCAATGTATGCCAGAAATGCTAATTTCTGCGCGAATACAACAACACAACTACAAGAGGTGCGTAAAATTCAGACAAAATTACTTTAACACTGTCAAGCATGCCGGCAGCACGACACTTCATTATTTTATGCTGTACTCATACCGCGGAAGCAGCAAATTGGCAAATCACGATTAATGGTGGGCTTAAAGAAATGAGTTCATTATTTTTTTATTTTACGAATTCCAAAAGAACAAGTTTCAAAATTTAAGAGTTAATATTAATAAAAAAAAATTATGTTGCAGATGCCATTTCGTGGTGGCTGGATCTATGAAAAAATATTTAATTTGAGTTACTCTCATTACAAAATTCTATTTTGGGTTTTCCATATCTTTGCATTAGTTTCTAGGTATGGTATAAACATAACTTCTATCAAGGCAACAATAATCTTGGCTGGGTTGCCTCCGATTTAAATTTTTTTTTATTGCAGTTTAATCTATATATTACATAGATCAATATCAATATTGCCAAAAAAAAAAAAAATAAAAAAAAACAAAAAAATGCTCATTCATACACTTAATTTTAAATGTTTTCTTTCTTAACGCACACAATTAATTTGCAGCTCTTGTCAGCCAAAAAAGCTGTCAGTTATATTTTATAGATACAAATTATTATTTAAGTACTTCAAAATAAAAATCAACTTAAAACCACATAAAAAACGCCTAGCTGGTTTGTATGTTTGTCTGTAGTAGTAACTAATATGTGTGAATAACCCTTGTTGAATTTTGTGCTGATGTGCTGATGTATTAGTTTGCACATGTTATTCCATCCACCTGTTTAACGAGTACTACGACGGACCTGACTGGACTGACCTAATTCCAAAGACATGCATAAACTGGTTTTTTGTTTTGTCTTTTGAGCTAAAACCCAGCCAAAATAACTAAAGCACTCTACTGACAAAGAAGAAATTCAAGAAATAACAACAACAACAACAACAAAATATATAAAAATTAACAGCATTTTTGTTGTTATTGCATAAGCAATGCTTACCTTCAACGAACCACACCACATCATATCACACCATCAGAGCAAAGCAGAGCCATCATCTTGAATTTATATTCATATGAATTCCATCAATTGATTTTTGTCTTTTTCTTAATTTTCTTATCAATTCGTATGCGATCAAAACTTGATGTTTTTGACTGAGTCAACTAATTTTATGTCTATGGTTGACCGATATTCCCCGCATTGATGATGCACTATTTTAGTTTTTATGAAGCTGTAACTTAGCGAACAACATCATCATCATCATCATAATGAGCACAATCTACGAAATTATTGCATAAAAAAATAGATATTAAAACAAATATGCATTTCAAACAGTCTATGTTTCAATCGGCATGTTTTTAAATGGGCGTTTTATAGATTTCAACAGAGCATTGTTGAAATTTAGTTTTCTGTTGATAAGAAGAAACAACGTGTTGACATTCAAATTCGTAACTTTCTTATGACTTGCAACAATTTGGTGAATTGGTGAATATTGTTATTTTTATTATTGTTTATGCTGTAACTTTAGATTTAGCATAAATTAATAAGATTTCAATGGTGAGAAATCAATATTTAATCATCGATGTTTAAATTACACCGGATACGTAAATGTGGGTCATTTATGTGGATTTTCATGTCATACAGTTCGATATTGGGTGTCATAATTACTTTTTTATTTTGATGAGTGAAAAGTGAACTCATTTAGTGTGTTTCAAGATACTTATGTGCTCATCTATTAAAATAATTCAGTTAAGTGGTCAGCAGATATCCGTTGTTTCAACTCAATTTCGGGGTGATATTGGAAAAAATGGTTTCATGGCCTCTCATTTTTGTTTGAATGACCATGTTTATATGTGAAATGACTCGTATTTTAATTTTTTTTTCTATTAAGGTTCACTTTTAGCGGCTATTCAAAGTGAGTTTTTTTGCAAAATAGGCTAATTGTGAAAATGTTCATTGAAAAGTTAAATCGATTGAAGCTCATTGTGATAAATTCAGTGAACTCATTACGTGTTCTTCAAGATAATTATTATGTGCTCATCTATTAAAATAATTCAGTTAAGTGGTCAGCAGATATCCGATATTTCAACTCAATTTCGGGGTGATATTGGAAAAAATGGTTTCATGGCCTCTCATTTTTGTTTGAAAGACCATGTTTATATGTGAAATGACCAAACATATTCGACTCGTATTTTAATTTTTTTTTCTGTTAAGGTTCACTTTTAGTGGCTATTCAAATTGAGTTTTTTTGCAAAATAGGCTAATTGTGAAAATGTTCATTGAAAAGTTAAATCAACTGAAGCTACTGACACAGACGCACAGTGTTTCTAGTAGCGCAATCTAGGTGGATAAAATTAAAAATTGAACTTTAACAAATTTTAAAGCCATTATTTCAGAAACTATCCAATTAGCAGGGGGAAAAGACAACTTTTTTCCTGTCCATCAATATCGAAGCTTGGGACGAGATTTAAAGTTAACGAGACCATCGTTAATAGCATGCATTTTTACAAGAAAAGTAGGATTAGCAATTGTGGTTTATCAAATTTACAAACCATTATTGACACTGTTCCCACTTCAAATTGAAAGTGTTCCTATTTTAACAAAAAATCTAAGACATTTCTATGATTATCTTAATTTCAAAAATTGTTTTAACTCTCAAATCTTTTTAACTATTCAACATTTTAAGGTTATTTTATGAATAAGGACTTAGAGTTAGCATTCGTAGCTACCCACGCTTTGATGTCATACTTCCCGAGTTTGTTGAAAAAGTATACTTTAAAGCGGCACTTTCTACGGAAAGAGTTGAGTTGCTCGTCATATGTGATGTTTTCATGTGCTATATATATATAAATTTTAACATTTCGACCCATTTTCATATACGTCTTTAATCGGTTAAAGCTTATCGCCAGGTACTTCTAACACAGTGACACAAATTTTTAAAAAAGTCAAAATTCTAATATACCACTAAATAGAGGTGAAAGTACTACCCCATGAGCGCAAAACCCAGCAGATTTCTCTGCAATTCAAAGTATTGGGTCTCTAACTTTTCCAGTATTGGGGTTCAAAGGTTAAATAAGAATTTTCCAAACAATTCTCAGCAAAAATTCACACCAGTTAATCAATAATTGGTCTGGCTTAACTTTTACAGAAGGAAACACAAAAAAAAAAGGAATATCTCAAAACTTTTTTGAGTATTTTGTCCCTTTACTTGATAACTTGGAAATGGTATGATTTTTTGGTAGGAAATGTTAGCAAAATCATTGTTTAACGTCTTAAACCCAATGCATACCGGATATGTTAGAGTCCAAAAACTGATGCGTTGAGTTCCAAAGAAATCACCCAAGTTATGTCAATATGTCAAAAAAATATGCTCCGTGCCTAAGTTTGCAAAACCCCGCTTTCATGTGGTAGTACTTTCACCTGCATATAAAAGTATATAAGAATTATTTTCAGTGCATCTCTGTGTAATCAACAAAAGCTAGCTGTTGTCGAATGCGAAGATGCGATAAATCTCATGGAATCGCTTGACAGACATACTGATTTCAAAATTGACCACCTATAGGTTTTATCTCACAATCTTATAAGGTTTTCACCATGTCATAGATAAACACCTAAATTTTTTTTTTTAAGAAATATTTTGCTTTTCAAATATATATTCTTTCTTTACCTGCCAGGAGCAAAAGTCTTAAGTATGCATCAAATTCAATGTCATCCAAGCAAACAAAGCTGTCTCCAAACACTTTTTGCCTCTTAATATTGGTAAAACTAATTTAAAAAAAAAAAAAAAACTAATTGGCCATTTCAGCCCTTGAAAGGACTTTGACCGAGCTTCTTATGATCAATTGTGTTGTGTGTGTTATTAAATGTTTGCACACAATTGACCGAGAACTGGACCTACATGTTTTATGCCGACTCCGAACGGCTCATGTTCTCAAGAAGCTTTACATGGCATTATTTACTCTCTGAGGTTTGCCATTGTCTGCAGAGAGGTGGTGACCGATCAGAAAAATTTTTATTGAAAAAACTTTTCGCCGCGGCTGGGGATCGAACCCGGGCTCCGAGCATGCTAAGCCACACACTTAACCTGCATGCCACGGTCACCACGGTAAAACTAATTATATTTTTATTATTTAGAGTCCTTCTATTCTGAAACTCTATTGCTTTGGACAATGTATTAGTGAGAGGTTTTGTGTGCCATTTTGTCACCTTGTTTTTGGCATGATACTCAGAGGGTCGGTTAGAGTTACTTGTGTACTCAATATTCATAATGACCTCTTCAATATCCTCCAAATCACTTGTATGAAGTTGCACTTCAGGCTCATGTCATCCCTATCATTTAGTTCATTTTCGAAAGCCTTAAAACTGGACTCGAATGATTCCAGTATTTTTCGAATTTCATCAGCTCTCATGCGCATAGTTTTATTTCTACATTACAGAGTTCTAAATTCTTTGGCCATTTTTTATAGTTTTTTGGAAGGATAAATTCATTTTTATACCCTAAACCTGAAAGGTCAGGGTATATTAACTTTGTGCAAACGTTTGTAACGCATAGAACGAAGCGAGTCCGGTATAAAAAAGTATATATATTCTTGATCAGCGTCACCACGTGAGTCGAGCTATCCATGTCCGTCCGTCCGTCCGTCCGTCCGTCTGTCCGTCTGTGTGTTGTCCGTATACACAGGATAAGAAGAAGGAGTTGAGATAATTGAATGAAACTTGGTACTTGGTATGTGACTTGGTATAGTCATATGGACCCAAGGATCTGCACTACTGATTATTTTTGGAATCCGCCCACGGACACGCCTACCTCCCGTACAACGCAAAAACTAAATACTGCATAACTCAACTCATAACTAACCTACAACAATAAAATTTGGTGTGTATGTGTTCTGTATCAACACAAAGATGTCTTCGAAAAATGGACTTCATCCGCCCACAGACACGCCTACCTCCCGTACAACGCAAAAATTGAAAACTGCATAAATTAGCTCATAATTAACATACAACAATAAAATTTGGTGTGTATGTGTTTTATATCAATACAAAGATGTGTTCAAAAAATGGGTGTCATCCACTTATGGACACGCCCACCTCCCATACATTCCAAAAATTTAAAACGCAATAAATAAGCCTCTGTTTAACCTACAAAGATAAAATTTGGCACATATGTTTTTTATGACAAAACAAAGATGGTTTTGAAAAATGGACGTCATCGGCCCACGGACACGCCTACCTCCCATACAACCCAAAAAGTTTAAAACTCAATAAATAAGATTATGTTTGTCATAGAGAGATCAATGAACACGCCCACCTCGCATAGCGAAAGGCATTAACTGTGAGCTACAAGAATAAAACTTGGTCTATGTAAATTTTTCATCAACATTTAAATGCATATAAAATATAAGCTTCATCTGCCTACGGACACGTCCATTTTCAATAACATTATTTTGATGCAATAACAAAAGAGTTTAGCTACTACAGCTTTTTCGCACTTTCTCAGCATTAACTCATTTGAAGCCACAATCCAAAGCATCAAAAAGTTTTAATGATAAAGATTCCAGTGGCTAAAAACAAAGTTAATGTGGAAAAAATTTACCCACCAAAGTTTGGGTTGGGCTCAGGGACAACACAAGACGTAACTACTAACCATGCACACATAGATCTAATTACAGAATAGCTTTTAAACTACTTTTGAGTTGACCTTTTGACAAGTTAACATCAAAAACGCTACAGTTGTTAACAAAGGTACTCATGCGGTTTAAAGGAGCAGTTGACATATAGTTCGTTCTACTAAAAGGTAAATAAATTAAAGACAATTGTTTTTTGAAAAGTAGGTTTAGGGTATTTCATAGTCGGCTTGGACCGACTTTAGACTTTCTTTACTTGTTTAACTTGTTTCTAACACCAAAATGCAAAGTTATAATAACAATGCTTGCAAAAGTGAACCAAAATGAAAATGAAGCAGTGTCAACAATAGGCTCATAGCTAACAAAAGTGAACAAATTGGAAATGAAACGGTTTTGTCAATAAACGCAGAGTTTGCGAAAGAGAAGAATAGAAAAAGTGAAACTGTTTATTGGGTGAATTAAAAACATATCAAAAAATGCACAGATTTAAAAAAAGACCCGAAGGGAAACAAGTGTACGTTGTTACTTTTTTGACCAAACTAAAAGCAAAGAAAATTTTTTTTATAATTTTTGTTATTTAAGTTCAAAACTTTTTTAAGATTTTTTCAGATTTTGCCAAATCTAATTTCAAAATTAAAATTTTTAGAAAAAATCTAGTCCTTAACTTAATTTTTATGTGGGTTTTGCAATGAACACAGAAGAGACGAAATAACTTGTGTCAAAAAACAAACAGTCTCAATCTTGGAAATCACGTCATTGTTGACAACATCTTCTTCAAGGTTGTTAAGGATTTCGTTTATCTTCGCTTTAACGATATCAGCATTGTGATCAGAAGTAGGATAACTCTTGCCAGAACGTGTTTCTTTTGGCTCAGTAGGCAATTGAAAAGCTGAGTTCTCTCTTGACATACAAAACTCACGCTCGATAAGTCAATAATCATGCCCGTCTTGCTATACGCAGGCTGCTGCAGCACAAACTTGGACGTTGAGCAGCTTCGATGAAAGGACTTTGGGACCGCTCGAGAGGAAAATCTTTCGTAAGATCTTTGGTCTAATCTGAGTCAATGGTGAGTTCCGAATTGGTTGAAATGATGTACTGTATGAGTTGAAAGCCGACATCGACCAAGTCAAACGCATACAAATTGAGCGGCTTCATATATGCGCTTATAAACGCCAAATAAGAAGAAGAAGCTTGGTTTTTATGGAATTTCAAGAAAAATATCAGTTTTTAAAAAGTCATTTTGTGTGATGGGGGAGGGGTGGCGTGGTTTTTTTTATTCGATTTTGTCATAACCTAAAATTTCAATTCATTAGCTTCTTTTTGTTTCATTTTTTATAGATTTTACCGTTTTGATTAAGTAACTTTGTATGGGAGAGTAGGCGTGGTAGGCTTAATCAACCGATTAAGCTCATTATAGAAATGCTTTTAGAAAATTGGTTTTGTCAGTTAATGCGTACCGACGACATTAACATAGTGTTTATTAGAATGTATCGACTTGTATGGGAAAAATCTAACCCCTAATTCCGGTACCAAAATTAAATAGTACATGGAAATACCTTTCCATTGGTGTACTTTTTTTTATTTGAACCAATTTTGGTGTCCCCCGCATTAAATTTTTGTACATTTTTTATCAACTTTTGTACTGAAGACCCATTAATGGTTGATTTACAGGGAAAATCAAGCTTATCAATCAATTCCTTTCATATTAAAACATAGAACTGCAAATTTTCATCCCTGTTGACAAATGCTCTGACGAGATATAACAGTTTTTTTCTAAGTGAATCTACTTGTTATGTTATTATTGATATTTTTTTATTTATTATATGAAATATAGAAATATAGTTGCAAAATTTAAAAAAAATTGACTACATTTATTCTGCAAAGATTTCTTCTATATTTATTAAAATTATTAAAACATTCTAAACGAAAGTCTTAAGTTTGTTTTTGAAAATATCTCTCAATTATTAAAAAAAAAAAATCGAATATAAAGGTGTAAAACGAAGCAAATATCAAAATCACAATTTAAAAGCAAAAAACCTTACAATTATGAACTTTATTTTTAATAAATTTGAGATTTTTAAGCATTTGGCCAAAATTGAAATTTGACGTTGACTTGAAACTTAGCAAAATTGGCAAAATTCAAATTTTTAAAAGGCAAAAAATAAACAAAAATTCAAAAAGCACTTTCAAAAGACTGGTAAGGAAAAAGCAAGCTTTTTTAAAAGCAGTTCTAAGATGCCAAAACCTTGCACAAGTTTTAAAATAATTTGAAATTTTTTTGAAAAAAGGTCGAGTCACCATTTTTTTCTATATTTTTTTTTAAATTAGTTCATTTGTATTGGCTCTCTTTTTTAAGTGAATTGATTTCGCTCGTTTCGAAAAATAAACCCATAGATAAAGCCCAGCCCTAACTAATAGCTTAAGATTTTTCATATTTTTAAAACGGTTTAATTGTCTTTTTCACCTTGATTGACCTTGATTGATGCATATATTTTAGAGCTTTGATTAATTGGTTCGAATTAAAAAAACTTAATTCAATCAACCGAAAACTTTTCAGTTTTCCAACTTTGAAATTTACGGATTACACTTTAGCTCTATAAGAAATATGACTTCAATAAAAAAAATACAAAAAAAAGAAACATAATCAATTAGCACCTGCATGGAAACAAATTTGATACCTTTAAGTTATTCATTCAGTTAATTCAAGTAACGATTCTGGCCTACATCAAAAGGAAATCGAGTGTTGAAATTATTATTGTTGTTGTTATTGCTTTTTGCTATTTTGCTGTTGATAGTTGCTGATTGTGTTGCTGCATACATACAGACATGAATGCACGCAGACATACAAACGAACTTTAGAGTTTCGCTTTCATTTGAAGTTCAAAGCAAAAAAATAAAAAATAAAAAAACAATATAACAGACACAAAAAAAAAACCATTCAAAATGAAAGGTTTTGAAATTGATCTGAATTTGAATTGAATGAATAAAATTTGTATGAACGAACTACTTTGGACTATTTTAGGCCTTCTTTGTGAAATGGATTAGCTAACCCGGCAATGAACAAAAGCAGTTCAAGACAGTTAAACATGCAAAATAGAAATAATTTGAGTTGTGGTTATCAAGTTTATTCAATGAATGAATGAATGAGTGAATAAATAAAGATGATTCAAGATGTTGTAATGCATGCAAATTAGCCAAATGCTGAGCTAATAATTAAATAATGATTTCCCCCAACAACAACAACAACAAGAATTGCAACAAAAGCCAACCAGAATGAAGAAGCACTTTTGCGTTTTATCGCTATTATTGTTAATATTTTTTATTTTATGCGTCGCTGTAAGAGCTGCGCAAGCGTTCACGCTAAATAGCTACAGAGCAACAATAATTATAACAATAACAACAATTAACATTAACGCTGCAAATAAAGTCGAAACCGAACCAAAATTAAACTATGAGAAAGTGGTCAAAAACAGTTTTGCATGTATGTGTGTGTGTGCGTATAGAGGTATGTTTGTGAATGTGTGAGTTCGCAATCGAGCGTGCGCTTTCTATTTGTTTATTTATTTGCTTTAAATAACTATATTTTTTTTATTTAAAAACAAAATTTTGTTAAAAAAAAACCAAGTTGGTAAAAATCTACTGAAATGGTTATATTTTGAAAAAAAAAAAAAAAAAATTATTTAATTTAGCTTATGAACGTTTAACTATTGTTTATTTGACACTTAGCATTCCGTGCTCATATAAATTCAATTTAATTTGTATGCTTAGAATTACATCACGTGCCAGAATCTCCGACGTGCCACTCACTCATTGTTGTAGGCAAGGCAAAACAACATGTTTTTTTCTATTTCTTTGCTTTACTTTTACCTGAAATATTTTCAAATTCAAATTCAAAAAAGATTTTGGATATCGGCAAATCCAGAAAAAGTAAACCTAAACCTTAAAAAACAAAAATGCTTTAAGTTCAATTAAAACACATGCAATGTTAAGGATATTGTTTGTGTTTTCCTACGGTAAAAGCATTTTGAAAAAAACATATTGTGTTCCTAAATTTTAACTGATTTTATTGAATGTATTTTTAATCTGTAGAAAGTTAAAAAATTTGTAGCTTTTTATTTTTTATAATTTGGTACTTCGAGATTTAAATATCAAAGCACAGTTACATAATATTCACAACTGAAACATTTTCTGTTGAAAAAAGTAAATATTAAAATTTTTTAAAAAAATCATTTTCTGTCGAAAAATATAATTTAAAAAAGTGATTCAAGAGTGAAACGTGAGTGACAATTTTTATTAATAAGTTGTATTATCTTGGAAAATAATTGGCTGGCACAATTTATGTCTTGGATTTACTTTTTATATAAGATTAGTTAATTTCGTATTTTTGAAAAAAAACTTCTATGGCGGCGAGTGAAATTTCAAGGTCCTTTTTCGTGACGCTATGCTAACGTTTTCAATTCATATGAAAATTAAAAAAAAATTACTGCCGCTGCCGAGAATTGAACCCCGAACATCGTTGAGCCGGAATCTATACGTTTACGGCACGTAGGCACATGATAAATAGCCAAACCAAATGTAATTAAAACTGAACGCGAAACATACTGAAAATAACATAATTAACATTAACATTAGATTAACATTAACATTACATTATTAACATTACCGTAACATTAATTTTCAACAAAGTGTATTTTGGTGAATCAACAAAGAACCAATCCCCAAAAAACACACTGATGCATCTCAACAAAATTTTAAAGCCAACCAAGTTGATGCACTCAACAATCAACGTTCGCTGCTTTATGAGGCCCTCTATCAACATAGCAATTATTATGATCAGGAAGCAGGAGGTAATAATGAACAAGATTTGCCTCTGCTTTCGGAGGCTCCTTCAAAGAGTACTATGCAAATGCAATCCAGCATTCAAAAAGTAACAATGTTGAAAAGACATTCGAAAGCAACTAAAACACCAACTGAACTAAAACAAGTACCGAAAATAGCTGTTATTTTACAATTTTCAAATGAAATTGTCGAAAGACTTTTTCAAATATACCATTATGTTACAAATGTCCTCAGCCTCACGAATATTAAGTCGCTTTTAAATTTGAAATTGATTCTTTAAAATTTAATTTCTTGCCTAGTATATTTCGAGGTTACTATAAAGGTTACTTTTGACTTTTATTTTATCGGTCAAAAATAGCAGTTATTTTGTGACTTTAATTTGTTCGGTCAAAAATATCAAGCAATTTGTGTTTTCTTAAAGGCCGCTTGACAGATTGAACGGTTGACACCATATGTAAAATCGCTTTTAAATTTGAAACTGATTCTTTAAAAGTTAATTTTTTGCCTAGTATATTTCGAGGAAAAATAAAGGTTACTTTTGACTTTTATTTTATCGGTCAAAAATAGCAGTTATTTTGTGACTTTAATTTTTTCGGGCAAAAATATCAAGCAATTTGTGTTTTCTTAAAGGCCGCTTGACAGATTGAACGGTTGACACCATGTGTAAAATCGCTTTTAAATTTGAAACTGTTTCTTTAAAAGTTAATTTCTTGCTTAGTATATTTCGAGGAAAAATAAAGGTTACTTTTGACTTTTATTTTATTGGTCAAAAATCGAGTCTTACCGATGAGATGAAAATAATAATATCAAAATTTTTTTATCGGTAAAATGACTTGAACAAATATAAATTACCTGATATTTTTGACCGAAAAATAAACGGCAGAAAATAACTGTTATTTTTGCCCAAAAAAACTATAAGGCACAAAAAACTGTTATTTTTGTTGGAAAAAATAAAAATTAAGATATTAAAGTTAATATGTGACACTTTGGACAAAAACCATATTCGGTACGGTCCCTGGATGCAAATATTGAATCAACCAATAATTATTCCATTTCGTATTGATTGAATTTCTTTTCAGATACTTTCTCTCTCTATTTCACACTAAAATCTCATTTATTTCTTACTGTTAAAGAAGTTTCACTTCTGCCACGTGTACGTTGCTACACGCGAGTTTTTTTTTTAAATCAAGCGGACGCAATTATTTTTCCTTAAAAACGCATTTGAAGAAGTGGAACGTGAGTGACATTTAATTTTTTTTTTTGTTTATTTTTGTATTAGAAATGAAAGATGATGACGAAAACATCAAGATAAAGTGAAAGCCGACAGTTAAACTACGTATGAAAAAAATATAGAGAAAAATTATAGTTATGTGCGGATTCATATAAGAAAACAAACATAGCAACGATTAAAAAGATCTAATTAAATCATTATTTTAAGCCTTTAGCCTCGATAAAATTGCTAATAGTTCAGTCATATCGTCAAATTTGGCGCGGTATTTGGTTTTTAATGAGCGTAAGGATCAACGACTTAGGGTTACGTACAGTTCAGGGTTTACATACATATTTGGATGCAGGACCAGGAATAAATTTTGTTAAAATGATATATATCTGAAATAGTTTTATGTTGTTTTTATATTATGAATTATTTGTTTAACTATATTATGCTTTACATAATCCTTTCCATAAAAATTTTTTTCTTTTTTGTATAAAAATTATCCTTAATATTAAGAAAAAATTTTTTTTTTACAAAATATGCTTAAAAAAGTTCACCAGATTAACTACGATGCAAAAAAAAGACAATTAAAATTGTTTTGAAACGTGAGTGACACCGACGTGAAACGTGAGTGACAAAATCAGTGTATGAAAAAATCTTCAAATTCTTAGAAAAAGCTACATTTTTTTCTGCAGTTAAAATTTCTACTCAATTTCGTTACGGAAAATTACTTTATTCCTTATATTAACTCAAACAATTCGCAGACTTAAAGGAATTTGTAAGAAGAAGTCGAAAAATGCAAATCGTCCGAAAACGTGAGTGACACACCATTTAATGATAGTTTTTTCGAAATGTGTACATATATAAAAAACTTTTTGCATGAACTTATAATAGTAAGCTTATGACCCATATAATTTTGTGTAAAAAGCGTTTATGTTTAATGGAGAAAAATGTGCTATGAATGAAACGTGAGTGACACTGGATTTGCCGATATGTTATATGAATATTTTTAATATTTTTCAGCATTTTCTTGATTTAACTAGAATTTAACTAGAAGCGAAGTCAAAAAAATTTTACTCAGATCGTCTTTTCAAAAAGCTTTTATGGTTAGAATTTGTTCGCATACTTATTAGAGTCTTTTTTGGCTCTGTGAAATAAAACCCCCAAAATGGGACTTTTTATGAAATGGAATATGAGGCAATAAAACAACACACTTATAGATAATAAGTCGAATAACGCCCCAAAATCGAAAAGGTATCGTATTATAAAATAGAAAGGTTTTTGTTTTTTTTTTATATTTTGGAACTTTATTTCAATAGAAATAAAACCTGTTTTTCAACATTAAAATCAAGCTTTAGTATTCGAAATAACACCCCAATTATATTTTTTAGTCTTATATTCTTTGTATTTTAAAAATTTTTAAAAACTTGTTAATTTTTCAAAACTTGTTTTAATTATTTTAGAGCCAATATTTTTCCGTGATAATATTTTTATAATTAATAATAATAATTTTATTTTGAGTTTCATGCATGAAGTAAAAGCTACACCAACTTATTAGCAGTATTTTTATAACTTTTCCAGTTCACTAACTTCACAGAGCTAATAAGCACAAGTGTCTCAAAACCAATGTAGAATTATATATGCTGCTCAATTAATCAAAGTAGCATTTTTCTACTCTTTGGCAACTATCTCTTACATGCAAGAGCATGAAAACTCTTATGGAGCCAGCATTTATAAACAAGGTTTTTATTTAGAAATAAGTAAGGAAACTCTGAAGTCAGTGTAGCCCAATTTTGGAATACCCTACTTGTAGCATTTAAATTTATAAATATTTTTCATTGAAAAATCACACCCCACAATTTGATGCCCTTCACAACCTCAATTTTGTAAACTTTTATCTTTAGCAATTTTAACTCACTGAAAACTGCTAGAAATTAAATCCTCGCCCTCAATACATCCTAAAAACGGTCTAACATCTATACTTTTTTCTACAAAAATTTACGGAAAAAATGCCTATTATTCCTATAATTCCTATTTTTGGCCATCACGTCTATGGTGCTCTAGAATTTTTTGTTCTTGTCAATCCTATAAAATCGGTTCATAAATAAAATTTTTCACAAAAATCGCTCACAGCGCCATTTAGTGGGTCTAACAAAAACCAAAAGTTCCGGAGTTCCACACAAACATATGCTTTGAATATGAGGTGGTTCACTGGCTTCAGTGGTTCACAGGAAGTGGATTTTGTGAATTTTTTACATTAAATTTTTGTACAAAACGTCAACATGTAAGACCGTTTTTAGGTTAAATCGACTGCGAGGATTTCAATTCTGGCATCAGTTTTGCTCTAGCTGTTCAAGTTTTTAAAAAAATTATTTTTTGAAAAAAATTCCTTGGGTTGAAGCGTGTTTTTTTAGGTTTTTTTCTTTAATAACTTTTCAAGGAACCAAAAATCGTTCATACAAATCGACCCCCAAAATATGCAATAATATAAATCCTTGGGTTCATAAGAACATTTTTACCAAATTGCATGCATTACATCAACTTTTCTGATCTTGAACTAAATACGACAGTGCTTGACGTCTCCAATTCCGTTAAAAAAAAAAAAAAAAAACAAATTGGCCATTTCAGCCCTTGAAAGGACTTTGACAGAGCTTCTTATGATCAATTGTGTTGTGTGTGTTATTAAATGTTTGCACACAATTGACCGAGAACTGGACCTACATGTTTTATGCCGACTCCGAACGGCTAAAGTTCATGTTCTCAAGAAGCTTTACATGGCATTATTTACTCTCTGATGTTTGCCATTGTCTGCAGAGAGGTGGTGACCGATCAGAAAAATTTTTTATTGAAAAAAACTTTTCGCCGCGGCTGGGGATCGAACACGGGCTCCGAGCATGCTAAGCCACACACTTAACCTGCATGCCACGGTCACCACTTAACCTGCATGCCAATTCCGTTACACATAACGGAAAAAATGAAAGAGCAGGTTCATCGTAATCTTCGTTGAGATTGTGATTGGCATCTTTTGTTAAAATAGAGCACTCATTTCTAAGAAGTACATACAAGAACTCAATAAAGAAGTAGTACATACAAGAACCCAATGAAGAAGCCTGCGAATCAGTTCGTTTAACACAAAAACAATACAAGCAAAAACAAACGAAATAAAAACAAAGAAAGCAGCAGGCACAGCATAAGCAGCTGATGATTGATTTTCTTATATAAACACATGCATTTTTATGCTTATATTTTACTATTTTGTGACTTTAATATAATAGTGACAAAATCCAAAATTAGATATTCATTCAGCGCAGGATATATCTGATATTTAAGTATATTTATTATCTTTGAACTATGAGTATTAAAGGCTGTAGATATACCCTGAAGTATTCGTCAAAAAAGTTTCATGACCTTGAAAAAATCTATTTAACGACCCGAATCTATTAGAACTAACTGTAAGACGTAATTCTACGTCAAAAGTACGCTTTTTAGACTAAAATTGTCTTACTGTCAAATAAAATGGTGTGTCTAGAGTTGGCTTGATTTGGATCATCGGCAGTGCAGACGACATGCTTAAGATTTTTAACAATATTAAAAATAATTCTCAAATTGAGCATTTGTATAAGTTTTTACACATTTTCCCATTTTCTGGTTTTCATTTTAATAGTTTCAAAGAAGTTTTGATATATTACAATTTCTTTGCAAGCTTGTAAACAGCTGATTTTAAGCTGTTTGATACTTTTGCCATATTTGCCAGAAGGTATTTCTCGGACATAAACTTGCAACTTTTGACAAAAAGGGGAAACTTTTTAATCTCTCGATTTCACTCTTTTTTGCCATTTTTTGAAGTACCGGAACGCTTCATGGACTAAAACCTGTAAAACTGGTAAATTGGACTAAAATTTTAGAGTACGGGAACAGACCTCATACTGCAAACTATTTCAAAAAATATGAAAAATGGCAAAACATTTCAAAATATTGAATATAAAAATTATAAGTGATAATTATTTTAGAGGAAAACATAGATAACAAAATTTGTTGACTGTTTCAATATCAAAATATTGATTAAATTGCCAATTTTTCTATAAAATATGGCACTCTTTCATAGCGTTAGAACACTTAAAATACATATCGGCTCTTTTTGTTTCTTTCTTGTTTTTCGAGTAATTCAAACCTTGCGAATGTCGCGTCCGTGCTACTGGGATATGCCCATATGTTAATTATCTTCTATAATATATGTCTTCAAAAAGATATTTTTAATAAAATTAAACTTTTGCCCTCACAAAATATTAAACTCGAATTATTTATGTGAACCTTTTATGCTAATTCGACCTTATCACGTTCTTATTTAAGCTTGAATTTAATTTAACAAGAATACATAATAGATTCTTTTAATAAGCTTTAGCAAATAGACCATTTTTTATTATTAATAAGCACTAATAATGCTTTAATAAAAAAGACATACAAAACCATTTTGTTCAGTGACATTTGAACTTCTTTACTTTAAGGGTCTAATTTGAAAACTTAATGAGTTCATTACGTCCAAAAAAAAAGTGGCAATAAAATTTATTTTAATGCTTAACCTTTTGCAGTTATTTAATGCTATGTAGTGCATTTTTAAGCCTAGACCAGAGCATGTTTGCAGCTGTTTAAATTACTATTTGAAGCAGTGATTTATGAGGCGTAGATATGTATGCCGAGACCATGAAATGCTCATTAAATAAACAAGAACCTTCAATAAAATATAATTTAATTAAATCTCTACAAAAAAGGTTTGCATCTGTTTGTTTTTTTTTTTTCAGTTAATGTTTGTTTATGTGTTAAATGAGCGTATTAATTGGATTAATGATATAAACGAAGTTTGAAAGAGCGTAAATTTAAAAATAATTTTTTCACGTTGTTAAACTAAAATGAAAATTTAATGAATATTGAGTGCAGTAATTAAAAATAGAGATTATAATGCTTAAAAAAAAGAGGAAATTGAATGCAATTAAGTAAAAATGCTTCATTATTTATTAAAAATTATATTTTATGATGCTAAAACAAAGACCAATTGTGCCCCAGAAGGGCTTGGATGGAGTTTCTCTTTATTACTTGTTTGTGTTGTTGTTGTTCAAATTGAAATTCAAACTTCAAATTCATATGTTGGAAAAGTAGACTGACTATTTTTAAGCTGAATCATTTGTGTTGTTTTTTTAATAATAGTTTAATTATAGTTTTTTTAAAAAATAAGTAATGAAAATTTACTTTTTTTTCTTTATTATTGAATGAAAACTTTCTAAAGTTTAAAATTGAATTTTGAAAATTAAAGATTAAAGTTTTCACTTTACATGATTTTTCATTTGAAAAGATGTTTGTGTCATTTATGTAGTTCATGAAATACTATAACAACTGTTTTAGACATTACATAGAGCTATAAAAAAACCAACAACAGATAAATATGTATTTTAAATACAAAATTTACCAACACATAGCAAGTTAAATGGGAAACGGAAATGCTACACCGACAAGTTGTCAGTTCAGAAAACACTACAGCTAAAGCAGCTTCGCTTAAAACGTGCTAATATAAGAGTTCAAGTTTCTCTTAAATTCGCTCACAGTTCTTGCTGGTTGAGCGTTCTCTTGACAGACACAACAAGAATTAAGAACATTCAGAAAAACTAAAAAGAGACTCCGAAAAAAACACAACGTCAGTTAATCGGAATGTTTATTTTGTTTGGAAAGGCCAATAGAAAACAGCTGATTACAAACGTGTAGCAACACAAATACTAGCAAAGATTATGCATTAAAAATAAAGATAGACATTTGTATTTGCAATGACAAAAGAAAAACAAATGAAAGATATTTCATGATTAAATGAAATGCCGCTTACATAATTCAAGCGATTTGAAATATTGTGAATATTAGAAAAAAAGACAAGACAAAGGGGATTTTTTACAGCCAGAGCTGCCAGCTGGATTTTTTTAAATACAGATAAACGTTCAATAACGACAAAAACCTCTTATAAAGGCTTCTTAATTGAGAAACCTTCAATAAACCCTTGATAAAGCAATTTTAAAATGTTTACTCTCATCTAAGCACAAATATTGTTAAAAATACTTCAAAATATTTCATAAAATATAAAACATTTCAAAATATTGAAAATAAGAAAATTAAGTGACAATTTTTTCAGCGCAAAACATAAATAACAAAAATTTTTTGCCTGTTTGATGGCCCTATTCTGGCAAACTAACAAATTGTTAACCAGTATTTTTATATTTCTATGTGTTTGTTGTTATTTTTTTATTTCAAAACAAAATTTGAAGCTCAAAAGTAATAAATTTTGATAGAAATTGTCATCTGTTTTTCATATATTGACAATTACATTAACAAATTTTATTTTTTGTGCTTAAAATTTTGATTTGAAATCAAAAAAATTACAACAAAAACATATAAATATAAAAATACTGGTTAACAAATTGTTCATTTGCCAGAATTGGGCCGTGAATGTCAAAATATTAATAAAATTGTGACAAATAAACAAAACATTATTGATATGTTGGTTATTTTGGGTCAATTTTGTTGTTAATATTTGGTTATTTTAAGAGGTTTTTGACCAGTGCTTTTTTATTGCAATTTTTATATTAAAAAAAAAAAAATTCAATATTCTCCCGTCAATTCTTGTTTTTGTCAATTTTTTGTTGACATCTTCAGGGGATCTTTAATTAAACTTAATATTTTAAATCACATTAAAACTTGAATTTTGAAACTTAGTTCTATGACTTATGTCCGTCCAAAAAATTTGACGAAACGTCGGGAGAATATTGAATTTTTGTTTTAATATAAAAATTACAATAGAAAAGCACTGATCAAAAACCTCCTAAAATAATTAAAAATTATTGATTTTATCAAATTCACAAACAATTTTTGACACTGTTCCCACTTAAAATTGAAAGTGCTCCTATTTTAACAAAAAAAGCTGAGACAACATTTTTATGAATAACAAAATTTTAAAAAGAATTTAAATTCTGAAAAGCTTTTTAACTATAGAAAATTTTAAAGCTTTTTTAAGATTTTTTTATGAATAAGAAAAAACCGTTAGGTTTCACAAAACAAGTGATTTCATGTTTTAAAAATAGTTTCAGAAATCTGTACAGGCTTCTACTTTTGGATACAATTTTTTTATGAAGTAATTTTTTTTAAATAGATTTGAGAACATGCAAGCAAAATGTTTAAAAATCACTAGTTCGATTAAAAATTTGACTCAGCTTTTTTGTTAACATATTAACACTTTCAATTTGAAGCGGGAACAGTGTCAATAATGGTTTGTAAATTTGATAAATTCAATAATTTTTGTCTATTTGTCACAATTTTATCAATATTTTGACATTCAAAGAGTCTCAAAAAAATTTTAATTTACGTTTGGCTATGATAAAATTGTCACTTATTATTTTTATTTTTAATATTTTGAAATTTTTGACAAATTTTAAAATTATTTGAAATAGTTTGCAGTAGTTTTAACAATATTTGTGCTCAGATGAGAGTAAAAAAAAGCAAAATGGCTTCATCGAGGGTTTATTGAAGGTTTCTCATTTATGAACCCTTTATAACAGGTTTTTATCGTTATTGAACATTTATGAAACATTTTTTTGATATTTTTCTTGTGAATACTCTACATTGTTCTCGATAACTGTTTCAAAAATCATTTCAATTCGGAATTTTAACGTAGTTGGCTTTGGAAAAAATGTCAGCCTTATCAGGTTCAAAAAGTATCTGTCAAGAAAATCATTGACGGTAATCAACGTGCCAATGTTGATTACTTTCAATGTTTTTCTTGACAGATACTTTTTGCACCTCATAAATCTGACATTACCTTCAATGTTTTTCTTGACAGATACTTTTTGCACCTCATAAATCTGACATTTATACTTATTATACTTATGTGCTAGCGGATTTTTTGAAACTCCTAAATCAGGAATTCTACACTGCAAATGGTGAAGGAAATGTACACGATAAATTTAAGATCAAGAAACAGTTCAAAATTTCTACGAAAATTGTTTTTTTGGCAAGCTATTTGCAGTTATAGAAAAGTAGCCAATCTGTTGTTACTTAGGGTACAATTAACACCAATTTTTAAATCAAAAAAAGCTTGCAAAAGAGACTGAAGACATTCCTGAATCAACAAGAAGTCTGCACGTTCTTGTGGCTAGACTTAGCTTCCTGCCATTACAGTAAAGTAGTACGAGAAGAACAATGTGTGGGGGCTTTGTGGCAAAAAGATATCAAAACAACAAATAAAGTAGCCAGTGATGACCAAGTAGTCTGCGGCTACCCGTAAAGCATCACAAACTTCAATAAAATTGTTGATGGAAGGGTACCAGAAAAACTAGAAAAATTCTTCAATGAAACCTAATAAAATATTTTGAAATAAAGAGTACAAATGTGTATGAAAATACATTTTTAGCCTAGACATGCCTAAGCTTTAAACTTGAAAATAATTTGTGTTCATAATTAGGAAGAGACTGAACATTTCTTTATTGTATACAACTATGAAACTTTTTCAAGCAAACCATGAAATGAAATATGGTTCTAAAGTCTCATAACATGAGTTTTTATGGTGTCCAATATGTAGTACATCAGGCAAATCGGAACAAATTTTATGATGGACTCGTGCCTTAAGTGAACCACAGAACATAGCGTTTATTAGTCAGGCTTCAAATTTTTAAAAAAGTTAAGGATGTGCCTTTGATATTCTCTCGTAATTTTCAAATTTTTAGTGCTCCTAACTTTGACATATCAATGTCAAGAACTCGTAAGAAAACAGTCACTGTATATTGTCACTGTACAGTACTGAGATATTGAGCTGAGTTTTTGCTACTTTTGGTTTCCATTGTCTTTTATTTTTTTCTTTCAATTTTAACAGGGAAATAAAATATAACTGACACAGAAAACAAAACTCATAAAAATATGTTCACTGACCACAGCAAACGTTTTAAAGCCCTACATTTTTGGTATATATGAACAGCACATAAGAATCTTTAAAGGCGAGTTAATGTTTTTAGTTGAAAATAACAAAAAAAAACTAACAAAAGTATTGTCGATTCCTAAACTTTTTAGTTTCTTCATGTTTTGTATTTCCATGACTGCAGTCAGCCATATTAAAAAGTCGATGTGAAGCGCACCTCGAGTCTAATGATTGCCTTTAAAAATAAACCACAGAGCATGCTTTCACTTAATTGCGTGAACGCACTTAAACACGTTATGAATGGTTAATGTTAAATGCTTTAAATATGCTGTTTAGTGTTTTGAATAAAGAATTTGAGATAGAGTAGATAAACAAATCATAAAATTTAACTTTTAAGCAAATAGACAAAGAAAAAAAATTGAAAAAACATGCATGAGTTTTATAAAGAATCAATTTTAGTGCGTTAATGAGATCGTTAAGAGACATTTAACTGAAACTTTGATTGAAAAACCGTCATTATTTTTTCAAATTTAACTTTAAGATTAACTATTTCATGGTTGTAATATTTAAGCACATAGATATCTGGATTCATGCTGAGAACAGATTTAAAACGCCTCGAGCTTAAAACATAATTTTATAAGCAAAATCGCCAAAACGGAAGAGAACCCAAAAGTTGGCTGAATAAATTTAATTATAAGAATAAAAACTAAAAACAATATGCTCGTAAATGCACAAGTAAATACCAAGAAAGTTGCGAATTAGTAATAAAAAAACGAAAAAATTTTAAAGAAAATACAGTTCACAACAGACAAAAAAAAATAAAAAACTTAAACATTAAACAAGTTGAACAACAACATTTTGGCTGGTAACTGTGTAGATTTTGGTTTTAACAACAAAAACAAGCACGCAAAGACTAACCAAAAAGCGACCATTTCTTTTTACTTCACTCTTCATGCCGAAGCCAGTCTGAAACTACTTTTTTTTGCATTTTGTTTTTGCATTTCTTTAGTTTCTCATCGGGTTTCATTTAGCCGTTTTTTATTTTTATTTTTTGCACTCTTACATCTAATGCACAAGGCACAGATATCGCAAACAAAAACATGGCTAACACATACAAGCGAAAAAATTTCTTGTTTTCACTTTCATTTTCATTTATTTACAGCAAGCACGGAAAAAGGTGCTTCTTTAAAATTACAACATAAATACGTCTTTAATTAAATTTATGTGGCAACACTGGCCGCAGTTAATGCACTCGACGATGCGCCCACATTTGTGCGATGGGGGAATTTATTTATGTTTATCGGTAACGTTATCGATTACTTGCTGAAATATATCGAAACGAACTTATCAGTGAAAATTGATACAGAACCGATGCAGAATTCTTAAAAAATGCTTTTTAAAAATAATTTAAATTTAAAAAATTATTTTCGTTTGTCAAATTTTTACCACATAATAAAGATTCATAAAAATCTTTAATGAAACTGAACTAAAAAAACATCTTTAGAAAAAAATTAATTTTGGCACAAGAAAGGCTTGTTAACTTATAAAGGATATGAGCAAAGCAAAGCATAAATATTCAAGCGGATTTGAAGTAAACACTTTTTTTAAGAACGAAATCTCTGAAGACTTACGTTGAAAACCAAGATATGGTTATGATTATTTTGAGATTGTAAGTAAGATTTGGGTAGAGTAAATTAAACAAGGCCATATCATTACTTCAAAAAAAATTTTTTTAACATAACATAAAAGATTTCGTGTAAAAATATATTTTTGTAAAGTTTTTGACTGAAATGATAATTTGAAGTTTCCTTAAAATATGCCATATTTTTCATGGTGAATGTTGATGATGAGTGTTTTTGAGCAACTAGGACATATTTGCAATGACATGTTTATGGTTCGCTGATAAACATATTTACAATTTGAAACATTTATTAATCTTATATAGGTTAGTAACAACATTAAAGAATTCATGGCCCCCAAAGTTTCAAGAATGTACTTTAAAACTGCAACAATAGTGACAAACCTGAGGATGTTATGAAAAAATAAACTTTTAAACAAGATCAGAAGCAAGGTAAGACTAGACTATCATGAGTTATTTTTGAAGTTGCTGGTTGTATTTTTAAAATATGTAGACACAAAAATAATTTTATAATAATTTTTTTTTAATATGCAAACCCAATATATATCCGAATAAATATAAAAAATTTAACCTTACTTTCTGAGCAATATTTAAATTTTTTTTGTAATTTAAGGAAATAAAACTTTGCAAAAAAAAAAATTCTATAAACGTATAACAATAAAACAGATAATTTTATCCTTCATTCTTTGCCTGAATACTGCTGGTTTTCGGGAATTTTATTTCAACACAACTCAATTTACTTGTGTTTAAAAAACGGCCTTGAGATTCAAATGTTATATTGATAAAAATTTATCATATTTTTGTGAACGAACTATTTTGTCTTATCGCTGAAATTATCACTGATAACTCATATTGCTGAAATAGTAGATGAACCAGCATATAAGTACATGAATTCAACTCACGAAAGTTGTAAAATCGACTATTACTAGTTTTTTAATATTTATAATTAAATTCTTTTAAAAACAAGAAAAACTTAAGATATCCTTTTTGTTTTGAACTCACCATGAAACCAAAATAGTTCTTCCCAGCCATGGCAACAACTGGTGCTGCCTTGTGCATCCCATTGAATCCATGGAAGCCAGCAGCTGCATTAATCCTGCTGCTGCTGCTGCTGCTGATGCTGTGATTCAAAAACAATTGACACAAAAATTTCTCAGTTTGATTGCGACGCGCACCTACCGCGATGCACAGTCCTCGTTTACCGGAAGTGCTCAAGCAAGCCATTTTGTTAGCGCGTTTTTTAAGTTTCGAAATTCAATATTTTATATAGATTTGTATATATACAAAATTGCTTCTCTTTTTCCTCTTTTTTTTCTTTTGAGGATAATGCACTTGTTATGAGTTATGTTTTCTTTGCCTTAATAACACGAAACTTTTGGCTTCATTTATTGATATTTAATTTGTATGCATATTTTTTTAAAAAAAATTAAACGACTTTTTTAACTCTTTGAATAAGGCCAACAACTTAACGCAAGGACTCACAATGGTATATTGTTAAAACACATTCAAATCAAAGGCAGCAAAATTTAAAAAAAAAAAATTAAGTTTCAGCGAACGTTATGCACGTATTAAAAGACGGAACACGTTAACTTGCGTCTAGCTCCAGCAACTCCAACAAAGTGCTTCTGCAGCAAACACACGACTTTTGCCAGACCTCCAGCAGGTAGACTCCAACTTGAAACGGACCGAAAGCAGAGTTAAACTTGGCTCAAAGCAAGCTCGTCGTTGGCAGCACATTTGCACACATGAGCACACTCACACACACAGACAATAGATCAGGTCTGAAACAGTGTGGTGAGTTGGTGCTGAGCAGCTCAATATACGATTTTCACTTTGGCTTCTTTAACGCATATCAAAAACTTATGTTTGGATTTAAACGCAGCTTAGACCAACGTTTTAACCACGTCGTTGTGGTCGCTTATTCTATGATGACTATAGAGACTTGGCGGTTAAGTTGCAATTCCCATTAAACGATGGCTAAAGAGCTAGTTTAAAGCGTGGTGTTGTTTCTTTGGTGTGGATTCAAAACTATTTTAGGTGTTTTACAGAGGTTCGTTTTAGTTGCGCTGACGGCTCATTTCTACGTTGTCCTTTATTTGTCTACTGTATGACTGAACTTTGACCAATTAATATCCTCTGTCGCTTTGCTGCTGACTCTGAATTTAACGTTTTCTGTTTGATGATTCGCTTTTTTCACAATAGTTATTAATTAGTTGCCCAACATAAAAGGTTTATTATTTAATTTTTGACGTAATACCTTTTACTTCACTATTTGAGCAAAAAAAAAAATGCCTGCAAAAGGTGTGAGAACTTTCGGACAAACAGCTGTTCACAAATGACAGAGAGCACCAAAGTGACAGATACTCAAACTGTAAACAAATCAATTCCAGACAAGAACCATTTCAGCGTTACCAGCTTGTCTTGAATATGTTATAAGAAAACTGTGCTGCCAGCTAGTTTGAGAATTACCTCCAACACAAAATAGGTAAACGAACGATTTTCTGGTAAAAAACTGAAAAAATGTCAAATCTGCCAAGTTCGCAACTGCTGTGCTGCTCCTCACACCTACCGTTTGACAGTTTTCATCTTTTTACCTCATTAAATTCTACTAGTAAAAACTTTACAAAACTTGAACGCAGAGAAAGTCGAATTTCCACTCTTTTACACAATCCTCTCAGTAATGCTATGTTCAGACATCTAGTAATCTTTCTAGTAAAAAATAAAAAACAAATTGGCCATTTCAGCCCTTGAAAGCACTTTGACCGAGCTTCTTATGATCAATTCTGTTGTGTGTGTTATTAAATGTTTGCACACAATTGACCGAGAACTGGACCTACATGTTTTATGCCGACTCCGAACGGCTCATGTTCTCAAGAAGCTTTACATGGCACTATTTACTCTCTGAGGTTTGCCATTGTCTACAGAGAGGTGGTGACCCATTAGAAAAAAAATTTTTTAATGAAAAAAATACTTTTCGCCGCGGCTGGGGATCAACCCGGGCTCCGAGCATACTAAGCCACACAATTAACCTGCATGCCACGGTCACCAAGGCTAGTATTTGTACAAATACTAGATGTCTGTACAAGAATACTACAAAAATACCAGCAGAGCAATCTAGTTTTTTGTAGTATAAATACTATGTACGTAACATTGTATTCTTGCTAGTATTCTTATGAAACACAGCCAGATAAAATGAACATAGCTAAAATCTGTGAATGACATTTCAAAAATCTATTGTGAATGCCATTCAGAAAGATTTTAGATGTAAAAAAGACACATTTACCAAAACAGCTATAACAAAAAAAAAGAATAGTAGATGTCTGAACGCAATCTAGTATTTCAAAATACTTTGATAGTATTCCCAAATTTATATACAAGCAGCCTTAAACAAAACCTTATTCAGAATTAATTTTTCGTCTTACGCAATGTTTTTTAAGGGTTGCGTTACTTAAACGCCGAAATTGGCAATTAAAGGCTGCGTAAATGCCACGTAAATTTTGATTTGGTTACACAGGATAAGCATGTCTATCATTACTTCATCCTATAGAACTAAAAACAGTTTACAAAAAAGGTTACATCTAATGAAACTATGGGAAAAGGAGCTTCGGGAAAAATATCGTATTTCCAAAGCCAACATGGAAAGCTAATCAATATTATCCTCCCGGAAGTCAGTAACCACAAAAAATGGTCTCATTCTAGTGGAGCTGCAAGTCATGATCGCTATGCGCTATTGGAGCAGCTGCTGTTAGAGCAGGAATGAAATTTTGGGTTGCATTTTCTAATTGTAGAAGATTATTGTAATAAGTTTCGTAAATTTTTGACACAACGATAGTTTAGTTACACAATACATAAAAAATGATTCTGAATAACAATTTAAGCAACGTTGCGTAAAGGCTGCGTTAAGGTTTAACAGTGCGTAACTAAACAAGCGTTGCACGACTGTTTAAGGAATTATATTGAATAAGACTGTAAATGTCTGAACATATCATAAGAGAACGCTTTTCAGACACTTTCAAGTAAAACTTTTTGAAATATTTCGTTTGCAATCGACTACGCGAACAGACTTAATGCAAACTTTAAATTCTTTAGTTTTAGTTAATAATTCTTAAAAAACATAAAGAATATGTTCTTTAAGAATTATTAACTAAATAACAAATTAAAATGTCACAATTTTATAACTCATGTAAACTGGTGCGAGCTAAACCTACGAAAACATGATGAGTAATTATATGTGTGTGCATATAATAAACATCTGCTTTAAAAAAAACCTTCTTCCGCCTTCTATGGTTTAATACCAACAAAATGTTGGAACCTAGATGGACACGTTACAAAGAAGTAAACAAAAAGCGCAACAACAAAATCTTTGCAGAAATAATTCAGTCAACTTTTTGAAATTTTGCGACTAGAAAAAAGTAGAAAAACACTGCTTTGATAAAGTGAAAAGTGCTGGCAATTCCTTTTTGGTTTTACAACAGTTGCACTTATAAGCTTCACAAAGTTAGTGGAATGCATGAACCGCAGAGACTACTAATGAGAGCCTGAACAGAATCAAAAGTCGTTGCGACCGACGATATCGCAAAGCACAACAATACATGAAAATATATGAACACGTCCAAAATCAAATCGCAGGTCGTTGGTCGCAACGATAAATCGCTGACTTAGAGCCTGAACAGAATCAAAAGTCGTTGCGACCGACGATATCGCAAAGCACAACAATACATGAAAATATATGAACACGTCCAAAATCAAATCGCAACTCGTTGGTCGCAACGATAAATCGCTGACTTAGAATCTATTCTATTTTTGCTTTTGCGACCGACGATTTTCTCTCTGAGAGCCATTAGTGGTGCCATATTTTTGCTTATAATTGGGTACGTTCAAAGCCATTTTCCTAGTTGTTATTATGAACTGACGTTTGTTGTTTGCTTGTGTTGTATTTACACTAACACTTTTTTGCTTTTGTTGTATTTACAAAGTGTAAACCACAACTAATTGCTAACGAAAATCAAAAAATCGCAATCGCTTCATTCTGGACGCATTCGCTGCGTTCGACGACCAGAGAGGATCGTTGGTCGCAACGACTTTTGATTCTGTTCAGGCTCTTAGAATCTATTCTATTTTTGCTTTAGCGACCGACGATTTTCTCTCTGAGAGCCATTAGTGCTGCCATATTTTTGCTTATAATTGGGTACGTTCAAAGAAATTTTCTTAGTTTTTATTATGAATTGACGTTTGTTGTTTGCTTGTGTTGTATTTACACTGAAACTTTTTTGCTTTTGTTGTATTTACAAAGTGTAAACCACAACTAATTGCTAACGAAAATCAAAAAATCGCAATCGCTTCATTCTGGACGCATTCGACGACCAGAGAGGATCGTTGGTCGCAACGACTTTTGATTCTGTTCAGGCTCTGAGTCGGACTAGCGTCCGACGAAAACATGGTCTAGTCTGCTCGGTTCTTTTGCAAAGAATTATTGTTGTTGCAGCAAGCCTGTTACTTCTAAATATAATTCTTAAAGAATATGTTCTTTAAGATTTATAAACTAAATAACAAATTAAATTGCCACAATTTTATAACTTACACAAAACTACATTTATTTGTTTCAAATAATTTCTTATCAATTCAATCGTATATTCCTTCCGTCATTCCATCCTTATGTGCTTCAATTCACTTCGTAAGCTCGTATTTCATAATAACTTACGAAACGTCAAAAATATTTCATGTGAACATTATGATACGAATATTTTTAAATTTTACAAACCAATTTCGATGCATATGTCGTAAATAACCTATCATAAACTTGTATTATTTGTCAAAATAAAAAATTATTCAAAAAATTTAATGTGTCAAAAATTACAATTTTTTTTTTGTTATTATGTGTTTGTTTATGTGTTATTTATCAAAATAAAGAATTGTTTAACAAATTTAATTTGCCAAAATTGACAATTTTTCGACAATCAACAAAGACAAGTAATTTGCAGACCGTAGGATATCGACCCTAGGACGGTCTGACCCTAAACAAATTGCTGCTTCCATGCACAACGATCTTGAGAGGAATACTTCCAACACTCTTTACTGGAATGCTTGATTTTTCCTTCTTTCTTTCTGTCTTTCTGTTTCTGTCTTTTCGACATACTCATGTGGTCACTCATGTGGTCACTATAGTTTCCAAAATGAGGCCCCGCTTCCAAAATTCGCATTTACTTGCTCCATATTGTAACGGTTGACTTACCTTACACGGGCAGCTCATCAACCGAAACTTGGGTGTGCCGGACATATGAGAACAAAAGGATAAACTGAGATAAAACATACATTTTCGATAAGCAAATATTTGCACTTTTTGTGCAAAACCACACAAAATGCAACCAATTTACAAAAAACGGTACGAAAGTTTCTAAAGGTTCGTTCATGTTAATTTCATATACGAAGAGTACGATACACGACTTTCGAAAACTTACGAAGTGATATGAATTCCCTTCCCAAAAAAAAATTGTTTGCTCCGTTTTCCCGAAATAAATATTCGTAAGAATGCTACGCCTTACGTCAATTATTTCACGATATTTCATGCAGTTGGCATCGCCGTGTTGAAATTAACTCATGATCAGCTGTAAATTGTCAAAATTACTTCGATGCGCTTTTTCATAATAAGCGTGAATTTTTAACTAGAAATAAAATTCGTAAAAAATGCCGAGAAACTTAATTTTTCGAATTTCAAGTTTCATTACCCGATTGGAAAATGTGCTACCCCAACTTTTTCGCTCAGGGGGCTATCCTTCAGGTGAGTAGTCTTAGGTACAATAAAGCAAATGGTGATATAATATTTTGTCTCAGAAGCCTTTGCACTTGCTGGCATGCCGAACGTATATGATGCCGCTGCAAAATCTCCATCTAGTAGATTTAGCTTAAAAGAGCTCATTGGAGATGGTATGCTCTGGGCCGTACCAAAGCACCGGCGTACTGTTGAAAAAAGATTGAATCGAAAGTTTGGCTACCCTGACTACGTGTGGAAACCGCTTAAGGTGAAAACTAATCTACGCGTATGCAATCAGTGTGGACATGATCATGAAGTGGGCGTATTGTGTCGTAAGCTTATATCATAATATGAAGTAAATATAATTGAATAATTCTTTTAACTACAGCACATTGCTATGAAAAAGTGCGCACTGAGACGCAACAAATGCAAGATAAGATACAAGAAGAATTGGGCTTACAGCCAGTAGAACAGGATGTTATCGTTCTCTATGAAGGTGAAAAGAATGAACAAACCAGTGAGATGGCTAACGGCAAACGCATTGTAGAAATGCCAAAACCGCGCCCCATGTGGTTCACCAAGAATCTGTTGCAAAAAACCACACAACAGCCAGCAACTACAAAGGAGGTAAAGCCCACAAATTTGGCTTAAATAAATATTAAATAAATAATTTAATACTTTAAAAAAATAATAAAATTTCAACTTTTTTAAATTAACAATTTTATTTATCTGAAAATAACAATTCTGTGGCGTTTAGTTTTTTGAGGAATCCATTGTTGAAATCCGACGCGGACATGACTTTTTTGCCTTCAATGCGTAACTTATGTATCTCGATGAATGAGTTATTTGCGCAACAAACTTTAAGACATTTCTTATCGCGACTATACAAAAAGCTTCCTGCTTGAACTCCACTATTAGGCGAAACATTATCGTCTGCTTTTCGCAGCTCAACTATTTGAACAGACTTGCCTAGAAACTTTGTACTTAAATGCTTAAAACTGTATAAAGCACGGTAAAGATTAAAAATTTCATTCGAGTTCATACTGCTCCAGTGTAGCTCTGTTATGGCGGGTGTAATTTTTGGGGCTGCAAATTAGCAACATCAGGGAAAATTTTGTTTTTATGTTGTTGTATTTTTTACCTAAAGTCGCAGCTGCATTATTTTGCTTAACGGTATTTTGGAAACTTTCTGGATACCCGTTGATGACCTTTCTAAGCAGTGAAGCACCATCGCTAGCCAGACGAGCATGTAGCTCAGGCATAAATATGTTTGGTGGAATGGAGACAATTTGCTGTGCAAGGATCTACGAATAAATAAATAGGTTTTGCTTTATAGACGCAGGTTATAGATGAAACTAAGCTTACATCACCAATATCGAATTTTTTGGGTTCGATTCTCATTATAGACACACCAGTTTCTTTGTCGCCATGCATTATCGCATACATAATTGGCGCTGCGCCCCTCCATCGTGGCAGCAAGCTAGCATGCACGTTTATCATGCCTCTGAAATGAGTGATTACTTGGACTTAATACTTCACATATTTTTAATGTTTACTTACAGACGAAATGACTTAATTATATGTTCAGGTATCAGATGGCCAAATGAAACAACAACACCCAAATCAAAGTTGCGACAAATATCTGGCGAAACGGGCCAGCGATATAAAGGTAACTCTTGCTGTTCCGCATAAGTTCGCACCGAATTGGATGGATTCTTAAACGATGTGACCACACCTAGGTCTGGAGTTTCTCTGTTAAGTTTTGAAAGTTTTATTATTTTCATTTTTAAAGGCTATGAAATCCTTACTTTTTCTTATGCAGTTCCTGCAGGCTTGGTAGTGAAAAATTATCTGTTCCGAAGAAAAGGATTTTGAGTTTGTCCGCAATACTATTTTGAGTTGTTTTAGCTGTAGTAAATGTTCTTTCTTGTTGAAATATAGATACATTTAATAAACGGAATTTTCTTCTGTATTTATAGAAACTTGAGATGATTCTTGTTTCAATTAACATATTACCAAAAGTTTGCCGAAAACCCCTACAATTATTGCAAAACCATCAGCTGTTCATGACAACAATACTTAGAGGTTATGTTTACGGATGTGTTTAGCCATCGCTAAACAAGGCTGCCATACTGACAAAAAGTTTTTGAAGCAATTCCAAGTAGCGAATATGTACATGAAACCGGTTTGTAATTTAAATCTTTAAAATATCATAACTTTTTGTACATATCCTGTGTTATGCATAAGAAATTCTGGCACGATTACGATTTCCGGGGCGCCACGATTTGAAGATGTTTTCTGGTAGAGAACAACAAAAAACATGATTTGCCGAACAAAAAAATCGATAACTCTATTAGCTATCGAGTTATCGATTTTTTTAAAAATGTTTTGTTAAAAGATCTGATCAAAAAAAAATCTATATCTTTGCCGTTACTCAATGGATCTTTAAGATTGATATGTCATTTGAAAGGTCATAAAATAATCGAAATTCTTCACTTTTATTGACAATTTACAATTATTGTACATTTATATAATGCATTTCAAAAATTTGATTTCACAATTTTCCTTTGATTTTGCATTTAAAAGCTTCGTTTTAAGAAACACAATGTTCCAAGCTTTTTCAATTTGCTTGGAGCATGCGCAAAACCTGAAAAAGCTAACTTAACTAATACTTTAGTACTTAATGTATTTTTATCTCATAAATTTTCTTACCTCTAGTTTGATTGTCAGCAAATCAAATCGTTCTACGTAAATAAATTTAATTGTTGACTAATTAAATTGTTCTAACTTCAATTTGGTTACTAATAAATATTTTGTGTTGTCAAGACGACTGCTATGATGCAATGAAAAAATATTGTTTTATTAAGAATTCTGTTTTGGCAGAACAACAAGATTCAACATAACTCAACAAGAAGTTTGTCTTTGTGTTAAAAATATTGTTGTAATATGTATTTTGAAGTAAATTTTTTACAAACAAAAATCTGGTTGCAATTACGACAATCACGTTACATACATAAGATTTTTAAAAACAAAATCAACAACATTGATGTTGTTAATAATACAACAAGATTTTTTGGTTTAACTTAATCTAATTTTATTTTTTCTAGACACTAAAATGTTTCCAATAAATGTTCTATATCAGTACATATATGAATTTATACTATCACGTTCATCCGGCACGTTAAAGAGTATTCATTGATAATAAAAACGTTGTTTAAACACTTATTCTCAGAAGAAGCCTTTCCTCAACGTTGTCAACTATAACTATCTGGTACCAACTCACAACATCGTTCATCCTCAGCAGCAGCGTTACCAGTTTTGCACTATAAATAGTGCTTTCGGTATTTTTTGAGCTCTTGCGAGATGCTGCGAGAGAAAGTAAAAATCATCGCTTTATGCCGCGTTTCCATGCTATCTTCTACGATCTCCCACAATCAAATTTTTTGTAAGAAAGAATTCGCATGCAAGCCCTTTCTTGTGGGATTGGCTAATGTAAGTGTGAATCAGGCATATATTTTCTATTTTTATAGCATGTGATATCCTCTGTGATTTCATGAGATACTAGAAGATAGAAAAAGTTCAAAATTTTGAACTTTTTCCATAAAAGTGTATCACATGCTATAATATTTTACAACCGTTTTTCTAGCTACATGGCATTTTTAATTTTGAATGACATTTCTTAAAATAATATAAACAATATTATAAATTCGACAGACAAACGGCAGCATGAAATTGCAGAGAGTAAGTTTTTAATTGTTCCTTTCCACGTCGAAAGCTAAACTATACTTTTTCCCCCCAGGTCGTCATCCCTCTAAGGGTCAGGAAATGCTCAATATCAAAGCAAAAAACGCTCAACTATTTGCTGTTATGCCAACTGACTTGCTCTGCTTGCCACAATGCAATTTCACAGACGCCAGCTCTTTTGCTACGTATCAATGACACACCGTCACTGTAAGGAGCTGGTGTTGGTTCAGGATCTTCCTTGTTAAGCATGTTAAGCAGTACAAATGCGGCCGCAGCAACACCCTGCCAACAGCAAACACACAAGGCGTTTATGTGCAACAAAGCGCCACCGGAATAAGGGTTGCTTCTGCAGCACAGCAACACCAGCAGCAACAACAAAATCAACAACACAACAAAAACAGCAGCAATGCGCTGGCGTCGCAACCTAGTCGGTAGCAACATCAGTGTTTGTTCCTTCATGTTCACCGAACTCTGACTCTTTGAATTTAAGTCCCAATGCCTCAGTCTACACGCCGAAAAGTAGTCCCATTAGTGGGGCCTTACATTTTTGAATCGCGTCAGTAAAAGTGTTTCTGCTCGGCCTGGAGCCAGCATTTTACGTCTTGTAAACATTATATTTTATTTTGTAAATAAACACCGTCCTGTTTTTCAGAAGCAGTTTTTTATTAATTGTCATGGTTTACATGTGGTTATAATAATTTAATCTAAGTCTTAGCGGCAGACATAGTTTCAATGGAATTGATTATCCGAGTGCACATTTTCCATGACACTCAGAAAGCCATAAAAGCGAAGTTAGTTTGGTCCTCTGATAGATCATCTTCCCCAACGCTTCAAAGAGTTCTCCGAGTTTTAATATATGCTGAATATGATATCGAGCAGGAAATAAAAAGATGCGATGCCTTATTTATAAATTTGTGTCCAATCTGCATCATGACGATCTGCTACACTTCAGCGTAAACGGCAGTTGTATTCTGAACAGCACCACATTTCGAAACTTGCAAAAATTAATTAATTTATTATTTGTTTACAAATTTCCCAAATGTCAAAGTTTTATAGCAATAGGTACATATATACATCTCACTCTTTATAGCAAGTGATTGGTGATATGTGATAAGATAAGATACTGGAAGATCACATGGAAACGCGGCATTATGTGAGAAAAATTCTCATGCGAGAAAATTTTTACCACATGTGCGATATTTCCCACGCGAGAGAATAAAAATACTGAAATTACCACAAAATACCTCACATTACCAAAAAGAGATTTCTACCTGCTGTAGTAGAAGTACGCGTGAATGAAATGTGTACAGAAAAGGTTAACTGAGTGAATGCGCTTGTTGATGCATTCTTCATGTGCATTCTTGTTGGTAGTTCGTTTGTGTTTAAACTGTTTTCGATTTAACAGCAAAAGAACGTAAATAATTTCTAATAGCAAAGTGAAAAATAAAATAATTATGTCTGGAAGAAAAAGATCATTGTCGCGTAGTTATTCAAAAACTCTGTAAGCTTAAAGTATTTTTACATTTTAGGCGCATTTTAATATTATGAATGTGTTAGTAGAAAAATTATGATGAGCAGTGCGAGGACTGCTATGAGGCTGGAGAAATTTTTTTGAGAAATAATTTTTGAACTCATTAAAGAATTGAATTATTATCAAAATTATTGTTTTATTAACTGTTGTTAATTAATATGTTGCAATTTAAGTTTACTTTCGTTACATAATTTCATACTTTGCTATAAACACCGCTTAAAGTGATATTTTAAGCAACTTTGAGGTATATCATTGACTTGCGGTAATTTTGTGGTAATTTGCACGATTTTGAGGTAATTTGAGGTATTTCATTGACTTGCGGTAATTTTGTGGTAATTTGCACGATTTTGAGGTAATTTGAGGTATTTTTGACGTGTGGTAATTTGAGAGAATTAAATGCGAGAATAAGGTAATTTTTGAGGTAAATTCATCTGACAACGCTGCTCAGCAGAGATGATTTGTACGATCCTGAAAAGATTACCAGAAACTAAGGTTTGAAATCAACATACAAGGGAGACAAACCAAGTTATTCTTCTTGAAACTGCACCACATCTAAGAAGAAGCATGAAAGCTGAGTGTGCGCGAGTGCATTTTTAACTCAAGCTAAAGATACATTTTGGAATATTTGTGGGGTGGTGGCAAGTTCAATAAAATAAAGATAAAATCCAAGCTTCCAAGTTTCAATCATGAACTCAGTTCCTGCTAAAATTTGACAATTTAATGTTGTTTTATCAGATTTGTGTTTGTTTTTTCACTATTTTTTGGCATTTGAGAATATGCTTTAAAGTTTGGAAAATATTTTTAAGTGACTTCTTGGTCGTTTTTTGATTACTCGCTTTGTAAAAAACACAGGTATTTTAGTAAGCACAAATCTTTAAATTTTCTGTTAAAATGCCAAAAACAAGTAACAAATGCCACAGTTGCATTATACAAACTGTGTGTTCTGTTAACACTACGTTTTTGCGGTTCGTTGACGCAAACTTACCGAGTATACGCCGTCTTCACTTAGACTTTTACAATACAACGTTCATTGAATACCACTAGTGGTAAATTCTTGAGGTTTTCTTATACTATGTTCACACTGAGATCAAATTAGGTAATTTCGAGCTTTTGTGTAATTTCGACTGAAATGATCTAAAAACTATGGTAATTTCCGATACAATTTGTTGATTTGGAAATTACCTCAAACAAGGTAATTTCGTTTAAATTACTCACGAAATTAGGCAAAAATACACTGCAACCCTGAAATCTGAATATAGCCCTTACCAAAATAGACGAAACGAGACGATTGCAACTCGACGAGCGTGTACACTCGTTACGTCTGTTTTGACATTTAACCCAAAATGAAACGTTCTTGAACTCGTCTTGGCTGGTCAGCTGCCAACTGTTTCAAATGCATATAAATGCCTTGTTCATCCCTAACAATGGCTATTAATTCATTAAAATATTGTTTCTTGCACTAATTGATAGAAATACAACAAAACTTGATGTTAAAATTCTCTGCACTGTTGTTGTTGACGAGTTGAGACGCTAAAAGTTCGGTTCTTACGGAATAAAACGTCTCGTCAAACCGTTTCGTTCAGTTTCGATGTGTTTACGTTTGCTTATTTTGGGCAAGAACATTGAATTGCATTAAAGCGAACATTTACTGAGTTTCCATGGCGAGTTAACTCTGGGTTTGGGTTTTCGTTGAGTTGACAAAATGACTTTGCTGACTCCATAGAGTTTCCATGCACAACACCGAGTCGAGTTGAACTTGTCAATTCTTTTTTGTGATTTTTTTATTTTTTGATTAGTTTCTGCGGCACTCCAAAAAACTCTTGCATTCGACATTTAAATATTTTTTTTAAAATAAAAATTTTCATTACTTTTTTCAATATTAATGACAGCAATCACTTTGACAGGTAGAACCTAGTTAAATCTTACAAGTTTCGTGGAGTTTCGTAGATTTAACGAAACTCAACTCAACTTGCGTTTCCATAGCGAGTTAACCCCGAGTAAACACCGAGTTAACTCGCCATGGAAACCCAGTAATTTTCGTCTTCGCTCGTTACGGAGCAAATCGTCTATTTTGGTTAGGGCTTATAGTGTGAAATAAACACATCCTTTTTTTGACGTATTAACAATCTTGCTATCCATTCCAGCTGAGCCGTCAAAATTATACATGACACATGATAATGGTCACATTCAGATACTAATCTGTTTTGACCCTTCGGTTAGCAACCCATTCAGTGAAACTTGGGTGAGCAATGTTTTCAATGAATTAAAGTTGTACAATTGATAAGATGTACGGTTATGTGCGAAATAGTTTTGCAAACTTACTTTGAGTAAGAATTTTCTATTTTTAATTGAACCTTTAAGTTAGCAACTGTTAAGTATGCTGAATGTGGCCAATAACGAATTGACAAAAAAATAAATCAAACGTCAAACGAAATTATCTAAAGCCCAGTGTGAACACTTTTGTACAATTTCGAAATTATCTCACGAAATTACCTAATTTGATCTCAGTGTGAACATAGTATTAGATAAGAATTGTTTTCCGCTTGGCACAGAGCCTATTATTTGTCGATTTGTACCCTTGCGCTATTAAATTCTTCAAAATTATCAGAAACTGTCAAAATATAAAAAGAAAGAGGAATACCAATTATTTTCACTCCGCGCTTGTGTTTTGTTATTTTCTCGATATAATTTTTGTTAAACTTATGAGTTTAAAATGTTTTAATCTAAAACAACATCAACTTATATTCCAATCCACAGTAAACTTTAACTTTTACTGAAGCAGCTGTCTCAGCAAAAATTGCGAAATGGAGGCTGCAACTGCACCAGATCAAACCTTGGCGTCTCAGTTTGCATTACGTGTCGCACTTCAAACAATGAAGGAGCGCTGCATTTCGTTGCAAAAGCGACTGACAGCGGTAGAAGAAGAGAATCAGGAGCTGCGCGATCGAATGGAGAATGAACCACATGCAGCCAAATTAGCTAGCAGTGCTGGTAGCGTGGTAGAAAATTTTCAGCTGCGTAACCATGTCGCAGAACTGGAACGTCAAAAGATGCAATTAAGTGAACACATCAACATGGTGTCAACTGAAAACCGCAAACTATGGTCACGCCTATCGCAGATTGCCAAAGAGCAAGATCCAGATTGCGGCACTGCCAACCCTGGATTACCTACTAACGATGCCAAAGATAATAATTGCACACTCACTAACAATGCCACAACCATCAGTCCACGCGGAAGCAATGCCAATCAGAACCTAATACGTTCCAAAACATTCACTCAGCACTCGCCTAATCCTAATCTACGTCATAAAATCATGCCACCTGAAAACGTGGCTGATGATATAAAAGATAAAAGTCTAGAAGAAATTACGTTGGATGCGTTTCAACAAAACGAAAGTGTTGCTGGTGAAGAATACGCAGTGGAGGTGGCAACGGAAGCAGAGTTCGGATTTGCCTATTTAAATGTTGATGAATCTGCTAATGGCAGTGATGCGGAGCTCAATGCCGAAGCTAAGAAATGTATTGACGGATTTGAGGAAATGCGTCGTGAAGCCATGCAGCATCAGCAGGAATTAAAAGAAGCACTTACTTTATTGGAGACAAAATTAGGTAAGGAAATAATAGTTTTTGTTTATTGTTTTAAAAATACATTATATCAACTAATTTCAGCACTGACCCATTGCCCGGAATGCGAAAAAAAATCGCAAAAACCTGAAATGGCAGATAAAAGTCTCGAGACTGACGATAGTCTTAACGAATTGAAGTTGTACAACGGCCAAATAGCAACAACAAACCACAATCTACCAAGCACACAAACCACAAAATTAAATTTGGATGAAGGCTCAGTTACACAGCCACGTCTTAATATAATACAAGAAAAAATACAGGCTGATGAATATGACAAGACCTGCCCCATGTGTGGTAAACTCTTTTCCAGCGCAGTGCAGTTTATTGTATTTCGTGAGCATGTTGAGACACATTTCATTGATGACTCCAACGATATGGAACCAAGCATGGAAAGAAATTTTGAATTTATATCTCATACGGTTGGTGATTTCTGACAAAGCAAAAAAATCTATTTCTCATCAGAACTTTAAACTTGATTGTTTTGTTATCTGTTTTTGTCCGTACGTAGGATATACTTATTTTAAGTGCTTAGGGTAGATTGAGTTGTATTGTTGTTATAAGTATTATATGTAAACAATTTTTAAAGAAGCTCCCAAGTTTGTTTGTATTCAAAAAATTTTTTGTATAGAATTAAACTGCAACTACTATTATTGTGCTGGCGCTTTTATGCCGATAAAAGAAAAAAAAAACAAAATTTAGTGAATAAATATGAACTATAATTTTTTTTTTTGTTTTGAATTGACAAAAACCAAGCTTTATTCCTAAAATAATCGATATTATAAAATTATATTTTAGATATTTAAGCTCTAATCAAAATATTTACCATACATCTTAAAAATAAATATATATCGAAGGACACAACTTAATATTATATTCGTTTCGAGTTTCAAAAATGTGTGACTTGTATTTCGTAAGTTATACCAAAAAGTTTGAATGCTTAAAAAGTTTCACGCCCCTTGTCTAACGCCCATAAAATGTTACCACTGAAACAGCACGTGTAAATTGACTCCAGTGACATGGAACCAAACATGAAAAGAAATTTTGAATTTATATCTCATACAGTTGGTGATTTCTGGCAATTTGTTTGTTTTTTTTTTGTCCGTACGTAGGATTTACTAATTTTTATTCGATATTGAAGTTCGCAAGCTATTCGATATCGAGTTCCCAATCTATTCGATACCGAAATTTAGGAGGTCTCACGCCCCCATTTTATATCGGTACCAAACTTCACAGGAACACTCAAGACTTTGTGTCACTAATTTTCCTGAAAATTTTATAACAAATGGTAAAGTGGTTTCGGAGTCTAAAGTGGTTTCGAAGTCTATATGTAACACAAACAATATTCATTTTTATATACAGTAGAATCTCGACTATCCGAACATCAATTATCCGGACTCATTCTTCATGGAAAATTTCACTCTCAATATTCCAAAAAAAAAACGATTCTAAAACTTTATTATCGAGAGAAAAATTAACCTTGTCAAAATACATGACTTTCAATACAGTCTCTGAAGTTTGAAAGAAGGGGCGTGGAGTATTTTGTTTTGTTTTTGTTGATATTGTTTTTAAATTTCGATGCATTTCAGTACAAAAAACATTTCAAGTGTGCAGCATTCATTGATTATGCGTTTCCAACAAATTAACACAAGTTAGACATTATATTGATGACTTGGAAAATGCAGTTAACCAATTTTTATCAAAAGGTCACCACTTATCACTTAACACTTTAGTGAGCTAAACCATCGATATATACATATTATTTAATATACCATATAAAAATAATATTTTATAATAAACTAAAAACATACCAAATATTTATGGTTTTTTCGTTTGCTAAAAAGGAAATTGTTAATTTTATTGCATTGCGCTTAATTTTTAAGATTTTGCGTGAAATTAATAAATTATTAATTCATATTGATTTTCCGTTTATTAAGATAAACTTCTTACTTTTATTGCACCATAATAATTAAAATTGAAATAAAAAAAATTTAAAATCATATATCAATAAAAAGTGCTTATATAAAACATTACACGTTCAGATCACATGTAAGTATATTCCTTCGGCTACAGTTTTGTTGTATATACTTGAAGAACCATTTGGATTCCCATCTAGTTATGCCAAAAAAAAAGCGAAAAAAATCTTATTTTTTTTAATTAAAAAATATTTTTGAAAGAACTGATTTCATGAGAACGTTTTGTTTTTTTTTTTAACCCTAAACCTGAAAGGTCAGGGTATATTAACTTTGTGCAAATGTTTGTAACACCTAGAAATAAGCGAGTCCGGTATAGAAAAGTGTATATATTCTTGATCAGAGTCACCTCGGGAGTCGATTTAGCCCAATCTGTCTGTCCATCTGTCCTTCCATTCGTCTATCCTTCCGTCCGTCTGTCCGTATGCTGTCCGTAAACACTGGATAAGAAGAAGGATTTTAGATAAATGCTTGAAACTTGGTACACATGTTCACATGAACTCAAGGATCTGCACTGTGGCATATTTTTGGAATCCACCCACGAACACGCCTACCTCCCATACAACCAAAAAATTTAAATCACTGCATTGAGGGTTTTATTAAAGCTACAGAAAATAAATTTATATATTTTATACAAAAACTTAGACATGTGCAAAAAATGGGCGTGATTCGCTCACAAACACACCCACTTCCCATACAACCCACTATATTGAAAATACCATATAAAGGTTTAAATATATATATCTACAGGGATTAAACTTGATATGGGAGGACTTCGTATAAAAACTAAGGTGTGCACACAAAATGAGCGTCACCCGCCCACAAACACGCCCACCTCCCATACAACTCACAATATTGAAAATGCAATAAAAAGGTTTGAATATGATCTACAGGAATTAAACTTGGTATGGGAGGATTTCATGTCATAACAAAGGTGTGCACACAAAATGGGCGTCACCCGCCCACGAATACGCCCAACTCCCATACAACTCACATTAGTGAAACCTGTTAAAAACTGTAAAGGAATACATGAATTTTGAAAAAATAAGAAGTTATTTATATTTATTTAAATATATCAATATAACTTTAAATATGACAGGAAATTAAGGGTATTCTATAGTCGGGTTAGACCGACTTTAGAGTTTCCTTACTTGTTACTGTGGTCAAATACAATATTATTATATATATGATATCATCATATATATACATAGATAGATATCATCAACTATGATGGAGCTATTGAACAAAAAGTGATAATACTATTTTGTAGCAAACTCACTGAGGAGCGCAATATGTTGGGGACTTTAAAAAAAAGCAGTCGCCAAACTCTCGAAACCCATCTATGGATTGATAAAATATCAATATCAATGATCATAGCATTGAAAATATACTATGCCGTTATTTTACCAAAAATTATTTTTTGTGTCATAGTGTTATTAGAAGACTTTATCTTTCCTTTTTGTAAAAAGGATTTTTATAAAAAATTAAACGATTCCTTTTTTACTATTTTTTGCAATACTATTCTTTTAATCATATACCTAATATTTGCCTAATAATTTGGTTCATGTGTTCAAGTGTTGAGTTATCATAATTTTGTGCTCGTCAAAAATCCAGCATAAATTAAACTAAACAAAAAATATCTTAAATTACCGAGTGTTTAAAATTTATGAGTTGTGGGTTTTGTCCAAGAATAAGTGCCACACTAAAAACCTCGCTCTCTTTTCGCGTTCGTTGAACGGATTTAATAATGCGGGCTTTTATTTTACTTACTTTTAAATATATTGTAACTGACACATTTATATAAACTTAAATGCTTTACGTCTGGAAAAACTTGAAGGAAAAAAAAAGTTCAACAAATTTTATTATTTTCTTGATGAATTCATTAAAAGATTTAGCATAGATTAAGAATTCGATATTGGACAAATACAAAATCGAACTCTATTATATTTTCAAAATCTGGCTATCAAACCTCACGTTAGTTCAAATATTTTGAGTTTAGTGAAAAATTTAAGATTAAGAAAAACTTTTGGCTATTAAACTGTTTTTATTATGATTTGTATATCATATATTCACAGTGTATTTCCAAAATAAAGTAGAAATAGAAATGGATTTCAAATAATTCTTATTGGATTTGCTCTTCAAAAAGAAAAACAAAATAGCTCCATATTTTCCCAAAGACTGATAAAATAAAAAATGCTGGCTCTTGGACCATTTAATATTAAATACCACAAATTTACCCCGCTTACATATTTTATTGTTTATGCGTGTAAAAAATATATGTCTACCGCGAGCTGTATTTGAAATTGCAGCTAAGTACAATACGACTATAAAAATCTGAAGCATGAGGAAAACAATTCAGTGTTATTTTAAGCGCGGTTCTAACAGTATCAGTCAGTTCAGTTTGTTTATCAATTTGAATAAAAAAACAAAAAATATAACAATAAAAAAAAAATTTAAAAATGCTCACGGATGCATTCATCACATTCTTTTTTCTGCTACCGTTTACATGCTCAAAATTAAGTAATTAAAAATGTTAATTTAATAAAAGAAAACAGGTTTTCAAAAATAATGAATGAAATAAAAATAAGAAAAAAAAACATGACAAACAATAAATTGTAATAAACATACATACAAAAACAACTTCTGTAGTGAGAGAGATGAAAAGGATTAAAAACTTGACAACTTTATTATGTTATTCAATTCTACTTATTTAAGCCGTCATTAGCTTCGTCATAAACGAACTAGGAAGTTTTTAATAAAATGTTGATTAGATTATCAAAAAAGCCATCTCGTAGAATGGAGCCCAACATTTTTTAAGAAGTGTTTTTTTTTTCCAATTTTCGTTGCGAAGCAATTTCTTCTTCACAATTCCATAAACTAATCTTCAAATTGGTGATTACAAAAAAAAAAATCTTAGGCCCGTTAACTGATCTCTGAAGTTTAAATTCCTTAGGCCCGTTAACAAAGTGAAATCTCAGATATCGTAAACAGAGTTTAAATTTTAAAAACAGTTAAAATTATTCTCGTAACTTATCTCATTTTTATCGGCAGTTTATTTAAACTCTGTTTGAGAAATCTGAGGTTTAAAAAAATGTAAATTGAGATTAAAAGACATATTTGAGCGGCACTGTAGTAAAAATTATACAACTTGACGAATATTTCAAAAATTTTCGATAAAATAATGCAGTTTGCAAGTTTCATTGGAATATTTTTTTTTTTTCAAAACTTAAAATATGTTATTTTTTGTTTATTGTTTTGAAGTATAATTTTTTTATACATAAATATTTCCAATGTTCTCAGAGAATTTTTGACAAAAGCTAAGTTTGAATATTTTAAACCTAGAATTTCTGTGTTTAAATTTAAACTTGCCTCACCAAGTTAAACTGCGATTTTTTGAGATAAGTTATCGGCGTACAAATTTAAATTCAGGTTAGGGCATTTTAAACTTTGTTTTAGCTAACCTTTGTTAAATCGTTTGAGTCAATCTATATATTTTTGAAACCTAACTAAATTTTTATTTAATTTTTTCAAAAGTTTTATAAATCTGAAAATAGTTTCTTTTTTTAAGTTGAATACATTTAAAATCATTTCAAACCATGTGCTGCTTCAAAAATGTTAAAGGTTTTTTCGTTTTTAAGAACATAGAATCTTGTTCATTATAAACCAAAAATTTATATTTAAAGAAACAATGGAAATAATGAACACATAACAATTATTGCACTTTTGTTTTCTTTTTAATACTTGTAACATTGGCTGCCGTAGCCGATATGGTAACCAATTTCAGGAATCGAGAGTTCCCTGGCTCCAAACCCAACTCAATCAGAATTTCTTTTTTCAATTGAAACGAATTTTTCTAATCGGTGGTCACCTGTCGATAGACAAGTGCTTACTTAGAGTGTCGGTTGACTTCTCGATCAATTGAATAAAACGAACAATTTTTCATAAGAAGATCATCAATTTAAGTGCTTTAAAGGGTTTTAGATTTTTTTATGTGTGACATACTTTTTTTGTGAAGTCAAAGTTTTAGACTTTAAGTCAAAGATATCACATGCTTGAGAGCAACCGTTTTCTTGCAATTGTCAGCCAAAATTAAGTCTTCTATTGGTTTAAGCAACATTATTCTTAACCCAGACCAGCCAGCCAATAAGTTGTCAGGGCAATTTTGTTTTGAGAACCATTTGGAAAAAGAAAATAATATCAAATCTGCTTATTCAAAATCTGAAATAACACGAATATTCCGATTTTTCAATATATCATCAATCAAATCTTCTTCATATTTTTATACGCAAATGCCAAACATTCGAAATTAAATATTTATGGCCGCTAACGCCGACAATTTGGAGTACTACAACCAAATTCATCGGATTCCGACAGTTTATCAGGAAAAATTACACCGACTTCATATAGTACATTCGAGATATCACATTTCTCAAATTTCTGCTTTTGCGTTTTCTTCAGTCTTTATTTCTCATATTTAGCGGGAATTTTAGGGCTAAGTTTCTGGAGTGGTTTCCACTCAATTGGGTACAAGTTACCGAATTTCGACAAAACCGGCAAAATTTAATTGTTTTCTATAAAGTGATCTTTCAGTTCTTTGTCTGTCATATCGCATATTTTAAAATATAAAGCCTTGATATCGCCAATTTCGTTCAACTTAATAACTTCAAAATTATCTACATTTTCTTGAAAAAATTTAGATGCTCGATATGCTTGAATTGGTGTGCTTAAGACCGTTTCTAAATATGGTTAATTGATTATTGTTTTTATTTTTTAAATAGCCAATATAACCAATAAAAACCTATAAATAGTCAATATTTTACTAAGTGATTTTTATGTTTTTTTTTTTTATATTTAATACGTTTCTATTTTTTTGTTGTACAGTGTTATATTTAGTCGTTTGGATCCTTTTTATACAGACAAATGCATATAATTTAAAATTATCTCTTTTACTTTCATTTTCGTTGCATGAGTCTTTCTCATCAGTCCGATAAGTCGAACAATTTGTTTACTTAATTAACGAAACCACGATAAAAACGTCGTAAATGTACAATCAAATTGAGTTATTATTAAATTAAGAATCGTGTGCTTTCTGTAGCCAATGGCAACCCTTAAAGAGTGACCTGAAACTTTTGTTCCCAACAAAGCACTAAAAAAACTTAGAACACAAGTGATTTAGAACACGAGTGATATGTAGAAGTAGTTTCTTTAATACGTTAACTTTAACCTAAAGATAGTTCATATTTTGTTTTTTTTTTTTCAATTACATTGCATTGTAGTCAACATTCTTGTTTATCAACTTAATAATAAAGAACTATACAACTTTTATATAAAATCATATTTTTTTAAATCAGTTTCAGTTGAACTCTCCCGAGCAGAGGAAGAAGAGGGTAACCCCCCACAATGGGATTATTATGATACAAATTGGGGCGGCAACTATAGCATGTGCGATGGCAAGCGGCAATCACCAATTAATTTGACAAACAGTTTTGTAAGTTTCTCTCCATCATTTACAATCCATTCAGTGTAGACGATAAAATTATTCTGCGATTATTTATTTAATTAAGAAAACTATGCAGTCGCAATTATCATAAGCTTTAAACTAGCGCCTAACACTATGCAACTAAATTATTTCAAGTGTCTATAATTCAATCAATCGATTTCAAGCATTTCAAGCAACAATTATAAAATTTCATTTGTGTTACAACTACTTTGTTTAGATAAATTAGTTGTTACAACACTACTCCAATTCAATATAATCAAAATATTTTTATAACATTTAACGAGCGGTCATAATTATGATTTAAAAAGTGTTCACAAAGTGTTTAAGTGCATAATTCCAGTGGCTTCAGTCGTCGTCAGTTTATCCTTACTGAAAACTATATAAAACAAGTAAAGAAAGTCTAAAGTCGGTCTAGGCCGACTATGAAATACCCTAAACCCACTTTTCAAAAATAAAAAAATTTTTATTGCAAATGGGCGTCTCCGTGGGCGGATGAAGCCTATATTTTATAGCTCACATTTAATGCCTTTATTGTGCTTTCGCTATGGGAGGTGGGCGTGTTCATGGACGGATTACTCCCAATTTTTGAACACACATCAGTTTTGGTATAAAATACATACATACCAAATTTAATCTCTCTATGACAAACATAACCTTATTTATTGAGTTTTAAACTTTTTGGGTTGTATGGGAGGTAGGCGTGTCCGTGGGCGAATGGTGTCCATTTTTCAAAACCATCTTTTTTTTGTTATAAAAAACATATGTGCCAAATTTTAGCTCTGTAGGTTAAACAGAGGCTTATTTATTGCGTTTTCAATTTTTGGGTTGTATGGGAGGTGGGCGTGTCCGTGAACAGATGACGTCCATTTTTCGAAAACATCTTTGTGTTTGTATAAAACACATACATATCAAATTTTATTGTTGTAGACTAAATATGAGCTGAGTTATGCAGTTTTCAATTTTCGCTTTGTATGGGAGGTAGGCGTGTCCGTGGGCGGATGATGTCCATTTTTCAAAACCATCTTTCTTTTGTTATAAAAAACATATGTGCCAAATTTTAGCTCTGTAGGTTAAACAGAGGCTTATTTATTGCGTTTTCAATTTTTGGGTTGTATGGGAGGTGGGCGTGTCCGTGAGTGGATGATACCCATTTTTCAAAAACATCTTTGTGTTGATACAAAACACAGACATACCAAATTTTATTGTTGTAGATTAATTATGAGCTGAGTTATGCAGTTTTCAATTTTTGCGTTGTATGGGAGGTAGGCGTGTCCGTGGGCGGATTCCAAAAATATTCAATAATGCAGATCCTTGGGTCCATGTGACTATGTGTACCAAGTTTCATTCAATTATCTCAACTCCTTCTTCTTATCCTGTGTATACGGACAACACACAGACGGACAGACGGACGGACGGACGGACGGACGGACGGACGGACATGGATAGCTCGACTCACGTGGTGACGCTGATCAAAAATATATATACTTTTCTATACCGGACTCGCTTCGTTCTATGCGTTACAAACGTTTGCACAAAGTTAATATACCCTGACCTTTCAGGTTTAGGGTATAAAAAGGCAGAAGATAAAAACGTAGTATGGTGAAAACCAATGTTGCTACTGATAAGTACCAATTAAAATGGTATCTCTGCGTACACATGCGTTTTTTTCTTTCTGTGCGAAAGCTCTGCTTTTTTCATACCATATTTGGATGAATATAGCATTCCCAATACCATGATAGAATAATAAGGTAGGCTCATATTAATATGGCTGCTCAAATGTCTAGTTTTACACAAACAATGCTGTGAGGTGCTATAAACGTCAAGCGAAAAGGCAACAACAACAATTAGAACAACTCAAATTCGAACAGTTGATTTTGACATCTAGCTCACATCCTCTCCAATCTGCGTCTACCTTGTTATTCTATCATGCCCAATACCTTTTGGAAGTTCTTATGCTCATTTTTAAAGATAATAACAACAAATCGTTTAAAACATAAATTGAATTGCAAAGCAATTTTAAAAAATTTTTAATACAATTTGTAAGTCCTAATTGTCATAGTGAAAAATTGTTATATTATATGTATTTTTATGTTTCTTAGTCCTTGAGAATGAACTCCGGAAATATTGGTAAAAATATATAACTGACCTAAAGCCCGCTTTTCCTATCTTTAACAATAAATTGCATAATTTACGAACCTGCTGTTCTATTTTGGCATTTCTTAATACAAATTCTCTTTCGTAAAAAATACCACTGAATAAAAACTTTTATATAATTTTGTGCATACTTTTAGGCACTTTTAACATTGAGTCAAAAAAAACTCAGAATATATAATGAGTTAAGCTGAGTTAAATCGTATATTTTTGTACTGATAACGCAAAAGTTTATTACTCGTTAAATGGATAAACTCAGCTTTGTACTGGTTACTCAAACTTAACTCTCTGTGTAGACGAAAGAAAGTATGAAACAAATTTTCAGTCCATTCTAAAGGCTGAACAGACTCAAGAAGCACTGTAATAGCAGATATAATTGCTGTTCAGCTTATGCAGGCCAAATAGGTTCCGGTTGTGGTACTTAATAAGCACTGTATTAGCAAAACATAATGTTTGATGTATAGAAGTTAAGGAAAATGACGCTAGTACATAGATTTCCAATGCATAATTTCAGAACAGGATCTGGTCCAGGCTGAACAGGTTTTAAAAATCATAGTAATAACATCTATGAACAGTTTGAGCGATATATAGCACGGAGCAGGGTCCTTGTATTTTATATTTTAAGATTTCTGATTCTTTTGAAGAGGCAGAACTGTATTAAAACTCAAAAAATTTATCTTTTTTTAATAAAAATTATTTTAAAAAACTATTAAAGTTATCACCTTGTAATTTTAGGTGCATTTTTATTAAGGTTCATAGTATATATATTTATTGAAAAAATTTTAAAATCCGATTGCACGTCTTAAAAAAATTATTTAACTGATCAAAAATCTGTTTCCTGTATTTAACGATTCTGTAATGGAGATAATTGCTTTGAATTCTACTTTAAATAAATAGAATTTATTGAGAATTTCAAGTTCAAATTCAGATCAACTTTTAATATGACAATGTGAATTTTTAAACTTTTGTATGAATTGAAAAAAGTTTCATGTGCATAATTAAACATTTTAAAAATAATTATAAAACTATAATTAACAATGCAAAATTAAAACAAAAAAAGTTTTTTTAATTTCGCGAGTAATGCCATTTCCGTAAAAAAATAATCACCTTTTTCTGAAATAAAATACCAGTTGTGTATAATAGCTTGCCACGCCCACAATAAGCAATATATTTACCTAAGTTCTTACTTTCCTTCATTTTACATTGTAAAAGCCAATGGATTTTATTTTTCAGTCACTGTGCTTCGTGTTGCCTTCGATTTTCTATATTCCTGCGTCTGGAGGCCCAATAGGAAATTACATTTTCGGCATTGCAGACATTGTTCAACGCTTGTTGACAGTTTAATACTATTCGGGCTTTGTTCGTTCTGATTGGCAAAATATGTAGCATAATTTCTAAATTCGCTTGTGGAGATCTTATAGTGAAATAGTAAAAAATATTCAGAGTTAAAAAAGTACATTATTGAGTACAAATAAAATCGGTCCACTATCACTTCCAACTCCTATCATTTTTGTTACTGTACAATAGACCGGATCGAAATTTAGATTTCGCCGGTCGGGATCTCAAAAGTTAGAGGAACTCATTAAAATGATTTCTGCATACTTTTTTTTCAAATCGGAGAAAAACCGCCGAAGCCATTTTGATTCTCCTGAAGGTCCTTTTTGGTACAAAAACATCTTTTTTGCTTGTAACTTTTAATTTTTTACAGAACGCATACCCACATCTTCTTAAATGTTAAATTTCTTACTCATACTAACATTTTGACATAAAATAATTGTTAAAATTTTGTTTCATTATAACTCTTATTGACCACCAAAAATTGAATTTTTTGCTATTTTTAAAAAGGCATGTTTTTGAAACCTCTGTAAAATACACATTTTTGATTAGATTTACGTGGAGTTGTTATTGTTGAAAAGGTATTAAGTTCTTCTTTCGTTCAGTGTATCGCTTTAATCAAAGCTATGTGATTTAAAAAAAAAAATATCGAAAACTGGACGATAAAGCAGTGAACAAAAGAAATTAATTGTTTGTATGAAAAATAAAAGAAGTATTTCATTTTATCAGATTTCTAAAGTCGATTTCTCACATTCTATCAGTTTTCGCACACAGCCTTGATTAAAGCGATACACAGAAAGAAAGAAGAACTTAATACCTTTCCAACCATAGCACTTTCACGTAAATCTAGAAAAAAAATGTGTCTTTTAAAGCGGTTTTAAAAAAATGTCTTTTTAAAAATATTAAAAAATTAAATTTTTGGTGGTCAAAATAATAAGTAATAATTTAATAAGTGTTAAAATGGAACATGATTTTTAAATTTTTTGAATATCAGAATATTGGTATAAGTAAGAAATTCAATATTTTAGCAGGTGTGGGAATGCGTTCTGTGAAAAATAAAAAGTTACAAGCAGAACACATGTTTTTTTTACCAAAAAGGACCTTCAGGAGAATCAAAATTGCTTCGGCGGTTTTTCTCCGATTTGAAAAAAAAAGTATGCAGAAATCATTTTAATCAGTTCCTCTAACTTTTGAGACCCCGACCGGTTGAAATTTTTTTTATCCATATAAGAATGATCCGGTCTACTGTACAATTTTTTATAGTTTTTATAATTCAAATATCTACTTTGTCTGCAAAAGAACTTTGAAAGTACACTACACATTTGAAAGTACACTACTTTTTTTTTAAATCTGTTCAGTGGCAATTGTATGGTTCATAGCGTCCCGATTAAGTGTGACATAAAATCTTTTATTCATATTTAATTGATAATTGTTACATTAACCTGCATGAAAACTTGTTTCAATTATCGCGTCGTATAAGCCGTGACTAATGCTCGCCTTCATAATGCTTGCTTTGGTGTATGTCACGTGATCGACCTAGTGAACTATATTTCATACACGAATCTAAATAACGAGTACGTTGACTTTTTTGAAATTTTGGAAAAAATATATTTTGAACGATTTATAATTATAATTTGTGGTGTGTGAAGCATATGCTTAAATGGTATTTTATTTACTTGTCGATTTTCACTTTCTATGTGAATGAAAGTGACGTAATTGTTTCTTTGGTTATAATAAAAATTGACATAACAAACCATTTGTATTACTAATATAATTTATTCCTTCGCAAACTCAGTAATGAGAATATCAACATATTTTATAGTGTAAAGATTCTATTAGGATATTTTTTTCCCACGCTTCATACATAGTTAACAGTACGCAGTAGTTGCAGAAGTTTACGACCTGACAAAAAAAATACAAAGCTTTGGAAAAAATTATCTTTGTTTCTCAACATAATCTCCTCTTAGCTCCATAATAGTTTTCCCAGCAATGTTCAATAGCTTCGATACCCAATTTATACTAAAAATCGTATTATCGTATCTTAAAATAGACAGATTCTAACTCATAGTTGGCAAACCTTTTGCTACTGAAACATTTTTTTTAAGTTTAGAAGCAAAAAAAAAAAATAATAAACTGAGGTTTTTAAAGAGATTAATGATCTAAATCTCGCAAATAGATCCTTCTTTTTTGACAAATACGGGCGTTTTTGTATTTCATAGATCAACCTCTTCAAAAAGGTCGCATACTATTCGCCGTTAATTGTTTATCCTTTCTGAAAATAATCAATAAAAATTATCCCACGTGCATCACAAAAAACTGATGCCATGGCCTTACCTGCAGATGAAAAGGAATTGTCTTCGTCTTCTTCTCCTCTTTCAGTTCACTGTTTTGACTGTTTATGAATCTCAGGTGTGAAGTTATGGACCCATGTTTCATCTATGGTTTGATGCAGAACTCTACTTTATAGTTCTCTTCGTCTTCTTTGGAGCAAAATCTTCTCTTTAAGCCCACAGTTTTGACTCTTCATTCGTCTTAGATGAGCAATAATGGAGCCATGTTTCATCCATGGTTATGATTTGATGCATATGATTTGATGTTTATTAAACTTCGCCAAACACTCGATTGAAACATACTCACAACGCTGTTTTGTTCCATTGTGAGTAATCGCGGCATCCATCAATATATCACTATCAATCGAATATGCGATGTACAGCACTTTTTGAAAAGCCTATCTTGTCTGTTAGGTCGCGCACAATTTCTGGTGTGGTCGCATTTCTTATTGGTCGACCACTGCGATGTTCGTCTTGCCATCTACACAGACATTCAGAACCGTAGTAAAATCATCCAAGTTGGCTTTTGTGAAAAAATGTACTTAGCTGAAAAGTTTTCGTGGTAACTATACTTGGTATTAAAACAAAAACTTCGATAATTTATACAAAAAGAAAATGCTTAAATTATACAAGCAAAAAAAAACATTTTTTTGGGGTTTTTGAAAAATTCACAAGAATACATTTTTTTCAAATGCTTATGCAAAAAAAATTATGCAAGTTACTTGTATAAAATTGTTAATATATCCATGATAAATCACTTCTCTTGATTGCGATAGATCAACTAATAAAACTTTATTGGTGGGTTACCCAAAAACTTAGCAGGGCAAATGTCGAAGCTCTTGTATAAAATAGCACAAGTTTTTTGTTAGTTTTACTTAAGTATTTTTCTTGGTGTCGATATAAGTATTGGTTAAGTGCGTCTACGACTAACCGCATATAAGAAGTGCTTGATTTAAATTGACGTCTTTATATTTCTGAATTTCTAAACTGTATAAATAATTGTATTTGTTTGCATTTTTCCAGACTCTGTTTACCCCACTGCGTCCTATTTACTTTGAATACTACGACGTACAGCTACAACCCGATTTAGTTGTTTTCAACAACGGAAGAACAGGTATATTTAAACTTTCCGTATTTTTAAAAATATTAACTAAATACAAATGGTTCCATTAGTTGAAATGCTTATTCCCGATACCATAAATGGTCGACGTCCCTATATAACTGGCGGCATTATGCGGAGTAATTTTGAGGCTCAGAACGTTCATTTTCACTGGGGCTCACCAGATGTCAAGGGTTCAGAACATTCGATCAATGGTCGTCGTTTTGATGTTGAAATGCATATTGTACACAAGAATGTGCTTTATAGAACGATAGAAGAGGCTGTGAAATATAGGGATGGTTTGGCTGTGTTGGGAGTCATGTTGAAAATTGTTAATGTAAGTTCTACACACAAACATGAGAACAAATTAATACCAAATATACAAAAATACATAAATTATTAGACTGGGTCGAAAAAAACGTATTTCAAAAACTTGAACTAAAAATGCCTTGGCTCTTGTACTCTCCATAAAACGATTTCGTCATATGTCCATCCCTGGACATCCTGCAATTTTTTGAAAAACGTACCATTTTTGGAATTCGAAAAAGCATTTAAGACCCAGTTTGTTTAACCCTTTTTTTAAATGAACACCGACCCGGCTTATGTTAATTTAATTGTTTTTTTTTTAATTCAGAATGCTGCAAGTGAAAATCCTGGTCTCAGTCAAATATTTGATCTTTTGCCTAGTATTACGGAGTATAATTCAAGGGCCACTGTTAATGGACCACTCAGTTTGGGAGATATTCTCGACAATCTTAACACAAAGAATTTCTTTACATACAGCGGTAAGAAAACACATATAGTTTTATGGCTTAATTTAACTATTTTACAAGAAATATGGTAAAAATAAGAAACTATAATTGAGGCTTCATCTTGCACAAAAAAATACAATTCAAAGTTTTTTGAACTTTTTATAATTTTTAATTTAACCGACTTCAAAAGGTTAACTTCCAAAAAGGAGGAGGTTCCCAAGTTGGTTGGTTTCTCTGTTTTTTTTAGCTTTATATAAGTTGTTCATAGAGCCATTCTAATTACGATTTGTTATTTGACTTATTGCCATTTTGTTCTAACTTCTAGGTTCTTTAACTACTCCAAATTGTTCTGAGGCTGTTATCTGGAGTGTGTTTCCAGATCCCTTACCAGTGCCCTTTACGGAAGTAGGTTTTTTGACTATTTTTATCACATTTAAATTTATGGTATTAAAATTCCCGTTTCTCTAGGTTCAAAGATTCTTTAACATCAGGGATGAAAATGGTAATTTTTTGGTTAGAAATTTTCGGCCTATACAGAAACGCAATCGACGTCAGGTTTATTACAGAACAACGCCAAACATAGATATTTTTGATATCGAAGAGTTGTTAACTTCTTAAGTTGAAAATTGTTGCTCCTCAAACTGACTGAAAAGAAACTTCTTAAAAAAGGCTATACAAACTGTTAAAAGACCGTCTTATATAAAATGTGAAATTTATTTATTATTTAATAAGAATATAACTGTTATTTTTTAAGTAATTAATACTATGAAGATATGCATAATTTTATAAATTAAGATACATAGATATACCAAATATATATTAAATCAATAATGAAAATACAATTTGTCTTTGAAATTTAAGTTAAAACCCATTTGAGTCTCGACGCAGTCGATCTCTCCTATTCTTAAACATATAATAAGATATACCATGCATATTCTCATGGTATCATTAATGAAACAACGTAAGCGAAAATCGAAACCGTAACATCTCAAGCAAGCGGATAATGCCCACAGATGAACTCTGTTTACTGAAGTGAAAAAAGTTTTACCGTTAAACAAGTCGTGAACCTTTACCGGACTTAATTTTCACGGATCAGTGGCCATTGGTTTACAAACTGTGGTCCGTGTTAGATAAAATGTCTTGCTCTACTCGACATCTAAATATGGAGTCTCTAGAGCGCGACTTGGCTTACTGGAAATCAAATGGTGGCCATTTCGAATAAGTTGTTCTATGATCTGTAGCTGTGGAACAATTAAAATAATAACTAAAATAATTTTTTGAAAATCGTTTGTTGTTTTTAGTTTATGATCGTGTACCGAGCTCTAAGAACGTGTACTAAGAACAAATGTTTTTGTTTGCCGGAAAGTATTGATGTAGGATCTCTAATAATTTGGCATTTTATAATGAACTTGTTGTTTGAATAAAAAATGTAATAATTATTAATAAATATACGGATCAACACAAATTTTTAAAACAAGCGCAGAATATTTTTAAAATTTAAGTCTACTTGCAAGTAATAAAAATCAACTAAGCAAAATCGCACCCTAACTACAAAGGGGCATACCTCAAAATATTCAAATTTCTAGACGTGGTAAAAATTATTGTTATATTAAAAAAACGGAAACAACATGATTTTCTTTAAAATTAAACATAAATAAGATGATAACAAAATGTTAGCTATCGCTAGAGAAGAGTATTACGTAGTGTTTTATATTAAAAATTAAAAATTCGAAAATTTTGACTTATGCCCATTTGTAGTTTGGGTGCGAAATACAAGTTAGAGATACTTAAATACATGTTAGATACGTGTTTAAATTGTATATTTTTCAAGTTAAGCAGCTGTTGCTTATTTTTGCTCTGATTTAATATTCATATGTTAGTATGTAGGTGTGAATACCTATGTTAATAAAATTTTGCCAAATTGACTTTTTCAAAATTGACTGCATATCACCCCCCCCCCCCCCCCCCCCCCCCCTTTGTGTGTTGGTTGGAATATTAACAATGCAGATCTTCAAATATAATTATTTTGCTTATTATTCATATTCAAAAATATTAAAATATTCATATCAATAAAATCAGGCGAGATGAAATGAGCGATGAAATGAGTTTAAAGAACTTCAACAATCTTAATTTTTATATGATCTGTATATTTAGTGGCTAAATAAAACAATTCTTTATGGCATATAAATTTCAAATCCATGTTTTTTTTAAATATCTTTTTGTCAGCTAATATCGAAATATATTTGCAAGACTAAAAACCAAATTTTTAAATTGAATTTTCGAGCAGAATGCAATTTTGCAGATGCAAATGTCAGAATGCAATCTTGACATTAATTAAATATGTAAATATCCTTCGTTTCTAATCAAAATTTTATTTAATGTTTATTTTTTTAACGCAATTCACAAGGTTGCCTTGTGTCGCATTTAAATTTTTAAAAAAATACAGCCCTTGAGCACCCCTTAATCGTTGTATGTCATATTTCTGTACTTAATAAGCTAATTGTTAATTTTATGTCTACACAGAAAGTTAATTTTGAGTTACCAGTACAAAGCTGAGTTTATCCATTTAACCAACACAAAAATGCACGATTTAACTCAGCTTAACTCATTATATATTCTGAGTTTTTTATGACTCAATGTAAAAAGTGCCTAAAAGTATGCACAAAATAATATTAAAGTTTATATTTAGTGGTATTTTCGATGAAAGAAACTTTTTTAAAGAACTGTCAAAATAAAAGTGACTCAATGTAAGAAGTGCCTAAAAGTATGCACAAAATAATATAAAAGTTTATATTAAGTGGTATTTTTGATGAAAGAAACTTTTTTTATAAGAACTGTCAAAATACAACAGCTGATTCGTAAATTATACAATTCATGTTTCTAACTATGTGTTGTTATTTTCTTTAAAAAATGAACAGAAGAACTTAGAAAAGGAATTAGGCAATATTTGGGAAAAAAGACAGAGCTTTCACAGAGATACCAGCAGCATTATCGGTAAATTTAACTCAATTTTGCTACTGCATCTCTGTGTGAACAACTTCGGTTAAATGTTAGTTAGAATTAACTTAACTCTCTGTGTAGACATAGCATAAATAACACCAAAATCCCTCTAAATAATGATTTCTACATAATTTCTTTCTTCTAAGCCAATTCTATCAAATTCTTTTTCCAAAATATTTTTTTTACGAAGCAAACTTGTTGAAACTATGAAAATTTTTCTCTAACAAAAATTTTTAAGTAAAAAATTAATTAATTCTTTATGATAAAGATATGTAATTTAGCTTTGTAAATCTGCATTTAAAACAGTCAATAAATTTTTCAAACAAATTATTTTCTCCAAAAATGTAATTTTGTGGCATTTTTTAAAAACTCAGCTTGCTTAAAGCGCTGTAAGAACTACTTATTTTCGAGCAAGCGAGTAGCTTGTTTGACACCGACAAATCTTGAAAAAGGCCTAGAAAAACAAATCTACAAGCACCATCTTTTTGTAGATTTCAAAGCCGCCTACGACATTAAAATAAGAAATGAACTCCTCCATTGATATTAAAATTGCGATTAAACGAAGAATAACTCTCGGCAAAAGGTGTTACTTTCGGCTCAGTAGGAAAAGGTTACTATTTAAACGGAATTTTTAGTCTACACTTACGATATTATCAAAACTGTTTCTTTTTTTTTTTGTTTTATTCGGGAAGGAGGAACCTTCAAAACCTTAACCTCCGAATTGAATCTTCGACCCAGAATGAATTCCGTGAAACCGCCATAAGGCATCACTTCCCACTGAGCTGAAAACGGAAGGACTATTTTTGTCTGTCTGGGAACTGTCAAGTTAATTTTTCTCCTCAAATTGATGGCGACTCTGTGTTTGGAAGAACCCTCTACTTGATATATCTCACGCTGGCCTTTGCAAACGATCGACTCTTCACAGTTCGTCGATGTTACATTTGGACAAAGAGCTTACCACTGACCATTTGATTTCGCTTCTCAACAAGAGGTTCAGCTCAAAACATCACCTCAACAGTTTTTGGGTGTCACCACTTCACCGAGGCGGACTGAAGCGTCAGTCAATAGGGGTCTTGAATTTATACAGGTATTCTCTGTAGCCACCGTGGACGCTAACAGTAGACCCTAATCGAATGCGTGTTGCGTTGCGCTTCCTAGCGACACGCAAATTTTGTATACGCTTAGCCTAAACAAAAGCGCTGCGTACAATCGAAAACATATATGTTCCCAGTCGGAACAATCGTAAGGTGCTTACTAAATAATTCATGTTTTCCTTTAGCTTATGGTGGTGAAAACAGGATCATGCTGAAGTAAGTATGTTGTTTGTTACATAAGGAGCACCTTACATCTTCACTTACGACTGCAACTGCAAAAGGAATACACGTTTAAGCCGATCATGTCTTCGTGTGATCATTTCCATATGTACATTATTGCGTAAAGCAAGAGACATGCAGTGGTATGATGACATAACGGTATTTGACTATCGTTACGAAGATGTTAAGTGTAGCAAAAAACCAAAAGAAAAAACGAATAAAGAACAATCTTATGGTGAACGGCGGTGTAGTAAGATCATTCGTCGTTGCGCATACAAAAATAAGATAAGATTTTTTATTTATTTTACTGTTCAATAGCCATATGTATGTACAATTATATATCTTCTCTATAAAAATTACGATTTAACCCTCCATTTAAACCTTCTTCGCAACGGAAATTGTAAGCACTGCTTCCGTTTACACTTACAACAAAAGGTGAACGTAAGGCCACAGCTTACAATTTCCGTTGCGAAGAAGGTTAAAATGGATTATATGCACGTCGTACATCAATACAGTACGGGTGCCTTACGCTGTCATGCACACATCCTGCTTATTAAATAAAGTGCATAAGCCCGATTGATTCCGATTTTTGAAAGTACATTCCCATATCATACATTACAAAAGGAAGCTTATAGTGGCGATCATGCCTGTGTAAAAGTAATTGGCATTTGGTATTGAAGTTTTCATGCCCTGCGTATGAAAAATAAGTAAAGAATAATTCATTATGTAAGGAAAGATTTTCCCACTGGGTTTTCCTTGTTGCTTTTATGTGTTTCTTGCTCTCTATTCGAATATTTTTGTTCTATGCAGCCAACTTCACAACCGAACGCACTGTCAAAATAGGAAATTCGAATCGAGTTGCGCTAGTGCGTTGCGCATTTCGGTAGGCTTCATATAAAATGTATGTGCATGAACCAATTCTGATAGAAGCGCAACGCAACACGCATTCAATTAGGGTCTACTGTAAGACTTTGGGTGAGGTAGCAATTCACTGAACCGTGACTTTTTCCACACCACGCGGATATGTTAGGGATGAGAAGATGGATCCAGCATCCCTTACCCAAACTATTCCAACATGCCTTATTAGTGTCACAAATAAGTGGCACTTTTTCATGGAACTCATCTGTGACTAGTTTCATAACATTTTGTTCATTCGTTGGCAAGCTACAGTCGTTTGAGTGACACTACTTTCACATCTTTTTAACGCATCTTGACCAAACATCGTTTCTTGATGGGAAAAGCTTCTGAACAATCATTGTCATGGTTTCAGAAATATTATCTCACAGTTCACACAGCTCTTTCGAGAGCAACAGTTTATCGGTGCTTTAGAGTGTTTAAAATGGGTTGTACAAGCACCGAAGACGCTCAAAACTCTGGAAAGTCAAAAGAGGCTAAAATGCAAAAATTATAAAGCAAATGCAAACGGGCAAACGTTTTTTCAATAGACATACATTTTTCGGGTTGACCGTCAACAATGGAACATCAGAGAGTAGGTAAATAATGCTATGTAAAGCTTCTTGAGAACATGAACTTTAGGCGTTCAGAGTCGGCAAAACGCATGTAGGTTCTCGGTCAATTATCTACAAACATTTAATAACACATACAGCACAATTGATCATAAGAAGCTCGGTCAAAGTCCTTTCAAAGGCTGAAATGGCCAATTTGTGTTTGTTATTTTTGAGACCGTGGGCACCTCAAAAGAACGGGCGGTATTCATTTTGCAACCTGGATACCGTGTTTGTTGACCCGTCGATCTAAAACAGCACCGCGTTGATGATTAAACAGCTGGTTTGGCGTTGTTGTAGCGTAATCGAGTGAACTTGTTCTAAGTTTTGTGACCTTGCACCTGAATCCAAGAGGCATTCTGGAGAGAAAAGCCGACTAAAGCACCCAATAGACCAACGTTCAGTCGGGAAGGTTATGACCACCGTTTTTTGGAAAATCTTCATCGATTACCTGCAAAAGAGGAAAACTGTCACAGGACATTATTAAACAGCATTATTGGACAAACTGAATGGCGAATTAAAGAAAAGTCGGTTCCATACGGCGAAGTAAACAGTTCTGTACCATTACAATAACGCACGGTCACACACGTCCTTGAAAGCGTTGCCCAAGCGGAATCCCAGCGGCTATTATCTATTCCTGTTATCTGTTTTCAAACCTCCAGCGGTTGCTGCAGAGTTAAGCATTCAGATCGAACGAGGAAATCATTGCGGAAACCGAGGTGTCTTTCGAAGGGTTGGACATATCGTACTACACATGATATAATTACTCCAAGGTAGTATTGACGTTTCTGTTGGAAACGGACTTTTGTTAAAAAATATAACAAGAAAGAGAGCGCTCACAATCCGTCATAGCATACAATTAATTTTCATTGGTCACATTCAGCGTGCCCAACAGTTGCCAAAATGCATTTAAAAATAGAAAATTTTTAATTTGTTGGTAAAATTTCCATTCGTATTTGATACAAAGCTTGATATTTCATAAACAATTTCTCTGAAACTTCAATACCGATAATAGCGCTCCCCGATGTGTTGCTGTCACAACAGTTGACACAGCTGAATGTGGCCAACGAATATAACAACGAACAGCTGTTTTTGACAAGAGTTCGTTTACTTGTAGCTGAGAGAATCAACATTTGTCAACACTACCTGGTAAAATTATTCTATCATGGTACTACAGAAAAAGCATTGTAATTTTGAAAAATCGATATCACAAGTGCACCGCCCTGGAAGGCAACTATGTTGAGTAATAAATATAACTTTCCACAAAAACGCATGTTTCGTTAAAAATTTCGGGACTTTTCAACACCGGTAACTAGCAAGTAGCCAGAAAATTTGTTCAATCAGTTTATTTGGAATAACTTATTAGTTACAAAATAACTATTTTATGCAACTACCCAGCAAAAAAAGTGCTTCCAAAAGAAGGTATAGTGGAAGCGAAAGTCGTGAGTTGCATCCCTTCTTCTTTCATACCCAGAAGGCATTCTTTTAACATATGCATGTCATTGGGAGGAATGTTTTCCTAAGTCTTCTCTAGAAATGCTTTTAGATTTGTTTGAGGCCTTCAATGAAAGGAAAATAGAAGGTATTTTCCAAAAAAACTTTTAGAAGGCAATCCATGATTCAGAAGACATAAGACAAAATGCTTCTAAGAAAATATTTAACCATTGCCTTGCACAAGCCATGTAAGTTATTCAAAGATGTAAGCTGAGGAAAAGCACAATTGGATTTTTAGAATGTCTTCTGGAAGCAGTGTATCTAAGAATGCATGTCAAGTTTTTATCAAAAATTTTGCTGGTTAATGGCTAACCTGACTTATTTATTTATAAAATTACTATCCTAACTCCATCTATGCGATCCACTGTATTCCCACCCACTATAAGTTTCGATAAACACCACATTTCAAATCGTTAAATTTTTGCATATTCAACACTGCCTAAAATGTTTGCGGTTACTTTCTAACAACTTAAAAACGATCTGGCTGTTCATTTAAGTAATAAACATCTTCTCTGAACACACAATATCTGTTCATTAGTATTTTTTGCCACATCAATATGCAGTCAATAAAAAATACCGAAAACATGGAATTACGAAAAAAGCCCTTCAAATGTTCGAATGCTTGCAATTCGTTTGCTTTTGTAGTCGGCCGTTTGAGCGCTGTTGCTCTTGCTCTTGTACTGGGTCATAGGTACTCGTACCTACATCTATCCAAAAAACAACTGCACACCTGCCAGAGCGCATACATCTCTTATGATTCCTCTACTGACATGACTCTCTAAACGTTTGTTTCAATTGAATTAAGTTGGGTTTTTTTTTTCTTTTTGGTAGTTAAGAGTAATAAAATGTTTTCAAATGGTTTGCCGTTTGGCTGACAGCGAAGGTATTTTACTGCGTACAGGTACGCAGACTCAATTCACTCATTTGCAGAAATCATAGAAAAAAAATTTCCAGCATTCGAGCTAAAGTTTATAAAATAAATGGTAACAAAAAAAATCAACTCAGTCCACGTTGTTTTGTTTTGACAATTGTTTGTATTTGCAGACGTTTCGGCGGTTCGCATTTTCTTGTTGTCAGTTAAACGTTTTTATTTTAATTATTAGGTTCAACGATGAGTTTTCCGGTATTTGGCAGCTTATATCAGAAGTTATTGTTTCTGTTGCCGTTTACAACTGGTACGTAGAGATAAGAACTACTGAACTGTGGCGGAAGTGAATTTCCATGGTTCTCATAATTGATGACTTTCGCCCACTGTAATTAAGAATATTTGTCTCAAGAACGCTAAAGACTAAAAAAAAAAAACAAAAAAAAATTCTTGACTGTATCGTGCGGCTTCATATAAATGTGTATTTTAAAACTTATTCCTTAATTTTATGTATTTTACCTAAAAACAAGCAAGTGTTTTCCTTTATAAAGTTACATTTTAAAATTAAGTGTTTTTTATTAAAAAAAAATGTTTGATTGTGCTTTGAAAAGCATCAATTAACCTAATTTAATTAAGTGAAAAATAACAAATCTAAATCAAAAATTGATCAATTACTACATATCGCTGCAGTCGAACATAATGGTGTAATGATTACCACATTAAATAATTTAAGCAGTCGCTTATGATAATTAGTGATAGTGTTTATGATTAAAAATGAATAAAAAAAAAAAACAAACAATATTTGATATGTTACTGGTTGTGTGAATTTTGTTGGCAAGTTAATGGAAAGATATGACCAGTTATCAAAAGTGGCATGCCAATTTAGTGATTTAAGAAATAGTTGACGATTTATGTCTTTTATCAACTGTGATTTATGACCGAACTTGACGGCATACGCCACACACACCAAAAATAAGATGAAATATGCTTTAATGAGAGATGAAATATGAGTTTTGCTCTGCTTCAATTCAATTTCGGTCAACTTTGTGATACCAGGATTTGGTTGAAGTAGACTAAAAACAAAAGTGAGTCTGAGTAAACAAGTGCATTTATTGCATTAAATGACTTAAATATATGAGCTGAGTTATAAATCTTAGGCACACAGTTCTGTTGAGCTACCTGTTTTGGCTGTCAAACTCCAATAATACTAAAATTCTATCCGCTATAGAATAATATTGAATTATTTCTAGAATTTAAATATAAGTAGTTGAATATAGAATTTGTTATTTAAAATAGAAAAGGCGATGAGAAGATTTTTGTGAATATAATGTAAAATTTTAAATAAAATAGAGCCGATAATAAAATTATTCTTGTTGATATAAAATAGAAATTTTTGATACAGAAACTCAAATATTGAAAAATGTATAATTAATATAACGATAGTTAAGCGCACTAAAGTGATAAGTGACCTTTTGACGAAAATAGGTTTACTGCATTTTTCAATCCATCAATATCACATCTACCTTGTGTAAATGTATTGACACAGTCAAAATCAGTGTTTTGTGTTGAGATGTATTGAAATTTAAAAATAAAATCGACGTTCCTGAACATTTGAAATTTTTCACTTATCACTTTAGTGAGCTTAACCATCGATATAAAATATATAAAAGTTCATCTTACGACCCTAAATGGGTTGAAATTTCCAACTTGAAGCCATGTGGAATAAAAAATATGAAATTTTCTACATTTATGCACATCACATATCAAATAAATTTTCTGTGCATACCCTACAAACATTTTCTGAGGCTCTCCAAAATATGACTCTAAAAAGAGTGTTTTTTAATACATGTTTTATGATGACTCATTCAAAGGACTCATGAAAGAGTCTTTAATATGACTGTTAAATGATTGTTCAAAAATCAGACTCATAAAAGAGTCATTATTGTATCTGCTTTATAAGTACTCATAAAAGGCACTCATTAAAGAGTCCTAAATATGACGGTAACATGATTGTTCATAAAAAAGACTCATAAAAGAATCATATATCGATTGATATATGCGTAATCATAAAGGAGACTCATAAAAGAGTCTTATATATGAGTGTTTCATGGGAGAATAGAATCAATTTATTGCAAAAGCACCATATCGAATAAATAAATAAGAACTGAATCGAATATATTTTTTAAAAATTCTATTAAACTTTGTCACTGTCTGTTATGGATATATCCTGGCTGCGCATTTCGGAGAATTGTTTGTTTGTGGCGATACACATGCATTAAAATTTAACTACAACAAATGTTGCAAAAAACTTCTTATGAGTCTTAAAAGAGTACTAAATATGAGTCTTAAAAGAGTACGCAATATGAATCTTAAAAGAGTTTCAAATATGAGTCTTAAAACCGTCATTACTATGAGTTCAAAAAGACTCATAAAACAATAATTTTTGTGAATCATAGTTTGGGGCCCACAGCATACGAAAATGTACTCATAAAAGAGTCTTTTTGCGCGCATTATGATGATATACCCTCATTTATATGAGTCTTGAAAGAGTCTTTTAAGAGTCATAATGTTTGCTGGGTACTATCAGGGTGAAAATTCTTTCTAATAGTATTAGTCAAAAAGTTTGAACAGCAGAGTAATAGCATGAAATGGTAGCAGTTTGAGCGATAGTAGGTGGGAAGCGTAACGCTTTCTTTTACGTTTTAGTATTATACTTTTTCTATTATAAATTTATGGTTTTGCAGCATGTATGGCAAGTTTCTCTACAGGAAATTTAAAATGAATATAAGACAAATTTTCGTCTTAATTTTCAAATCAATTTCATTGCCTACATAGTACTTTTGCCCGATGTAATGCACTTTTGTCATCTTTTGCAATCCTCGAAACGATCAGGGAAGTATTTTCCGGTATGGCCTTTCTTGGATTCTTTTCTATGCTTTTATCATCTCAATCTATTCGAAGCGGTATCCCCAGCGCTGTTTTTTGAGTGGTTTGGAAAAGTATCTTTAGTCAGGATTATTTTAAATATGACTCGATTGTGTTCTGAGTATTAAAAAAATACTCTCGAAAGTTTTTCGAAAATTCTAAATAAATAATTTTTTGAAAATAAAACACTTATGTGTAATAATGCAAAAATATACATATAATTAGAAAAACCAAAACTCAAATTACGATATTTTTAGTAAGCGCCAAAAGCAAAATTTTAAAAAAAGATTCATAATTTTTTAATTTTACTTTTTCATCATTTTTCGCTTGTAAGAAATGTTTTGGCTCATTCCATAGAGACGAGTGTGACGTTTTGACTATTTTATCGTGCTGAAAATGGTATTAACCGTTTACAATTTTAGCAATTTACTCAAGGGTATTTTAGAAGATGTACCAAGCTTTCAAAATGCTAAAACATAATGCAATTATTTATACTAGTTTAATAGTTACATACGCTTAAACACCTGGGACGGGTGCACAAGTTTAAAAACTAAAAATTCTTAGTTTAACATTGAAATTCAGTCTATCTGCCACAATGAGACCATTTTTGACTTACATATAGTCAAATTTAATATATTTTCTGTTGAATACCAGTGAAAAATATTTTGAAAAATGGTGAAAACCATTATTTTTTAAACTTTTAAATGGTCGGGTGTGACATAAGATTGTGGTGTGACGAGTGCGAATTATGTGGGAATTATATATAAGAACTTAATGGATAAAAATAACCATCACATATTTTTGACACCAAAATCAAAAAAATATGTTTTTAATTTAAGTATTTTTTAATATATGTAACAAAAAAAATATTTTTTTGCAAAAAATTTTTTCACATGAATTTTTGAACAAAGTAATACCTATACAAATGATTTCGCTATACATGAATTTTTTAAACAAGTCTTAATCAAAGTCTTAATTCATATACATGGAAAAATTTCATTATTAGAGACAAATTTTGAAAACCGTTTCGGATGTTTGAAAACTTCTTGTAACGAAAATGAAGAATAAAAAGAAATTATTACATACAGTACAACTTCGATAATCCGGACACATATAGTTTTGAGGGTCTTTAGGACTACCGAGGTAGTCCGGACTATAGAAGTAAACATATTTGAAACAATATTGATGAAATAAAACAAAGTTATCAATTCGTTTATCATATGTTTATTAAAAAAAGATTTGTATTATATTAAATTTCATATTAATAATATATATTATATTAATAACAAAATGAAAATAATACACAAGATTTTGCTTACTTGGTAACAGAAGTTAACTTCGCTGATGAAACGACAAGACAAATAAATTCGTGCAACAATTGCACAGCTTACTTGATAACTTCAATACATACATACATTCATAAGTGTACGAAATCAAAAACGGTAAAATAACTGTCTTTTTTCATAAGAAAAAAATTTGTCCGGTTTGTAGAGGAAAAAATTTGGCACTGTCAGAATTATGGCTGTGTTCGAATTATTGGAGTGTCCGAATTGGCGCATGTCCGGACTGTAGAAGTTGTACTGTACTGCAATTCAATTTTTTCAATTTTTGCTTAAAACTATAGTTTAGTTAATAGCTATTAACCATCGTTGAAAACTCCTATCGGAATAATATCGACAGTTTAATTTATACCATCGACACTATCGATAAATCAAGTACTTTACAGAGGCTGTGGAACGATACACACTAAAAATTTTGTATCGAATTTTTACACCGATCGATGTTTCAGGGAGTCCTACACCGTTCGGTATTAAAAAACACCGCTCAAAGTGCTGCAATTTTATATCCGAAAGGGGATATTTTTTCACACCGATCAGTATAAGTAAATAATTATCCGTTGGGATGTTTCTGTTAAGCCCTGTTAGCTGTTTATTTTGCATGCTCGAACATTTTAGAAAATTTTGAACACCGATAGCCGAATATTTATTTTTGAAACATCGATAGGTGTTGACGAATTCCCATTTACTGGAGTTCAAATTTTATGCTATCCAAACGGAGTTCAAACATAACTGATCACCAAAATCGTATAATTTGTACATTTTGATTTTGAAAATTTGTTTTTGAAATTTTCCTTTATGTATCATTTTTGAACACCGATAGGATAAAAAACTTGAACACCGTTTGGTGGATAGCTCCGTTCGGAGTAAATTTTTAAACTTCTCTCCTAATTCGCACCGAATAGTGTTTCAGGGAGTCCAAATTTCTAGGTGTATCCGCAAAATTATGATTTTAACAACGAACGGTGTAATTTTATATTAATCGTTAGTTTATTTATACAATTTTTATTTATTCAAAAGGTACAAAAATGTTATACCAAATCGATTGAGTTCGTGAAAATTTAAAAAAAAATGGAATGAAAAAACGCTTTAATATCGATTTTTCCTGAAGCCATTTTTCCCAACATGACTTTTAATTACATATTTTCGCTTCAGTCTCTAGAAATTTAAATTTTCAATATATTTGTCAATGATTATGTGATTTCAAAGTTGAACTTCTTCTTTGCCTTTCTGATTTCACAACGATCGGATAAGTTTGAAATTTCACACCGGGTAAGCGGTGTAAATTAAAACCGTTTGGTGTAAAAAATTTACATATCCGCTGACCGGTTTGAATTTATTTTGGAAATTTTTATGTGCGTATTTATAATTTTTTCGCAAAATGTTCTCGAAGAACTTGTTTGGAAACATTCGATTTTTGAAGAATTTGAGTTTTGAAACATCTGTTCAAATTATTTGAGTTGATAAAAATTAAATAGCCGAAGAATGAGCAAAGTTTCTTATTGCCAATAGACGATCTTCGAGCAGTTAATCTTCGATTTCCGATTTTATCGGTAGGTATTGATAGTTGTCCGGCATGCTTTTCGTTTTGAACTTGTTCTGGGCTTTCTTGAAAACTTTCGGACTCACCAAAAACTTCCTGCAACATCCAAAATATTAATTTCCCAAGCAAAATTCATTGAAAATTCTTTGCTAAATAAAAATGGCATAAGAACTAGTTCTATATATTAATAAGTTTTATTATTAATCTCCATGAAAGATCTTTTTAACGGTGGGATGTCATAATGTCCATTTCAAAAATGGTGTCTGCTTGGAAATGGTCTCCAAATAATGTTCAAAACAAATGCCCGAGGATCCAAGTATATTATGTCCGTTTTTATTTTTTCTCCAAGTGAGAGAAAACAACAAAAAAATTTTAGGAAATTTTTTGCTTAGCAAACAAACTTCTTGTTTTGAAAAATGTTGGTATTTCCCTTGAACGAAATGATTTTTATCACACTTTGATTTTGTGCCATAACTTTTTCAAAAATCAATAATTTTTTGATCTGAAACCGTCTATTTGTAGATAATGTTAATACCTAACTACCTTCAGCATTTATTCAAAATTTTAAATTTTTGAAAAAAAATTCGAAGCTTGAAAAAAATTAGATTTTTGGATTTTCAAAAAAAGTGGGGAGTTGTGAATCACTACTTTAAATGGCGAACAAAAAAATTTTCGATAAATTAACTTTTATTAAACTTGAAAAAAATGAAAGAGCAAATAGTTCTCATGACAAAAATGAAAAAATAATGGCCAATTTTATGTTTTGTGACGGAAATTTGTATTAATGTCGCGGCATGATGTCCGAGTAAATCTTGAAAAACAACATAAAAAAACATTTCAATTTACTTTGATTTCACATAAAACGTAGAAACGTTGAGCCAGTTGTCAAAGTTCGAAAACAAGGTGATTCACAACTCCCCACATTTGTTGATTCACAACTACTCATTTTAAATTTTCGAACATAGGCGACGCGTCATCAGCACACAATGTTATTTCTACAAAATCACTTCGATGGGTTAAAAGGCAATAGATCAGAGATAATTTTGACGATACTTACGTTTCGATACACTTCCGAAATAGTTTTCAAAATTTTATTCGCGGTGATCCTCGAAAAAACTTTTTCCAGCACGCAAAAAAATTATTTTTGATAGACACACTCTGAATACGTGTTGATGGCACTAATGCTTATAAAAAGTGAGAACCCAGACTAGTAAACAATTTTGACACTAGTTTCCTGATGCCAAACAAATTCAACATGGCGGATATTTGAGTGATTCAAAACTCCCCATTTTGCCTTATTATTGATTGAATACAAATAGAACCAAAAAATGGAAAAAAAGGATTTTAAAAAATTTGCTCATTTCGTACAAGAGAATAATTTTTCTGTACAAATGCAAAAAATTGCAGGATTTTGCAAAATTTTGTTTTTGTTTTGCAATGATTTTCCAAAAATGTCTGGGATTTTTTCCGTTTAAGTTCGGTGACATTTCCTTTATCGGTTTGGTCCATTTTACATTTAGTTTATAGTTATTTTTTCACTACGGTGATTTTTCATATTTGGGTGATATTTCCCAGCGCTTTTCAGAACCGTGGACATTATCCTTATGTCTGTTTATAATGAACATATGGTCCGTAGACATTTAACTACACACAATTGTTTTTTGTTAGAAAACGTCGTTTGAAGTTGAAAAAGTTATTTAGGTAAGTCCGGGTTTACACACGTCAAGAATGGACGGTCACGAGCGGGAAAATTCAAAAGGGAATGGCAAAGAATTGACGTCAACTCTTGATCAGTGTGAACCACGACTAATTGAAATTCAAAATTTGATAGTTTCTAAATATTTATACATTATCACACACTGAGTGAGACTAATTCGAGCTGAAAAGAACTTATTCGGTTAATTACCAATATGATTTACTAGCTTTGGTACTTATTTGATACTAATTCAATCTATGACACTTCTTTTGGTTTTGCGTTTTCATTAACACCGGAAGCTAAGCAGCTTTTTGTGGTTTATTGCACCTAATAATTACTTTAATTTATATTTTTGTGTCTAATTAGCAGTTCTTGGTCTTGAAGTACCTGCATATAACGTAAAATTAATGATATTGATTATAAACGCTTATTTTAAATAGAAGGGAAACAAACTTATTAATTTATTATAATTATTAGAATGCAAATAAATGTTTGTGTAGAAAAATAAATATTTTTCTAAAAATATTTAGATAGAAATTTTAAAGGTCACTCTACAAAATGCTGCCTTTTCTAAGAAGTGTTTCGCAGTGAAAAGAAAAGATATCCTTAACTAAATAATAAGTATAGGTTGTTGAGGTTAGTTTGCAAGCTCATTTAAACGGCTAGTCACTGCAAAAGTTTGGTTATATTTTATGCTTTGCAATATGAAATATGAATAAAATTCACATGAAAATAAAAAATAAAACAATTATTTTTAAATAAGCTTTTATTTCTTGTCTCAAAAATTAAAGCAAAAAGTAACACTTCATATGGAATGCTTTGCAAACAAATAAGTTAAAATATTGTTGGAATAATTTATAGCATCAATAATTAAAACCTTGGCTGTGATAAGTTTAAGATATGAAACATTCACAAAAGCTCTGTTTAAATAACATTTAAACAAGAAAGTTACATTTTTATATTTTAACATATTTTCAAGCACAGCCAAGGATCACAGATTTATGAAGAATATTATTATTTTAAGTAAAATCTAGAAATAGTTAACAATAATTTGCGCCATCGGTAAGAATCACTTATAATTAATTAATTTTAATGCAAAAGCATTAATTATGATAAAACATAAGTGCATAAATAATACTGTTAAAAATTTTCAAAATAAAACAAAAAATAAACAGTAAAAAGCATTAAATGAACACTAAAAGCTAATTAAATTTTAACAGTCCATCGTTTGTGACACTTAATTGTGTTAACAAATAAGTTGAAAGACAAATTCAACATTATACTCTATATGTTGAATTTGAATATATAATTTTTAATGTCTATTAATTTAATTGCTTATTGTTTCATTTAAATGCCATTCATTCTAAGCATCATTTGTTAGATTGCAGTTAGTCGGTTAAAAGCTTTTGGTTTAAAGCACTAATTATCTTGGGTACAATTAAAACTGAACTATTTTGAACCATAACAATTGATGTCAAGTTCCGTTTTAATTTGTCAGCTTGAATGCAGAAACTGTTAATAATAAGCTCAGATTTAGGCAAGCTAATGGCTTGTAACCGTTGCCAAATCTATTCAAGTTCAAGCGCAAGTTTCTACTTAAACCATGAGCGCTGAGAGATATTGCAGTTTGTTGATTGTTGTTTTTGTTGGTGTTGCTTAATTGATAGTATCTTCGCTGATGCATTACATTTATGGCTTGTTGGTGATACTCTCGATTGGGTGGTTCTACTTTAGGACCGCACACTTGTTTTTTGGGCTTTTGATTGCTTAGATTTGGTTTCTTGTCTTTAGTTTTCGAAAAATCTTGCCTGCAATTTTAAAATAAATGAAGTTAACGTTTCGAAATAATTTCTACAACATTGAAATGCTCATGTTGTACCAGTGAACATTAAATAATAGACACATTTAATCATTACTTTTTTTGAAAATTCAAAAAACAATTAGTGCTTTCTGCTTTTTTGCATGTTATTGTTTGCTTAACTTGGAATATTCGCAAGCATTAAACAATACCGCACATTTGATTGCTTTTTGATACTCATGTATTTTAATGGAGCACATTTTCACTACTAAATAAATATTTACAAAACTATGAGTCTTAAGTGAAAAGAGTTTACATTGAGATGAATTGACTGAAATTATATCTTGGGCAACAGATTCAGTCGTAATGTTAATCCAACTGAGCATGCGTTATGCGTTAACAAATGCTTACAACAAACTATACAGTGAAGGGCTATATAATTGTTTTTGTTCAACATTATTGTGTTTCTTTTAATTTCTACAGACATATATCGTTATTTTTGTATTGGTTTTTTTGAAAGTTCAAAAAAGGTCATATTTTGTATTTGTTTTATAGATAGGTGCGATATTTGGTACTATTAAAGTATTAACTTTAAATGACAAATCAAGATTAAAAACAACAGTTTCAGCGGACATTTTTAGTCAGAAATGTGTTCAATATAAAAATCGAAAAAGCTTTTTGTGTTTTAATTCTACTTTGCAACTTTTCGTGTATTTTCCAGTAAGCGTCAAAAATTTAAAGTACACTCAGAAAAAAACACATACAGTGGTGCTCCAATTTAGCGAACACCGATTTTACGAACTGGTTCCAATGCGACGAACCCTTTTTGAATGTCAATTGTTGACTCTTACAACATTTCAATTTCAATATTACGAATATTTGAAATTGTAGGTATTCTATATAACGAACATTTGCGTGCTTCGTTTGTTTTTAAGTTTGAAATAACATTAATATGTACCTACTTATGCAATTCTCAAATATTCACATCGGGTTAAAATACATTTTGGCGAAAAATTCAAATTTATTGAAATGCATAATTATGACAAAAAATGTAAGGATATTTGTGCCAAGTTGACAAATTAATAATCTATGTAAAATGATAAAAAACTCGAAAATAGTGTTACCGATTTAATGAACTTTTCGATTTACCGAACGAACCTGGACATTATATCTTTCGTTAAACTGGAGCACCACTGTATCTTTGTCCGATAAAAAATTTCTCTATTTTCGATAAAAGCCATGATATAATGACTCCAAGGTAGTATTGACGTTTCTGTTGGAAACGGACTTTTGTCAAAAAATATAACAAGACAGAGAGCGCTCACATTCTGTCACTGCATACAATTAATTTTCACTGGTCACATTCAGCGAACTCAACAGTTGGCAACTGTTAAGTCAAAACTTGATGCACATAAATATGAAGTTGCGCTTTAAAATGCATTTAAAAATAGAAAATGTTTTATTTGTCGGCAAAATTTCCATTGGTATTTGATTCAAAGCTTGAAATTTCATTAACTTGACAACTTTTCTGAAAATTCAATACCGTATAGCGCTCCCCGATGTGTTGCTGTCACAACAGTTGACACAGCTGAATGTGGCCAACGAATATAACAACGAACCTGCACAGTAAAAAGTTTGAGGATAAATTTTATCTTTTTTATAACATTTCTTTTGTATAAACTCGTTTTATTCCAAATTTATTATAAGTTTTATCCCACTCAATATTATAAAACTTGCATTTCCATTCAAACAGCTATTTTACTCCAAAATAGTATAAATTTTATGCCATAAATTTATAAAATTCATATATATATTCCAGTTACACACACGACAACCTCACGGAGCCACTCGGCTTTCACGTACAAGTCGAGTTTTCGAAGCTACCGAACTTCAGTGATGCTAGCAGACAATCAGTTTGCGTTTGTTTTTCAGTCAGTAATCATGTTATGCACAAATAGTTCCGTTGAATATTTTTTTGTACACACAGATTAAGACACAAATATTGCGCTTGAATTGGAAGCTCTGCCAACATGATTAAACATGCCAATTTCTGAGTACAATTTTTTAATCTTTATTTTTCATGTCGAATTTTTTTTGAAAATATAAAAAAAAAATATATTATGAAATATATCAATCGAAATCTAAATATTATTCCTGATGTATGACTTTAAATATTAACATATTTAATGTATGTTTACATATCGTCGCTGCGCCTAAAACATCAGGTATGTGATTTTTTATGATTTTTTTTTTATTGCATAATTGAATAGCTCTACTCAATGCCCATCTGTGCGGTGAAGGGCTTTTCGTTATCTCTTTTGGTCTAAACATTGGAGATATTTTTGCAATAAATTCCTTGTAGAGTTTTAAACATTTTTAAACAAACCGTAAAAAAATCGGTTATGTGTCTGAAAATGGAAGAATGCATCCTCGCTTCGTGCTGGAATAAGAAGTTTAAGTTTTTTTTAATACTTATCTCTAGAATTTTATAGCAAAAAATACAAAATGATGACATTGCAATAAATTTGGAAGCGCAGAGAATAAATCAGTTTTTTTGCTCTCCTGAAAAGTTGTCGAAAAACACATAACTGAATTTTTAGGCGCAGCGACGATATGTACCTCATCTTTTTATACAATATTGCTATAAAAAGTAACCAAATGTGGTTTAAAAAGATTATATACTTTTGCTTATAAAAATGTATACCAACCTGGTGTAAACACATTTGATACACTTTTCGGATAAAATCTATACCAAATTTGTATAAATTTGGTTTATACGATGTTATGGTATAAATTTTATAACATATTTGGAATTGATTTATATTTATACCAAATAGTATAAAATTTATCCTCATATTTTTTACTGTGTGGTAAAATTATATCATGGATAAAAGCAATTTTCTTTTTTTCAAATAAAATTTTCTTCAATTAGAATAAATTTTCGCATTTTCCAAGAAATATTCTTTCACTTGTGGAAAATGGAAATACTTCAAAGTCTCTAATAATGTATTTATTTATAAATAAGTATTTTTCTCGCACAAAAATATTCTTATTTATAAAGAACAATTTATTGAAAATGAGAAATTTTTCCTATATTTTGATAAAAACTTCAATATGCGAAGTATTTTCTTCAATAAAAAGAAATCTTTTTTTAAAAATAAAAAGTCTTTTTCTCTAAAAACGATATATTTTTATATATTTCTCTTTTTCATAAAAGTTTTTATCATTTTTAGATAATTTTTAAGATCACATTTAGAGAAAAGCATTCTCTGGAAGAAAGTCTATACCATTTTTCTCTAAATATGATGCCTTTTTTATCATATTCCGAGAAACTTTTTTCTGAGTGTTTACAGCAATAAAATTATTGTATTCAGAACTCAGAATGACCCATAAAAACTTATGCCATTAAACTTCGTGAGCTTAGAGATCTGAGATTTGGCAAAAGTGCAAAGTCGGTCTAGGAGTCGTTTTTCGCTAGAACACAGGTTTTACTAGTTCATACCACAGCTATTACAATACCAAATAATATCCTTTTTTAAGACAATTCAATTCTTCTTAATAATTTTTTTTTTCTACCAAAAACGCATTGGCTATTGAAGTATCTTTGAATCAGCTTCTTATAATAAAGAGCGGGGTAAGTTTTTAATAAGGAAAATACAGCACAATTTCATGATTTTTTTGTGCCGATATGAGTAATATTGTTTTATTCTTTTATATTAATATTATAGTATAACTTCTGAAGTATACTAGAAAAAATTTTCAATACAAAATATTGATAAATATGCCCGTGGTAGTGAATCTACGGAGGCGCCTTGAAAAATTTGTTTTGCGGTGAACATGATAACTCGTTACCGAATCATCTGAAACAAAGAAAGATAACAGTTTCGATAGTATCGTAAGTGTAGACGTAGAATTCCGTTTAAGTTGTAACCTCTTCTACTTTGTCTCTTTGGTCCGATTGTTTTGTTCCTTTTGCACGTATTTTTATTGATCTTCCAAAAATTAACAAATAAATCAATAACACTCAATTATGGACTACTTATAGAGGCCAAAACAAAGAAAAAGTTAAAAAGGAAGTATGATTAAATGAGCAAGCAAAAAGAAACAAGCAAAATTTCAAATTTTTTCGATCATTTTGTTAAGTTTAACAGGTTGAGTTCATTGACTTAGTTGAATAGAAAGCGAAGCAAATGCACTTTCCATTGGTGCCACTTTCGTCTCTGCCCGATATATAGTTTGCGAGCTACAGTCAGTTTACCTACTAATTTCAAATTAAAATTAAGACCCCGATTTTTAAAAAATCGTATGGTTACTATATTTCACGCTGAGCACATGTCCTTTCCTCTCATCTCTGTCTGATATTTAGTTTGCGAGCTAAACTTTCGTCCCTGTTCGATGTATAGTTTGCGAACTACTCTCGCTAGTGCTAGTGGGATGTGAAATCCAAATTAATTAGCATTAAAAACAAAAATTAAAATTTTATACCATCTATTGGGTAAAAGCATACAAAGAAATATGATCCAACTCGTTTTTTTCATAAGAGTTAAATCTAACCGGATCACAGACCCATTTCGTTAAATTTGACAGATTGAGTTCATTGACTGAGTTGAAAAGAGGTTCATGACCTCTGGTTTCAAAATAGTATACTAGAACAGTAGTGCATCATAACCCAATGCGAACTAATGCTTACAATGCTGCCAAAGCGAACCAATCAGTTCGTGCAAAACCAAAGCATACAAGCATAAACAACGAAAGAAAAACAAAGAAAGCAGCAGGCACATAAGCAGCTGATGATTGATTTTCTTATATAAAAACATGAATTTTTCTTCTTATATTTTTCTATTTTGTGACTTTAATATAATAGTGACAAAATCCAAAGTTAGATATTCATTCAGCGCAGGATATATCTGATATTTAAGTATATATAATATCTTTGAACGAAGAGTATTAAAGGCTGTAGGTTTACCCTAAAGTATTCGCCAAAAACGTTGCCTAATGACCTTGAAAAAATCTGTTAAAACGACCCCATACAAACCGCGCTATAAGACGTAATTCTACGTCAAAAAAATATATATGCTTTTTAAAGCTGATATGTTTCCCCAGGTAATCGTGTTTTAATTTTGAAAAAAGAGTGGTTTAGTAGATTTAAAGTTCTAATGTTCACGAACTCAAAAAACTACGTTTTCGCGAAAATCGATTTAAAGTTTTTTATACTCGAACAATCGAGTAAGAAGGTCGGTCTTTTGAAACGCTGTAGCTTTGTTAATTTTACTCCGATTGACTTGAAATTTTTACACAATGCTCTCGACATATTGCACATTCAGAAAAAAAAATGCATAAAAAAAAATGTACAAACCTTTGCGATAAAAAGGAGGACTTCAGATTTTAAGAAAAAGTATATCCAAGATATATCCTTCGTATTAAATTTTACGATAAGTACTGAAGCTAGAGTATAAACGTTTAATCTCGATTCAAACATCGTCCAAAAATCATTACGAATTGAAAAAACTATTTTACCTGCTGCATTATTTCAGGGCAGCATAACGTAAAGTCAACAATAACAAGTAAATTTTCATATGGAATGTGCTTATTTTAGAAAGGTTAAAAATTTCCACCCATCTTTTATCAATTTCAACATATTGATTTTCCCATTGTTCTAATTAACCAGATTTTAGACACACATTCAGTATTCTAATTTATCAGGCATTTTGCTCGATAAAACTCAACACAATTTTCAATATTTGCCCAATTTACTTGCGATGAAGTAAAAAAACACTATTGAAAACTGTTATTTTCTGTGATATTTTTTTCAGACCATTTCTATTTGATAAAAATGCTGTACTTCTTTGTTAAACTTATCCTTTATGCCTGGATTTAATTCATCTAAGTTTGACAATTTGCTTTTTGTTATTGAAAGAATTAACTTTTCTTCAAATCGTTATTTATATTGAAGAATAAAGTCGTTTAAAACACATTGAAAAAAGATTCCCAATTCTAGAGTGACACTCAAAAATTCAACACTTTTGAGTTATTGCTAGTAGCTACCGAATCATCATTAGGTCTGTTCATAGTATAACAAATAAGGTAGCTGCAGGGCTGAGAGCCGAAAGTCAGAATTGTCAAAAAGTACTGAGCGAATTAGAGCAACAAAAGGAGACATCAAATAATTTGTATTGATTTTGACAATTCCGACTCTGAGAGAGAGAGGATTGATAGCCCTGCAGCTACCTTGTTTATTGAACTATGGGTCTGTTTTCATTCTCACTTCAAGTAACTTGGAGTTACTCGAAAGCGTTTCTTTAGCGAGAGAAGAAAAACAAGCAAAATGTCACTTTTTGTCGCTCTCTATTAATCGAACTTTACTTAAAAAATTTCTTCGAGCACGAATCTCCAGCTTCAAACAGATTGATTCAAACAAAACTGATTGTCAAAGTGTAAAATTAAATTGTTGCATTATTTTGGGAAAAAATGTATGGAATTGGTTGGCAAATTAATAAAAAAATTGAAATAACCAAAATTAATGCTACGAAAGTGTTTTAAATGTAAAAGCAAAGTAATTAAATTTTATTGTTTTCAAAAAACGGCTGTTGCGCTTGAAACTTACTTGAAACCGTTTCCTTCCTTTTTGACAAATTTTCTAATTTTGACAGATAATCAAATTACTTTACTTGAAGTGCTTATGGAAACAAACCTATTCATGATGATGCTCAAATCGTCGTTCAAGTTGTGAAATTTGAGCAATAAATAATAAATTAGGTTTAAAATTACAGAAAGGAGGACAGCTGGGAGGACACTTTCCAAGGAAGGACGGAACCTACAAAAGAAGGACTGTCCTTTCTAAAGGAGAACGATTGGTCGCCTTATTAATTATTTTGTGTGTTTTTCCTTGTGAAAAATTTGCAATGCAAGCTTAAAGGTAAAAAAAATATATTTTCATTTGATTTATGAAATTTCTCAAAGAAAAACCATTTTTCAAACAAGAATTGAACCCGCGATTATCAAACATGTAAAATCGACATAGAACGATTCAAGCAAACTAACGCTTTCAATGAGTGAAAACCACCACCAAAACTGACTGAAGATTATTTCATTTGTTTTTAAACAAACTAATCAAATCTTAGAAGAAAACAATTTGATTTCAGAATTATATTTTATTGAATATGTATATCAAACAATTCCTCAACTTGGTGTTTTTTTTTACAATTCCGACTCGGCTCTCCGCCCTGCAGCTGCCTTGTTTATTATGCTATGCATTTAACAATATCAATTTCTTTAACATTTATGAATTCTTATATAAGAATTCTAGAAAAAACTCGAAAAATATTACTTTTTTTTCGCAAAAATTTTTAGAAATATAATTAACTAATGTAACCACTTCTTTTTTGACTTTTTTTCAAATATTAAAAGACATGTAACTAATTTAATTTGAAAAAAAATTACACAGATAAAAATACGGTATTTGTTTTTATTCATAGTTCTTATTTACACTAACAATTTTCTGAAATACACTCAAAAGGTTTAGTTCTCAAAGATCCGCTCTAAAAATAAAAAGTTTTCTACTATATAAATAGAGTTCAGTAACCAAATAATTTTATTTAAATCAACCGGAATTCTCGCAATACAATATAATATCTGTTCTTTCTTCAGTATTCCTATTTTAATTCATCATTTACAATTTTATAAAAATATGTTATATTTTTATTTTTTTTTTAAAGTCTGCTAATATTTAATGATTGTCTGTTTGAAAAATTTGCCTAATTTTTAAATTTGTCATGTCAGTGCAAAAGTCATTACGAACAATATAAAGGACAAAGATAACGTACAATTACGTATGAGTAAATAAACTTGTTAAAATTTTTTTGCCCGCCACTGTAACTCATAAGCTTAAGCTTGCATTAACAAATGCAATTACGAAAACTGTACTTAATTTTTGCCAAACAATGCTTAAGTTTGCAATTTAACTAAATTATATCATGAGTTAGTTTTGAACTTTCTTGTTAAAGCAACACAAGCGATACGCCTGAAAACTAAATACCTACATAGCAAAGTAAGAAATAAATAAAAATAATTAATTATAAAAAATCTATGAACATAATTTTTAATGACAACCTTAAGACTACCGAAATAATTTTGACCAGCCGCTCATTCTACCTTGAGGCTTTTGTAACGATGAAATTACAAAAGGCGAAATAATGATAAAGTTATAAGTGCCGTTAGAGACACCTGACCGAATAAAAATATTTATGAAAATGAAATTTACATGATTAACATAGCATAAAAAGAAATAAGCATTTGAAGAAAAACATATTTTCATTTTATTTTGCATAGTTGTAGGCAACAATTTTTTTATGAATGTAAATTTAATGAAGCTGAAAAAGCGTTACATTTAGCAATATTTTGACAATTTTTGCTTGTTTTCTTATGTCTTTTATATGAGCTTTTATTATCTGAAATAAACTGAAATTATCTTAAAAGTTAAATCTTAATAGACAAAAGCGATCGATCGATCGTGTGAAGAAATAAAAAAACCTTCAAAAACAAAAGCAATTTCATCAATGCAAAATAGGTAAGTATTGAAATCAAGTTTTGGGGGTTTGTGAGCTTTACAGAAATAAACAAAATAAAGTCGATTTAATTGTATGATATTTAGGCATGAGCTTATAGCAGAAACTGATATAACATTCATGTTAACAACAGAAGTGTTAAAGTTAACGTTGTCAAGTGAAAATGCTTTGATCGATAGGAAAATGAAGAAATTATGAAAATATTGCTAGCAGGGACCGTACCGGTTATGGTTTTTATCAAAAAAGTCAAATATTAACTGTTATTTTTTTACTTTTATTTTTTCCGACAAAAATAAAAGTTATTTTGTGCCTTATATTTTTTCGGGCAAACATAACAGTTACTTTTGACTTTTATTTTATCGGTCAAAAATAACAGTTATTTTCTGCTTTTTATTTTTTCGGTCAAAATATCAGGCAATTTGTGTTTTTTTACTGACTAAAAACCTATCGATACCATTATTTTGGTCTCATCGGTGATCACGTTTTACATATGGTATCAATAGTTTTTTAATCGGACAAGCACTCTTTAAAAAAACTCAGATTGCCTGATATTATTGACCAAAAAAGAAAAGTGACAAAATAGCAATTATTTTTGACCGATAAAATAAAAGTCAAAGGTAACCGTTATTTTTGTCTGAAAAAATAAAAGGCAAAAAATAACAGTTAATTTTGACCTTTTATAGAATCAGTCGAAAATTTAAAAGGCTCTAAATATTCGTGAAGCTGAGGTCATTTGTATCATAATGGTATATTTGAAAATGTCCTTCGACAATTTTTTCATTATGTCTTTTTCATTCGAAAATTGTAAAATAACAGTTATTTTCGGTCCCTGATTGCTAGTGCTATGAATAGAGGTAGTGTTTTTGGCGGGTAATAAGCTGTTCTAATTCTGTAACATAGATTGAATTGGCTATGGAACGTGCCTCCCATTGAAAATGACTTAGTGAAAACCAAGCTTTAGTTTGCGTTTGGCAGCAATTGAGAGAAGACGATCTTGTGAATTTTGGCAAAAATGGAAAAGTGAATTTCGTGTGCTCATCAAGCATTATTTTTTCTGCAAAAAAATACCAGCCAAACCAAGGAAAGGTATGATAAATACTATAGGGACTCTGTACCAACGATTGGAATGATTCACAAGTGGTTTACTGAAGTCCGATGCGGTCGTACAAGCACAAGTGACGCACGGTCGTTTTGTAACTGTGGAGGAAACATGGATACATCACTACAAACCAGAAACAAAGGAACAGTCGAAAAAGTTGACTTCACCGACCGACCGTGCTCCGAAGAAGGCGAAGACGGTACCTAATTCAGTGTTATCTACATTGATTAACTTCCACTGAAAAAAACTATCAATGGCGAAAGCTATGCCACCAAACTGGACGCTTGGAAAGTGAAACGACCCCATTTGGTGAAGAAAAGAGTGATCTACCATCAAAACATTGCGCGTGTTCACACATGCCCAGCTCTCCTGATAAAGTTTCATGAATTGAAGGAATTGCTTTTTCATACAGGATATTCTCCAGATTTGGTTCCCAGCGACTATTTTCTATTTCTAAACCTGCAGAAATGGCTCGGCGAAAAGATATTCACCTCCAGAGAAGAGCTCATCACTGAAGCAGAGGCCTATTTTGAGGAACTTGCAAAAATTTATTTTTCGGATGGGATTAAAAGTATTTACTTAAAATAGAACAATTTGTTTATATCGTAAGTTTTCAGAGCTATTTCCTTAACTTGAAAACTTTTATGACTCTATACGTAACATCCCATTTAGCGAAAACATCACAGTTGACTACGCTGAATGTGACCAGTAACTGTTTTGTTTTAACAGCCGCTTTTGACTGCATGAAAAAACAAGTAAAAAAAAGTCTAAAGTCGGTCTAGGCCGACTATGAAATACCCTTAACCTATTTTTAAAAAAAAAAATTATATTATTGAAAATGGGCGTGTCTGTGGGCGGATGAAGCCTATATTTTATATGCATTTAAATGTTCAAGAAAAATTTACACATACCAAGTTTTATTCCTGTAGCTCACAGTTAATGCCTTTATTATGTGCTTTCGCTATGGGAGTTGGGCGTATTCATGCACGGATTACTCCCAATTTCTGAACACACCTTAATTTTGGTATAAAATATATACATTCCAAATTTGATCTCTCTATGAGAAACATTATCTTATTTATTCAGTTGTAAACTTTTTGGGTTGTATGGGAGGTAGGCGTGTCTGTGGGCGGATGACGTCCATTTTCCAAAACCTTCTTTATTTTGTCATAAAAAACATACGTGCAAAATTTTATCTCTGTTGGATAAACATAGGCTTATTTATTGCGTTTTCAATTTTTGGGTTGTATGGGCGGTGGGCGTATCCGTGAGCGAATGACACCCATATTTCGAAGACATTTTTATGTTGATACAAAACACATACACACCAAATTTTATTATTGTAGGTTAATTATGAGCTTATTTATGCAGTTTTCAATTTTTGCGTTATATGGGAGGTAGCCGTGTCCGTGGGCGGATGATGTTCATTTTCCAAAACCATCTTTATTTTGTCATAAAAAACATACGTGCAAAATTTTATTTTTGTTGGATAAACATAGGCTTATTTATTGCGTTTTCAATTTTTGGGTTGTATGGGAGGTGGGCGTGTCTGTGATCGAATGACACCCATTTTTCGAAGACATTTTTGTGTTAATAAAAAACACATACACACCAAGTTTTATTGTTATAGGTTAATTATGAGCTTATTTATGCAGTTTTAAAATTTTGCGTTATATGGGAGGTAGGCGTGTCTATGGGCGGATGATGTCCATTTTTCAAAACCGTCTTCGTTTTGTCATAAAAAATACACGTGTCAAATTGTATCTTTGTAGGTAAAACAGAGGCTTATTTATTGCGTTTACAATTTTTGGGTTGTATGGGAGGTAGGCGTGTCCGTGGGCGGATTCCAAAAATATTCAATAGTTCAGAACCTTGGGTTTATTTGACTAAGTGTTCCAAGTTTCATCCAATTATCTCAACTCCTTCTTCTTATCCTGTGTATACGGACAACACACAGACGGACAAACGGACGGACGGACGGACATGGATTGCTCGACTCAAGTGGTGACGCTGATCAAGAATATATATATTTTTCTATACCGGACTCGCTTCATTCTATGCGTTACAAACGTTTGCACAAAGTTTATTAACTTGACCTTTCAGGTTTAGGGTATAATTAGCACCTGTCAGTGCTAACTGGTTTTTTGTATCATGGTAAAAATTGAGAAATTTAAGTAAACATTCGTTGACAAATTCGTTGGTGACCGTGGCATGCAGGTTAAGTGTGTGGCTTAGCATGCTCGGAGCCCGGGTTCGATCCCCAGCCGCGGCGAAAAGTTTTTTCAATATAAAATTTTTCTGATCGGTCACCACCTCTCTGCAGACAATGGCAAACCTCAGAGAGTAAATAATGCCATGTAAAGCTTCTTGAGAACATGAGCCGTTCGGAGTCGGCATAAAACATGTATGTCCAGTTCTCGGTCAATTGTGTGCAAACATTTAATAACACACACAACACAATTGATCATAAGAAGCTCGGTCAAAGTCCTTTCAAGGGCTGAAATGGCCAATTTGTTTTTTCGTTGACAAATTTAATTGATATTTTTCAAAAATGTTCTTGCTTACTATTAAAACTTACTTACATAATGAATAAATCTAACTTTTACGTATTAAGTCGTTGCGTAACGATCAAAAAACTATTCTAACTAGTTGGGAATTATCTTCGACTTGGCCGAAATTAATATACACCATAGCGATGTTGAAATATATTCGAATTTATTTAGGTTTTATTATTTTGATGACGTCACATAGTATGAGGGAGGGGCGTAGTTTTCATTAAATTTTTCCCATTTTCTCAACTCAGAGTACGTTTTCAACTTTAAAGCTAATGTGAGAAATATCAAGTTAATATGTTAATATTTGTGACATTTATGAAGGTTTTGATATTTTAATAACGTTACTTTTTATCGGAGATAGGCAAAATTTTCATCCCATTTTCGAACTTGATTTTTATTTTCTAGATAAAAGCTGACCAAATTTGGTTGGCAAATCTTGCAAATAAATCGGAACTTGTTTATTCAAAGCTTAACGAGGCACTGCAACGATTAAAGATATAGGTTTATAATAACATCTTAAGAATTTCAATTTAAACCAAAAATATATTGTATTATTTTAATTTGTATTTTTATTGTTTTTTTCAGACACCTTTAATTACGATGATCCCAACCAATGGTATATAGATTACCCACAGTGCTTGGGCTTGAAGCAGTCACCAATTTCAATTTACAGTCATAAAGTATGTTTAAATTCGATTCTAAGATATAAAAAGCTTAAATAACAGTTTTATTCATGCATTTCAGACCATTACAGTGAGTCTTCCTCCCATATTTTTCGGTTACTATGAAGAATACTTTGGCAGTACTATAAATGTGCATAACAGAGGTCACACAGGTAAAATCCAGCTTAAATATGTTATCAAAAATTTATCTTAAAAACACTTCCATCTTACTAGTGGAATTCTCGGTACCACTTACAATAGTCGGTGAAAGACCCTTCATTACTGGTGGTTTACTTTCTGAATTTTACGAAGCTCAAGCTGTACATTTTCACTGGGGCTCTTCCGCTGATCAAAAGGGTTCCGAACATTTACTTAACGAACGTCGTTATGATCTAGAAATGCATATAGTGCACAAAAATGTCAATTATGAGACCTTGGAAGAGGCTAGGGAGTACGAGGACGGTATAGCGGTTATAGCCGTACTATTCAAATCAGTCAAGGTTTGCTTAAAGTCATATCATATAGCACTTAAACGTTTTATTTCCTTAAAGTCTTCAAATGTATATTTTCCGGAGCTAAATGAAATCTATGATACGCTGGATGATATTGTGCGTTTTAATACCTCGTCAAGGACTCAAAATTCAATTACTTTGGGTTCACTTTTGGCAGATATAAACAAAGAGGATTTCTTTACGTATAGAGGTAAGGCAGAACTCATATTAATTGATCACTTCACGGTAAGCTGATCTATAAATATTATTTTTATAACAAATTTAGGTTCACTAACAACGCCGCCTTGTTCAGAAGCTGTAACGTGGATAGTATTTTCTGATATTCTACCAATTTCATATAAAGTGGTATGTTCAGTTTTTTGTTTTTGTTTTGATTGTTGGAATTATAAATGTTCTCAATTTATCCTTTGTAGCTACCAAGGTTTTGGCAACTTTTTGATCAACGAGGTAAATATATCAAAAATAATTACCGACCTCTACAGGCCTTGGAGTATCGAGATGTATATCATAGAAAGCCTATTATTAAGTATGAATTTTAATCTTGTTGTAATTGTTGCTATTGTTAAGGAAATGTAGCGAATTTGTTAGGCTTATATATTAAGGTTGTTTGTGCTGTGGAGCGTAAGGCTAAAGGCGAAAAGTATGACAAGTACGGATCGAGCTAATTGTAAGTCAACTTAGCTCGATTCATACTCTGTTATTCATTTTTATATTGGTTGATATTCATTCAAAAGTTATCTTTTCTTAATACGTCGATAAAGGCAAGAAAAAAATTAACTATATGAAATATTAAACTCAATTTTTCTGTTTATGTCAATATTCCTTCCAATTTCAAATCTTAAAATAATTAATAAATAATACAGCTGCTCCACACTACTAAGATAGGCATATTCCTACCTGCATAACTTAATTTTGTAAATATTAATATTAGATTTAAATTTAAAAAATTAAGATTCTAGTTTATAAACAAATGATAATAAAAAAAAAACAAAGTAAAATGATGTTTTCACAATTTGAACAAAGTTATATGCACGTAAGTTGCTATTAAGTAGTATTAAAGGTTGAACCAGAACAGCTGGCGTTGTTACAGAACATGTTCACGTTTGAAAAAAAAATTGTATTTTCTTTTGATCAGGGAAAATTTCTGAGATAAAAAGAAATTCATGCATGCTTTATTAAAGCAAAAAACATTTCACTCCATAAGAAAAATAAGAAAAGCTAAAAACTAAAAACACTTTCAAAAATATTTTAGTAAATCCTGAAAAGCCATCTTTTTTGCTAGGTGCAATAAATAAATTTTTGTACATCGCAAAAAACAAAAAGTTTGGTGTCGAATATTTTTCAAAAAAATTTTATTGAATGTTCTTCAAGAGATAAATTGGCAAAACCTTAACATTATTCACTCAAAAATATTAAAAGCCCAACAAATAACACTAACATTTTTGCCTCTTCCAAATTTTTATTTAAAAAAAAATAATAATTAGTTAATACTTAATGAAAATAAGACCATTAAAAAGTACAATTCACAAGCTTTTAAAAAACTCAAAGCCGTTGGTCATGTGTCTGGTATGTGTCGGATGTGATGCAAAAATGTAGTTTCAACTTTTTGAGAGAAAATTTAAATTTTCTTTCATTTTGACGAAATTGAACTTCAAGGTGTACATAAAGATATTTATTGGGAAGATGTTCGGTAAAAAAACTCTTAAAATACTACTCTTATATTCTACAACTCTTATTTATATTCAAATAGATTATTTCATTCTACTTCGAACGGCTATTATTTCTGTTCTCAAAAATGAAAGCAGCAGGCACAACATAAGCAGCTAATAATTGATTTTGTCAAATGGAAATGGAAATTTTTATTCTTAGATTTTACTATTTTGTGACTTTAATAAAATAGTCACAAAATCCAAAATTTGATATGCGTTAAGCTCACGATATATATAATATTTTAGCATATATATTATCTTTAAACGATGAGTATTAAAGGTTGTAGGTATACCTTAAAGTATTACTCAAAAACGTTTCATGCGTTTGAAAAAATTTTTTAAAACGACCCCATACAAACCGCCCCTTAAGACGTTACTCTACATCAAAAATAATAACAAAAAGTAATGTATGAAAGTATAAAGTATAAGTATAAAAGTAAGTATGAAGTAATTTACATAAATTTTATTTTGTTTTTCAATTTTTTTAAAGTTTTTTTCGAGATCGAACCTCTTAAGTGTTCTAGATGTCCTTCAAAGATGTTCCGAACAAGTGCTTAAGAGTGAGTGGATATTCGAGGATCAATATTCCTCGGAATGCTTGTTTGAAGTTCAATTGTTAATTGTGAAAGAAGAGTGTGACTTTTTCAGACCAAATGTATGTGTAAAAGTTACTTTTAATTCTTGTTTTTTAACACCAAAAATTTATTGTTTTTAGCTTTTTGAAACCAGATGTCTTGATATGATACAAAACTCATTTGCTTTGAACACAAGTGATTTTTAAAAAATTATTTTGATAATTTTTCCTCCATAAGGGCAAAATTATTTTTGTGTTTTTAATTTTTTTTCTAATGATGTATATGTATTATTATAATCCATATTCACATTTAATAAATCAAATAAGTTTATAGAGTGGACTATCATCCTGTTCATAATTTCTTCCATGCATTAATTTGTTTAATGCTATTTGTAGAGTACAGATGATCGCTCGCTGACGCACGATTGTTTATGTGTTACAACTTTCTTGTTATTGTGTATCGTATTGCATAAATCAAGAGTTCAAGTTCAAGATCATTTAATCAGTTAATAGCAGCTTTAACAAAACGTTTCTGTAGCCATATCAACAACACTTTCGTTTGAGAAATGGCGCAAAATTATGTTGTTTTATTATAATTTTGTTTTTTTCTTATAGTTTTTTTAATAATTTTTCACTTGCACACACATTTAAGTTGTAAATTTGGGTGTCTTTTTTTGTCACAGTTGTTGGCAAACACAAGCATCAATCATGATTTTATTATCGTGCTTTTGTTTCTTATGGTTTATGTTGCATAAAAGTTGCTTGTTTGCCGGTGCTTCTTTTATGGTGAATGCATTGTTGAATTTTTTTAATTTAACCAGTTTTGTTAATGAACTTTAAACATTCACCATGTTTTTGTCTTTTAAGCATGATTTTTTATAATTAAGTTATTTGTAATGATATTCATAAATTGGCTAAAATTGTAAGCATGACCGCAAGAGGGATTTAAATATACAGCTCGTGATTTTGTGGTGGAAAAAGATTTTATTAAACAGATAAGGTTTAGTAAAATATAAATAGAAATTTGTTAAAAAACTTTTTTCGGTAAACACAAAAATATTAAAGCGCAAAACATTCAATCACCCTTCCTTTAGCCGCTAATAGTTAATGAACTCTTAACCATACTCGATGATAAAAGTGATAAAGTTAAAGCATACACAGATAAAGCTTTTAGTGGAAGAAAATATCTCTCAATCATCATAAAATTGAGAGAAATAGCATTAAAAAAAACAGTTTCGTGGGCAGAACTCATAAAAAAATAATATTAATAAGTTATGAGATGTCAATTTGATATGCGCGGCTTTCGTTAGACCCATACTAGCCTATGTTTCGATTATATGTTGGAAAGCCACAGAGAAGACTATCTTGCTAAGCACTATCTCAAAAGTACAGAAAGTAAAAACCTTCTCCCCTGTATAAGTTAAAGAAAACCATGGCAGCTAAAGCGGCATTCGGACTCAAACAGTCAAAACTTTTGAGGCACTAAGTCATGGACACGACTCTATGGTATATTCATGTAAATGCCTCTACCACTTCTGATAAACTCAATAAAACCCTACATTTTATTCAATTGTTGAGTTTAGCCCATCTTCTATCTAACCACGAGACTGTTTATTTTAATGCTTTTTCTCTCATTTGCATGATGAACTAGAAAAATGTTCTCTTACCAACAGCACGACATCGTCTGCGTATGCTATAAAGAACCTGTACGTTTTCTTTTTGAAAAGAAAATATTGAATATCGAATCACTATTTCAGTGAACAAGACATCAAAATCTTCACTGACAGATCCAAAATTAAAGACAACACTGGAGCACACTGTAATTCTTAGAAAAATCTCTGTTATACAAACTACCAGAGTACTGCAGTGTCTTTCAGCAAAAATATTTGCTATTGCGAAAGCAATTCTAGCAGTCCACTTAGAGAACATTAATCCATTAAGAATTACGATCTTTGTAGACAGTTGCAATACAAGATACTTTAAAGCGAGACGATCAAATCATTATCTGCTTAGTACCGCCTTCAGCAAATTTAAAGCATTGGTCAATCACATTTATATTGATGCTAGAATTATACAATTTGGGACATGGAGGGCAGAGGGTAAGTTCGGAGCTCAGTTGCATCCCTTGTGCAGAGGAACTTTCATTCCTGTCCTAGGAACACACAGAACCCTAAAAAGTTCAAATGACGCATCCGGGAACAAGCCAAATCTTGTAATCGGAACCCACAGAAACCATATAATCATAGAGAAGCAGCTGGAAGTCATCTTAATAGCATGATAATTTTTTGTTCTCAGAAACTCAAAAGAACTATTAAAAGTGCGACTCACGCCTAAAGTACTTGAAACTGGAAGCTCTCATATGAATATGAATATTATTGAGTATAGATATAAATGAGTATGAATATGAGACATATATTGAATGCGAATATAAATCAGGATGAATATGTAAAATGTATATAAATGAGTATGAATATGAATGAACACAAGATAATAGAGTGACAAGATGATGGAGTATGTATATAAATGAGTATGAATAAAAATGTGTATGAATGTAAGTGAGTATGAATGTAAATGAGTATGAGTATAAATGAGTATGAGTATAAGTTAGTATGAGTATGAATATAAATGAGTATGAGTACAAGTAAGCATGAATATAAATGAGTATGAATATAAATGAGTATGAGTATAAATATAAACGAGTATGAATAAAAATTAGTATGAATATAAATAATGAGTATGAATATAAATGAGTATGATATAGACTTCAAATCTGTGATCTCGTGTGCCACACGGCGGAAATTTCCACACAGGTTCGATAGTTAAGAAGTTAGTTCGCCAGTTTGGAACACCAGTTGACTTGTTTTGACGTGTCCAACAAAGCAAAAAAAAAACAGTTTTTTTCGGGGTTGTATTGAAGTCTAGTATTACGTGGAGTACATTTTAATGATTGAAGTACGATGTGAAAAATATTTGATAGTGCTTTAAAAAGTTGCATACTGTTAGACCTTTGTTTGGATACAGTAAAGACGTTATTTCGAAAAAAATTATGCAGGTGTGGAGGAGTTTGGAAGCATTTTTGGTTAATTTTCCCCACACAAAAATAATATTATTCTAAGCAATAAATACTTTTTTAAGAGAACATTTCTACTGTACGTTTCTACTCAAATTTTAACCGTGTGCGTTCCAAAGAGATTCCATGATTTGAACGCTGTCTTTCTCGAACACATACAAGCCGCCATATTGTTTGCCACACGAGGTCGAAGATTGAAAGCCACATGAGTATAAATGAGTAAGAATCTGAATAAAAATGAATATAAATGAGTATGTGTAAATGAAAATGAATGTGAATGAGTATGAATGGGAATGAGTATTAATATGAATCAGCATGATTATGAGTATGATAAGAATATGAATGAATGAGTATGAATGGGAATGAGTATGAATATGAATGAGCATGATTATGAGTATGATAAGAATATGAATATAAATTTGAATATGATTGTCAATGTGAATGTGAAAATTAAAATTAATGCCAAAAATTAATATATATGAGAAAATTAGTATGGTTCTGAATACGAACATCAGGTTTAGAATACAGTAAAATATTCTGACTAGAATACATACTTTGGATTTTCGATTTTTCAAAATTTGAAAATGTTTTCTATACATTTTTTAAAAAAAGCCCGATAAAACCCTCGGTTGTCAAGTCGCGGTATTTTGATTTTAGATAAAAAAAAAAATTTTTTTGAAAGATGTACGCATATACATATATCGTTATATATATATAATAAATATAAGCGACTTGACGACCGACAGTTTTATCGGGCTTTTTCAAAAATGTAGAAAAAACATTGTCAACTTCGAAAAATCGAAAATCTAAAGTATATACCATTCAGAATATTTTATTGTACTCTATACCTGAGCAGATCAGGGTGTACTAAGTTTGTGCAAACGTTTGTAACACCTAGAAATAAGCAAGTCCGGTATAGATAATTATATATATTCTTCATCAGCGCCACCTTTTAAGTTGATTTATCAATTTCCGTGCTTCCGTCTAACCGTCTAATAGGTAGGATAATTGCATGAAACAATCTTGAACCTTAGTATCTACACCAGGGGTGCGCAAACTAATACATACAAAGTTTTGTGGTTGTATTGCAAAGCTTTTGTTTTTCAAGTTAACACTGAACGAAAAGCACGAGTTAGTTCATTGTTACAATCACAACATATGTTCAGTCGCTGTTTGAACTTCATGATGAAAGGTTGCGGTCGCTTGCTACTGCGTTGACATATTCAATACTACAAGCTTCGTTTAAAAATAAAGTAAAATTCTACGAATTAATTAAATCCTTATTATTTAAAAACAAAAAATTATTACAGACAAACAAATACAATAAACAAACGCATATTCATGCGTATGAATGGTAATTTGTCGTTTTTAATAAGGCAACGCAGGAGCAAGCGACCACAACCTTACAGCATGAAGTTCGCACAGCGACTGATCGTGTGCTGTGATAGGACGAATGTGAATAAATATTCAGTGTAACAGTGCGAGTCTCGACTGCAAAGCTTTTTTGACTGAAAGCTGTCGTATGCATGTGAAAGCTATCCGCCCATGGGCGGCCTTTTGCGCATGCCTGATCTACACTCAAATGCATCTCCCGAGCTTAGTTTTGCACGGATTTCTTTCTAGAAATAGCTTATAGCTTATATATATAGCTTATTTTCTCTATTAAAAATTTATTTTTCTAATTAAAGGGCAAAATTAAGCACATTTAAGTTTAAGATTTTTTATGAATTCTGTGTTGACAAGGAATAACCGCTAAAGTCGAGTTAGGACAAAATGAGGTTATCAATTTCTCTGCTTTTTTTCGCAACAAAATACACTAGTACGCAAATTTTTATGGTTGTACCTTGAAAATTAAATGTTTGAGGCCATCAAATCTAAGCAACAAAAGTCAGGGTATCTTGATATAAGGGAGCAATTTTCATCTGAAAAATGCTCTTCTGAAATTTTGAAAATAAGTTAAGCTGTTATTCCTTGTCGACACAGAATTATTAAAGAAAAAATAATTTTTCAAAACATTTCTTTGACAATTCTAACAATTTGTTGAACAAACATGATAAAAAAATATTGGGTTTAATTAGATAGGCTTGATTATAATGAAAGAGCGAGAAAAACTTTAAGAAAACATTTTTTTAAAAACGTATTCATACAAAATTTATGAATAGTGTTATAGGACGGTTAGAGTATTCCATACTAGGGCTATACGACTTAAGTTTCGTTACTTGTTTCTGCTACGTCTAGTCAAAGACGTCCACTAGGTTTCGTACAAATTTTATTTTTTTTTTTTTTTATTTGTTACTGTTTAGTTTAATATTGTTTTTTATATTCTTATCAGCTTAAAAATAGAGAAACCAACCAACTTGAGAACCTCCTCCTTTTTGAAGTCGATTAAAAAGTACTTTAAGTTGTTCAAAATAATGTGTCCGCTACCAGCGTACAAATGACAAATGGAGATCAATCAATACTTCTGATAGATAATCTATTACATAATCTATTTACCTACCTTAATTTTTAATCTCTCTGTTGAGCTGAATAAAAAAGAAACGGTGTTGATGTTTTTATTCGTTTGGGTTTTGTTGAATTTATTTGTTTTCTTTACTGAGTGTTGTTCGCGTTACCCAAATATATTTATAATATTTTAAAAACTTTTTATATTTTTATAATAAACCCCTGTATCTTATAGACTACAATTAGGTACCTTTAATACGTTTGATTTTTGTTTTTTCTTTAGCAATTATAATAATTCTAAAATTAATGTATTCTAGTCAGTGCAGAGTCAAATCCAACTGACCAGCCTATATTTTTGAGGTAAACTTATTCCAAAATTAATTTAAGCACGAATAGAACTTCTAAAATGTTAAAATGTATGTTTAATGTTATTAAAAATATTTTCGTTTTCGAATTGTAAATGTTATGGGATAAAATTAATTATAATCTAATTCAAGCGCAAAAAATCACAGATCTTAGTGACAACTATAAATAAATTTATTTTGACCCTATTTCAAATTGTGGAAGCTTTAAAATGTCATCTTTTTTTACAAACAATTCTTAACAAAGTTGCTGAAGTTTAAGAGTTGAAAACTTCTTATTATTTATAAATATTACTTTATTTACAGTGATTGCCTGTAAAAAAGAAAAATTCAATAAAGTTAAAACAGTTTTTTATACTTTTTTGCTGAAATACGGTTAACATTTATGTAGAAAAAAAAAAACATTGGCAACATATCAATCAAAAACAATAAGTTATACATACATATTTTTTTAAGGAATTTCGATTATGTTTGTGTCGAATTAAAACGCCAATCTTTTAAAAGTAAAAATATAAATTTGATTAATAATTCATAATAATGCAGTGCATAAATAAAGAATTAAAATATTAAAAAACTAAAAGGGTTTTTTAAGACAATAACAACATAACAAGCTCCTTAAACTCAGCTGTTGTTCTATAAATTTATTTTATAAAGTTCTGCCATAACTAAGCACTAAAACACAAGCGAAGATTCAGAATTTTGTTTCTTTTATATTTTATAAATCGTTGTTATAGAACTTAAAGTTTTCTTAAGTTGTGTCCAACGATATACGTAAAAGATTAGTTTTTGAGTCGAAAAAGAAACTATTTTTATTCTTAAACGAGTTCGCCAAGTAATCGTTAAATCTATTTTTACTGTTAAATCTACTTTTGCTGTACCTCTTCATTGAAAAAATTGTTTCACAAGCAAACTTTTTGTTAAGAAATCATTTCTAAATGATGTTTTTTATTTGCAAGGATATCATATATGATAAATAATTTTTTGTTTGTTAATAAGTTCTCAAGTCAAACAAAAATCATACTTTTACGAACACTATTTTTTAATTTTATTTATGGATTGATTTCATTAATTGAAATTATCGACATCAATAGAGTGAGAATTACACTTAAAAAAAACAACGTTAGTGAAACTCTCATTTATAACTCGTTTGCGAGCAATAAAAGATTCGTTTTAGAAGGATTTTGGATACTAAAATGAGCAAAATTTATAATTTTTGACTTGAAGAGGAATTTTAATCCAGCAACTGATTCAAAAATTATTCATTTGCAAGTGTCGAAAAAGTGTTTATTCACAAATAAATTAAAAATCATAAAAAAATAAGAAATTTTAAAAAATTATTTATAAAAACCTAAACCTAAAGCTAAGCAACCTGTGGCGAGTCAATTTTGACAGTCAATTGATGTCTTTCATTTATTAGGAATTATATTGTAGAATTTTATTTTAGTAACTGGATAGCGCTGCACATGCTCATAGCTATATTAAAACTAGTTATTCATTATGAATTTTTTAATGATGATTTATTAACAAATTTCAATAGAAATCGTTACTAAAGTAGCCGAAAATCGTTAACAAATAAATTCTTTTCTATCATAATAATAATTTCTTTTCGAATTTCTTGAACAATTATAAAAGTAATTATTAGTAACGATATTTTGCTGATTAGTAACGATTGATTTAACAAACATTTACGACAGTTTAATTTATTTACAAAACATGATATGATCTCAAGAATATGCTCATTATCAATAAAGGATTTACATAAAAACCATGTTTAAACGTCATTTATAATGGCGAAAAATTCATGATTAGTTTTTGTTGTTCGTTATTATTTCAAAATGTTTAACAATTAGCACAAATGTTGCTTATTAAATTATTTGGCCCGAAGTGTATATGTTGTGCAACAATGAAGATTATGTAGTATGGTAGGAGTGGAGGATAAATGTTAACTAGTTTCTACAGTGTAACATATTAGAGTTTTGGTGACGGCATTTGGTTGGTCCTACAAAAGAAATTTATAATGATAAATTATGAAAAAATGATGAAAAAAACCAAAATTGATTTACAAGTGAAACAAAAGTTTTGGAATTTTGGAGATTCATAGGTACAAACAGCATACAAGGATGGATGTAGTAAAGTTAAAGCGGAAATGTATTTGTAGGATGAAATCTGCAAAAAATGAATAACACATTCAGTTGATAACAAAATACTAACAAATAGGATATAAAAAAAGAAAACTAAATAAATTATATACAAACCTGTGCTAAATAAATGAACAGACACTTCAAACGGAAATCACAGACAAAAGCTGTATTACACAAATATAACGATTGTTTTAAATATATCGCTAACTTTATGCTGTCCTTTTTTCATTTAAAACTAAACAAAAAATATGATAACATATGCCGAAGTGGCGAAAAAAATAATTCCAAGATATGGTTTCTTTAGTTCTACACTCATGTTTGAGGAATGCAGGAATTCTTTGCATTTGCCAAAAATAAAGCCCTTAAATTACTTTTCAGTTTATCAATGCAGCACATGAAAGCATACATTGGGTACAACAGCACAACACATATTTTTTAAGTAATAAATCAAAAAGTGTGCGACTAGCTTGATGGGCATAAATTTAAGTGTTAAAAAATAAATATCGATAATGGTTAGAAGAGACTGAAGCATATTTTGAAAATTTTATTATATGCGAATGCGAACATAATAGAAGATTTATAACCTATCTTTGTATTACATGGAAACCTTTATTTTATTCACCCATAGCCAGGCAGAACCATATCCAAAGCAAAAATTAAAATATTCAATAAAAAAGCAAAGGATAAAAAATAAATTCTAGTACAGCTAATAGTTGAAGAGAACATAAAACACTTCTTATTAACTACTCATAATTTGTGTGTGCTTAATATACAAAAATGTGAAATAACAACAACAATATATGTGCTTGATTTTAGAATTAAATGATTTTTGTTTTTAAATTTTGTTTTATTTGCTATCGATTTAACTTTATAAATATCAATTTGTGTAACCTAAGACTAAAGGCATAGTTATGCATCTTGAAATCTGTGACAAGCTCGTCACAAGCCAAAATTAATTTATTTAAAAATGCATAACAAGACCAAACATTTAAGAGCAGATTATTTTACAAGAAGTTTACATAAAAAATAAAAAAATTAAATAGAAAACAAATTAAATTATATTTAAAAAAAGATACAGAGGAGATACTGAAGTTTAAAAAAAATAAAGTATAAATCTATTAAATTCATGCTAATTACTACAATTAAAAAAGTGTGCAAGAGAGGGAGATGAAAGTTTACTGATTTAACTAAAAAAATTAAGTATTGAGCCAATTACATTAATGTTTGTTCACTAGTCTTTTACGTTTCTGTTTTACGTTTACAAATTTTAAATACAATTTACTAAAAGCAAGAGGAAACATAGAGTACGATGTAGAGGTTTTTTTATAACTCTCTATACACCACACAAGTTGCAAAACTTACATGTGCTCAGGATGATGACGTATACAGTCAATCAAATCAAGAGGCTTAAGTACACCGGTGCTGATTTTGTGTATAGCTGTGAACAGTGGAAACCTGTAAGAAAAATGTGAACAATAAAATTTATATTATTTGAGAGTAAATTGTTTAGTTTACTTCTCTTCCAGGCCCTTAGTTTTCAACATATAGTTGACCTCTTCAGCGGTGGGTGGACCTTGCAACTTTTGTCCATTCAACATTTCTGCTTCTAATTTTTCAAACGATTTGCCAGTTTTGACAAAAGCTTCAGAAACCTTACGATTGCGACCACCTGAAAGATAAATAAAGAAGATTTTCAATATTTCACTTATAACAACAGCATGAAACACAAACCATAACAGGTGGTGATCAAATCAGCAACACCACAGCTTTCAAAGAATGTAGATAATTTACAACCTGGATAAAAGACATCTACAAAACGTATCATTTCCATGAGCCCCAAACGAATAACTGCCGCTTTGGTATTGTCGCCTAAAGCAAGACCATCCACAAAGCCAGCGCCACAGGCAACGATATTCTACATAAACGTTTTCATTATGTGTTTCAATATAAAGTTTATTTTATCATTTAAAATTAATACCTTAAGAGCGCCACAGACTTCAACGGCATCAGCATCATCTACAACAACCACTCTAAAGTTTCTGGATTGGAATAAATCGCGTAAAACTTTGGAAAATTTGGCATCACGACAACCGATTGTTGTCTCACAGAATTGCTCTTCGGCAACTTCATTGGCCAAATTGGCGCCCATGAGCACAGAGCATGGAATCTTAGTGAGAAAATTTTCAAAATAAAACGTTTAAAACATTTACTTTCATAAAAGTTGATATGACTTTGAATTACCTTAAGATGGCGGGTGATAATGTGTGATATCAAATCGATGCCACCACCTTCGGCTTTATCGAAACCCTTGATTAAAGAAATGGCTATGGCACTTGTCTTAATTTTACCCAATAAGGTTTTGCAGAAGTTGGGAATGAACTGATGTGGCACAACAAAAATAAGAATGTCGGCATTTTTAGCAGCTTCAACGAGATCAGGTACAGCAACCTGTAAAGAGGTTAAGAATGATTAATCTTAAACAAAGTTTGATTTTAATATTAATTACAACAAATGTTAAATATTATTAATTTCATAAAAATGTGGTTTTTTATATCAACTTGTATTTATTTGTGTTAAGCATTGAGTGATAAACAAGTTGCAAGTGTTGACAAGTTTGCAGAGTACTAAACCAATAAATTGCATTTATGCAGGTTGGAAACACTTGTGTCTACTCTTTAAAAAAAAACACATTAGTGGTTGTTGTGAACTATTGAATTATTTTATGGCAATACACGATTAAGTTGATATATAATCAATAAAGATAAGAAGCATGTTAATCAAACTGAAACTTATCATTGTTTAAACTGGCATTAAAACAATTTATTACATGCGGATATGATGAAGATATTACTACTACAATCAGTAAGATAAAAATAAATGGGCAAGACTAACTTTAAAGCTCATAACTTTGAATTTAAATGGGCTGATATAATTTTTTTTATTGATATCTATATGATTTTTCACTCTTTACTTCACGAAATTGGCACGAAAAAGACTGATAGATGAAATAGATGCATAAGAATCTATCTGTATAACTCAAATATTATCTCCAAGTATTTATGTGAACAGTTATTTTTGTAATTATATAAGAATTCTAAAGAATATCTTGGTAACAGTAAAAAATAATTTATTTTTCACGTGAAGCTCTGAAAGTATTTGCTCATATTTTTTGTTAAATTTTTTCCGAGAAAATTAATTCGGTAAATGTTAATGGAAACTTTTGTAAAATAATTAGTTCGAAGAATTAGGTATAATTAAGGTAGAAGAGAAAGAAATTTTAAATTGATTATTTTTGAAAATATTCTAACTTTGGAAAAAAATTATAGTTCCACACCAAAAAAATTTACAGAAAATTTAAAATTTGTATAATTTTAAGTCAATCGAATAAAAATTGAGTTAAAATGCCGTCCGATTTCGAATAGTTTATTGATTTTTAAAAGCCTTAAGATAACGTTTTTACTTATTAAGGCATAACACTTGCCTCACATTCAAATTCGCATGTTGATATAGCGCTCCGCCACACGTTTAACATTATACACTTGTTTCACTTGATTTCTCCTTTCCACCTATCTATAACCCCATTTCCAAACCAAGGCAGACTTGACTGAATAGGTTTGACACCTGAAATCCTTGGTTCAAAGCTAAAAAACAAAAATTTCGTCTCCACATAATATGTCTATTATTTTACATGGAGACGTCTGTACTTTAATTTCAAACCCAGCAGATCATAAAAAAAGCTATGGATGTAAGTTATATAATATGTAACAGTTTGGTTATTATATCACAAAAATTTAAAAAAAAAAAGAAACAGTTTCGATAGTATCGTAAGTGTAGACGTAGAATTCCGTTTAAGTTGTAACCTCTTCTACTTTGTCTCTTTGGTCCGATTGTTTTGTTCATTTTGCACGTATTTTTATTGATCTTCCAAAAATTAAAAAATAAATGAATAACACTCAATTATGGACTACTTATCGATGCCTAAACAAAGAAAAAGTTAAATGGTAAGTATGATTAAATGAGCAAGCAAAAAGAAACAACCAAAATTTCAAATTTTTTCGATCATTTTGTTAAGTTTGACAGGTTGAGTTTATTGACTTAGTTGAAAAAAAGGCGAAGCAAATGCACTTTCTATTGGTGCCACTTTCGTCTCTGCCCGATATATAGTTTGCAAGCTACAGTCAGTTTAACTACTAATTTCAAATTATAATTATGGCCCCGATTTATAAAAAAATTGTATGGTTACTATATTTCACGCTGAGCACATGTCCTTTCCTCTCGTCTCTGTCTGATATTTAGTTTGCTAGCTACACTTTCGTCTCTGTTTGATGAATAGTTTGCAAACTACACTCGCTAGTGCTAGTGGGATGTGGAATCCAAATTAATATGCATTATAAGCAAAAATTAAAATTTTACGCCATCTATTGGGTAAAAGCATAAAAAGAAATATGATCCAACTCGTTTTTTTCATAAGAGTTAAATCTAACCGGATCACAGAACCATTTCGTTAAATTTGACAGATTGAGTTCATTGACTGAGTTGAAAAGAGGTTCATGACCTCTGGTTTCAAAATAGAGCACTTAGTATACTAGAACAGTAGTGCATACATAAACCCAATGCGAACTAATGCTTACAATGCTGCCAAAGCGAACCAATCAGTTCGTGCAAAACCAAAGCATACAAGCATAAACAACGAAAGAAAAACAAGAAAGCAGCAGCACATAAGCAGCTGATGATTGATTTTCTTATATAAAAACATGCATTTTTCTTCTTATATTTTACTATTTTGTGACTTTAATATAATAGTGACAAAATCCAAAGTTAGATATTCATTCAGCGCAGGATATATCTGATATTTTAGTATATATATTATCTTTGAACGAAGAGTATGAAAGGCTGTAGGTATACCCTAAAGTATTCGCCAAAAACGTTGCCTAATGACCTTGAAAAAATCTGTTAAAGCGACCCCATACAAACCGCGCTGTAAGACGTAATTCTACGTCAAAAAGTTAAGTCATTTTGGAAACATTTTAAAAATTCAATAGAAACCATAGAATAAGTTTTAACGAGTTTCAAAGTCCCAATTATTAATAAATATGACTTTATACAGCATTATTGTCAACAGCTGAAAGAACAAAATGAATTAACAAAATTAACCGAAAAATAATCAGAAACTTTAAAGCGAAAATACTTTTTTTGCAGATAACGAAACTATTAAAAATTATTAAATACGCACATCATATCACTTCGAGTGTCGCTTATCATTAAATAAAGGTCAGAAATGAACTGCTCACAATTAGCTATTGAAATGTATTTGTTTCTGATCTTTTATATAAATACGGTATAAATAATTATATGCTATTATAAACAACGAATTTTTTTAACCTTCCTAACTATATTTACTTTTGCGAAACACGTTTCCATTTTTTCGATTTTATATTTTTTTGTCCTGGAGGGTAGGATTCTTGATGCTTTTCCATTGATCGATTTCCGGACATAGAAATGAAGTAACTAACGCCAAAAAAAAAACAACTTTTTTCTAACATTTCAAGTTTTTCATCAAAAGTGATGCGTCGGTCTCACAGACAACGAAAAAAGTCAGGAAGGTTAAATGTCGAAATTTTAAGCTACGAAAGCTTTCTCGATATTTTAACATACTTTTTAAAAAAATTTAATAATTTTTTTTTAAATAAGAAGCATTCAAAGATAATCGTTACCAAATCAAAAATCATATATTTTTAGACATCAGATTCTTTTATTCCTGTCAAAGATTTATTATTAACGTATCATATGCTTAAAAATTGAAAATAAATGTTATCTCAAATGTCAATTTTCACTTTGCAGTTATTTTTCTGTTCAAGGTTTTTATTTTTACTGAACACAAGAAAGACTAGCAAATCGACATTAAGAGACTGATTTGAGCAAAATTTGACTCAAATACTTTTGAAGTTAATTTAGTAATAAAAAATTTATAATTTAAAAGAAAAAAAAATACTTCTTGATTTTAAAGATAAAATCAAAATTAAATTGTAAATTTTATATTCTTCAGAAATATTTCAAATACAGACACTAACAGCACATAGAATATAGCACATATATTCGTGGGTTGAATATATAATAATTGTGAAGTTAACCATTTACGGATAGTGTTTCTGCTTCGGTTTTTTCATTTGAAAAAGTAAAAAAACCAAACAAATATGCATGTTTTTTAATGGGGTGAAATAACCCTTATCCTTCTTTCTAGGAATTTGTACTATTTCTTGAGTTTGAAACACTTCAATAAAATGGAAATGCTTTTCCAATAGAATGAATTGCATAAAAATTATTACCTGTCAGATATGAAACTGGAAAGTGTTAAATAGAACAATGATCAGCGCTATCAGCACCGTTGAATGCATCAATTAGCTGCTAATAACCGACATTTTTGATTATTTAAACTATTTGCTTTATCCACCTGTCAAATCATAAGCTTTCAGTTTCCTCTTATTAAATTTCTATTAAAAATTTACGACTTTTATCATAAAATTGGAAAAAGCACGCTAATTCTTAAATGAACCTAGATTTTTCGCCATACATAAAATTATTTTGTTTGCAAGTCCGATTCAAATAAAGTTTTTTGTTTGATTTCTTACAGTCACATAATTATAAAGGGCGAAATATACTGAAATCATTGTTCAAATTTGAAACACAATTAAAAGTGTGTACAAATTTATAAATCAACAATTTTGCCCAGTAATCTCATTTAATGTTGCAAGCTAAAAAATTAATTTGTGAAACGCTGGGTATTGTTACATGATATGAATAAAATTGAAATATTTTTTATGCACATATGCATTCAATCATCACTTTAGCTAGTGTTTAGCAGAGCTTAACTGAAGTATTGCAATATTAAAGTGATCAAGTTTGTTTGTTTCATTATTAATCGATTTACTTAACTAGGTAAGAAAATTATTTCAAAAGGTTGATTCAAAACAAATCAACCAAAACATGGCAGTGGCGAATAAAAATAAAAAAACAAAAACAAATAGCAGCTAAGAAATAAACAACAGATTAAATAGAAAATAAAGTTTGTTAGTGTATGCATTTTTTAGCTGGCTACAAGCTAAAAATTCTCAAATATATAACAAAATTTTGAAAAGTTGCCAAAAACAAAAAACAATCGTATTTTTATAAATTACAAAAATATATAAAACAAACAGCTAAGCGTTGTAGCAGTTGAATAGCAGCAATTATTTTGTGGAATTTTATAATTGGAGTTTTATGAAGCCGGTGAGCTTGAATGGCTAGGCAACTCAATGTTTTTACTAATAAACAAGTTGCATTTACATACAAACAGATGTCAAGTTTATGAATGAAAACTGATGAACTTTATAAGTATGCATAATTAAAATGGGAGGCACAAATGGACAAGCTGTGACTGAAGTTCACTTAACTCTGTAACAGTAGTAAAAATAAGCTTCAATTAAAATAAAGTCAAAATATATTATGATGAGTTCATTGAACACATAGAACAGCTAGGTTTATTTAAATTGATTGAAAGAAAATAATTCTTTCACAAAATTAACATTCGTAGAGCTCCCAATTATAAAGCATTCCGAGCACCCGAGCTATCCGGACATATTCAAGTAATTCAAGCTAATCGGACATTTTCGAGCTCTTGGGGTTTTAGAACGATATTATTTTGATATTATAATAACGTTCTTATATAATATAGAAAACTCAAAAGTATAAAATTTAAGAATTTTAAATTGCATCTAAATGCAATCGCCATATAAGAACTTTTCTTTAATTCTAAACTATCCGCGCAGATAGAAAATCAAAAACTACCCAAACTACAAATAATGCGGGTAGTGTTCGAATTGATCTTTGAAGCTATCCAGGTTTTTTCGAGTTTTGAATGCCGGGTGGACGGGTATCCGAAAAAAGTTCCAAAACATCGACAGTTTTGTTTAATCTTTCTAATAAAATGAAGTGCTAGTTTTATGAATTAGAATGTAAGCACAGCTTATTATATGATGGTAAAATTCAATTCACAACACAATTTCGCAAAGATATCGACATGAAATTACATAATTTTTGCTTTTGATTTGATGTAAACATGATCTCTATTCAACTACTTAACAATTTGTATACAAGTTAAGAATGAGCAAAAACTAAGCCTCTACGTCATTGAAGCTGATTATAATTTTAAACTTTATGAAAATTTTTGATTAAAAACACTCTTATCAACATTTTAAAATTCATATATTACTTATCATTTAATAATTTCTATCAATAACCAATAACTCAATGTGTAAATTTGCACTTTGAAATGATTAAAACAAAAACTTTTATTATTTATCAAAAGAAACAGAAAAAAGACATACAAAAGTACAAAATATCAAACTTAACTGATCAATAAATAGCAATCTTTTGCACTCAATTTAATAATTCTCAAAAAAAAAAAAAAATTATATAATAATGTAGAATTTATACAAAGATAAGCAACTTTTTCGAATGAAATAAGACATATGGAGCAAAAAATAATCCTTAAATAAACTTTGAACAGCCCGATTTGCACAAAACAAAAAAAAAACAGCACAGCTGCTAACAACTGCTGCTGCTGCTACTACAGCAAGAAGAAAGCAAACCTGACCATGTCCTTGACCTACACTATTTAATTTCCTGTGTAGTTGAAATGCAAAAAAAAAAATAAAGCCAAATGAAAATAAAAACAAGTGAAACAAGCTAAATGCGAACAAAAAGGAAACAACACATACGATTCTGCACAGTATATGTGCTAAGAAAAAAAATGAGCGCCAAAACGACATCGTGTTGATCTTGAACAAAAGAGCACAATGCATTTGTTGCCATCAAACATGTCATTGTCAGCAGAAGAGTAAGTAACTAGGTGATTAGATAATTTAGTCAAAATATTCGAAAACGCTTACGTAAAACGTTTTTTTTGTTGTATTTTAAGTACAATTAAGTTTTAAACAAAATTTAGAAAAAATGTTGGACCTTGAAAAGTTCTAACTCTTTAATGACTCGTTCAGATGCATTAAAGTATAAACAATTAAAAAAAAATATTATATTTGTAAAACCTTGCATAATTAATTTTACATACCTATTTTCAAATATATTTTTAACTATTAGCACGAACAATTTTGTGGTTTTGCATGATCAAAGCAAAATTAAAACTTAATATGTGCACTTAAGGGCATTTTGTCATAAAATGTAAAATCTAATAAAATAAACTTAACAACAAACCTCACGCAAATTTTAAACCGGCTTGAAAATAATCTAGCTTTTTAAGGCTTTTCAGCAGGCCGAATGTGTTTGTTTATAGCTATATATTTTAAGTAATTTTTTGTCTGATGGGAAATGCTAGAAAAGTGTGGGAGGCAGCCGTAGCTAGTTGCTCGATTTTATGTTGCATTTTAAATTTTTAATTTGCATTCTTGCTTTATGTTTATTACATAAGTATGCGTTTTATTAATTTATCAATTATTTTACATATCTTTCTTGGCGGAAGTATAAATCCTACACAAGTTTCAATCCCTTAATATGAATTTGTTTTGATGTGTTTTACTTACCACATTTTCTGGCAACTTATGTCCAGGCAGATATTTGACATTCTCATGTGTGGTATTAATGATTTCTGTCAATTTTTTACCATTTATAACTTCCTCATATACATACATGGTAACACGATCCTCGAATTCTGGCAAAGTTGCTGCATTAACTCCAACAATTTTAGCAATAGCGGAACCCCTGAGAGGTATTGGATTATATAATATGTGTGTGTGCGAAAAGATTGCATCAATATGCAAACTTTATAAGAGGTTAATCAAACTCACCAGTTTCCGGAGCCTACAATGCAGACATTAGTTTTCTCGGCCATTTTTCAAAACAAAAATTGTTATCAAATTAATGCGTAAATTAACTAAAAATTATTAAAATCGCTGGGCTGACTAGTGGAGCAGTTATGTAGTTGAGTGGGTCTCTTTAAATGACACGTTCAACACTGACAACGAAGATATGGCAACTGAAAGTATCAAGACCGATTATATGAGCAGCTGGTGCTCCCTCCCTTCCTATTATTGTTCGTTGTTATCGCTCACGCTCTCTCGGCTCGGTGGAGTCGGTTCTTCTAATGAAATGTTGGGGCCAGCGGTGCTGGGGATATAATTTGTTGCCGATAAACACAAGTTTCGCGCTGGTACTGTTACGTTGTTTATGTTAGTTTTCATAAAGCGCAGCTGCTTAACCTATGGACAGACGTCAAAGTTCTTGAAATTTTTCACTTTCATTTTTATTTAATGATTTAAGCAATATGAGACAATAGCTCACCACGTATTAGAACATATAATTGTGCTAAATACTAACCTTTTATTAGTTTTATCTGGTCTGCACTTTATTTTACAATATTTTATGTAGAAATATATGATTTGTTTACTTAAAACAATTGCAAAAATTATCCATACAACCGAAAAATTCTATTAATTTTCCAATCAGAAAATGTTCACTTGACGTTATATTCCAAGACAACAAAGCTGCCACCTAAACTCAAATCGGATTTCGTTGTCAACATGAGATGAATTTAGACGTTCATCCGTTTACAACAATTTTTACTGCGCTATATAATTCAATTAATTTAAATCTCAAGACACAGTTGTCAAGTAAACAATTAAAAATAATCACCCTACTGAAAGCATTGGGAGAATATAAGTATTATATTAACTATTTTTATTGGCCATTCTCTTCATTGCGGGTTATAGTAAGAAATGTGATTACTTGTAGCTACAAATTTATTAAGAAAACAAAGGAACAATCAATCATGAATCATAAATGAGTTGATGATATCAAGTTGGTATCAATTTGATGGTGATATATCGCACACTAAATACAAAACAGTCACAACTCAAAAAACATGACTTTTCAGGAGAAGCGAAAAATAAAACTCTATGGTTGTAACTGCAGAAGAAAAGCTATTTTTATTTAAACACACAAACTTCATTCTTCCAGTGAATGAAGAAAAAATTGAAAAAGATAGTGAGATATGTGTTTTGTGAATTGATTTATAACAAAATTCGATGTATAAAAATTTTGAGTTGTGACTGTTTTGTATTTAGTGTGCGATATGGTGATGGTGAAATTAACACTTTTTGCGTTCTTTTCTTAAAAAAATTCTGACCACATTAATAGTGTGCTTTCCTCGACATTTTGGCGAATTTTGACAAATTGCGACGAATTGGTGGTAGTGAAAGGGGAAGACAGAAAAATTTAATTCAACCTAATCGTAGAGCAAATATATCTGATTTGTGCAAACAGTTGTCCATACATTTCATTTATAAGGCTGATATACATATCCGGTTTATACCATTTATAAGGGTATTGCCCATTTGCATGAATACCCTTATTGATTACGGCCATGGCAAGACTATGTTCAATATCAACGCAATATCTCACACGGAAACTTCACCGCTATATTGCTAGTGTAAGCAAGCAATAACAACAGCAGTTTTCCTGATGTTCAAAGTTTGATGATTTTGATATTTTAGTTTTAAGAACGTTGCATAGAAAATAATTATATCATGTTTCTATCTGCTCAAAATCTTGCGATTTTGATTTGAAAGTGATTTAAAAGTGTTTCCATCTGGAATGATATGACATCCAAATTTCATTTGACAATAAAGTCTTCATTCAGTTGATGTTTTTTATTATGAAGCTAATTTTTCCCCCCAATAATCAGTCATTCAATTAACAGAACTTATATTTCAACAAAAGCTGAATTGTGCTACAAACATTTTAGGGGTGCGTATTCACTTTTATAAGATAACTAGTTCTTTCCCCCTCCAAAATGACGGGCTCGGTTTTAATAAAGACAAAAGATGAAATATTAGGGGTATTCACGATGTGGTGTATTTTTGATAAATTCTTACAAAATTTACAATATTACAACGCATTGTGAACAAACCTTCATTAAAGTCTGGACAGTTCATCATTTAGCAGTACGAGAAAATAAAAGAATTGAAACGAAGCACTGACTTAAATTATCTTTTATTAAATAAACACACAACCTTCATCCACGCTGAGTCAAAAAGCTTTTATGATCAGTTGATCAAATATACAACGAAATTTACAAAGAATACAATAAGGTTTCGCCATTGTATTTTTGCTACAGGGTAAAAAATATTTGTATTTTTTTGAACACTGTACATTTTGTTTTCATAATTTTACTTCAAATATCAAATTAATCAAAAATACACAATACAAGGGCAAATACACCAAATCGTGAATACCCGTATTGATTTTCTTCAAGCTGAATTATAAATCAGCGTCAGGTCACATATTCGTTTTTAAGCTGTGCAAATAACAATTTTTAGTCCTAAGTATTTATAAAATACCTTGAAGTAAAAACGGACACTATAGTAGGTACGACAACATAAGTTTAAAAATTTTTTGTAAAACTGAAAATATCAAAATGAAAAAAAAAAATATATAATAAGTTTTTGAAGTTTCAAGAAATCACAAAACAAAAAATGCCTACAAATATGCTATGAAATTTTTCAAAAAATCAAGATTTCCGCACTCTAATTTTACGGAATTATGTTATAGTAATGTTAAAATCACAAGATTTGTAAATTTTAAATATGTATGAAAACGTTGATAGATTTCAATGAAGATTTAACGAAATCTCACAAAATCACACGATTTTATGCAGATGGAAAAAAATTTATGTAAGATTATTAAAGATTTTATGTAAGAACATGTTCTTCACACAATATATATTGGCCATGGAACTTCAGGTTTTTATTAATTAATTTTTATTATTTTATGAAATATTACTCAAGTTTGCATAATTTTCAAAATTTTATAACAATAATTAACACTTGAAAGATGAGAGTCAAGGACAAAAATCCTTTGTTGAAAAAAAAATCTTTTTGGCTCAGTTTTATAATGTAATTTTAAGATAAAGATTAAAGCTGACTATTGAAGATTAATGCTGCTATTGCCAGAGTTTTCAAACATCTGACATCTTTCCATCATAAGAGGAAATAGAAAATTAACTTTCTGAGTAATTTTTATTTCATAATACGAGCCAGTTCTTAGTTTAACCAATATCAAGGTTGAAAAGGTTATCAATTTTCTTATTACTTTCCATAATTATAAAGTGTTCGCAATGAAAACACACAATTTTGTTTTGATTTCTGTGATTAAAAAAGAGACAATTCCAATGTCAAAAAATCGTATGATCTGTTGCATAAGAACTCTCGCAATAGATAAAAATGTATTCATATTATGAGAGCTTCATTGTTTAACAGATCATATGAGAAGTTGTATCAGATATTCTGAAGCGGCTTTTACTTTTATTAGGCACATAAAATAGGCAATAAAAAGGTGTGGGCTCGGGACACTCAAAAAAATTAAAAGTATTGAAAATAGTGAATAACCCTAGTATTTTGATAACATGTGTAAGCTAATGAATTTGCGTAGCAGTCTGGCAATACTTGATATTATTAAGTTTTAGAACGCTTCCTAGCTGTCCATGGATGCCAGATTCGTGTGAAAAATAACTTTCTAATAATTTTGTTATTGCCGAAAGGTGCTTGAAATCATATGGAATTTATTAATTTATCGTGTGAATTTTTTCATTCATGTGTAATTTAAAAAAAAAAATAAGATGTAATAAAATACTGAACAGTGACCTTTTATATATCAAATTATGTTAAGGGTGTTTTTTATGAGGTTTTTTTTTCAATATGGATTACTCTATTGCTTGACAGTTGTTTTGACAGTTTAAAGTGTATTCTCTGCTCAGTATTGTTTGGCAAATCATCATTAATAGATTAACTCCAGAACAACGCTTCCAAATCGTGGAAATTTATTTTCAAAAACAGTGTTCAATTAAAAATGTTTATAGAGCACTTCGTCAATTTTTTGGTGCACATAATCGTCCGTCTGAGACCACCATAAAGAACGTAATTACCAAATTTCAGTCTACATTCACTCTTTTGGATGCCAAGCCACCGAGAAGAATGAGAAGAGTGCGTACAGAAGAAAATATTGCTGTCGTTGAGGCCAGTGTCGAAGAAAACGACCATTTATCGATTCGTCGGCGTGCGCAAGAAATTTGACTTTGTCCATCAAAATTCAATTGGTGCAACAATTAAAGCCACACGATCATCAAATGGGCCGTGAATTCAGTAATTGGTCGCTTAGTCAACTAGACATTTCAACGACAACATTATTTCGAGAAAGTGACCGGTGAATTGGACCCGCGTTCGTGTGATTTGACGCCACTTGATTATTTTTTGTGGGAATACGTGAAGTCATTGGTTTTTGTGGATAAACCAGTTACGATTTGCGCTTTGGAAACCAATATTCAACGTGTCATTGCTGAAATACGCACTCAAATGCTTGAAAAAGTGGTCGAAAATTGGACCTCCAGAATGACCTTTGTGCAAAATAGTCGTAATGGCTATATGCCCAAAATTATACATAAATGTTAAATGCCAAGAAATTATCTACCAAATAAAAAATTTGTTGGCCATTTCATAATTTGGCATGTGTTTTATTTAAATTTCAAATCAGCAAGCTCTTAAAAAAAACACCCTTTATAATAAAGTACTTTTTTGATAATTTTATACACAGTTTTCACTTATGGTAATATTTTGGTGAATCATACATTTATTTAAATTAACACAGAATTCTTAAAAGTTAAGGTTTAATTTTTATTGAGCGATATCTGAAAAAAATGTGATTTTTTATATTTGATATAGGAGAAAGTGATTTCTTGTGAGAATTAAGGCTGGCATCTTCGTAACTGTCAGTTGTTTATAAGAAATTCGCATGCGAAAATGTGTTGGTTTATTTACTAATTTTGTTAGAACTATTTTAAAGAAAAACCTTTAAAACAATTTATATTTCTTTAAGTCTGACTGTTCATTGCTATGGTTGAAAAAACGGGCGATAAACGTTGGGATAGTGACCCGAAATCATGGTCAAAACCCATTAAACCACTTGAAGAAAAGTGGAAGCTGGTTCCAGCGTTCCTTCAGGTTAAAGGATTGGTGAAGCAGCACATAGATTCCTTCAACCATTTCGTGAATGTGGATATAAAAAAAATTGTTGAGGCTAATCAAAAAGTTATCAGCGATGCAGATCCCATGTTTTACCTCAAGTACTTGGATGTGCGTGTGGGTATGCCAGACGTTGAGGACGGCTACAACATAACCAAGACGACCACACCGCACGAATGCCGTTTGCGGGATGTTACTTACTCGGCACCAATAACTGTGGACATTGAGTATACACGCGGCTCACAACGCATCATACGTAACAATCTGCTAATAGGACGAATGCCGGTGATGTTACGCTCTTCAAATTGTGTGCTAAGTGGAAAGTCTGAATTCGAACTGGCCAAAATGAACGAGTGCCCCTTGGATCCAGGTGGCTATTTTGTAGTACGTGGACAAGAAAAAGTTATACTCATACAGGAACAGTTGTCGTGGAATAAAATGATAACAGAAGAGTTTAATGGAACGGTGCAGTGTCAGGTTACCAGTTCGACACATGAGAAAAAATCGCGTACTTTGGTCTTGAGCAAACATGGAAAATATTACTTAAAACATAACTCCATGGTGGACGACATACCTATAGTTGTCATTTTCAAAGCTATGGGTGTTATTTCCGATCAAGAAATCATGTCACTTATTGGCACAGATACGGAAACGCAAAATCGTTTTGCCACCTCATTGCTAGAAGCATTTCAATTGAAGGTGTTTACACAGCAGCGTGCTCTTGAGTATATGGGTGAGTAGTTAATGGAAGAAAACAGAAAATTATCTAATGCAATTTAATATCATTCACAGGTACTAAACTAGTGGTAAAGCGTTTCCAAAGTGCAAACACAAAGACACCTGCTGAGGAAGCACGTGAGCTGTTGACTACAACTATTTTGGCACATGTTCCAGTTGAAAATTTCAATTTTCAAATTAAATGTATTTATGTGTCGCTTATGGTGCGTCGTGTCATGGCCGCAGAGCTTGATAGCAACGCATTCGATGACCGAGACTACTATGGCAACAAGCGACTAGAATTGGCTGGTTCACTGATTTCATTAATGTTTGAAGACTTGTTTAAACGCATGAATTGGGAATTAAAGATGATAGCGGATAAAAATATTCCCAAAGTTAAGGCTGCTCAATTTGATGTTGTCAAGCATATGCGTGCTGCACAGATCACAGTCGGGTTGGAGTCAGCAATTTCTTCAGGCAATTGGACTATAAAACGTTTCAAGATGGAACGTGCTGGTGTTACGCAGGTGCTTTCACGACTTAGTTATATATCTGCTTTGGGCATGATGACGCGTGTCAACTCGCAGTTTGAGAAGACACGCAAAGTATCTGGACCACGTTCATTGCAACCCAGTCAATGGGGTATGCTATGTCCTTCGGACACACCTGAAGGCGAAGCTTGTGGCTTGGTTAAAAATTTAGCACTTATGACACACATAACCACAGAAGTAGACGAGGCTCCAGTCATACGCTTGGCTTTCAATGCTGGTGTCGAAGATATTCGTTTGGTAGGTGGTGACGCCATCAACAACGTCAAAGTCTTCCTGGTTTTTATTAACGGTATGTTAGATTGCATGCATTAGTTTTTGAATTCTTTGTTACTGTTCAAACTGTTCGAAAGCATTAACAAGTATTATGAAAAAGAAATTCTCATTTAATTCATTGTTATACAAAATTGTAATTATGATTGGAATAGTAATTTTGAAACATTTTTATTTCAGGTAATATTCTGGGTCTGACCATAAGCTACAAACGACTAGTGGAAGTTTTTCGTATGATGCGCCGCAAGGGACGCTTGGGTCCCTTTGTTTCGATACACACATCCCACACTCAACGCTGTGTTTACATACACACGGATGGTGGTCGCTTGTGTCGGCCCTACATTATTGTAACTCGTGGTCGTCCAGCTGTTGAACAGCAACATATTGACGAAATGAAACGCGGCATTCGTAAATTCGAAGACTTTCTTCATGACGGTCTAGTAGAGTATCTTGATGTCAATGAAGAGAATGATTCTTATATTTCATGTCATGAGTCCGACATAAATCCGGACACTACAACGCATTTGGAAATCGAACCTTTTACCTTACTTGGTGTATGTGCGGGTCTAGTACCGTATCCACATCATAATCAAAGTCCGCGTAACACCTATCAATGCGCTATGGGTAAACAGGCGATGGGCGTGATTGGATACAACCAAAAAAATCGCATAGATACCCTCATGTATAACCTGGTTTATCCTCAAGCACCGATGGTTAAGTCAAAAACCATTGAATTGACAAATTTTGATAAACTACCCGCTGGCCAAAATGCTACTGTAGCTGTTATGAGCTACTCTGGCTATGATATCGAAGACGCGCTGATTTTAAATAAGGCTTCCATCGATCGTGGCTATGGGCGCTGTTTGGTCTATAAAAATTCAAAGTGTACAGTTAAACGTTATGCCAATCAAACGTATGACCGCATCATGGGTCCGGTCAAGGATGCTCTCACCAATAAAGTAATATTAAAACACGATGCCTTAGATACAGATGGTATTGTGTCACCGGGCGAAATGGTAGTCAATAAACAAGTGTTGATAAATAAAGAAATGCCGGCAGTGACATCAATTAACCCAATAGAACAAGCAGGACAAGCCTCGCAGGTAATCATACAAAACAATTATTCTTAACATTTTTCAGTAATTATCAAGTTTAACCATTATATAGATCGCTTATACTGCTGTGCCGATTTCTTACAAAGGTCCTGAACCCAGTTACATAGAAAAAGTAATGGTTTCTGCTAATGGCGACGAAGATTTTCTCATTAAAATACTGCTGCGTCAAACACGGCGTCCAGAAATTGGTGACAAGTTTAGTTCTCGACATGGTCAAAAAGGTGTTACAGGTCTCATTGTCGATCAAGAAGATTTGCCCTTCAATGACTTTGGCATTTGCCCAGACATGATTATGAATCCACACGGTTTTCCCTCTCGTATGACTGTGGGCAAGACACTTGAACTACTTGGTGGTAAAGCGGGTCTCTTGGAGGGCAAATTTCATTACGGCACTGCCTTTGGCGGTTCAAAATGCAAAGACATACAGGATGAACTCTTCAAACACGGTTACAATTACATGGGCAAAGATTACTTCTACTCTGGTATAACGGGCGAATCGCTTGAAGCGTACATCTACTCTGGACCCGTTTACTATCAAAAACTAAAACATATGGTACAGGACAAAATGCACGCACGTGCGCGCGGACCCAAGGCAGTGCTTACACGTCAACCCACTCAAGGTCGCAGTCGTGAAGGAGGATTACGTTTGGGCGAAATGGAACGCGATTGCTTGATTTCGTATGGAGCTAGCATGTTGATTATGGAGCGTCTAATGATATCGTCTGATGCCTTCGATGTTGATGTTTGTAAGACATGTGGACGCTTGGCGTATTGCTCGTGGTGTCACTACTGTCAGTCATCGGCTTATGTTTCAAAAATATCCATGCCCTACGCTTGCAAATTGTTGTTCCAGGAATTGACTAGTATGAATGTAGTGCCTAAGCTTAAACTAGTAAACTACTGAATTACATTTTTTTGTTATTGTATCTAAAATAGTTAGTTCTAAGAACCTATTAAATTGTAAAAATATTTTCTTTTTGCATACAAGAAGGCGATATTTTATGTTAAATAATTATGGTTGAGACTATTTTTTTCTACCGAAACTAATTGTTTTTCAAAACGAGCAATTTGCAATGATGTAGAGTTGTTTTATAACGGGTCAGTGCGAAAATAGGACAAGACGGTTGGGCCTTAAAATTTATTTTTTTCCTGTTTTTGTACTAGTTTATTATTACAATCATGAATAGTTATAAACTTCTTCCTTGTGTTATAGCGTAAAATTCTTTTTTGCCTTTTATTGCCCTTGTTTGGAGAATATGTTTAGGAGCGCTGGAAATGAACTAGGTAATTTTTCCAATTGTCTCCAAAATAAATAATGGTAAATTTCAATTCGAGTCCCGCAACGTCGAAAATAAAAAAAAAAATATATCACGAAAATGTTGACGATTTTATTTCATCTTCTGATATTTCTACAACAAACATCAGCATTTGATAGGTTAATGCCGAGAAAGTACGAAAAAGCTGTAGTAGCTGAACTGTATTTATTATTTCATGAAAAAACGACTTGGCAGTGGTGCATATTTATATTTCTCCTAATATACAGTGGGGCACAGTTTTTTTTTTTGAACCAGTGCTCGATTTGAAAGTACCCTATCCTTTGAACTAAATAGTGTACAGATCAAATTTAAATGTAGATTTGGTGAACGAAGGTCTTTCAAGAAATTTTGAAACAAAATATACAAAAGTAAATATTTCACTCTGCAAGAAGCTTATTTGATCCAAACTCTTGCAACAGACTATAGCGCCGAATACGGCGCTTTTCCTGTCACTTTCTAGTTATGATACAACAGTTGAAAAACGTGAAGAAGTCTTTAACCCTTTCAAAAAAGGCAAATCCCACGGGAAAATTAGTGAAATGGTAAATTTAAGCGATTCGACGGTGCAGCACATCATATCTTAATTTGCTTACGAGAACCGAGTGCATGAAAAAGGCAGAACTACACCAAACAAAATATTAAGCACTGCTGACGAGATATATGATCCGATAAATCAAGGCCAACCCGAAGTTATCGGCTTCAAAACTGTCTGCTGAAACCGTCCGACGCACATAGGGGTATTTGGCTCGAAAAACCGCTCAAAAATATTTGTTCGTCCTAAGTAAATGATACTTGTCTAAATGAACTTGAAAAGGGCTATAAAGCTTGTTTCGACCAAATAAAGGTGTAAATTAAGTTTCTTAAGGAGGGACATAACATTCGCGGCAGAGAAAAAAAAACTTTTTTGAAAAATTCATAACTCAGTCAAAAACAAACATTATCCAAAATTTTTTTTCATTATTGTAGAGAATTGAACAAATTACAAAAAAAATATTCAAAAAAATATATTTTTCACTCCAACATGATTTTGTAGAGCTCCAAACTGGCGGCAGAGAAAAAAACGGCGCCTCGCGGTTGCAGCGCTGGGAGTCGCAAAAATTGTCCGATCTGGAAAAAAAATGACTTTTAAATTTTAACAAAATTTGTTATCGTATGACAGGAGTGCATGCATTTTTTTTACATTTTTTTCACATTTTGGTGATGTTTCAAATTTGAAAGTGTGTTTTTCGAAAAAAATATTGACTTTAAATTCATAAAAAATCGAAAAAAAATTAAAAAAAAGCTCGTGTCATACGAAAGCGAATCAAGTTCGAAAAACAGGGTTTCGAGATAAACGCGTTCAAAGTTTGTGAACAAAGAAAAATGCAAGGAAAAATAAAAATGCGCTCTCACTAATCCGGCTGTAACTTTTGAGCTCGTAAAAATTTTTACATTAAATTTTTTTCTTAAAATCTTAAAAATATTTACTAAAATACAAAATTATAAAAAAAAAACAGCCAATGTCATGTCCCTTTTCTCTTTCATTTCAAATTTTCTCTTTCTTCAAACTAGACACCTATCAGGGACAATGAAATCTGGGGGAGGGGGGCGGTTTCGGGCACCATTTTTTTTCGGTTTTTGCTTTTTGACATCTTTCTTCATTAGCCTATACCAAAAATGTAACCCAATAACACCAAATAATATAATAAAAGGTACATACTAAAAAAAAAAAATATTAAAAAAATTTCCCATTTTAATACCTTCATAACAAATTATATATCTTGTAAGGAATCCTAAATTGAGCCAATTTAGACCTTACATTTCCCTCTGCACCGCATCGGAACAGAGGGCCCCACCGAACCTTAACCCGCCCTGCAACTATGAACCGCACCTGAACAAATACCCGGTCATACCATGAACCGCCCCTGTTCATAAACACGCAGCTGTGCGACCCGCAATCAAACAATAACAAAACATACAGCAAGCCAGTGTATGATCACAGCAGCAAAACATACAAACAACATACATTCTAAGCACCCACAAGTGGCAATAACAAAGTACATAGGGGTCAATGAACAGCGACTTTGACAACAATAACAAGCAGAGCAAAAGGTTGCCGCTAGTTTTAGGCATGTGAAATTCAAGGTCGAGATCGGATGTAAAGTATGCGACACAAACAAGGTCCCGTTATCCTTTTTGGGTATAAAAGGAGTCAGCAAACCGACAGTCGACCTCTCTTTTGAAGTGAACACGCAAGCAGCGCACATCGGTGAGTCGTGATTTAACAAAGTGACCAAGGACAAGGAGTGAACGAGAGACAGTGAACAAATGAACAAGGAGTGACAGTGAACAAGTGAACAAGGACAATAGTGAACAGTGTTTTCTTGTCGGCCCGAGTGGTTACATATCGGACGGCCGGCCGTAAAACATTTAAGTGGCATCACGAAAGTTGTCTTTTTCTGTCGACCCGAGTGGTTTCATACCGGACGGTCTGCTCTAAAAGCATCCTAGTGAGTCCTTTTTTTTTGTTCAAAAACAAGCTTGACAACATCCACGACTAAATTTTGCATCTGGCCCGAGTGGTTTCATACCGGAAGGCCCAACGTAAATTCGATTATACAACGGACGGTGAACAAGTGACCAAGTACGTCAGTGAACAAGGACGATAGTGAACAGTGTTTTCTTGTCGGCCCGAGTGGTTACATATCGGACGGCCGGCCGTAAAACATTTAAGTGGCATCACGAAAGTTGTCTTTTTCTGTCGACCCGAGTGGTTTCATACCGGACGGTCTGCTCTAAAAGCATCCTAGTGAGTCCTTTTTGTTCAAAAACAATGCTTGACGACATCGACGACTAAATTGTACATCTGGCCCGAGTGGTTTCATACCGGACGGCCCCAACGTTGTTTCAAGTACACCGAGGACAGGCGAACGGACTGTGAGTTACAACGGATCCTGCTTCGAAGGACATCGAGGGAGAAGCAGCAGAACATATAAAATAATGAAGTGTGAATTATTGTGAAAATAAACAAAATAAATAGACTTAAATCGTGAACGAAAACTAACTGAGTTATTATTTTTTTAATATTCGCGGAAAAAAATATTTTTGTACGAACCCCGGCTATCCGGCGAGCTAACCCCGGCTAGAAAGTTCGTTACAATCTATATAAATAAAGCTTCAATATCCATAAAAAAAGTTGTATTTTAAAGTACATACCTGCAGCAAAATCTTCCATAGCAACAAACTTATTTCACAATATTAATAACAAAAAAAAAAAAATATTTGTTTAGGTGTGATCTTTTTCACTCAAATTAACTCAATAACAATGCAAGCTTACGATCGATGACTTTCAACTGATGCTGCGACGAAGTGTGTGCATTAAAATTAAAAAAACAAACGGTAACTTATTAAATGAATATTAACAAAAGCTAGAAAAGAATTTTACTTCTCAACTTTACATTTTGAGAAATTGATTAATGAGCGGTTTTTCGAGCCAAATACCCCTATGTGCGACGTGTTCTTCGCGAGCGTGGGATAAATGTTCGAGTAGCTCGTAAAAAGCCATTTATAAATACAAAAAATCAACTGGGTCAACTTACCACATTTGCAAGGATTCCAACTTCTGAGACACAGTGATATTCGCGGACAAGTTTGAATTTAGCATCTTTGAATCGTATGTCTGGCGAAAACCTAATTCGGAGCTGCAAAAAGAAAATCCCAAACCAACAGTGAAGCATGGCGTCGGCAGCGTCATGGCTTGAGCTGTATGACCGAATTTGGCGTAGGCCAGTTGGAATTTATTGAGGCTACTATGGACAAAACAATATATCTCAACATTTTAAAAAATAATTTGATCCGAGGTGCCGAGAAACTTACAATACGGCGTAGCTTTCGATTCTACCAAGATAATGACCCGAAGTATAAGTCTGGGATTGTGCAGTCGTGACTTATTTGGAATTGTCACCACCGGCGAAGTAGCCCAACCTCAACGTGATCGTAAAATGTATGGTCAACTTTGGATCAAAACATCGGTAAACACTAAATTTCAAACAAAAATTCTTTAAAAAACGCTCTAACTTAGAAATGGGCCAAAACGCCTCAAGTGACACAGAAGTTGGTAGACTCCATGCAAAAACGACTTAAAGCTGTTGTGGACCAAAACGGAGACGACACAAGAGATTAATTAATGAATGTCCTTTCTTTAAGTTTATTAATATTTAAATCTGAATAAAATACAAATCTGCATTTAAGTTATTTAAATGCAGAATTAAGACAATTTGAAATTAGAAATGGGCACTGATTCAAATAAGCTATGAGCCACTGTACTGGTAAAGTAACAATTGAAAGAATTGATTATTAATATTTTATAATTGCTTTTTACTATCTAAAAAACTTTTATCCACTTTTATCTCCCTTTTGTTTCTCTTTCACAGCAACACTTTTTTCGTATAACACAATCACACAATTTTTCGCGTTTGTATAACACATTTGCTGTCTCTTGGAAAATATCTAAATGCCTTGCGCCTAAAAGCAAACTAATTAATATGTCAAACACTGACTGCAGCTCCAGTGCTTGTTCTTTCTTCTCTCTTATACGCGTCGTATGTGTTTCTTTGCCACTTGAATATAAAAGGAAAATATAATTTCTATACTATATAAAAAGAAATTGTTTCAACCTCTTGGTGCACATCATTAAAACAACGAATTAATACGCCAAAAACAAATAAGAATAATCAGTTAACGAACAAACAGTGCGATAGTGTAAATAAATGAAATATGTTGCCAAAGCGATACAAAAACATCGAATTTTAACGACGAAGTCGGTCGGTCCATCAATGAAAATATCGAGCCAACGTTTAGGCGTATAGTTAGATATTGTGTTTTTTTTTTGTTCGCAAATTCTCCTACAGCATTTTAATGTAGTTTGCAATGTTTCGCTTATAATAAAACAAACAAATTGTTGTGCAAAAGTGTTGGAAATGTTAAAAAAATTTTTCACAAATTAAATGGAATTGAATAAATGCTTGTAGGTATCCATCTTCTAAAGCAAAAAGATGTGCTACTACTGAGTACGAATAAAGTGAAGAAATGTAAAAAATAATGCGTTTTTAGAGTGCGTTTTAATCAGGCCTTTAATAATAATAATATTAAAAAAAAAATTTCGAGTGCAATTAATCAGAGTCAGCGGGGTTTTCAGTCACTATGGGCACTGCTACCTCTCTGCCAATGCATCCCACACAAACATACAACCCACTCAAACACCCAGCCACCCATTAATTCAACTGACAGCTCGAAGGCAGTCGGTCCTGTCGAGCGCATTTGCCCAGTAGGAAATATCAAAACGCAGCTATGAAGTCTGTAATAGCTTAGCAGTTAAGGCGGCAACAAGAGCTGCACTTCAACCAATATGCATGTAAATTCTAGAAATTTAAGAATTTGACGCCAAAAAAGAAAAATAATTGCCCCATATAAATTATTAAATAACACTGGGCGACAATGTAAGGGTCAACAAGAGATGCCTTAATGCTAAATGATAACAGGTTCACAACATACTTACAACACCTCCAAGGGATTTTTCAATATCGGATATACCTTTATATTTAGAGCCCATTTTTTTGTATGATAGCAAAAAATGGATTTAACCCATGATATAATAACTTGAAGATGGTATTGACGTTTCTGTTGGAAACGGACTCCTGTCAAAAAATATAACAAGAAAGAGAGCGCTCACAATCCGTCATAGCATACAATTAATTTTCACTGGTCACATTCAGCGTACCTAACAGTTGACAACTGTTTAGTCAAAACTTGATGCACATAAATATGAAGTTGCGCATTAAAATGCATTTAAAAATAGCAAATTTTTAATTTGTCGTTAAAATTTCCATTCGTATTTGATACAAAGCTTGATATTTCATAAACTTGACAATTTTTCTGAAACTTCAATACCGATAACAGCGCTCCCCGATGTTTTGCTGTCACAACAGTTGACACAGCTGAATGTGGCCAACGTTTATAACAACGAACAGCTGTTTTTGACAAGAGTTCGTTTACTTGTAGCTGAGAGAATCAACATTTGTCAACACTACCTGGTAAAATTATTATATCATGGATTTAACCTAAAAACTTTTAAGTTTTCTTGATTTTCCGATTGATAGCTCTACATGTTATCGTGTATGCCATTATGATGAATGTACATATGATAAAACAAATTTGGAAAAATGTGGATAAATTATCCTTCACGATAGATTGTAATAATAGATTATTTTTAATATAATAATAATATTAAAAAATTATAATTTATTTTTAATTCAAGCTTATTAATCGTACGATTCGCAGTTGAAGTTTCATCAGGAGGAATCAAATCAGATTATCTATAGCTTGATTTCTACCTCTAGTAGCGTAGCGTAATGTAGTCATGATCTTTCGACTGATGTTCTTTATGTTACCACTGTTTAGAATTAAATTATCTACGTTTGTACCGAAAAAGTTACGTTCGTTGCTTCAAGTAGATTTTTTAAATATTACTCGTTTATTACTTGCTTGTTCCTCACTCCAAGCTTATGTGTGAATTTATCGATGATCTTGTTCGAAATTTTAGTATAGGGCAATGGGAGAAATGTTATTATATTAGTTTTATGATTTGCCTGAATTTGCCATTTCTTATTTTTTAAAGCCTTTCTTATTATAATTGAAATTTAACCAATCAAATCACATATTCGTCGTTTTTTCTAGATGAATTTTGAAATCAAAAATAAAATTGGTTTAAAACTAAAATTGCGCCGTTTTAAAGTTCTTGTTATAAAGGTCTTATTCAAATGGTATTATAAACTTAAAATTTTAATAAATTTATAGTAAGTATGCTGATGTGTTTTGAGTTTGAAAAAATTTATATATTTTCCTTAAATCAAAATAATTGAAAATAAAAATTAGTAAATTTTCGAGCTTACTCTTTATGTCGAAATATCTTAATTTATTCTATTCGTTAACAATAAAAAAAATTGGAAAAATGAAATAATAAAAGTATGTTTAAATTATTTTAAGGAATAATTTTTTGAAAGCGGGCTGCCTCTTGAAAAATATATTTCCCTTAGCTCGAAGTTTATCACAGTAGCTGAAGAAAAGTTTAAAATTGACGCACAAAATTAATATTGAGTTGAAAAAAAAATAAGTACGCTTTGGAAAATAAGTACGGCAAACTAAAATAAGTATTAACTAGATAAGCACAGTCGGTATGCTTATGTATATACATCCAAGTCATAAGCTTTTCCTAGCCACGACGGCGAATATAATCAGGACATTTTCTTACTTGACTAATGATGTAAATTGACATTTATAACATTTCCATTTTTATAAATGAAAGTAAAAATGGAACTTTGACTAAAATTATTTTAATTTTATTTTTCAATTTTCAGCTTAACATGTGCGAAAATTTTTAAAAAAATTCCTTAGATAAAAAAAACTCAAAATTAATGCTATAAAAAATTTCGCTTTGTAGTTCATAAATTCCTTAATTCAAGGCGAATTCACTGAGTTTGATGTGAAACGCGAAAATTCTATTAAAAATCAATAAATTTTCTTAATTCCGACTGCATATTCGTATTCTACAAACCCGTAACATAAAAGTTCATATTCTATTAAGGCATTTTTTACTTGCAAAATTATGCATTAACATACAAAAAACTTCGTATTTGCAAATTCGCTGAGGAGTTATGGAAGTAACTTACATAACATAAAAGTATTTCTAAATATCTAGGAAACAATTTTAAAATATCATTTCCCTGAAAATTTCTAACTAGAAAAACCACCAAAATTTTGAGGAAAAGTCTTAAAAATTAAGGCTTAGAGATTAATATAAATCATGAATACATCTCTTAAACACAATTTTTCCACTGATTACTCAGGTAATGCATGTCTGAAAATTCCTGCTGGGCATGTGTGGAAAACTTCTTCCTACCGTAAAACTTTGTTGACATGTTGTGCTCTTAATTCTTGTTGCTTATTATGTCACATTTTTTCTATAAAGAATTTTACAATTTCTATTGAAATTTTTGCAAGACATTTTAATAAAACCAGAGATATTTATTGACGAGTAAGGTAATTTCGGTATTGAGTTGCCGAAATTTTTTAAAATCAAACATTTATATTCGAGTATAAAGCACTAATATTGACCAATAAAAACTTTATATAAAATTAGCATGTATTGTGCTTAATAATTTTAATTCAAGTCGTTAATGAGGTTCTACTGTAACATCTTAACTTTGAAATGAAATTAAAGGAACATTTTATGCAAGCTTAACCTTTGAACTTCTAGTAGTCATTTTAGTAGAAATGCTTTAATCTTCGGAACTTTATATAGAATTGAAAACTTTCAACAACCTTCCACCCACCCTACATGTGTCACACTACAACAAATTAGGTAGTTAAATAAGTAGTAGTACATAAATTATAATCCATTATTTTAACTACTCTTGCTCTACACAAAACCAGATACATGTGTATGAAATAAAAAACTTTTCCTAACAACTCAATTTGTTGCCTTACTTTCCAACCGCTGCAATCATGTCTGTTGTAACATGTGCCTTTACGGTACAGCTAATTATTTCGGTGTTTGTTTCCCATGAAGTGTGTCCTCCTACATGATGACATTTACACTAAATTGGCGTGAAGTGAAACAGAAGCAGTGCACAAATGTAAGTAACTCGAAGCCTCGAAGACCAATACGCTGCCATAGACGGTCGTAAAACTAAACGATGATGTTTATCTCATATTCGCATTTTTGCATTAATTCACTTTAACTAGATTCCAACAACAAGTACAAAAACAAAAATAAAATAGGCGTAAAGTGAAGAAGTTAATTTTATTTAATCGTAACTTGTGAGTGACACTTCAATTTTAAATTGAGAAGAAAACTTCTTATGAACTACTCTTAACTTAATTGAAATTTAAAATCATAAAAAACATTTCCACAGTGTTGCGCCTAAAAGCATACAACAGCAACATTCAACAGAACAACTGAAATTGAAATAACGCGAGGGTCGGTCGGTTCCCTTGTTTGTTTATTGGACAGCGCTCAACAAACGGCTTCAAAATTACGGAACAAAAGAACCAGGTTACCCGCGCCATGCCCGAACAGAGCAACGACTATCGAGTCGTTGTTTTCGGTGCTGGTGGCGTGGGAAAAAGTTCGCTGGTGTTACGCTTCATTAAAGGAACTTTTCGCGAGAGCTATATACCAACCATAGAGGACACGTATCGTCAGGTAAGCACTGCTGCGTATGGTACTCGCTCGTAGGCGTAAGTATGTGCTACTGTGTTTGTAGGTTTGTTTGTGAAAACATGCTATTTTGTTTGGTAAATAATAAATTTTTATATACATTTATAATGATTGCGAAAGTGAACACAAAGTCAAAACAGATGTCAATATGGCATAATTTTCTCCTTATTTTGTTTTCTTTATTCTGAACTGCACGGAAGATGGTATCTGTTATTCCATTTCATAAGCAAAAAGCAATTGATTTAATTTGTTCTTTGATGTTTGATATATTCTCGTCATAAACTCATATCACTTGGCTTAATTAAGTAATAAAATTGTCATCAGCTAATAACTTATTCATTAAAGAATTAGAACATTTGTTAAAGCATATATTATTAACTTGTCTAGAAGAGAAAAAGTTAATTAAGAATGAAAGTCAAAGTGAAGATTTAAGTGGAAATGAAATTTGTTTGAGTGAAATTCTAGAAGAAAATAAAAAATATTTATTATTCGCAAATAAAGAAAATAGTTTAAATGCATATCTAATTAATCGATAAATCAAGCAACAAATCGATTCGCCAGTTTATATTTCTAAAACAATATTAAAGCAATAACTTTCAAGCAATAGTTCCTTTGATATCTAGAAAGGGTTATGATATATACTTTCCTGTCTACTTGTTAAAATATACTAATCCTTTGTATTTAGTCTTTAATAAATCACTTTTGCCTTTGGAATATTTCTTGATATTTGGAAAGTAAATATCTCACATTTATCCTACGTATAAGTCTGTAAATGTAAATCATATTTTGTCTGACCAAAATGGATTCCGCGCTGTAACCAATCAACTGTTACCAATTTAGTATTTAGTTTTATGTTCTAATTATAGGTCTGTTTCCGTACTCACTTCAAGTAACTTGAAGTTACTCGAAAGCGTTTCCGTACACATTTTTCCAGCTCGAGAGAGAAGAAGAACAAGCAAAATGTCACTTTTTGTGGCTCTCTATTACTCGAACTTTACTTGAAAAATTTCTTCGAGCACGAATCTCGAGCTTCAAACAGCTGATTGTCAAAGTGATAAAATTAAATTGTTGCATTGTATTGCGAACAAAATGTATGCAATTGGTTAGAAAATTAATAAAAATAGTTAAAATTACCAAATCAACGCTTACGAAAACGTTTTAAATACAGAAACACAGCAATAAAATTTTATTGTTTTCAAAAAACAGGTGTTGTGCTTGAAACTTACTTGAAAGCGTTTCCGTACTTTTTGACAAATTTTCTCATTTTGACAAATAATCAAATTACTCTCTATTACCCGAACTTTACTCGAACTTTACTTGAAGTGCGTACGGAAACAGACCTTATATTGTTACTTATTTTGCTAATCGGTTGCAAACTGATTTTATCTTCACAGGATTTGCAAAAACCTTTGATAAGCTTTATCATGCATCTTTAGAGTTTAAACTTGATTGTTTGGGGTTCCGTAGGGAATTTATGACTAGCTGAAGTCATATCTGTGCAACCGTATTCAATTTATAAAAATAAATTCTTCGATATCGGGTCCTATTAATGTGTTAACCGGTGGCTTTCAGGGAAGTCATCTGGGCCCGTTGTTGTTTTTGCTTTTCATTAGTGATCTTTCCCGCGTTATGTTTCCTTTGCAGTGTCACTGCAAAAAAGTGCTTCCAAAGAAGGTAAAGTGGAAAGTATGAAATTCGTGGTTTCAACCCTTCAACTTTCACACCCAGGTATTTTTTTAACATATGCATGTCATTGGGAGGAATGCTGCTAGAACTTTTCAATTGAAGATTCCTTTGAGGCCTTCAATGAAAGGATTCTAGTAGGTACTTTCCAGGAAAACTTCAAAAAGGCATTCCATGATTCAAAAGACATTACACAAAATGCTTCTAAAAAAATATTAAGCCATGGAAGCTAATTCTTGGAAGCTATTCAAATATTTTTTTAGAAATTTATGACATGCATTCTGAAAGCTCTTTTTGATAACGCTGAGGAGAATAACAATTGTATTTTTAGAATGTCTTCTGGAAGTAGTGTATCTAAAAATCCCTGTCAAGTTTGTATCAAAAATTGTTGCTGGGCGTCTATTGTTAATCGATGACTTGAAACTATACCGTTCCGTTAAATCTGTATTTGGTTGTAGTCTATATTTGTTAGAGACTGATTAAAATGCCTCCTGGCCTTCTTCTAATAATCTTTGTTTTAAGCTCCATTAAAATTTTTTGAACGAAAAAAAACCCCTAGATTATAAGTTTTATTTTTAAGCGACTTTTTATCATAGCTGTTTAATAATGATTAGTAATCGTATTCATTAGTAATTAGATTATTTTTACTAAACATTTTAAATAATTGATCAAATACGATTCTTTTCTGTTTGGCTCAGTAATCAAGCTATTAAGATAACAAATAATCAAATTATATTCACGATGACTTAAAATAACGAAAATAATCAAAATGAATCAAACGTAATCCACAAAAAAAAAAAATGTTAGATTATTTTTAAAGATTACTTATAATTATTTTTGATTATTTTAAGAATTTTCGATTTTCAATCCACAAAAAAAATGTTAGATTATTTTTATAGATTACTTTTGATTATTTTTGATTATTTTAAGAATTTTCGATTCTTAGGCTCAAATCCTTAAAATAATCAAAAATAATCTTTAAACTTAATCTGACTTTTTTTGTTGATTACTTTTAATTCTTTTTGATTATATTCGTAATTTAAAGTAATCGTGATTATAATTTGATTATTTGTAATTGTAATCAATTACTAATCAAAAACTTTTTACCTAAGGATTATATAATGATTACAATTCTTTTTGAAAAATAATCTAATTGATTACTAATCGTAATCGAAATGTAACAGCTATGCTATTTATTTAAGGAAATTTTTTGTTTTTGCATTATAATTATATGTATACCTAATGTTTAAAGAAAAAGATTGTTAATATTTTTGATAAAAAGAATATAAATTAAAATACCCGGAATTTGTAGTTTAGTAAGGCACCTGAAATATGCGGTTGACACGATTTGTAGGAGCTTGTTCTTCCAAAAAGCTCCTATAATTTTTTAGATTTTTTAAAATTGCTGGTTTTTACGAAAATGGTGCTTTGGTACTTCAAAAAATAACTATTTCTCTAAAATAACAAGTAAAGAAAGTCTAAAGTCGGTCTAGGCCGACTATGAAATACCCTAAACCCACTTTTCAAAAACAAAAAAGTTTTATTGTAAACGGGCGTGTCCGTGGGCGGATGAAGCCTATATTTTATATGTATTTAAATGTTGATGAAAAATTTACACATACCAAGTTTTATTCCTATATGGGAGGTGGGCGTGTTCATGGACGGATTACTTCTAAACTAAATTAAAATTTAACTAGTTTAGTAAAGCGAAAACTAATTAGTGCTTTTTATTCAATTGACTTAAGATAATCTGAGAATATTTTTACAATGTTATACATTCGAAAAATTAAAAAAAAATATAAAATTCATTTGAAGAGTTTACATTCAAATCCAGATAAGTCACAGGAAAAAAAATGTTGGTTAGAAATGCCATTGTAAAGCTAATGTTACAATAAAGCGATTGATAAAATCCTCTTTGATAAAAATGTTAAAAATCCTAGCGAAAAAATGCAGTAAAAAAATCGCCTTTTCAATCAAAACCAGAAAAATCCAATCAAGTTTTCATTTGTGTAGATTTCATTCAAATTTAAAAAACTTTTTTATGGCAAAACGTTTGTATAAGTAATAAATTTAAGATTTTAGCGGATTTGAGTATGCGTTCTGTAAAAAATAAAGAGTTAAAAGCAAAAAGCATTGTTTTTACCTATGGACCTGCAGGAGAATCAAAATTGCTTCGGCGGTTTTCCTCCGATTTGAAAAAAAAGTATGCAGAAATCATTTTAATGAAATCCCCTCACTTTTTAGACTCTGAATGGCGGAATCTAAATTTTGATTCATTTCCAGACAAGTCCAAATTTGAAATTGAAAATACGAATTTTTTTTAGCACTATGAGACTATATTTTTTTTTCGCATAATATATCTATTCCTGTGGAGCATAATTTTGCATAACTGGTTTGTTTATAAAAAATGTCTGACAAAGTTAAGACGTTTTTTTCGATTTCCCAACAATTCGATATGTGTGACTTATCTGGTTTTGAATGTAAACTCCTCATTTTTGGTTGCCTAAAAACTTTATCATCTCTAAATGTCAAGCTCATTCCTTTTATAAAACAAGTTTTGCACTATTTCATACCTACAGTTTTAATAATTTCAATCTTCAAAGAGTTTATATTAAAAAAAAGTAGGGTGCAATTTTTGATCGTCGTCTTACCTTTTAAGACAATTTAGATTACACTTTACCTAAGGCATACTCTATGCTAGGATTTTTAAAAATAAATTCTCAAGAATTTAGAATTTCTATTACTATCAAGCTTCTGAAAGTCTGGCAAGACTTTACATTGAATATTGTTGTATCATATGGAACTTCTCTTATGCCTCACATATTCATAGACTTGTATTCTTAGCATGGTTGAATAACAAGGTTGCCTCAAAACTGACTGTGCTCTCTTTAGCTTATCCGAAAGTGTCAAAATCAACTGGCTGTCGAAAAAAAGAACAACAACAACAACAGCTGAAGCAGTTCGCTTTGACATTTGCGGCAGTCACGCTCTCCGTGTTGCGGCTACCTTATTCAGTGTACCCTGATTCTTAGTTTGTATTCACTCGAATGTCGTCGTATTTAATATTCAATGTCCTAGTATTTAAATTATATTTAATTTTTATTCATCTCTTAGGAACCTAAGAGTGTGTTTCCATTTTCGTTTCAATACATTGAGAAGCAATTTTGGTCAGCAAGAACCCTTCGCGCATTGTCTTTGTATAACATATTAGGGGTAATATCGCTGTCTTGCAAAACCTTTCTAGGTGTAAAAATTGCAAAAGTTGCAAAATCTTGCAACCCGTGCAACGACACAATAACAAAATACAGGCGATAAAAGTTTTGCAATTCGTGCAATTTGTGCAACAGTGATACCCATGTTATGAGTGGACGTGCAATTGTGCACTCTGATTGAGATGAATTTGTTCATTTTAGTTCGTGTGCGTTAGTATTTAAATTTTTTGTTTTCGTCTGTTCGCGGCATTTCTTTTAATATTCACATTATTTGTGATTTTGTGCGCTCCCGCAGTGTTGCATATTTAAGTATTGCAAGGTTGCATTTTCACAAATTTTGCATCTTTGCTATACTGCGAGAATACCCCTATTTATTATGAGCTGAAATTCATATATTTTATAATTGTTCTAGATATTAATTCTATTCTTAAATTAAATTGAAAAATGGAAACAAAGAGTTAGATTTTTAAAATTATATATATTTTTCTATATCATCTTTCTTTTTTCTAGCAATACTATATCTTGATTAAAATAATTTTCCTAAGATTCTGCGAAATAATCGTTTAGAGCTGAAATTTGATTTTCATTCGAGGTAAAAATATTCTTGTGTGATGAAAAATTAGCATTTTGTATTATAAACCAGATCGTTCTTCTCGAATTTTCACGTTTTATTGATGCAAAAGGTTACTTTAATATTCTGATGTCATTATTTTACGTTTTTGAAGATAGTCAATCAATAAAATTCCTTTGAAATTTCAGAAAACCATTTCCATAACCTTTTCAACCGTTTGAATTGTTTTTGCCTTCTTTTGTTAGCTTCCACCAATTTAATTTCATTGTTTTGATTGTTCTTTTGTCTTTGGTGTATAGTAATGATTCCACTTTAAATAAACAGCTATGAAACGACGTTTAAAATCCAACTTATTTCGCTTAAAGCGATTCAAGTTAACTTCAGAAATTTTATTTTAAATGCGTTTTTGATCAACTGTTAACAAATGCGGCATCCATCTGCAGAAAGATTTTTCATCTGAAATTCTTGATGCAATAAAAAATAGACAATGTCCATCATCACCAATGCGACCACGTTTCAATCAAACAATCCAATTTATTACTGTTGCATATAAAGCACTTTAATCTACCATGATATGAATTATGAATTTTTTGTCTCGTATCTTTCTTATTTAAGGTCACAATGAATTTAAAATTTTTTAATTATAACAAAAATCACTGAAGCGTATTACAGCAGTTACTATACAAATGAAGTTCCACATCGAAATGAAGTTTAACATGTGTTCATAATAAACATTTCTAATGACCCTAGTAGATTATCTCCAGTACCGTAACTTATTTGGATCATGCACTCAGAGGAATATTTTATATCTTCCTGGCAATATCTGTCAACATTTTATACTTTAAAACTCCACGTTCTGAAATATGTTGGAGCAAGACCCTGACCGTCTGGCCTTACATATGGGCATCTCCCAAAAAAGGTCCACCAAAAGTGAAGAAAAACATTTAAATAAAGTACTCTAACAGCTTTTAACTTAATTTTTTTTTTATTTTGATTAGTATTACTGCTATGTAACTTGAATTAAACTTATTATGATGTATTTTTATTAAAATTTATAATGAACATCTTTACTGTATTTTACTATGGTGGAAAAATTGGTCGCGTCCGAGATGTCGCGTCCGTATTCGTGCTATATCTATTTAAAAAAAGGGAAGTGATAATTCTAATATTTCATAAGTCTACGAAGAATAGTTATCCTTTGACCTCCATTAACATGCATATTATATATAAAAAAAGTTCTCAAAATTAGCTAAATTTTCCATTGAATGATTGCTTATTACTTTGTAGTAATTTTTACTAAATCTTGCCAATATTTTTATAAAATGTAGCACTCTTTCATTGCGTTTGAATACCTAAAATACATATCGGTTCTTTTTGTTTCTTTCTTGTTTTTCAAGTAATTAAAACCGTGCGAATGTCGCGTCCGTGCCACTGGAAGATGCCCATTAGACCGTACCACCTCCTATGCAAAAAAAAAAGTTCGCCGTAAACCAGCGAATATGACGCATTTGTGCAAGACAATTACGAAAACAATTTTTTTTTTCTTTGACCGAACGTAGGAGTCGCGCATTGACATATTTCTTCATATCTCTGGTGTTTACAGTCGGATTTTAAAGTTTGGTACAACAATGTTTTTGTCTCAAGAAGATCAATATGACCTCTTTAGAAGTCATTGACCTCAGGTGTACCGTTCTAGTACTTACCCTCCAGATCTCAGTTGCTACCATCCTAATGTACCATCCTTATATCAAAAAAATAAAGCTCTTAAAATATCATTAATCTTTTGCCCAGAAAGTATATCGAAATTTCTAGCAAAACTATTTTTAAAAAATTTTCCCGAACGTAGGGCTCCCTTTTTTTATTTTCATCATATCTTCGGTATTTAAAGTCTGATCATATTGAATGACATATGTCGGTCATTATTTTCATCTCATCGGTGAGACATTTTATACATGGTGTCAATAGTTCAATCTGTCAAGCGGCCTTTAAGAAAACACAAATTGCTTGATATTTTTGACCGAAAAAATTAAAGTCACAAAATAACTGCTATTTTTGACCGATAAAATAAAAGTCAAAAGTAACCTTTATTCTTCCTCGAAATATACTAGGCAAGAAATTAACTTTTAAAGAATCAGTTTCAAATTTAAAAGCGACTTAATATTCGTGAGGCTGAGGACATTTGTAATATAATGGTATATTTGAAAAAGACTTGTAAAATAACAGTTATTTTCGGTACTTGTTTTAGTTCAGTTGGTGTTTTAGTTGCTTTCGAATGTCTTCTCAACATTGTTACTTTTTGAATGCTGGATTGCATTTGCATAGTACTCTTTGAAGGAGCCTCCGAAAGCAGAGGCAAATCTTGTTCATTATTACCTCCTGCTTCCTGATCATAATAATTGCTATGTTGATAAAGGGCCTCATAAAGCAGCGAACGTTGATTGTTGAGTGCATAAACTTGGTTGGCTTTAAAATTTTGTTGAGATGCATCAGTGTGTTTTTTGGATTGGTTCTTTGTAGATTCACCAAAATACACTGATGTTTCGTAAAAATGCATTTTGAAACTCAGCCGTTGTTGCAATCACCTTACCTTCATCATTAGTTGCAGACCCAGCTGCGGCTGTATTCTTAAGAGCTCTAATTCGCTCTCTATATCTACGACCGCGATCTGCTCCTGTTTTAGCTATTTTTCTATTTTTTTTTTCCGTGCATACTTGTAGGATGAAAATTAATGTTACGGTTATGTTAATAATATAATGTTAATGTTAATCTAATGTTAATGTTAATTATGTTATTTTCAGTATGTTACGCGTTCAGTTTTAATTACATTTTGTTTGGCTATTTAACATGTGCCTACATGGCGTATTGGTATAGAATCTGTCTCATAAGCAACGATGTTCGAGGTTCAATTCTCGGCAGCGGCAGTAATTTTTTTTTTAATTTTCATATGAATTGAAAACTTTAGCCTAGCGTCACGAAAAAGGACCTTGAAATTTCACTCGCCGCCAAAGAAGTTTCACTTCAAAAAAAAAATTGTTTTCGTAATTACCTTGCACAAATGCGTCATATTCGCTGGTTTACGGCGCACTTTTTTTTTGAGGTACGGTCTAATGCCCATATGTGAGCTGTCGTCTAATTCTTGTTTACATAAGTTTACACTCAATAGATTTAGAACTTGATTAACTATACAATTAATTGTCCATACAATAAACCAATAAGAAATGTTCGATAAACTTCTAAACATTTCTTAGCTCATGGTAGTACTCTACACAAAACGATTTCGGGATATGTTAGCCCTTAGGCTTGCTGGAATTTTGTAAAACATTACCTACCCTTTTTGGGCAAAAAAATAAAGTGTGGGCAAGTATTGTGTTTCTCAGAATTTTCAGAAATCAAAAATCAAGGACCAAAAATGATTACCTGCAGAATAAAAAATACTGAAAAACAACACACTTATTAAAAAAAAGTGGTTTTTGTGCAAAAAAAGCACTTTTTCAAAAAACTCCAGGAAGCATAAGGGTTAATACAAAGTACATATTTGCAAAATGGTTTACAAATTGTTCTCGCAATTTCCACGAATTCAATTTATATTGCACAAGTGCACAAACAAACATCAACACGAAACATATTAATCCTCTGTGTTCAAACGTTTCCTTTAACTGCAGGTTATCAGTTGCAATAAAAACATTTGTACATTGCAAATAACGGATACAACAGGATCACATCAATTTCCGGCAATGCAAAGATTGTCCATCACCAAAGGACATGCCTTCATTCTAGTCTATTCGGTTTGTTCAAAGCAAAGCCTTGAAGAATTGCGACCAATATGGGGTATAATCAAGGAACTGAAGGTGCCTCCTCCCATTAACATTGACAATATAATTGGCAATTAATTTCTACTATTTCTCAAACAGGGTCAAGAGATAACAAATATTCCTGTGATGCTTGTGGGCAACAAATGTGATGAAAGCGCAGAGCTGCGGGAAGTTTCACAAGCAGACGGACAGGCGCAAGCTACAGCATGGAGCATATCATTTATGGAAACTTCAGCAAAGACAAACCATAATGTAACCGAATTATTTCAGGTAATATGAGAAATATTTAATATTGACGACATAATAGAATAATATATAATTTTATACAGGAACTATTGAATATGGAGAAAACGCGCAGTGTTTCACTTCAGTTAGATAGTAAAAAACAAAAGAAACAAAAAAAGGAAAAGAAATCGAAGGAAGCAAATGGAACCATATCCGAAAATGGTGAAGGAACAAGTGGTGCCAAGGAAAAGTGCCATGTTATGTAAAAAAACTTAAAAGCATTAATGTTAATGCAACGCATTAATAATAATTGGCTGGCGGTTGCACTCTGTTAGATTTAAAAAAAAAAAATTAAATAAAAAAATAAACAACATTAACTTATACAAAACAACAAAAATTCACTATACTCCATTATGTTAAGTTAAAAACATGTACTATATTTGTTAAGAATTATGATTATTATTATTATATAAATTTTTTTCTCTTTAACTATTAACTAGAATTTTTAAATGTTGCATTAATGTCTTTTATGCGCATTTCTTATAATATATAATATCATCATTAATTAGGTCTAAATTCAATTCATTCCCAATTAAAAAAATTCAGATTTAATTCTAAAATAAGCAAACGACTTTTAGTAAGAAAATTCTACGCACAGCAGCGTCAGAAATATTTTATTAAAAGAGAAGAAACTAAAAAATAAACATGTTAAATAAAAACATTATAATTCTTTAGAGTGTAAAAAGAAAATTTGTATAGATATAAAAAAAAGATTGAAAATTGTTTGAAAATATTTTTTTATAAAGAACACTTGTTGTTTCGATTGGTTATTGCAATTTTAAACAATAGCTAGATAGTTTAGTATCTAACTTTTATGGGTATCAGCTTTCGCAAAAGTCATCTAGAAATTATGTTTGTATTAAAAAACAAAAAACACAAAAAACAATTTGTTCAGTTCAATCATTAAATTCAAAAAGTCTCCCAAATTAAACCGTTTTATTTTTTTTAAAACTAAATAAAAAATGTTCAAGATTTTATTCTAAAAACCACTGTTCTTTGAATGGACCAAAAAATATGATTGGCTGTTAATATGATAGAACTGTTGAATATGATGTTAGACCTGGTCGAATTATCTTTTCCATGAACGTATAACTCATTACTTAAAAATGTTTATTTGGTACTACATCATACGTGATCGAATTAGACTTAACGTTAATCGGTATTTTTTTAACGTTAACGAACAACTTTCGAATCCGTTCGTAAGTAAGCCTAGTAACGTAATTTTCATTCTTACGATTCCCGTTTCGAAAACGGAACAGACAATTCAGCCCCTGATATTTTTATTTTATATCAATTTGTTCTTTTAGTGATTCAAACTTATAGATATTTTGTCACACGTTTTCCAGAATAGTTTCTCTCACTTGAAAATCTTAAAACAAGAAGTTTTTAACTTTAAAACAGTGTCGGGCAAACTAATACATAAACATGCAAGCTTGTGTGTTTGTTCAAGAGAGAGCGACAGCGCTGGTTCTAGCATTCATTTCTCATTAAACATTTTTCTTTGCGTATTATTATTACTATAACATAATTCCGTAAAATGTGAGTGCGGAACGCTTGATTTTTTTTGAAAAATTTCATAGCATATTTTTAGGCATTTTTCGTTTTGTGATTTATTAAAACTTCAAAAACTTATTTTTTATTTTTCATTTTGATATTTTTAGTTTTATACAAAATTTTTGAACTTATTTTATCGAACCTACTAAAGTTTCCGTTTTTACTTCAAGGTATTTTATAAACATTTAGAACTAAAAATTGTTATTTGCACAACTTAAAAACGAATATATGATCATCGCTGATTTCTAATTCAGCTTAAAGAAAATCAATGTTTCATGTTTTATCTTTATTAAAACCGGGCCCGTCATTTTTGACGGGAAAGAACTAGTTAATTTAATAATTACGTAGCGAGTAGAAGCAAGTTCTTGCTTTCTTAAAGGCTTAACGTCAACAGATAACAGTTGAATTGCAAAATTACGCTCACAGCTACTCATAAGCACGAGCCAAATCCATTACTCGGCTACAGTTCGTACGCCACACGAAGTTTTTATTGTGTACGCGCGGAAATATTGATGTTGGCAGCAAATGCTAGCTCAATCACATGTGAATAGGAATTTCATTTTTGCCCGACACTGCTTTAAAATGTTGTTATTGAAACACTTCTCTGGCATATGTTATACCTCGGCACACTAGTTCTTGTCCCAGTGACAAAAAACCGTCACACAAATAAAGTAGAGAATACTTTTACTCGATTTATTTTTTTGTGTAGCTTCTTAAAAGTGTGATAATGTTATTAATTAGTTAAAAAGTTATAGTTATAGCATAAAGATGTTTACTTAATAGCATAACACAAAAATATTGAGGTTGAAACAACTCTAGTGTGTCGAATAAGGGTAAATAACTGTATTATGATAGATGCTTAATATAAAAGCTTTTAGTATTTTTCACTATAACAAGCGTGTCAGTTGATTTATTTTAATTTTATTTCATAACAAATGAGAAAAGAAACTAGGAAAACTAATAGCGTAGGACCATAACCTGAAGAGTTTCGAACCCAGAACCTATGTATTGACAGTCAAGCACACTAACACCCCGACTAACGAAACACCGCAAAATATTTTAGCTTCGTTATAAACTTAAAGTTAAATGTACTACATTAGTTAATTTATGTTGTTCTTGATCGTCCTTTTATATAAGGAGTGCGCACGTAAAAATTGTAACATTGAAAAATTCAAAAATTAAGGAAACTATTTTTATATTATATCATCTTGATTGTTAATTTAAATACAAAATTTTCAAAAATACATTAACTCCTTCAATCAAGGCCCTTATGGTACTTTCAGAGATTTCTTTTGATGCTGAAGTATACTTTCTTTTGAAATCTTGAAGTCGCTTAGAATTTCCTTTTTGTCTTCTTCATTTTTCTTTTGATAAGGGCCCAATACCTTTCTACTGGTCTTAACTCTGGACAGTTTGGTTGATTTGCTTCTCTGGGTAAAATATTTATATTATTCTTCGTATACCACTTTTCAGCTTTTTTTTCCATAGTGACATGACGCAAGATCTGGCAAGAAGTAGTTGGACACCTTGTGTTGAAATGGTCGCAATCTTTTTAGTAAGCATTCATTAACATAGATTTTCCCAATTATCGACATAGAAGTTACGTATGGCTGACTTTTTTGGCCACAACTACAAATGCCCTGCCACACAAGAAATGTCTGCGGAAACTTTGTTATTTTTTGGGTCCCGTACGTCTTTGATACAATTTCAATTTAATAGTTCTGACCTGGAAGCTGCGAGAAGTCTGTTTAAACATACGTTTTGTCATACATGATGCAACATTGAAATTTTTTTATGAAATTTGTATGAAGTTTTCTCGCTCGAGTTATAGCTTTGATATTCTTTTTAGCATTACGATCGGGGACTTTTTAGACCTCATACGATCTTAGCCCAGCGGTAGCTTTTACTTTTCGGAAAAATGCTTCCGAGCTGCTTTCCGTCCTGAAGTGTTCGGAGCCTTCACTTATATTCCAAAAACTGGTTTTGCCTTTTTAATATCTACAGATCCAAGCTTTAGGTCAAGACCGATAAATTGCTTGAAGTTTTTCAAGGCGCGGGAAATAGTTTGTCAGGACACTTTTACGGTTTTTGCAATTTGTTTAAAATTCCACTTGGAATTTTTTTGGGAAATTTGTACTGTCGTTTTTCTAACTTCTTTTTGATCATCCATTTTGCACTTAGATGTTCACAAAAATGTAAAGTAATGATTTCAATAAAAACTGATATTAAATACGATAGTTTTGGCATATTTAAATTTTAATTCGTACGCTTGTAAAACAACTACTTGTAAAGCAAAATGTAAGTTACAATTTTTACGTGCGCATTCCTTATTAACCTTTTAAATATTAAAATGATTACTTACACCTTTTACGCGCTATATATGATGTTCCATTAATTTCTTAATTGATAAAAACTACTCTTTATTGTTACCTACTCCGTTTTGTCTTCCAGTAAGAAAACCTCATGAAAAATGAGAAAATCTTCAAACTGTCACATTACTTTATCGGCTATATTCTGCACCTGTATTTTCAAAATTGATATAAAATAACAAATTGTTATCCTAAGTGCCAGGATCATAAGTTCGGAATCAAAATAATCAGTTTTTACGAACAATTCAACAAGAGAAAACCTTATACATATTTTGCTACTTAAAGCAATTAATCCTTGTTGCTACGATATATACTATGACAGTTAATCGTTCAATACTAAGAGAGTTTTAGTATTCCTATCTACCTTCTTTTGATGTTTTTTCTAGTTTTGGTTTGTCAACTCTAATAGCAAGACTTATATAATATATTTAAAAGTTTTAAAAAGAATACGATTAGAATGTAATTTTTTTATATTTGCACTCAAACTGTCAAAAGTTATTTTAAAACGAGCACAAATTTTGAAAACCATAAAATACATTTTAGACGCGTTTTTTCTACGCAGCTATGATCAAACATAATTACACTAACTTAATGATATTCGGCCCTATCATGCATAATGTTCCCTCCGAAATTGGAAAACGGAGTTTTCATTTTTAAGATAACAGATACAGACACTACAAAATTGTTTTATTACAATCATGAATATTGACGGTTGATGAACAAATTTGCTTTATCCTTAAAACAGAAACTTCCTTAAACAATTCCGGAAGGAAAATTATTCATTCTTTGATTGATTTTATATTGTCAGACCTGTTCATTTTCTTATAGCAAGAATATCTTTCGATAACTGCTATCGATAACGGGTATACGTATCCACACGACTTTTATTTAACATTAGGTTGCACATAATTCTGTGTCCACAAGGAATAACAGCTAAACTCATTTTCAAAATTTCAGAAGAGCATTTTTTTAGAATAAAATCGTTGCCTAATATCAGGGTACTCTGACTTTTGCTGTTTAGATTTGATTACCTGAAACATTTAATATTCAAGATACAACCGTAAAAATTTTGTACAAGTGTTTTTCGTTGCGAAAAAACATAATGAAAGAAATAACCTAACTTTGTCTTAACTCGACTTTAGCGGTTATTCCTCGTCAACACAGAATTATTCTTAAATTAGCACACAATATTTATTTCGCACATATAAAAGTTATATTATTTTTGCTATCTCTAATCATACAAATATCTACACAACATTCCATACTAAAAAAATGACAATGTATACATATCAAGTTTTATTTTAAAATCAAAAATCACGCTATTGTTGGCTATGTTATAGAAAAGATTCAATATGAAATAAGAAAGAAATATATAATCAAGATTTCATATAGCACATAACTGCAAATATATTGAAGAAACAACATGAAAAAACATATTATGCAACTAATACATCTATACATACTACAATATATGCGTCATTTATGACACAACTTATATGACATAACAACTATACACTCCAGTAAAATAAATATGATGAGTGAAATAAGTAAAAATGCTGTGTGTATAAAATAGAAAAAGTTATTGAAAGAAAGTATTGAAAGAACTTTAAGAAAACACATAACTATGAAATAACAAACAAAATCTATAATCTAACAAGTACCTACAAAACCACAAAATACTAACTATATAGTTTCAAAAACTGCTTTTTTAACCCATATTCACATATTTTATATACTACAACTTAGCTCCAGAAAAACATATATAAATTTTTTGATTAGTTAACATCAAATACGACCGAGTTAACTCAAGAAGGCATGAATATTGAAATCAAAAAGTCAAAAGTTATCATGCCACGACCATGATAACTAACACATAAAGTGATAAAATGAACACATTCATCAATATTATGAATAATTTTTCACCCGGAATTGTTTAAAGGTAGTTTTCATTTTTGAGATAGGATTTCACACCAACCAACCGTGAACAAATTTGCCTTAAAAATTTTCAAAAAGATCTTGAGCGTTATCTTAGAAACGATAACTTATAATATAATAAAATTATAATAAGAAAAATAATAAAATTTTGATAACTTCCTTTGCCAAATCTGTGTGAAAATTATTTATAATAGAACTTATCATATTTTTTTTCATGCTATCATAGTGTTTTCGATTAACACAAGAAACAGTAAAATATTTTTATCATTTTAGAAGTTCAGATCTTAATATTTTCATCAGAAAAACAATTGAAGAACACAAAGTTTTAAAGTTTTATATAAAAATTCCACTCAATGTGGTTTGTATTTAAAAACAACCATTTATTAAATATTTATGTGTTTTAAAAATACTCAAAATGTAATTATTTTATTTTCCTATAAAAAACAAACTAAACTAAATTTCCTTTTCGAGCTAAACTTTTATAGCAACTGTAAATGTTTTTTGTTTTTAACTATAAATTGAACACTGGCTTAATATTTTATCTTGCTATAATTTGTATATAGTTGCAAAACTTACATAAACTTAGTAACCATAAACATTATTTGCTGAATAAAATTTGTAAGTAATTAAAACCCAAAAAAACAAAAAAAAAAATAAATAAAATTTATTATAAAAATTTGGTCAATCGACACCGTTTATGAGCATTAGAGAACTCCATTGATTTTTTGTCAAATTTAAAAAAGTAAAATTATTGCAAAATTTTATATTAGCATAACTAGATTAAATAATGTTAAATAATTCAATGCATTATTAATTACATACATGAAGCTTTAATCAATAATATAAGAATTTAATTAAAAAAACAACATACATATAAATATATTAATATTAATATTATTATTATTACTTATTTAATAGAAAATTCATATTTTGAAATAAAACGCCGCTTAAGAAGAAACATCGAAAAATTAAAAATGAATATGCAAAAATATACACATAAATTGTTTAAATGATAATTAAAAATAAAAATAAGTAAAAATTGCTTTATTTATAGCAAACTTAGAAACAATTAAAACCAACCAATAATAACACAAAAAAAAAAACAAATTGGTGCCATTTCAAATGTGACCAATTTATGGATGTTGATGATATTATTATTTGCTTTGTTAACATAAAAAAAAAAAAAATTCAGCTGAATGGTGTAAAACAACTTAACACTTTCAAAGCCGCATCTGCTGCATTTATGTTTTTACTTTAATAATAAAACAATATTTAATTTACATTTTTTATTGCTTTACCTATAAACACAACTCTAGAGATTATTTACAATAGTTATTCGAAGTTTTTCCCTTGCAAATCGATTATTATAAAATCGATAATATTAAACCCAAAACAGTAATTCGCGGTGGCGTAAGTGTTAAACTAATTGATTGTTATCAATTTCAAAAGTGGACCAATTTGTGCATAAGATTCCTATTGTGCTATAATTTAATTGAAAAATCATTCTATAATGTTGATTTCTGCTGTCAGATTTTATTGATGTTTTCACTATGGTTACAAGTGTTGAAACTGCAATTTATTAATGAATTAACTTTAAAATTTTTTATTAAACAAAAACAAAAAACTTAACTTTATGTGACTGTTCATAATTGTATTCATCTATATGTATATGTATGTGTGTATATATATATATATAATAACCAAATAAACTGTAATTTTTATTTTTATTTGTTGGACCAGGACTTAACATTTCTCATAATTATCACAGTATCAATAGAAAAATCACCGATTTCTTAATCCTAGACTCATTTCCTGGAAACTGGATGTTTAAAGCAATTTCAAAATACATTTTGTGAATATGTTTTATTATTACAAAAAAAAAAAAAAAAAAAGCAATGATTTAATGCAAAGACATGATAAATTGTTTTTAAATATTTTTGCAAATGAGCAAAACACAGTGATTAAAAAGAAATCGCAGATTACACTTCACGACACGTTTTAAGTACATGTACTTTAAATCGAAATTCATACTTTAAATGACGTACTTGCTGATTACCTAATTTTTTACTGGTTCTCCAGATATTACAAAAAATGTGTTGAAAAAAAGTATTGGAACTTTTCCAGAATTCTTAAAAATCGGTATTTTTATCGGTTTTTAATCAGTTGCTATGCCTGAAATAGCAAAAACGGCCATAAAAGTTAGCAAAATTATTCTTCCCTCTTATTTGTACCATGATAGAATAATAAGGTAGGCTCATATTAATATGGATGCTCAAATGTCTACTTTTACACAAACAATGCTGTGAGGTGCTATAAACGTCAAACGAAAAGGCAACAACAACAATTAGAACAACTTAAATTCGAACAGCTGATTTTGACATCTAGCTCACTTCCTCTCCAATATGCGCCTACCTTGTTATTCTATCATGATTTGTACTAATCGTTCCATAGTGCATGGTTAGATGCTTTGATTATCGATGCGTGGCTGTTACATCTTAACCCATTGTTTGCGGATGTTGCGAAAACGCATCGTTTAACCTTTTGACACCTGAAGCTTTCCTGATGAAAACATTTAATTAGCTAAGCATTGATTATCAAAGCCAAAAACTTTATTTTGCCCAAAAAAAGTGTTTTGATGGTTTAAAAAATCGAAAACCTCAAAAATCCAGTTTAAAAAATTTTAAAGAAGCGTTTTAATTCTCATAATAATAAACTTAAAAATTATATTTTTTACAAAATAGTGTTTCTTCCAATCAGAAAAAGTTACACATTTGATATAAAAGAAACATTTTGTGTCATATTGCGTCATTTAATTGCACTACAATTCTCGTATTTATGCCCATTTTAGCGAACAGTGCAAAAATGCAAAGTCAATTTTCCGGAAAACTATGAGCTTTTCCGAATATATTCTTTCGATTTTTTTCTAATTAGCCCACAAACAAATGAAATCTCAGGCCAAAAATAGGTTAAAGAAATAAATAATATTTAACTGGTTCGTTATTGGCCTTAAAATACAGCACATCAGAGGCGTTCCTAGGGGGGGGAGGAGGGGGCGGTCCGCCCCGGGTACCACCATTTTAGGGGTGACACCATTTCGATATTTTTTTTATTTCTCAAACAATCAGAAAAAGTGAAAAAATACTTAACGTAAAAAATGTTTGTCACATTTTTTTAATAGATGTTTTAAAATTTAAAATTCTGCTTGCAAGTCGAAGCAATGAGGAGAAAACATTGTGGAAACGTTTTCAAAGCTAAAATGAATTAAAACTTATTCAAGGTCTTCCGAGGGAAAGGCAAGAGTTTCCGATCTTGCTATTTTATCCATTGAAAACAAGCTTGCAAGTAATATTGATTTCGATGAGGTTATTTTAAATTTTGCAGCTCTTAAAGTAAGAAAATCCAGTTTTTAAGACAGCGCACAATGCATCGGAATGGTACAAAAATAGAAAAAAAAGTATTGCTGTTTTGTTTTTAAGCTATAACAAAAAAAAAAGAAGATTATTGGATTTTAGCAAAACTTTTCTGTAATTTTATTTAAAGTAAATTTTTTATTTTCAAAATATTTTTTGCACTTTTTATAAACAAAAAAGATTTGCAAATTTAAAAAGTGATTTTTTACGAATAAATGTAAATTTTGCACAGAAAAATATTAAAAATTTATCAAATTTCAAAATTGAATTACAAAAAAAATTCTTCGATTTTAGCGAAACTTTTTCGTAATTTGATTTGAAGTATTAACTTTTTATTTCCAAAATATTATCTGCACCTTTTTATAAACAAGAAAGTTATCCAAGTTAAATAAAGTGACTTTTGGTGAAAAATAATAATTTTCGCATAGAAAAATAATTTAGCAAAGTTCAAAAGGGAATTACAAAAAAAAAAAAAGATATTTAATTTTGTAGTGAATCTCACGATTAAGTTATAGTACTGAAAGTTAGTAGTGATATGAGTAATAAAAAAAAGTTACCATATTTACTTTTCTATTATAATTCATAAATAACATAAAATGTGTCTAAAATTGGATTTTTAAAAAACAAATAATATAGGTCCAAGAGTAGTACCCTTAAGGTTTTACCAATTTCTATTATTTTCAATTCACATCTATTGCTCTTCTTGTCTAGCATTCTCAGTGAGTTTCGATAGGATCGGGCTACTTTTGTATGTACCTCCCATACAAATCGTATAAAAATTTAATATAGGTCCAAGAAAGGTACCCCAAGATCTCATCAATTTCTTCTGTTTTCAGTGCAAAACTCTAATTGCCTAGCCTTTGGACCAAATTTGTTGCACTAGCATACAAAATAATGTAAAAAATTAAGGAACTATCCTAGGAACTAGGAACCCTAGGAACTATCCGATTTCAACCATTTTGATTATTTTGCTTAATTATTCAACCATACAAAATTTTATAATCATCGGAGCACTCCTTCTATTATTGTACCAATTTTGTATAGGACGAATACACTGTGCAGCGCCATTAAACTTTCAAGAATTTTTTAGTAAAGCATACTTTCAAGAATTTTTGTATGACATATTGTTATTACAGATTTATTGTGAAAATAAGTATATTATAATACAGCATTTGAAGATTATTTAAAAAAGTTTGGTACAAAAATATAAAGTAATATCAGATTAATTGCAGTTCTCCGCTGGTGCCTCAAAAAAATTGGTTTTTGCAGTGAACGCGATGAAATGTTGATGTTTTTTACAATAAAATCGACCTATTTTTTATTGTAAGATAGATACTAATTGAAAAATTTAAACGTCATTTGAGAGTTATTTAAATGTACAATATGTGGAGAAATTTTTAAAAACGATCCGTTCAGTAGTTTCCTCCGAATCATGGTCAACGACTTTAAAAATTACATGTTTGTGAAAAAAGATGTAAAGTTTGTTCACTGGTATAGCTGAGTTGAAGCCGATAGTCCTCAAAATTCAATACAATATTCTTGAGATGTTCAAAACTTTACCCCGCCCATAATAAGTTCTCTTTATTTAACCTTTTCTTCAAAAAACATAAAGATAATAATAAAAACACTAAATCACATCGAATTGGTTTCTTACTGCATTTAAAAATTTCGTATCTATAGGGGTGACACCATAAGTAACCGCCCCGGGTGACACCAAGCCCAGGAACGCCTCTGCAGCACATTTTCACTATTACAAATGGATTTGAGAAAACAAAATTTTTTGGCCCACGTTTTAACGTGTACAAATTTTTGTGATTAACGTGATTTATCACACGAATCTGGCATCTATGCCGGACACACCAATCATTAGGGCACTTTCAAAAATTTCGGACAATTTAATATTTTTACCTCTGGCTCATTCCACACTAATGAGGAACGGAAACATGAATCCTAAATCCTAAATTCTTTTTTATGTCTTTTTACTATATAACAAAACAAACGAGTTGAAAAAAATTTGGAAATATTTTGTTTAGAAAAAACCATTAGGTTAACAATGGCAAAACAGAAACAATTTTGTCTCAAAACATTTTATAATAAGGGGCCGTACTCTGTAACGCGATTCGAAAAATAAATGCGATTCGAAAGTTAAATTGCACTGTGTAACTCTTTCGTATCCGTAACAGTGAGTTAACTTATCGTTTCATCAAATATTCGGTTAAAGTTAGCATAACTAACTTTTAAACGTCAAAAATGCGAAAATAAGTGTGAAGGAATAAAAGAATGTCAAAATATTTAACGTGAAAATAGAATTGCAGAGTATCATATTTCCGAATTCGAACAATTCGACATTCGAATCACGTTACAGAGTAAGATTGCGTTTGTAGTGAACGCCGAGTCAGACAGGCAGATAAGCGAGATAAATAGCTATTTGCATCTCGTTTTTTCACACAGATTTCAGCCTGCCTGCCTGCCTGCCTGCCTGTCTGAATCGCGTTCACTATAAACGCAACCTAACGCTCAAGGATTGGTACTCTTAGCAGCCATACGGGGTAACTAGTTACCCCAGGCTGAGAAAAAGTTAAATTGTGAGGTGAAGAACCTTTGATGTTGATTTTAACTTTTTAGAACGCCATCTATAAATTGACCGATAAAAGTCATAGGGAATCTTGAAGAACTCTTCAACAAGCATGAAACAATCGGTAAGACGTCTTAGAACATCTATACTGTTCTGATACAACTAGGTTTTTTAGCATGGGGTAATGAGCTACCCAGTGTGGCCACTATGTGACCTGGCTGAGGTGTGACTGCTAAGGGCTAAAGTAAGAAAATGCATGTTTTGCATAAATTTATAAACTTGTTATTAAAATTATTCTATTTCTTTTCCTTATTTTCGTTTCTTGTAGTTTTTCATACCCGACACGATTTTTAAAATTTTATCTAATAATGTATTTGTTGCCTAGTATATAAAAAAATATTTTGGTTTTAACCAGGGACCGAAAATAACAGTTATTTTCGAAATTTCAATTCAAAAAGCCAGGCGGAAAGAATTTGTCTGTTCGATTTTTGAATATAGCAATGCGATGCTTTATAGCTAAGGAATAACATTCTTAAAAGGTTTTAATTTGTTTGACTTTTTTAAAAAAAGTCAAAAATAATAGTTATTTTTTGACCGATTTTTTCAAACTTTAATTTTGAATTTTAAAATGAGCTCCTAAGCATTAACGTTTGATTTTCTTAAATAAACATTTTAAAATGAGCTTTTAAAACGTTCGTTTGATATTTTCAAATTAACATTTTGAAAATTTCTTGTAATTCAATTAATTCTTCTAAAATGTTCATTATGAAATATCAAGCGAACGTTTTAAATGCTCATTTAAAAATGTTTATTATCGAAAATCAAACGAACGTTTAAGAAGCTCATTTTAAAATGTTCGTTTTTTAAATGAAAATATGTAAACGTTAGAGGAGCAAAATTTTCTATGTGTATGATGATTCCTTTATCCATTGATTTTTTTTATAAATTTTTACTTGCCACACACGTGATTTGTATTTTGCCAAAATATTTTTCACTAGCATTCAATTAGAAATTTTTGTAAGTCAAGAATGATCTCAGAATGGTAAACTTGTGTCCGTCACACCCGTTCCAAGTAAGTGAATGTAACTATTAAACTAGTATAAATAATTCGATTATGTTTTAACACTTGGAAACCTTGGAACATTTACCAATTGAACCTAATGGACCCGGTTAATATAATTTTCAACACAATAAAGAAGTCAAAACGTCTCTATGGGATGAGTCCTCTTTAATACAAAAATCTGTTTTCTTCGACTGGTACAAAAATTTGTTTATTCCTAAAAATATCTAACACAAGTGAATAAACCACTGAAGATGTTGTTAATATAAGATAATGCTCCTTCACATCCGACAGCGAAAGTAATTATTTTTGACACAAATTTCAAAGTGCCGTACAACAAATCGTAGGACTAATCTTTATTGCGATCAGAGCGTGCCTATAATTGGTACGGATACCGATTAAAGAATTATGCCTAGAACTGCAGTTCGGTTTCATCAATGCCGACTTAAAATCCATCAAGAACATGATCGATATTATTACTCTCAATAAAGATTTCAATAAAGAGGATATAAATGATTGGCATGAAGAAATAATGCAGCACGCTGGTACAATTGTATTATCATTGATTCTTGTACACTTTGAAAAAAACATAGAAGCCATAAATGTAAAAACTTAGATCTCTCTCAAGACCGAAGTATAGCAAAATTGCATTTTTCGCATTTTAACATAGTTTCTTTTTTCATAAATCTTCAAAACTTGCTTATGAGTTCAAATTAGAAACAATTTTGAAAGTTCTATATCTGGCGTGATTTGATTTTATAACTTGTTTTTAAGTACTTATATATATGTTTTTTTTTTTATTAAGCTTGAAGTACTTATATGGCTCAATATCGGCTAGAGGTTACAAATATGTATATTTAAATTATAACGCTTTAATTATTAAATTATATTTATATTTTTTAGGAAATACTAGCTATAAATACTAGAAATTTTTTTAAACTGAGATTCATTGTTAAGCTAAATTTCGTTGCAAAACTATTCGATACCAAAAATTTTAAAAATATGGATGTTGCCCGCTGAAGGACACGACAAAAAAAATAATTTATAAACTGAGTTTTATTTATATGTGAGTTCCAGTTCAAAAGCTATGCCGTAAATTTGAACTTCTGCAACAGGCACATGTTCATAAAATGTTACCAGTAGAACAGCAAGTGTCAATTGCGGTCGAATACTGAATTCCACGACTGTACGTCCTATAATTCCAAAAAATTCGATATTACAAATTAAATTTGTATGGGCGGTGCAACGCCTTCATATGTTTGCCTTTTACAGGTGCATATAAAAATACGACCCTAATCGACGCAAAACGTTGTCCCAAAATTCCAAAGCAATCGGTAAATAACGTTCATTTTTTTACATTATTTTTTTTTTATATAGACTTACAATTAGAAATATTTCTCTAAATTTCACTTAAAGCTTCTTTCACATATTTTACAAAATAAATTCTTAGCGCAAAATTTATTTGCAAATACAACGAAAACATATACAAACATATAAATATTACACATACATTTTATTTACTATACATAATTATTCGAATGGATAATGATTTATAAAAAATAAAATAAGAAAACAATATGAAACGTAGTATGTTTGTCATAATTACAATGCAATATAAATAAAATTTAAACAATTTACAACGCTTGAGTATTGGAACTTTATAAGAAATAGTAAGTAATAGAGAGATAAAATATAAAACTCAATATATTATAGCAGAAGAAGAAAAAAATAATAGCATAAACAAGTTTGTGACAAATAATCATAAAAACAAAAACTTAAACACATATGATTGTAAAGAAATATATGTATGTATATCAAGATAAAGTATGTTATATATAATAAAATTTTTACTTAATAAAATCAATACATAATTGAAAAATTTTGCATTTTCTAAAGATACTAAAAGGAATTTTGTTATTAGTTTTATTTTCGGTATTCAACAGATTATTTCTAATAGCTCGAAAATAATCAAGAATCCAATTAAATTATTGTTAAAGTAAATATTTTTGTATACTTATATATATATGTATATATATGTATATATGTATATATGTGTATGTATATATTTATACATTGCGTATGTCTAATAATAACATGCATAATAAATTCAAAATTAAAGGAGTTGAAAATAAAATTCTTGAAAATCATAACCGTTAATATTTATATGATTATTTATTTGAAAATTTTAATTTTGCGCTGTATTAGGTCTGTTCCCGTAGATTAAAATCGAGAGAGTAAAAAATCCAGCGTAAAAGTTTGAGACGAAAGCCAAGGGTCGACGACGAAGCGGACCACTAACCAGGCTTGGTGTAATGACAAATTGGAGAAAGCACCCGCGATGCAGAGGCGAGTAAGTAATTACTTATAGCATTTATCAACTGTTGAAAGTGCTGCAACAAACAAATTGTGGAAAAAGTTATCGAAATTATAACACAGAACATTGTATACAAAAGCAACAAATGAAATAGATTGCAAATCTATGGCACTCAATAACGTTCTATAAATTTTCGTTTCGTTCACTAGAGCTTTACATCGATTCCAGATACATATTTTGATTTTTTGTATTTTATTAATAAATGGCAAACATATTACATTTTAAACTCAATTTTACAATAATGCATTTTACGATGTTAGAAATAAATAAGTACTTATTCCAACTCATTACAATTTCTGCATTCAAATTAGCTTCTTTTACGTGTTTCTTTGAAAATATTAATTTAAACATCTTTTGTTTAAACTAACAATATCATATGTTTAAATTCAAATAAAAAAACATCTTATTGCTTAATGTTATTTACAATTTATAATAATTCATTTGAAAAACATAATTTTCAGTTTAATTAAAAAACTATAAAATATTACAATTATAATTTAATTACGAAGCTTTCAATAAATTAAAAACAAAAACTAACAATACTTTTTTAACTTCTTTCTTAATTATTTCAATAAAAATTGGAAAGGGAAAAGATCATTTAATGTTCATCCTCAAGATCTTTACTGTCTTCCAATGAAACGCAAGATATTACATCTTTTTCTTTGTTCTGATTATTGTTATTGTTGGTCGCCACAGCTTCTAAAGATTTAATTGGTGAACTCGGTTTTGCCTCGATTTGTTCCAGTACTTCTTGAACACCAGAAACAGCAGGTGTTGAGTCACCGTTGTTGCCATTTGTAACCAATATATTTGGTGTTTTAATGGCATTTAGTAAAATTTTTAGGTTTTCACCAGATATGCGATCCTCGACTGAAGCGTGTGTAGCATTATGGTGCATATGTTGTTGCTGTACATGTGGATGTTGCGATTGAGTAGAATGCAGATAAGATACCCATGCTCTCGGACTAAGAATGTATTTATAAGTTAATTTAAGCACATATCCGATCAGAGCGAAAAGCAAAGCTGGTGCCATCAAGTTGTACGGAAAGGAGAGATTACCTGAGAATGAGTAAAATCTTGAATGAATTAAAATTGTTTGCTATAAATCATTTAATTTACTTGAAAAGGACGACGTGGTAGCTGTAAACTTTTCAATAAGGAATTCGAATTGCTTCATAAACAAATCATTGAGGTACATTATTAGCACATGATCTGGACGACAAAAACGCATTCTTAAATTTCTGCTTTTTCTATAATGAAATTTTTAATTTTAATTAGATTAAAAAACACATAGTGTGTTACTCACTGTAGCTGCTTGACTTGCATATTTTCATTTCTTTTCCAAAATATTATTGATGAATACCAGCGCGGCTCACTTGGCTGGGTAGGATCGTCAGTTATGTATTCAATTATTTCATCGATTTCTAGTTTCTTTAAGAAGAACCAATTCATTCATATTAAAATTTTTTAAAGTACTTAATTTTATCAAACCTGATTGCATTCCAAGTAAGTAAAAAAGAATCCAAACAAGAAGAAGCCTATAAAAAACATACGAATGTAGCCAACTCGATAGCGGTTGTGTAAGAACCAGCAAAATATAAAAGCAGCAGCAACGATCAACGTAAATTGAATCTGCAAAATAGTTATGTAATGAAATTTTCTAAAATATTTAAATGATTACGAAAAATATTACGTACATATTACACAAATTAAAAGATTTTCTTTTGGATTGATTAAAAGTTTTTCTATTATAAACTAACAATACAACTACAATAGCACAAAGCAGGAAACTATCATATAAGGAACACGCTTACCTCGGATATTTTCAACAGTTCAAAAGTATCCTTGACCATATCCATAACTATAGCAGTTATTCCCATGCTGCTGTCAACGTTGTTTTCATACATATTTATTGTGTGCGCTTTAGCGAATATTTCCGTAAGTACGATGTCCAGATCACGTGGATCGCTTAGCTGCTCTAGACTTTCCAACTGAGCTGGAAGCAGAGTGAAAAGCAATGTACGCTGATAAAGCGAATCATCCTTGTTAAACTAAAATAATGAATAAATAAAAAACAAAGTTGTTTCAATAAAAAATTAAGCAAACAAATTTAAATAAAAAAATCCGTTTACATATCATGCGTAGCAACATTCATGCTATGATGTCATCACGGCCTACGCGGGCGTCTACATACATTTCTTAAATTGCTCTATGTTTGAATAGTTTTTACCTGCAGTTTTTGACGATGGAATAAATTCGCTATAAATTTTTTGTAATACATAAGTGCAACGCCATCCTCTAATGTCGCTCGTTCAGATTCACAGACCGGACAGCTATTTAGCAGGTTGTTTTCTAGCGATGCACTTTCTTTCCATCCTGGCGCTTCTCTACCCCACGCATTTGGCTCAATCCACGTGTCCTCTTCATGTTCACCTACAGTTTTTTGTAGACTTAAACTGGCCAAAACCAAAAGTGTATAGAATACTGTGTGAAACATTTTTTATTTCAATTGAAAACTGCTTCGCGTTCGAAATTTACAACCGTAACCAAATTCAGACCAAATTCAACTCGCAAAATTTTACAAAGTAACGTAATAACACAAAACACAAAAACAACACTTCGCGGCATAAAAACAAAAAAAAATTTCGCAAAAAACGAAATCGTGAAAACTGTCAATAAGCAAAAACAAGAATTAAGATGTGTTCAGTATTAGGCGCATGTAGATTTCCTAATACAATAGGGAGGAGCGACACGATACAGTTGTTCTCTGCTGAATGGAAGTTTAAACCAAAGAGTATAAATAAAAGGTTGTAGTAGAATTCATTCCGGCTGTAATACTATGTAATACTTAGGGTGCTCACAGTTCTGTATTATCTGCTCTGTTAACTTTGCCGTCTATTAACTTTAGAACATTTTAGCACGTGTTAACTTTGATTGTTTTTGTTTTACGTACAAACTTGAGATACCACTTGTTGCTAAAGTTATCTCACTTCTGCTCATGTCTTGCTTTTGTGTTAATGTGGTATCACTAATCAGCTGATTTAATTTTGTTGCAAAAAATGGAAGAAGAATGGATCGTCGAAGAAGAAAGTACATTTTTCCATAATTCTTCGTTTCCGTTCATTCGAGGCATGTTATTGAACAAATTTCAAATTTTTGAAAACTATTTTTGCAATTTAGCTTCAAAACACAAAAAGAGGTGCTCACAGTTCGATTGAAATATCTTTCTAAAGTTGCCAGGTGTTAACTTTAGAAGCAAACTGTGAATTCCCTAACTATGTTCACACTGAGATCGGGGAGATTACGCTTTCCGAGGCGCCGCGATTTGACGATGGATTCGAAGAGTACTCATATTAAAAATAGAATAGCCAAAGGAAATGTTGTGTTATCGATTTGTTTTCGAGTTATCGATTTTTAAAAATTTTTTTTTTCTATAAGGTCTATGAAGAAAATCGCCTATATTATTCTTAATATATAACCGATATTAATGATTAAGGTATTATTTAAAAGGTTATATATAAGGCTTTATAAAATTTTAAATTATTGAAATCTGTTGAGTACTTTGTATTTTATAGGTATTTTTGTGCAATAAAAAAATATTTTCTTACACAATACCGTTGTTTTCTCAAAAATTGCCGTTATTACTATGAATTATAAAGAGTAAATTATTAAAGCTTGAAAATTTATCTTTCATTTGGTATATAATATATATAATTTATTTGACTTTTTGTGGTGGTTTTTAAGATACAACGATTTGCCCTTGTACGGAAAATTGCTTATTTCACTCATTTTTACGAATATTGCCTTTACAATAAACAATTATTTTTAAGGCAACATTGTAGCTACAATATTTAAATGAATTAACGGGATTTTCGAATCAGTGAAAAAAATGTCGAAAAAAAGGTAAAATTTTCAGCTTTTTAAAAACTATATATTTTAAGTATCTTAAAAACGTAAATTTTGTAGAAAAAAACGGTTCTTTTAATTAAAAAATTCAAAACTGATATTTATTCGCTTTTAAATTTAAAAACTTTTTTGAAATTATGTTTGTATTATATATCGTTTAAAAGGCATTTAATAACCTTTCGAATTGTATGTCAATCTTTAAGATTCATTGGATATTGGCAAAGATATAGAAAATTTTGTGAACAGATTTTTTAACAAAGAAAACACTTGGAAAATTTAAATTTTATGTAATATAGTATGTAAAGATACATAAATAAAATATGTATCATTTTATATGTCAAAAAAAAAGGTCTAACTGTAAGCTTTTTAAAAAAAATATATTTTAAGTAACTTAATAACGTCAAATTTTTAAAAAATAACGGTTCTTTTCATTAAAAAATTCAACTTTGGAATAAATTCGCTTATAAAACTAAAAATATTGTAGCAATGATATTTATAACAAAACAACTTTAAATCGCGGCGCCCCGGAAATCGTAATCGTGCCCTGAGATCAAATTAGGTTATTTCGTGAGATAGTTTCGAAATTGTTCAAAAGTGTTCACACTGGGCTTGGATAATTTCGTTTGACGTTTGATTAATTTTTTTTTTCAATTTATTATTGGCCACATTTAGCACTCTCGACAGTTGCCAACTTAAATGTTCAATTAAAAATAGAAAATTCTTACTCAAAGTAAGTTAATTATTTCGCATAAAGCCGTACATGTTATCACTCACCTAAGTTTCACTGAATGGGTTGCTAACCGAAGGGTCAAAACAGCTAATACTATGTTCACACTGAGATCAAATTAGGTAATTTCGAGCTTTTATGTAATTTCGACTGAAATTATCTAAAAACTATGGTAATTTCCCATACAATTTGTTGATTTGGAAATTACCTCAAACAAGGTAATTTCGTTTAAATTACTCACGAAATTAGGCAAAAATGCACTGCAACCCTGAAATCTGAATATATTGTGAATTAAACACACCCTTTTTTTGGCGTATTAACAATCTTGCTATCCATTCCAGCTGAGCCGTCAAAATTATGCATGAGACATGATAATGGCCACATTCAGATATTTAGCTGTTTTGACCCTTCGGTTAACAACCCATTCATTGAAACTTAGGTGAGCGATGTTTTCAATGAATTAAAGTTGCACAATTGATAACATGTACGGCTTTATGCGAAATAATTTTGCAAACTTACTTTGAGTAAGAATTTTCTATTTTAATTGAACATTCAAGTTGGCGACTGTTGAGAGTGCTGAATGTGGACAATAAAAAATTGACAAAAAAGTAAATCAAACGTCAAACGAAATTATCCAAGCCTAGTGTGAACACTTTTGCACAATTTCGAAATTATCTCACGAAATTACCTAATTTGATCTCAGTGTGAACATAGTATAAGTATCTGAATGTGGCCATTATCATGTGTCATGTATAATTTTGACGGCTCAGCTGGAATGGATAGCAAGATTGTATGCATTCAAGCCGAAAAAGCGCTCAGGTAGCGAAGTAGCATAAAGTGATACTTTCTGCTGAATGCGTTTCTTTGCGAAATGTCAAATTTCCAACAAACTGATTGATCATCTATCAAAATGAAGTGAGCGTAAAGCGCTCAACCGAGGTAGCATAAAATATTTTCGCTACCTAAGATGGCGACCGCTCAGGGAACATGTTGTGTGAGCGGTTTATGCTACATACCATTCAGCCGGAAAGTTGTGTAGCAGCTACGTTGCAAATTTTCTGCTGAAGGCACTGATTGTTAATACGCCAAAAAAGGGTGTGTTTAATTCACACTATATTCAGATTTCAGGGTTGTAGTGCATTTTTGCCTAATTTCATAAGTAACCCTGCAAGACATGTACTGGTTAAATGACTCGTTATATAACCCGTAGTGCTGTCGCTAATTTTGGTTAGTATGCAGAACAAAGTTTCTATCAGTTTTTTAAGGGCAATGTGAAAAATCAGACTGAAACTCTCATGTACGTGTGACATTCTATCACCTTCTTCCGCAAGTATTTTGAAGAGCAACCAACCATATAGCTTGCTCGGTCACTCATGTCAGCTTTAACAAAAATATTGGTTACACCTTATGGAAACTTGTGATTTGCTGTCACTTTCTTACGAAAGTATTTTAAACCCCACCAAACAGTAAGTCTTCTCCCTCACTCACGTCAGCTATAACGTAAGTTTGAGTTAGTTCAGACTATTATTACTTTGTATTGAAAAAATGTAAACACAAAACTAGCAATATATAAATGAATGATTGAAAATTATATTATGGTTACATGTAATATAAAATATATTGTATAAAGGAACAATTTAAATTTCATTTGAAACTTAGCTTAACACACTCGTACAAAATATAATTTGAGTCATACTTCAGGAATAAACAGCCTCTAAAAAATTAAATAACAATGTGCTTGCTTTTAGACCGTGCAGACCTCCTTAAATTCAGCAATCAAACAAACGGAACTTTCAATTTTTTGTATAATTGCATTGTTACTAAAAATATAAATTAATAAGTAAAATTAATAAGATTATTGAGCACTTACTTATCTTAAAATCAGTGGGAATTAATATTTGGGTGGATTTCGTGTTTTTTACCTATCAGGATTTTTGGAAACTAAATTGAAAATGGCGTACTTGATGGACGCGTCTATCAGTGTTCTCTGTCTCGCATATGCGACTTTACGTAATACGTTAAGTTTGCTGCATCTTCACTTTCTAACATGCATCAAAGAAAAACAAATATATAACAAGTAGGTTCGTCTGTGTTAGTTGTCATCAAAAAATGTATAAATGTGTTGGAGTTTCGGTTAGACTTGTCTTGCAGGGAATTTAAACGAAATTACCTTGTTTGAGGTAATTTCCAAATCAACAAATTTTATGGGAAATAACTATAGTTTTTAGATCATTTCAGTCGAAATTACATAAAAGCTCGAAATTACCTAATTTGAACTCAGTGTGAACATAGTATAAGCCCAGTGTGAACACTTTTGTACAGTTTCGAAACTATCTCACGAAATTACCTAATTTGATCTCAGTGTGAACATAGTATAAACATGAAATATGAGTTTCTATATACAAAAATAAAAAATTACAGTGTGATGAACTTCGGTTATACTTTCTATCTCAAATGTCGTAACACAGTAGGACAATGTAAAGCGGCTTTAAGGAAGGTATAATATAGTTCCCTTAAGGAACCCGAAAAAATTTATTATTTTTGGCCTATCTCTCTCCGTTTACGAGATATCGCGCTTTTTCTATTTTTTAATATTTTGGTACAATGCAAATCCTTTCGATAATATAATTATCTTTTATAGGAACCAGTACAAAATGATTATTTTTGGCCTATCTTTCTCCGTTTACGAGATATAGTCCCCTTAGGAACCCATAAAACTTGTTTATTTTTGGCCTATCTCTCTCCGTTTACGAGATATCGCGCTTTTTCTATTTTTTAATATTTTGGTACAATGCAATTCCTCTCGATAATACAATTCCCTTTTGGAGCCAGTAAAAATTGATTATTTTTGGCCTATCTCTCTCTGTTTACGAGATATCGCTCTGTTTCTATTTTTTAATATTTTGGTAGAATGCAATTCCTCTCGATAATATAAGCTGTGTTTTTTACAAAGCGAGTTCTCAAAAAACGACTTAGTCGCTTAAGCCTATATGACACTTGCTTGTTTTCAGATCTTTAAACAAGCAAGGGATAAAAGAGACAACAATGTCTTGTGTGAATGGGATGTCTGTAGAAAATTTTGTGAAAAATTCAACAGCTGTTGCGACAAAAATATAATTTATTTTGTGTCAAAAATCTACAACTTGTCCGAATTATTTAAAAATAATTACGAGCTCGAGCAGCGCAATTGTTTTTTATTTCAATTAAAAAAATTTAAATGCAACCAATTGAAATGCAAAAACAGCATTAAAAGGTACAACGGCAAAAATGCAGAATGTCTGCTTCACAAAATATTTATCTTGTTCTTCTTTCTGCTGTAACAAGGTATTCACAATGACTTTTTCGTGATTTTAAGCTGGTAGAAGCTGAAAAAGTAGAAAATTTTTGTATATTCTAGCGCTTGATTTGCTTGATTGCACATATAGCGTAGGCAGTCATATCAACGGAAAATTGTAGTGAGCATTTATCGTACTGCGCTTTACTTACAATTTAAGCGCTGAAAAATACTAAAACTAGCCAGTGTCATATAGGCTTTAAGAATATTTTTTTAAAACTTGGAAGCATTTTCTGATATGTCAAAAAAGTATTAAAAAACATAAACAAATCTAAAACAAAAACAATTCAAAAAAACAAGTTGCTAAGCATTTGCAGAAACTGGTGAATTTTTGATGAGGAGCAGATTTAAATTAAGATTAAAAGAGTGGAGCAGAATAAAAGAAGTGTTGTGATTGTTTTATGTTCAAATGTTTTATTTCATCTGTTCACTATGTTGCTAATAAAAGTGTTTCATTTATTTTATTAATTTTTTGACTGTTTATGTTTCAATTTCAAAGCTTGCCAGATAGTGCTGCATAAATTTTTCAAATTTAAAGTAATCGAAAGTCGGTTCTGTACACCCAAAAAAATTCTGTAGTAAAAATAAATAAAAATGTATTTAAAACAAATGTAAAGTAGTAGCTCACCGTCCAAATAAAAATGTATTTATTTTTACTAAATTCGATTATTTATTTTAACTACAGAGAAAAAAATTTTTTTGTAGTTATTTTTACTACAAGCGTAGTATATTTTACTACATATTTATTTAAACGAAAATTAAAATCCAAATTTTTATGCTGCATTAAAAAAGAATTTTTACTACATATGTAGTAATTCTTACTACATGTGTAGTAGTTTTTTTATATTGACTAAAAAAATCGGTGTTTTGTTTTAATTATTAAATTGTGTTTTTTAATTTCTATTTTAAATTATACAATTTAATTAACAACAATATCTCAAGAACATATTTACAATAATGTCAACAATATAATGAAAAATAACATAGAATGATAAAAAAAGAACATAATCAGCCCAATCATGAAACATTTTCTCCCGGGAATTGTAAGTGGAAGTTTCCGGTTTTAAGATAGCAGATAAAGGTATCTCATTTTTTTATTTTACACTCATGAATATTGGCGATTGATGAACAAAATTGCATTCAAAATTTCCAAAAAGTATTTTAACTTAATCTTAAAAACGGAAATTTCCATTTACAACTTCCGGGAGAAAATGTTTCATGATTGGGCTGAATATAAAACGGGAGAAAAAAACATGAAAATTACGTTACAGCTTTATCTAAATGCCAATATTGTGGGCAATTAAACTCCCATCAATTTTCAGCAAAGCTTTTCTTCTTGAAATCTTGATGACTAGTTATAGTGGTAGGAGCCAAATATCGTCAACTAGAATGATATTATTTATTTATATAAGCACTTAACATTTTATTTAAAATTTGGTTACTTACCAGCATTGTGCAGTCTTGGTTGACAATATTATTTTTATTTTTTTAAATAATTTTTAATTTATTGAAATGAAAAATCACAGCTAGCTATAAAAAATATTTTTTTTAAAAATTTTTGTGTATAAAAATAAATACATTTAAATAAATACTTACTACATATAACTACATCGTGTAGTATTAATTATTTAAGTGTATAATGCAGTAAAAAGTTATCGAATAACTACAAGTGTGTTTGAAAATAAATAAAACTACATGTTTTGGGAAACAAATACACATTGTGTAGTATATTCTACTACAGTATTTTTTTGAGTGTAAATATACCCGATACTTAAACGATTTATAAAATTAAACGCTTGAAAAACCAACATTTTTTTAAATAATGAGTATATTTACTCTATCTTGTTAGTTAAACTTATTAAATAATTTTGTGTTTTTATTGAAATAATGATCAAAAAGAAATTATGAATATGTTGTAAGGAGTATTCGGTACAAAAAAATTTTGATTTCGTGAATCACTATTGACTGTCAATAAGTAAATGTTGCCACCTTTATGGGAAATTCACACAATTATTGAAACATAACATTTTTTTTCGTTTGGTCGGCAAACTTATAAGCGACTAACAGTTTCCTGTGTTAAAAAACCTTCCTTCCTCCGTAAAAATTGATTATTTTTGGCCCATCTCTCTCCGTTTACGAGATATCGCTCTGTTTCTATGTTTTAATATATTGGTAGAATGCAATTCCTCTCGATAATATAGTTCCCCTTAGAAATCTATAAAAATTGATTAGTTTTGGCCTATCTCTCTCTGTTTAAGAGATGTCGCGCTTCTTCTATTTTCTTAATATTTTGGTATAGTGCAATTCCTCTCGATAAAATAGTTCCCCGTAGAAATTAATTCCTCTTGATGATGTAGTTCCCCTTAGAAGCTCGTAAAAATTGATTATTTTTGTTCTATCTCTCTCCGTTTACGAGATATCGCGCTTTTTCTATTTTTTAATATTTGTAGCGTGTGTTCTTTTTTTTTATTCGCATGCAAAGCAATTTAAGAAAAAATTCAAACGGTAACATTCGTGTTTTATGATAACTCATTGAATTGGCTCATGAAAGAGCCCTTTAAATGATTGTTAAATGATTGCTCAAAAATAAGACTTATACAAGAATCATTATTGTATCTGATTATGAGTACTTGTATCATATATTGATTAATATATGCGTAATCATAAAATAAATACTCATAATAGAGTCTTATATACGAATATTTAAAAAAAAAAAAAAAAAAATAGAATCGGATTATTGCAAAAGCACCATATCTAATAAATAAATAAGAACTTAATCGAGCATATTCCTTTTTTTTAATTGTATAAAATTTTGTAACTGTCCGTTATGCGCACATCCTATCCTGACGTCGCTCTTCAGAGAATTGTTTGTTTGTGGCGATAAGCATGCATTAAAATTGAACTACAACAAATCGATGATTGGGCGCACTAAAGTGATAAGTGACCTTTTGAAAATAGGTTTACAGCATTTTTCAATCCATCAATATAATATCGAACTTGTGTAAATTTCTTGAAAATTCATAGCCATTGAATGCGTGTCAGTACCAGTTAGAATAAGTGTTTTGTATTGAGATGTATTGAAATTTAAAAACAAAATCGACGTTCTTGAACATTCGAAATTTTTCACTTATCACTTTGGTGAGCTTAACCATCAAAATGTTCGTTGCAAAAAAAAAAAAAGACTTCTAATATGAGTCTTTAAAAGAGTACTAAATATGAGTCTTAAAAGAGTAAACCAAAAAAAAAAAAAAAAAAAGTAAGTCTTAGAAACCATCATTACTATGAAGCCCAAAAAGACTCATAAAACAATAATTTTTGTGATTTATATTTTGGGGCCCACAACATACAAAAATGTACTCATAAAATAGCCTTTTTTTTTTTTGGCGTAATATGAAATAAAAAAAAAAAAAGGAAAATAAACTCACCGACAGTCCTGGTAGTGGTAGCTGGAGGTGGCTTGATGAACGGGAGCGCGATCCCTGATGGTGGCTGATGCTGGCTGGTGGTGGTATGGTGTTGTTTTGGGTGGATGGTTGTTGTTTGCTGGCTGTGGTGTTGTTTTGGGTGCTGATTGTAAAGTAAGACCTGAAATAAAAGAGGTTAGCTTGTGACGATCAAGTAAAACACATACTTACCTTGTGATGCTTGAGGCCTTTGTAAATTAAATTGTTTAACCTGCAAAGAAAAGAAGAAAGGGTCAAATGAAAAATTATTGCAATAAATAGAACAATAAATATCCTACCTACTATGGTACCAAAATACGTATTTTATTTTTATAATATGTAAAAAAAGAAAAAAACTTACCTCTCTACTTACCTGCGCCATGATGAAATTATAAATTGTTTTTTTGTTGCAATGGTTTTCTTACAACTAACTATTCCAGTGTTGCCCTTTCTCAAAAGGGTTACGTTGTTATCGGTGGGCTTTTACACGAAGTGAACGTTAGGGACCCTTCAGATACAACGTTTACAAACGTAACCGGCCCGGCAACGTGAGCAAATATAAAAAAAACAGGAGATTTGTTCCCAGCTTTAAATTTTTTGACTTGTACGCCCATAACAATGAATTCTCAATATAACATATTTTTTTTTAGCTGAAATTCAAAATTTATATTCGGTCAAATTTAGCAAAAATAAAAAGCGCCGGACATTTACAAGCGGGAAATGATTGCAATTATTCTTCTGCTCATTACTAGTCTTTATGATAGAGTTGAAGTGTGAGAGAGAGAACTGTCTTGCGCCGATGCTTGCTTAGCGAAGTCTCGAACCGGTTCTGGTGTGTGAGTGTAGGTTAGTTGTCTACTCTAACACCAGAACATGACTTGAGCAGAGATTCATAAAACCAAACATGCTGATTGGATATTTTTGATGGTTCGATCTCTGCAAAATAATATGAACAATAACAATAACTTAACATAACAGATGTTCGGGTGATAGGCCAATATAGATAGAAGAACGGTTTCCTTTTATTGCAAAAGTATGGGAGAAGAATTTTTTTGCTGGGTAGCATATTAGGAAAATATCAGTCAGCAAAAGGTTTCAGTGAGCACAGTCGAACGGACGTAGGAGTTAAATATCACAAATTAAATAAAAAGGGTAAATGTGTAAAAGATAGACAGTGACAGTGAATAAGGTGAATATTTTTTTTTAGAGCGTGTGACCCAGCCGGTTTTAATAAGGAGTTAACAGCCAATAACTATTATAAAGTTAACTATTATAACTATTATAACTATTAAAAGAGACGTGAAAAAGACGAACAAGATAGCTGAAACTTAAAGGTAAGCTTCACCCGCACCAAGTAGAGTAAGCTCTTTCTAGGCATATATCAGCCTACTTAACAAAAAAAAATCTATTCTTCTTATATAGATAGCCGCAGTCGTCACCAGGAAAAGGGGCTAAACCACGCGATTTGTGACGACTGCGCTCCTTTTTTCCTGGCAGAACTATATAAGAAAACGCGGCAAAAGCAACTTAGACCAACACCGAAATATCAACCATACGCCGGATGAGTCAAAGCGAAAGCCAGGTTTTTTTTAGATTTAAGTGTATTTAAGCAAAATTTGCCTACCTGTAATTGACGCACTGCTCCTATGTAGAACGACTACACAACCATAGTCAGATCAAGCCGGAAATTGATAAAAAAAAAAAGCTTAGAATCATAGTTCTCGTATATAAAAAAAAAAAAAAAAAAAAAAAAAGGAAGAAAACCAAATTTTTGTTGAAAGGATTCATAATCGCAGTGTAATTATTGATATATCGTATATATATGTATTTCTGTATATATATATATATATATATGTATATAATATATATATATAAATATAATATATATATATGAATATAATATATAAAATATGTATTTATTCCATTGGTTAATATGTTTAACAACAAGGTTTTGTAATATAATGCTTTAAAAGAATATAAACCAAAAAAAAAAAAAAAAACAAACAAAGAGAGAAACCTAAGTGTAAAATTGTAAGGACCACATCGCTTGGACGGGTTTTTGACTCCCTTAATAATTAAATAAAAAGTATAAAAAAAAACAAAAAATACAAAAAAAAAGAGAAAAAAAATTTTTTAATTATCTGCAGTGGCCCCTATAGAGCTCTATCGAGGTAGGCAATCGATACCATGTTTCTAAAAAAATTTTCTTAAAGCCTAGCGATTGGGCCCATGTCGAAGTCAGGTTAAATGTTTAAGTTAAGTTATTGTTATTAAGTTTTTTTTTGTATTTAGAAGTTGGTTATATGTTTATTGTAAAACACAAATCATTTAGTCCATAAGTAATAATTAAAGTTGTTGTATTGAACCTTAACAAAACACGTCTGATATTTACTGTCATACTCATAAGAGAGTGTGAATGCTCATTCTGCAAAATCGATGGTTCTATAGGCATCATTGGTAGACATTTACACCCTAAGTTTGGGGGAGAAAATTTATTGACGTTCACACACTCAGCGATGGCTTGCGTGTGCTAAGCGAGCATCGTGGGTGTAATCCAAGAGGTATGATTATGTGATTCTGGTGAGATAAAAGAAAAGTGGGGTTATTCAAAACACTAGGAATAACCATGGAAGGGTGGGCGAGATTCGAGAACATGACATCGGGTTCTCAGGTCCATATGGATGAGTGGTTGGGGTGTTGAATTTAAAAGAGGTAAGAGAGAAAAAAGTGTGGTGAATTCTCGCTCTTCATCACACCAGTGAGGACGGAGTGAAAATTTTTTTTTTCTGTTAATATGTTATAGGCTCATGTCTTAATTTCGATATTCTTTAATTTAATTTAATTTAATTCGTGCTATCACGACATTTTCTTTTTTTTCATTGCTACTCCCTCGACCGGAAGTGGCGGGTCGAACTGAACCTGAACCGTCCTGAGCTAGTCGAAGACCACTTCCGGTGCGATAAACTGGGGAACGTAACATATTTTGATACAGTGCAATTCCTCTCGACAATATAGTTCCCATTAGGAATCCGTTAAAATTGATTATTTTTGGCCTATCTCTCTCCGTTTACGAGATATCGCTCTTTTTCTATTTTTTAATATTTTGAATATTTTGGTACAGTGCAATTCCTCTCGATAATATAGTTTTCCTTAGGAATTCGTAAAACTTGATAATTTTTGGCCTATCTCTCTCAGTTTACGAGATATGGCTCAATAGAATCATCAAGCTGATTTATCTTTTCTATTTCTTCTTCAAATTCAATTTTTTCTCTTTTTGCACCATTACACCCATTATTTTCCACTGCAAACTTTTTTCTTTTCAATACAGTTTTATATCCTGCTTACACTGCTTCCAAGTTTTGCTTCATTTGCTCATTACACTGTTCAACAAAATCAAATGTTTTACAAAATAACGCGGTTCTAAAAATGTTCTACGTAAAATTCTCAATTTAAATTAGATGAAGTAGTTTTTTTAAGGCAAAAGTATTCGATGTTTTATAGGTGAGTTATGCTGGACGTTGTTTGTTAACGAAAAACAAGCAGTGTAATAAATAAATGGTTGCTAAAGCACCCAAATTTGTATTGATCTATTTATTAATAGATATATATGCAAAGCTTTCCTTTGTGTGGTACTTGTACTCAACTTTTAAAAACTCACTACAAATTTCACCTAAAATATTTTTTTTATACAAACCGTTTTTGTGAGAAATCTAATCCCCAATTCTGAATAAGTTTGAAATGAACATAGAAATAAAATTTTACGAGAAATATTTTGGTCGAACATTTTAACCCTGTTTTTTTGTGTTTTTTGTCCCTTTTTCACAAAGTACTATAGGGTTAAAATGTTCTACAAAACTGTTCCCCGTACTTTTTTATATAAATCTCCCAAGTCACCGTTAAATTAAAATAAAGGCAGATACACGTGTATTTTTTTGTCCTCTGAAAGCTGGAAGTTCATTCGATGCAGTTGCGTTTTTCGTCCGTTTACTCGCTAGAGTAATTTACGCAATAAAATGATGGTAGAGTTCATTCACTGCGTTTTACGTTCAGAGCAAATAAGGGCTGCAACATTATAAAACAGTTTGTATGTTCTTAGCGTCATATTTCTAAATAATTTTTATCATTTTTACACCGACCGAATGCAGTACGCCGAACGACGTTTTTATCGCAATAAATTCTTCGCAACGAATTTTTCGTTCGTTCAGGCGGTCTAAACATGACGGTCTAAAAACACGGTTAGCACGCGAAGTAGCATAAACTGATACTTTCTGCTGAATGGGTTTGTTGGCGAAATGTCAAATTTAAAACAAACTAATTGTTTATCTGTCAAAATGAAGTGAGCGTAAACCGCTCAACCGAGAGTTTCCACAACTTTTCGGCTGAATGGTATGTAGCATAAACCGCTCACACAACATCGCACACTAAATACAAAACAGTCACAACTCAAAAAACATGACTTTCCAGGAGAATCGAAAAATAAAACCCTCTGGTTGAAACTGCAGAAGAAAAGCAATTTTCATTTAAACACACAAACTTCATTCTTCCAGTTTATAAAGAAAATAATGAAAAAAATAGTGAGATATGTGTTTTGTGAATTGATTTATAACAAAAATCGATATAAAAAAATTTTGAGTTGTGACTGTTTTGTATTTAGTGTGCGACATGTTCCCTGAGCGGTCGCCATCTTAGGTAGCGAAAATATTTTATGCTACCTCGGTTGAGCGGTTTACGCTCACTTCATTTTGACAGATAAACAATCAGTTTGTTGGAAATTTGACATTTCGCCAACAAACCCATTCAGCAGAAAGTATCAGTTTATGCTACTTCGCTACCTGAGCGCTTTTTCGGATTGAATGCAGTCAATATGAAACACAGATAGATTACCATTGAAAGATATTGAACACAGGTTATCACGGTTGCCACCTCCAATTCCCACAAAAATTACCTTTTTCCCACAATAATATATATTAATTACCACAAAAATTCCCATGGTAAAAATTGAACAAAAAAATCCCACCACGCTTAAAAATACCATTTAAAATCCCACAAGCATTTAAAATACCACAAAAATACCACGCATTTCAAAAATACCACAAAAAATCCCATATGCATTGAAAATTACCACATTTATTACCACTGACAGTAAACATTTTCGAAATTATTGGATTTAAATACTTTCTTTGTGTTTTATAATAAGAAATATTTATTAATATTAAATTAAGTTTCATTAACATTTACATTGCGTTTAGATATATATATTATCATGTTTTTTTTTTTTTTAAAATCAAACATTTCATTTGTAAACAAATCATAATTTTTATTACAATCAACCTTTTAAAATTTTTTTGTTTGTGATAAACGTTTAGCATGAAGAATAGCAGAGACCAAATCCGTCGAAGCTCTATTACTGAGTGAAGTTTTATTTAATTTTAGTGTGAAAAAATGCGTTCAACATTTGCAGAAGAGTGAGGAAGGAATGAAATATATGATATAAGTTTTCTCATTCGTGGGAACAGAAATGCATCATCAATTTCTTTTCTTGCACCCAAAATTTCTGACCAGAAATCAGAGAACGACGAAGTCAGGTTTTTGTCAAGTTGTTTGATTTTTTTTAACTTTGAATAGAAACCAAAGTCGAAGAGCCAGCGACAGCAAGACTCACGTTATAAAACAAATTCAAAAATTTGGTGTTTTTTTTCAAGAATATCAATGCAATATTCTTTGCTGTTTTTTTTTAATTTGAATTAAAAAAAAACAGCAATTGCCATAGAAATTAAGCTAACACATATATTACGTTTTAGAGTTTGGCACCTTAAATAAATAAACTTTCATTGTCTTTGCCGTCTTCATCGCTCATATCGCAGTCTGACACCTGTGGAGGAACTTGTGACGTACTCTGCATCATGATAGAATAATACTCATATTAATATGGCTGCTCAACTGTCTATTTTTACACAAACAATGCTGTGAGTGCGTCAAACGAAAAGGCAACAACAACAATTAGAACAACTCAAATTCGAACAGCTGATTTTGACATCTAGCTCACTTCCTCTCCAATATGCACCTACCTTGTTATTCTATCATGCTCTGCACCATTTTCAGAGTAGTGCCATATAGCGCATCCTGTATACCATGCAGCGCAACCTGCGGTGCTGTATGTGACGTGGTGAGAAAAGTGTCCTGATCCGAAACTCCTGCTACTTCCAGTGATGGCGTTGTCTCTGTTATGTTGGCAAATGTGGGCAACTTCATATCTTGACGAAATAGACGCACAAACGCACGGAGTTTGCGGAAATGTTCTTTTACTACCAGCCATGTTTCTTTGATGTTTTTTAGAATGTTCACTGCTGCACTTTTCGCGACTAGTCAACGATACATTCAAATTTTCAACGGTAGCTTGATAATTTCGCTGTTTTTTTGCATTTGCTTACATTATTTGGGCGCGTTTGCATTTTTGAAAATTTGGATGCGTTCAAAAGGCCATATTTTTAAATCAAGGGTAAAAATGCATATGTAAATATTTAATCTAAAAAACGATTGAAAAGGCAACTTTTCACTAAATAATAATTAAAACCATAAAAAATTCCCAAAAAAATAAATTTAAAGAAAAATACATTAAAATTCCCAAAAAAAATACCGGAACAATTAAAGAATAGTGGAAATGGTCTTTTTTCTTTTTTTTTTTTTTTAAATGCGTGTTTTGAGCTAACAAATTGAATGGTGAAAAAAATTAAGCGTCGCTCTCAAGTGGTTTAGAAGTTATAGGGGTCAACGTTTATGAAAATGGGCTTAAAAACCTGTGTTTTTTTGTTGTTGTTTTCGAACATAAGTAAACGTAATGGATATCAAAAGAAAGGTTATGCTAAAACCTTTTTAATGAGCATTCAATCATAAAAATCTATGCATTATTTTGGATGATATAACTGTTTTTGTACTCAAAGAATTTGAAGTGTGCTAATTTTGGTTGTCCTTTTGAAGTGTTTGTCTTTGAGACTAGAAAAATAAATGTTTTCATAGAAGTATGTTATTTATTGTTATTTCGTAAAAGGGTGAACAGTCAAGTGTGCACAATATATAAAGTTTTATATTTTAACAATTAATGCAAGTACATTTCAAGTTTGTTGTACACTTACATATAGTATATTGAGACGAAAAAAAGCGCCGCAGGCGAAAAATTGTTATAAAAAATCGCGCGATTTTTTATAACAATTTTTCATTTTTGGATAGTTAGCAATAAATGGATTTTTTATAATTAATACCTAACTGAATAGGTCATGGTATGACCTCTTGCTACCCATATTGCTTAAATTTTATTAAAAAAAATCGAAAAACAGGCAAATGTGTAGTAATTTTTCAACTTTTGATCCTTATAACTTCTAAACCACTTGAGAGCGACTCTTAATTTTTTCAGAATCGAACTTAGGAGCCCCAAATCCATATAATTACATGTAAAAAAACACAAATTTTGCATTTCCATTATTCTTCAATTATGCCAAAATACCACGTGAATAAAAACATACCATACTGAATTAAAAAATACCATGGTAATTTTAAATTCCCAAGGCAATTAAAAATGACCACAAATGGGATTTTTCCACTAAAGGTGGCAACCGTGCAGGTTATAAAAGTTACTATTGTGAATAGAAGCAATATTAAGGAAATAATTTGTTTTTATATGTTAAATTGATACTAAATATCTCGCAAAAATGGACCAAACCGATAATAAACTTGGAAACCTAACAGAAGAATCACTAAAACGTAAAGAACGCCTTAAACGTCTGCGAGAGCAAGCAGAAAAATCAGATAAAAACAATGCTACCGAAGGATCGCTTCCAAAGTAAAGTACTGAATGCTTCGAAAGAATATATTTGCTGGAGCATAATATTTTATTTCAATTTTAGACCGGTTTTCCGCAGCTATAAGCCACACGACGAAAACACATTAGGCGAAGTGCTCAGCCAAGAGCCGACAGGCGATATAGAAAGCGAGGTGTCCGCTCAATTGGAACTGCTCAAAACACCCATAGTTATAGATGAAATCGACATTGCAAATTTGGCGCCACGTAAAGCCGACTGGGATCTAAAGCGAGATGTGGCTAAGAAATTAGAGAAACTTGAGCGGAGAACACAGAAAGCAATCGCAGAGCTGATACGTGAAAGGCTTAAGAAAAATCAAGATGACATTTTCCAGGTGGTAAATGTGGGCACAGCGCAGGGACTAACTGGCGACTCAGCAGACGACGAGTAGATTTTAAAATGGTTTTTTTAAATAGTTTTCTTTATTGTTTGATTTTTTTTTTTTTTACAAATATACTAAGAAAATTTGAATAAATTAAAAACAACATAAAATATACAAAAACATTGCATGAGTGGAATAGACTAAAGAGACAGTATGGAAGTTGCGGCTAGTCACTTCCGTAGCCGGTTGGAATGTGTGGTACTACGTGTTGGAAAATTTTCTTTGCCACTTGATGTTATTCTGTTTTTTAATGCTTTGATTTCTGAAAGAGTTAAAAATACAATCAATTATAATAAAATCCGATAGTTTTAAGTTTAATGGTTACGTCTTACGTTCAGTATATTTTAACTCAATTGAAGTGGCAAACTGACGCAATGATTCTAACTGTTGCGGTATTTGCTGACGCAGACTCTCAATAGTGTCCTGCATGCTAGTGATCTGTTTCTCTTGCAGTTGAAGTTGGTGTTCCTTTTCATTGACGGCTTTTTCCTGCTGTAAAGCAACTTCTGTACGCCAACCTAAAGTCTTCTTTAATTTCATTAGTTCTTGTGACTGTTTCATTATTATTTCATTAGCCTTGGAAATCTCTTCAGTCGTCATTTCGAGAGCTTGGCGCTTAGTTTGAGATATTTTCTTCTCCGCCTCTAGTTCAGCAATAATGTCTGCCTAAATATATGCGGAAAATGATAAAGTTTGAAGCTCACGTTAATAAATTGCTCCCTTCATATACCTTCAATTTGTCATATTTTTTTAACTTGTCCTGTTGTTCCGATATATGTTTTCTCATATCACTCAAATGCATATCGTTTTTGCGTTCTAGGTTTTGCAGCGTAGATATTTCTGCGTGTAGCTTCTCGTTTTGTTCCTTTAAGGTTGCTCTTTCCGTTTTAAGCCTTACGATTTCTTCACTTAGATGTTCGTTACGTTTTTGCTCTTGACTGCAAAATATTAATAATAATTTTAAAAAAACTTAGTATATTAATTAAGACATATATTTGCCATTTTTCTGCCAATGCATTTGACTTCTCCGATATGCTTAGCTCTAACTGTAACTGCAGTCCATTGATTGTGTTGCGGTTACGTTCGTTTTCATTGTGCCGCTGTTCCGATGCTTTTCTCAGACTCTCCTCTAACTGTTGAATTTCTTCGATGTGTCGCTGGGTTAGCACCTTCGAGTTGTCGATTAACTTTTCTCGTAATTTGGAATTTTCCAACTCACAACTTTCAATGCGCTGCATTTGTGAGTGCAGTTCGTTCTGCAAGGATTGCATGGTATGCTCTTGGGCAGCATTTTTTTTCTGTCAGAACCAAACGCTCAAATGTTATGGAAACAAAATTTTATAGAAAAAAAATTACTTGCAATGTTTCCATTATGTTATTCATGTAAAAAATGACAACATTGAGAGGAGCCAGCCGCATTGGCAGACACAAGTGAATGAGATTCTTAAAGGAGCGCATTTCATAGAATTGCAGTTGAAAATCACTGTTGCCACTAGCACTGGAAGCACTCGCATCAAGTGTGTCGATTGGTTGAAGTTGTACTAAGCTTATTTCCAGCTTCCCCGCTTGACAGTCTTGTAAAATTTTAATGAGATTTTCAATAAAGCCACCAAATGTTACATGCAGCGATTGATCCTGTTTGAGTGCATGGAATGAGTTTGTGTCCACCGTTGTGATGTACATTCGGCGATGGTCACTTTTTTCTGTTATACGCAGTTGCTGCAAGAATTTAAATTGTAGCACTTTTCATTCATCACTCTGAGAACTTACCAGCAATCCTTTGAAATCCATTTTCTCCGCGTAAACATAACAAGATTTTTTTGTCAGAATGCCATTTAGTCTGAAGTTGATTAGAAGCTCACAAGTTGTCAGAATGCATTCAATATTTTTGCTGTAATTAATATTGGCGAAATAGTCTTCCTCGCTTTGTGCTGCGAACGGTGAAAACATAATAACGATAAAGTAATAAGCTTTTTATTTTGCAATTGGAATTCAAGTTAAAATAGTCAAAAATGTCAACAAATAAAATGTTGTCGAACGTCAAGCTAAATACAAAAAATAGTGCTGCCAAGTTTGGCAGTAGGCTTAATGTCGAGTCCTCACGAGTGCAGGTACACTGTGAAAAGTGCAAGTATTTCTTTGCGTTTAGTTATGCCGCGTTTTCTGTGACCTTTCAGTATTCTATTTTATCACATATCACAAAACACTAAAAATTGTTTGTATTTGTAAACAAAGCTAATGCGGCGTTTCCATGCCATCTTTCAGTTTATCCATTAATACAAAACACTTGCTATAAAGAGTGCCATGCATATATGTACCTTTTGATATACAAGTTTGACGTATGGGAAGTTTGTAAACAAATAATAAATTAATTTATTTTTTCAAAAGTTTCGAAATGTGGTGGTCTAAATAAGACAACTGCTATTTTTGCTTAAGAGTAGCAGTGCATCATGATGCAGTTTGGAAAAAAAAAGTAAATAAAGTATCATAAGAAAAACGAAGATCAATTTTACTTTTTTTCTCACTTTATTTTAAAAAATTGCGCAAAGAAATGTTATTTCAACAAATGCTGAAAAGCAACTGACTTGAATTGCTGCCAAAATAAAAACAAAGCAACAGCTGAATGGACACGATCTTAAGCCACACAAAGTAGCTTATACTGTTCATGTGTCGACGGCGCGCAAGCAGCATTTTGCTACCAATCCCATGGGATAGAAAATTTAATTTGTGCCCTTCTCTGCCCAAATACGCTTGCCCAAAAAAACGCACATCTTCTCTTAATATTACGCTTAACATTTCTCGTCCAAAATTGGCAGCATTGCTTATCGATTGTCAAATAATTTATATAACTTAATTAAATTATTACTGAAAAACAAAAAAATTATGCTATTTTATGTTTGCAAAATAGTTATATAAATTTTATGATATCTTACCAAACATTTCCCAAGCAACAATTTTAGCCATTTATTAATTCTTGCAGAGCTTATAGTGCTATATCATAAAGCAACAAGCTTTAACTTTAGCTTAAGTAGCGCTACTAAAGCTTTTGTAGAGAATATATAAGGCTAAACTCAAAAAAGTTTAAAAGACTATTTTTGCTTTCTATGAGGAGCAAAAGTAGCTGCTAGCTTTTAAAAAAGTCCCTGTCAAAACCAAATAAGAACTCTTGCAAAGCTCTTTTTTATTCACAATATGTCTAAGTATGAGTGAAAAATAAACTCAATAGATATATAAAATTTGACAAGAATTTGTTATGATTACAATAACAAATAAAATAAAGATATAATAAAGTGTTAATTATATCATACTAAAAATATGTTCGCATATCCGTTATATGCTGCGAATTTTGGTGCGCTTTTAAATTTATCGGAAACATGAATGTAATACTTCGAAAAAATACAATGGGCTTCAAAAACAATTTAAATTAAAGAGTGTTTATAATTTTAAAATCCTTAAAAATTTTTTTAACTTTTCTTAAAATTAGCTGAAAATGCTTCAAATTCTTTATTTTATAATATAAAGTTAATAAAAGCATCAATTTGCTTTAAATAATATTCTTAATTGCAATATTTAACTTAATGCAATTCCCATTAGTTTTTATTTGAAAATTCAGTCAAAATATACATCTTAAAGCTAAAATTATACTGAATCTACGCGTTTTAAAGCAGCTCTGTAGTAATTTTTATTGCAGTAAAAGAGCCTTAACAAAGCAAATAACAAATTTCCGAGTTATGATCTTTTGCAGATTTTATAAATTCCTTTAAATAACTGTATAAAGCTTTAGAGCTAAAAATGGTTGAAAAATCAACTATAGAGCATTTTACTTATAATAAAAGGTAAGTAGCAGCAAAACAAGCTGGGGTAAAGCTTTAACTACATATGACACACTTTTAGAACATTTTTAAAGCTCACTCGTACCTAGTAGCTCCAACAATGTTACTAGGGTTGTAGCCGTTTTTGTTCGCATACAATAGCTGTGTTTTTTACCGAGCGAGTTGTAAGAAAACGACCGGTTATCATATGTGTGCTCGCTTAAATAACACAGGAAACTGTTGCTTAAAAGTTTGCCGAGTAAACAAAAAAAAATGCTTCCAAGTTATATTTCAATTAGGGTGCTCACAGTTCTGTATTATCTGCTCTGTTAACTTTGCCGTCTATTAACTTTAGAACATTTTAGCACGTGTTAACTTTGATTGTTTTTGTTTTACGTACAAACTTGAGATACCAATTGTTGCTAAAGTTATCTCACTTCTGCTCATGTCTTTCTTTTGTGTTAATGTGGTATCACTAATCAGCGGATTTAATTTTGTTGTAAAAAATGGAAGAAGAATGGATCGTCAAGAAGTAAGTACATTTTTCCATAATTCTTCGTTTCCGTTCATTTGAGGCATGTTATTGAACAAATTTCAAATTTTTGAAAACTATTTTTGCAATTTAGCTCCAAAACACAAAAAGAGGTGCTCACAGTTCGATTGAAATATCTTTCTAAAGTTGCCAGGTGTTAACTTTAGAAGCAAACTGTGGATTCCCTAAATAATTGTATAAATTTCATATAAAGGTGGCAACTGTAACATATTGGCAGTCAATAGTGATTCACGAAAACAACATTTTTTGTACCGAATACTTATAAAGAAATATTAAAAATTTCTTTTTGATGAATATTACGATGAAAATATACTAATTAATAATCAGAATTTACTTAAAAAATTAAAATTAAATAAATTAAATTAAAATTAAAATTAAAAATCAAATATTCCTATTATTATACAAAAATTCATTTGAATTTGAAAAATGATTGGTTATTCAAACGTTTTGTTTTGAAAATTTGTAGAGTATCGGTTTCATTTACAGAACCGAGTTTCAAATACTCTTTTGAGGAAATTGGTACTCAGAGGACAAGACTGACTTTACTTTTATTGTCAGATTGTCATGGAAAATGTGCACTCGGATAATCAGTACTAGTAAAACTATGCCTTTCATTAAGGCCTAGTTTAACTATCATAACCTCCTGTACTACTGCTGCTGCACCTTTAGCGTAAGCAGACGTTCCTCTCTAGTGTGCGCCTTTTCACGCTATGTGATACTTCTTTTCGAAGCACGTATTATTCATTTTCTCCAGCTTACGTTGACGTTCTTTTTCAAGTTCCTGCCGTTAATGTTCAATGTACACCTCCTTGACTGCCTTTTCTTCAAGCAATTTTGGCGCTCCAGCTCAAGATCTTGCATATTAGGTAGCTTAGCCAGCATTAATTGTAAAGAAGTCGGACTTTTTCTATCCTCCAGTATCTCGCAATCAAAAGGAGGAAAATATACTCATTGAACACTTTGAAACTGAACTGGAATAAAAAAATCTATTAGCGCTTTTTACTGCCCTCTTACCGGGTGTTTCCACTGCCTGAAGGAACGAAGAAATCTTTGCAATAAAATCTTCTTTTGTTCGTTCGCGGAAACACCTAAATTCAATGCTTGCAAACATCAGCGTTGATTAGTTTTATTAGTAGTTAATAAGTTCATTAGTAGTTAATAGAAAAGTACATAATTTTGACTACTTTTATACATTTTAATAAAATATAAGTCACATAAACACAATCATGGTATTCAATGAACAACGTATATGTACTGAAGCGTATAGCTATAAGTTTACGCTGTGTGGTTCCACGAACCCACCATGAATAAAAACGAATTAAACTGTAGTAAACAAAACTTGAGAACTCAAAATTAATTTAAACTATCGGACTTTTTTACATATCGCAAAAGTTTATCATATTTTAATTACCACAAAGTTTAAAATATTCTTTTGACGTGTCAGAAACAAATTGCAAATGACACAGTTGTATTATACGAACTAAACGTTCTGTTAACACTACGTTTTTGTAGTGTTAACTGTGTATGTTTAATCCCTTACAATTTTGTTATTTCAAATAACATTGCCCTAAACTTACCGAACATACGCTGTTTACATCAGCAATACGGCGTTCATTGAATATCACTATTGTTGTGTGTGGCTGTAGCGTAACCAGATTTGTATTGAACTTGTAGTTTAGTAATACGTGGAGTACATTTTAATGATTTAAGTACGATATGAAAAATATTTGGTACTTATTATATATTATTAGGTAGTGCTCTAAAAAGTTGCATGCAGTTTTTGCTGTACCTTTGTTTGGATACAGTAAAGAAGTTATATCGAGTAAATTATGCAGATATGGAGGACTTTGGAAGCATTATTGCTTAATCATCATATTTTGTTCCCCACACAAAAATCATTTTATTTCGAAGCATTAAATACTTTTTTAAGAGTACATTTCTGCTGTTCTCAAATGTAATCCTGTATGTGCCAAACATATTCCGTTAATTGAACGCTCGCTTTCTCGAGCACATACAAGCCGCCTTATTGCTTGCCACATGATTTCACAGATGTGAAAGCCACATTACCACTTTTGGTTTGGTATATTTCTGGAGATTGTTGTGAATTCTTTTCGCATTAGTTTTGCGCATAGATGCCAACCAAAATTCACACACAAAATCACTAAATCACACAACATATATATAAAAATCGCTCGTGTGACACTCACAGCAAAAAAATCACGCACATAGAAAAAAATCGCGCAAAATCACACACAGAACAAAAGATCACGCAAAATTCACACACAGAACAGAAAATCATTCAGAAGCAATTCCAATTTTACAGCATAAAAGATTAGTTAATACCATAAAATTTTACAAGTATTGAGATATTTTATGTTATTATTGTGGCTATTTTAGCAAAAGTTTATTGTTGAAAATTTATTAATATCTTATTTGCTAGATCAAAATTAAGATATGCAAATTTTTGCTAATTCAATATAACATATATCAGTGGACCTAATTTTAATTGTCTGAATTTGCAATATAAACTTAATATTAACTTTTTGAAAGTTTAAACTTTATACCTGCGTGAGCAAATTTCAATTGCAGTGTTGGGTTTGTTCGCTAATATACGTGTTTTCACATTAACTTGAACGCAATCTTCAACAATAAAGTGTGTGATTAAAAAAATCCCACATGAGTGAAAAATCACTCGCTTCATATCAGAAATAACACATTGCCACACGGCCCTCAAAAAATCACGAAAAGTGATTTATCACACGAAGTTGGCATCTATGGTTTTGCGTATGGTTTGCGAAATTATAGTGAATTTGACTTCGTTGTGTTGGCTAGCCTGTCCAAATGCGAACGCCAAGCATAGAGAGAAAATAATCGCCATTTTTTAATTCTGTGGTAGCGGCAAACATTTTACACTAGCATTGAATTAATTCGCGTTGGAGTGAAAAATTAATTCTATATAATATATAAAGTATATATAGTGTTAATATAGACAAAAACTTCAAGTGCAAATTAAATATTATTAAAAACACAGAGAACAATGGTAAGAATAGCTATATTTAATAAATTTATTTGGAAAACGTGGGCAATTGTTCCAAGTAACCGGTCACGTAATTTATCACTTCTCTGTATCTAGTATTCGTTTCATATGCAATAATTTGCCAGCAGCGCCATTATTGAAATGTGTTAATTATTTTTAGACTACGAAAATTTTTATCGGAAGCTTGCCGCCTGGATCAAAACCTGAAGAGCTGCGCCGCCTCTTTGAGAGCTATGGTGTAGTTACCGAATGTGACATAATGAACCGTTGCGGTTTTGTACACATGGAGACTCCGGATATGGCGGACAATGCTATCAAAGCTTTACATGACACAGAATTTAATGGACAGAACATCGTTGTTGAACCAGGTCGTCCAAAGGATAAAAAGAAGAGTGGTGGTCCAGGTGGCCCACCTGGTGGTGGCAGAGGTGGGGGTGGTGGCGGTGGCGGTGGTAATCGTGGGATGGGTGGACCTCGTGGTGGACGCGGTGGTGGCCCAATGGGTGGACGTGGTGGTCGTGGCGGCGTTTTAGGTAAGTGTTAAGAATAGCGATTTGCAAAGCGTTGTAGACGATGTCCGGTCCGTATTTTGAAGGCTTCAGCTAGACATACTCCAAAATTTTAACTGGGGAAAATAAATTTTTATGTTATTAAAAACTTGGTTTTTATTAAAATCTCAGGACTGAGCCTACCAGAAAGTTGAGCTTCTTAATATTGAACATTACAAAAAAAAAAAAAAAAAAAAAAAAAAAAATGCTAACCAGCACCTGTTTATTTCAATTCTTAATTTGGGTCAACGTTCACCCATTTTCTCACATTTTCAAGTTGGCTTTTCTGGTAGAATGTCTGATAATTTGAAACAGGCCGCCACAATGGAATTGGCCGGTGCCATTATGCAGATGCTTAACACAAATTCTACTTCATCAGGTGGCGGTGGAGGCGGAGGTGGGCATCAAGGTGGACCACCACACAATCGTGGCAGCAGCTTTGGTGGTGGACGAGGTGGTGGAGGTGGCAACTTTGAGCGCAACAATGGAGTTGGACCCATGCGTAACGATAACTTCAGAGGTCAACAGAGAAGTGCTCCCTATTCCAGAGGAGGCGGTGGTAGTCAGGGCGGAGGCAAATTTGGAGGAGGTGGTGATAAATTTGGTGGTGGAGGTGGAGGCGGCTTCGGTGGTGGTGGTGGTGGTGGCAAATTTGGAGGCTCCGGTGGTGGCTTTAACAATGGCGGATTTGCTGGTAGTCCACCGCATGACAACTGGCAAAATAATGGATCCGGAAACCGCAACTTTAATGATAATAGAGGCTTTAACAAGGGAGGAAGCAGTGGTGGTGGCTTTGGAGGCAATCAACCAAATAGCGGTATGGGCAATCAAGATAGAAGAGGTTTCGCTCTGCCAGGCGGTGGTCAACACTTTGGTGGAGATTCGGAAGGAGCGGGAGAGTCTCCAATGTTTTCTAGAAGAAGCAATCCGTCGAACATGTAAGCATAACGATGCATAATAAATATTTTGACTAAAATATTGTTTTTTTTTGTGCAGGGGTGGTGGTGGTGGCGCCGGTGGCAACTTTGGTAATGCACCACGAGGTGGTGGCAGAGGAGGCTTTGGTGGCGGTCGAGGAGGAGCAGCCAGTGGGCGAGGAGGTGGAGGTGGTTTTGGTGGTGGACCACGTGGTGGAGGACAAAATAATGACGGTGGTTTCAATCGCGGTGGACAAGGTGGTGGCAATCGCGGCATGAACAGCAATGCAAACAATTTTCATGATGACTTTCCACCCTTAGGAGGTGGCGGTGGGGGTGCTGGCGGTGGATTTAACCGGTAAGTAATGCATAAATATTTTTTTTTTTTAAATTTAAAGACTACGAATAAAAAATTGCGCGATGAACACGATTCAAGATTCCGTTATGTGAGAATATTTATGCCTAAGGAATTGCGTTTCCGAGTGCTTCTATTTAGTTTTTTTTCGGTTTCAAATACCGACTCTGAATCACACAATCGTATAGGCATTGTTCAAAAGTAAGCCATTCCATTACGCTCTGCTCCTCACAAAAAGCATCGTAGAATTATCACGAATTTTAAATAATTGTAAAGCGTTATTCATAATGTACCCATGATTATAATCTACCAACATATATATTATCTGAAAATTAATGCAAATATTTTAAAAATTTATATTCTCTTACACAGCAATGCGCCACGCCAAAATATGATGTCGAATCGTCGCTACTAAACAAAAATGCGTTATCGTTCAATCAATTTTTAGCGAATTTTGATTTGAAAAGAAAAGCGAATTGGGGCGAATGTAGCGATCACATTCACGTGAATGAGTGACACCTAAATTATTATTTTAGATATACATTTTAAGATATTTTAAAGCAAATAGATACCATTAACTATAAATTCTCCAAATCAACTGAACAAAACCAATGCGAGTTGAATGCGTCTAGAAGAAAGTAAAGCAACTCAAATGATTCAACTAAACAGAGAAATGTAATAACAATAAGCCAAGTATTTGCTAGAAAAGTCTTAAAAAAATAGACAAATGTAGATGTTTTTAGTTTAAAAAAGCAATGCGTTTTAATTGTGGTTAAATTCTACTCTAAACTTCTTAATGCATCGACCGACAACTTTATTCAGGCATGAATTAGTTTAATGTTACCTTAAAAAAAGAGATAATCCAGATATTTTATAACTAAAATGACTTAATTTGTGCAAGAAATTTCTTCAATTGTTTTATCGTTATACTTTTTCCATACCAAAAAATAAATAAATTCAATTCAAATAAATAAATCAATGCGTATGTTCCATATCTTAACCACAACAATTCTGTGTGTGAATTTTTCAATAAACTAAAGGCACGAAATGTAAATTTGAAATCTATCGAAGACTCTTTCTAACCTATGTAACTATAACTATGTATGAAATAAAATATATAAACCACCTAAATAATAAAATTGCGTATAATTTAAGTGATGCATCCATTCAAAGACTACTTAAGGCGAGTGTAAAATTTAGTTATAATATAATTTGGTATAATTAAAATATGCTAAACGGCAGGCAGTGAGTTGTCCAATGGATAAAGATAATTATTTTTTGTTACATAATACTATTTTTATTGATAGTCATTAATAGAAAACAGAAAAGGATTAAGAATTGAAATCAGTTTATAAACTCGACTGAAACTTATCTGAGTTGAAATATTTTGCGACAATTGACAAATATTTCTTATATCGCCGCTCTGTGGGCACTCGGTGGGCACTCAATAGGTTAAAGGCGGTATTTATGAGCAAACTTTTGAAGCGGTTTATAAAGAATGTGGAAAGTCTCGTTTTCTCTACTAGAAAAATTTGAGATAGTAAAAATAAGGTCATCATGTCTTATTTGATGATGTCTTTAATAAAAAACAGTCTGAATAAAGTAATACAGAAAAGTCTGATGACAAATGACAAATTTTTCTGAAGGGGTGCTGATTGTGTTTCAAGTGAAAAATATATTTATTTTCTTTTACTGTGCACAACACAGTTTATAACCTCTATTTAGGTTAATGTCTATAATGTTAGTTAAAATACAAATTTGTTATATAAATAAAACAAATATTGAATACAATTTAGGAAGAATGCTGTAAGGTTTGAAATAAAATAAGCCTTAGTTAATTTTTAGCTCAAAAACAGTTTATCATAAATATTTTTTCAATTTTTTTTGCACATCACTTAAATGGAGACAACTCACTGTTAGGTGTAAAGGTTTTTCTGTAGCAAACTATTAAGCAAACTTTTGGTTTAGAAATAAAACTTCAAGCTTAAAATCTTCGTCTTGTACTTATGGCGTGCGTTTGCTGAATGATTATCGAATTTGATTGACAAACATGGAGAATTAGCAAAATATACATCAGGCGGCACAGGCGGTGCAGTTCTTTATTCTGGCGCTTAATAATGGACTCTGTATATATGTATATATAACAAAATGCATTAATTTAATAATAGTTATTTCTTTTGATTAACTTTTAAACTTTGATAAACTTTTAATGAATATGATCGAACGTTTTAAAATCACGAGTGCGCTTTGCTTAAGGCTTGCGCACTCTAGTGACCGAACGAGAAATAATTTACTTAACCGAGTTTGAGGTTTGCGAAAAACTGCAGAGCGTTGACAGCAGCAAAGAAAATATTTGCTGACAAATGTTTCTTCGGATTCTGTTGGGAAATGAATCCAATAAATAAATCCACAATTTAAAGCTTTTTAGCCACGGCCAGCAGCTTAATAATGTGTAAGTACTTGAAATATTTACCTACTTATTTAGGGTTTAATAGACACAAACAAAACCGATCGGAATAACTGCTTATTACACTATAATATCTACAAACATCTATAATGTATAAAGTAGGGCGGACATTAATGAAAAATGTCCCAAAGATCATGACGACAATTTGTAGACTTTACATTCATTCGAAATGAATGCTGATTTGAATCATTTGGTAAAGTTATTTCTTGAAAGTGATACAAAGAATTGAATTCTTTTTGTAGAACTGAAACAACAATTTAAATGAAATAATTTCATTGAGCATACATTCGAATGCAAGAAGAAGATATCAAATAAACACTAAAAAAAGGCAGTGATGATAAAAAATTCTCAAGTGATGTTCCCAAGTTCTTAGTGAAAATACACAAATAAAATTTGATTTTAATTACAAGCCAGAATTTTTGAAAAGAAACATTTTGTCGTTTGGTAGTTAATAATATTTTAATGCAATTACAATTTTTGCTTTATTTGAAACTAAATCTTGACTCTTTACATTTTCAGATCACGTTGGCAATAATAACCAAAGCAATGTTGTCTACCAATTCAAATGCTTTAAGCATTCATTAAAGACTGATTTAATACAAAAAACTACGCAGTAATTATACTGCATTAAGCTCTTTATAAACCATTTAGTAAATTTACATGCATACATCAATATTTTTATTGTTATTTTTAATTTTTTAATTTATTGATTTTAATCAAAAGTTGTTTTAAATTTAGATTTTTTTTAAAATAAAAGAAAGATAAAATCGTTTAAAATTATCAAATTTTTGTTGTTTATCTTCAAATTATATTATATAGTTTTGGTAAGTATAATCGTAGTAATGTTGCGATTCTATATATTAAATACTTTTTGTTAGCTTAATTTCTAGTGTCTCACACAAGTCTCGGAACATATTTTCTTTTTTGAAACTTCAAATAATTAAGCTCGAAACTGAATGACCCCTGCAGATAAATGGACGAGATTTCGAATAGTTCTAAACTAGTTCCAAAAGGGGCCAGTACTAGTCCCACTACAATACCCTTTTTCATTGAACAAACTGACGCTTTTTACGGGTTGATGTCATAGGAAAAGACAATTGTCCCCATAAAGATCGCTTTTTCTCTATATCTGTGCTAGTTCCATTATGAATAGTTCTAAACTGGTCCGTTTTGATACAGTCTCAAAGTGGTCAGTTGTAAGCCCTATTATTAGCCTAAGCACTAATTAAATTATTGTATATAGTTTTACCTGTATATTTACCATTTACCACATAATCATTTCCATCGAAAATATTTGCAAAAGTTAAAAAAAGTGTGGAAGAATTTTCTTCTAAATGAAAAAACGAGCCACAACACGTTTTGAACGTGTAGGTTTTTTATTTTGTTTGTGCCTGTTGACAAGAAAAACAAAGAATATAAAAATAAATTCAAACTGTTCTATGCTGAGCGTCTTTTGTATTAGTTCGCAACTAACTCCAATTTCACTAGAAATAAACTAGTTGGATTTTCCAATTGTCTCCAAAATAACTGCTGGGACAATACAATATTAACTAATTTTCTTTATTGCCCGCTTTTTTGTTTGAAAAAAATCAGAACAGGTAAAAACAAGGTTTAAAGTGTCTGAATTAAAATTAACAACTTACGTATATATATATATATATATAAAATATCTAAATAAACATAAATTTGTAGGATTTGAGCTTGGCTAGAAATATAATTTTTAGTTTTTGTAATAAAAACGTCTTCTTTCTTTTGATTTTGTAGCTCGAATAAATTTTATATTTTTCATTTTTCATTTTCATGTTTTTTAAAATAACAAATTCAAGGTTAACGACAAAATTTATAAAGTATATAAACATAAAGTATTATTAAACGAAATATCATAATAATAATTTTATCAATTATAAGAATAAGAATATGCTACAAATTCACTTTTTTATTATAAATATGTTGCATTTAATGCAAGGATCTTTGAATTAGTTACATGACTGGTTGATAATAAATAAGATTTAATATGGGCCTTATAGCATTATAATGAGTATTTATTTATTTTCTTTATCAACTAAATTGGTGTTCTTCAAAGGAGTCATATTAGGAAAGATTTAAAAGAAACAGAATGTTAAAAATTATGTCCAGTTTATATTAGTGATATTCACACCGAACTGGTTAGTTGTTACCGAACTACCGAGTAACCATGATACAATAGCGATCTGGAGTTTATGGTCTTATATTCTGTATTTTTGATTAGTTTGATATTTGTAGTAAATTTGACAATTTTACAAAAACCAAACTTGAACATATTCCAAATACTATAAATACTAAATTTACAACGGTGGAACCCTATTATAAATTTTGTATAAAATTTGTGTATTTGACAAGCAGTTGACTTGACGTTCTATGGCAGCACTGCTCATAGGAGTGCTCACAATCTGAAGGAAATTCTTTTTAATTTACTAAAAATACTGCAAAAACTCCAGATCGTGAATACCGCTAATAATATTCTACTATGCCGAGTAACAAAGTAACAACTAAGCAACCCTGAAAATGTTTTGTTGGTTGGTAAAATACGAACAGCTGTTCCATATTTTCAATTTAATGAAATTTAAATGCATTTAAAAGAGAACTAAACGCATATTGAATTGAAGTTTTGTTGAAAAGTATTTATTTCATAAATAAATAAATTTTATTCTCTAAATGTATCAGCAAAATCAGCTGTTATTCAACAACACTTACCAGGCTAACGTGATTAAACAAGATTAACAGAAAAACGAATTATTTCGCAGTAGATTTTCAATAGTTTTTTTATTTACAACCGTGAACGTACATTTTATATTGATTTATGTACATTTTAACTTATAACATAATAAATATATAAATATATACATTGTTTATTACTACATATTTGCAATTCGCAGAAAAATATAATTTTACAGATTCAAAATATATTTATTATACGTTGAAAAATTTATAGTAATTCGAAATTATCTGTGCTTTCTGTTGTTTGCAACAGAAATACAAAAATCGAACAAATCGCAGTAGATTTGGAAAAACCACAATGACGCAGTCGAACATTAAATTTTGCTAAAAAACGCAGTAGATCTCCTGCAATTGCAGTAAAGTTCGAAAACTGGTTCACAGTTAAATTTAAGGAAGTAACCACTAACAAACTAATGAGTTCGGCGTGAATACCACTATTATATAAAGAAACTTAGGAACTTTTTAATGGGTAAGGTTCGGAATTGTGTCGCTATACCCTATGTTCTCAGATTTATTTTTGCAGTTGAGAGAGAAAAAAGGGCTGCCATATCCATATATTATTTAATTTACCCTGAATGTTAAAGTTCTATTAATTGGTTGCCAAACAAATATTTTCACTTTAAAAAAAAATGTAACATTAATTTTAAAACTGTAATTAAAATTAAAAATTTCAAAATATATGACTTGAAACTTATTTTCTCAGAAATGCACGAGACAGAATTATTTTTGAATTTTCTGAGAATTTTGTACAGACAAATGCATCTCCGCAATTTGATGAAGTTCAAAAGGTCAAGAGAGTGAGATCAAATTCTAAAACAATCAACCCATATGAAGTAGTGAAACCAAATAAAAGAGTTATGTCTATTTTTATTAATTGTTTAACTCAGATGGCACAGATGTCTGTCTGTGACAACCTTGTTTATAGTATAATAACTTATGGAAGTTTTGAAAAAGTTTATTGAAAAAATGGAATAAATATTGATAAATTAACTTTTCAATCTATAGCTGATGAAATATCTCCTAAACTGTTCAGAAATATTGTGAAAATATTTTATTAACTTTTTTACTCAGACTTTTTCAGTATGTGAAGAATTAAAACTGCTGAGAGAAATCGTCAACAATAGTTGTAGCTAATAGTTTTAATGAATTTAACAATATCCATGATACAATTTTCCCTTGATCTTAAATTTTATTTGTTTTTCTTTTCAAAGATTGCTAATTCTTATTGTAGTATTGTTAAATTTATTGTTGTTTTCCTTTATTGTTGAATTTAACAATTCAATTGTTTGTTGCAAAAATGTATACTTCAATTCAAAAAAACAAAAAACTTAACTTTTTTTTGTTTTTTTTTAACTTCAAGTCAGCAGAATATAAAATTTTGTATGCTGGTGCTTGCAAAAGGAAGAAATAATTAACGAAATAAAGGTAAATATAATTAGGTTTTTCACAACTTCAAATAAGAAGTTGTATCGTTGTATTCATATTTTCGTCGTATTCACATTGTTTTTGCTTTCTATTTGAAAGATAAAACAAACAAAAGAGCTCAAAAAAAGTTTGTTTTTCTTTCAAATAGAAAACAAAAACAATATGAATACGACTTGAATTCAAATACAACGATACAACTGTGTATTTCATGTTGTGAAAAACCTAAATGATTATATTTTATTTCATTAAGCTAAACTATTTTATGGTGTCTATTCATATTTCATGTTCGATGCTTTGGTATTTAACCATGATTCTGAATCCAAACTATTCTTTGGGGATTCTACAGACGTCACTCTATAACGCAATGTCAAGATTTTTCCGTGCAGATATTTTCTTAAGATATTTTGATATTGAAGAAGAGAAATTGGATGAAGATCTTGATTTTAAATATTAAGGGTGCGTCGTATTAATATAATATTGCATCTTATTTTTATAAGAAAATTTAATTTATTTTAATTCTTTTTTATTAAAGCAGATTGTCCACAGAAGCGGTAGACGATAGCAACGAAAGACTGAAGACTCAACCAGCAAAGTTTATTAAAAAACCTAAATAAAACAAAGATGCCTGCTAAAAATAATTGCAGAAATAAAAACTTGTGAAATATAATTATATAAAACTCGTATATTAAATGCAAGACTTTTTAGACAGAAAAATTTAAATTTTTTGACGTTTTAATTTTGACGCTTAATTTTTGAAGTTTAATTTTTGACGTTTGATTTTTGCCGTTTAATTTATGATACTTCAATTTTTGACGTTTAAACTTTTTTGACATTACCTTTTAAAAGTTTGAATTTAATTTTTGATAAAAGTTTGGATTAATTCCCATTTATTCAAAAATCCCATGTTAGGGAAGATGGTTTTAGTCGGAAACTGGCAACTCTGTTCAAATTTATTTATTATTTCTCTCTTTATTTGCTTGATGGATCATTGCAGTAAAACGTAACTTTTCAGCGACTAAATATTTATTTTAGTGACTAGCTTGTACGTGGAAGGTTGGTTGTTGTGTACTTTTATTTCCGAAAAAGTTAATAAAAATGAGAATAACAGCAAAATTTTAGTTAAATACAATAACCAATACAATTATTATTCGGCAATCGGCAAAAATAACAACAACAACACATAGAAAAATCAGAGGCCGCTGCTGGCATAAACGACTTTAGTGCGCTTGTGAATGCTTGGCAGCAACAGCTGGTGTCTGCTTTGTGTGGCCTTCGTTAGCCTCTGAGTAGCAGTTAAAACTACAATATTTCCAAATATTATTTCCAACACGTTAAAAAAGGTTTGCTTAAAAATGTTACGTTCACCGTGCGTTTTGTTTTTGTTTATGCTGCTGCTGCTGGCTTTGTTTGCCAATAAATTGCAAGCAACTACGTTGCAATCGTCTGTGGACACAATGCAAGACAGCAGCAGCAGCAGCAATAGCACCACGAGTGATGTAAAAGTAGATCCTGTTGGACTCAAAGGAAAACTAATTTTCGCACATGTGGTAAGTGCTAGTTATGGGCCTTTTTGGTCTATGTCCTCACACACTGACTGTTGCTTTTGACTAATATAGCTCTACCGTCATGGAGATCGCACCCCAATCGAGCCTTATCCTACGGATCCCTGGAACAATCCTGATGATTGGCCCACCGGCTGGGGCCAGTTGACAAATGTAAGTGTAAAATGTGAAGATCATGTGTGTAATAGTTTTGAAATATTTAAAATACTAATACTTCGAACAGAAAAGTAAAAGTTAATTTAAATATATGAACTAAAAATATGCGCTTGGAAAACATGTGCTAAAATTAACTGCATTAATTATAATAATTTGACTTAAGTACCGTTTACAAAGTGGCTTTATGACTTTAACTTAAAACCTGTTTTAGATAATGATGACAAATGAACATGCGATAATATTTGTTGCTTATTTCGAAACGCTAAATAATCATAGCTCTCGCAATTCGGAAATGAAAGGTCATATGATCTGGTTTATTCGAAAACGTCGGAACTGTTATGTTTTTAAAAATCGTTTATTTAAGTTTCTAATAATTGTTTATTTAAATTTATAACAATTGTTTATTTAAAACATGTTTTATTGTTCTCGTCTCGTGTGTGTTTTAAAGTTAAATTAAAAAAGTTAACACGAAGCGTGCAGTATAATCAAATACGTGTTGCTGACAGACTACCGGGCAAATACATTGTTTACATTAGCACGTTAATATGAAAAATTAATATATTATTGATATTATCTTTTGAAGTTTCTTAACAATAATAACATTTGTATTTTTTTTTTTTTAAATTATATGCCGTTTATGACTTAACTTATACCAAATTAATACAACATTAATATTGTCAAAATTTCTTATCGACTACAACCCAGCGCAAAGAGCAAGCTTGTTGATATTTACGAAAAGTTTGCTTAACCCCTAAAAATAGAATCGACATTTGAGTGCCGATTAGTTTTAAAAGAATTAATTTTTATAATATCTGACTTATGATATGAATATCTGAAAAAGATATGCTCTTTCCGAATATAAAGTTCGAATTTTTGAAATTTGATAAGCCACACTGCTTCAAAAGATCATATTTTATGTTCATTACGTTTCTTTGTATGTTATCAAAATCCACTGAAAATATTGTGACCATTACCCGATCAATTTTGGCCCTATACGTAATAGTTCTTATAAGCATTTCAATGATTAAATACAAATATCAATTTTTTTTAAAACTGTACGGTCGATTATTTCTAAATAATTTTTATGTGGCATATTATGTTTTTAAAATAAGCCCTTAAATTATATAAACTTGGTCAATCATGAACAAAACTACTGACAACCTTCGGTACTGAAGTATTTAAAACGGCTTTTAGTGATCAAGATATTTTTAATTTTTGTAAACATTAAAAAAGTTTCAATACACTATTTTTATATTTTATTTTTTTATCGATGAAGAATGTTAGCATTTAAGTAATAAACTTTTGCATGCTGCAGTAAAGTAAATAACAACATAATAGAAAAACAACAATTAGACAAAAGTATGACATAAAATATTAGATTAATAAAAAAAATATAATATAAATACAAGATAACAATTTAATACAAATAAAAATTATGAATTAAAAATTGCATATCCCAGTATTGGGCAAAATATATGAAAATGCTTATAGATAGAAATTAATATATGTAGTAATTAAAGCTTAACTTAGAATTTTTTTTTTTTTATTCAGAGAAACAGAGTAAATAGAATTAGATAATTAGATTAGATTAGAATTAGAATATCAGAATAATTATAACATTTAAACAATTATTGCAAATAAGTAAATATTAAGAAAGCAGTTACAATATAGAGTGAAGATAGAGTAGTTATGTGAAGTATTCTAGAATTAAACGATTAAAGGCTCTTTGATTAGAAACAAATTTCAAGTTGTTTGGTAGTGAATTCCACAATCGGACTGCGCTGACGAAAAACAGTCTACTAGAGTGTAAGTAGTTGTGACTTGGAATCAAGAGGTTTATACTTCTATTAGACCTACAAAACTGAAGTTTCTCAAACAAGTAGTGTGGACGCCGCGTATATATTATCTTGTGCAGAAATATACAATTTCTTGCTTCAAGATAGCGAAATAGACAACGACCTATTATTTTGGTCCGAAAAAACGATACATGATCGAATTTTTTTTAAACCGTAAACATACCGTGCAGCATTGTTCAGAGCAACTAATAGCTTGTGTGATGATCGCGAATCTAGATTGCTGTATACGATATCAGAGTAAGTTATAACTGGCATCAACAATTGCAAGACTAGTTTGCGCCTCGTTTCGACAGGAACAAAATCAGCAGTCATTCTCAAATTTCTTAAAATAAAGTATACTTTGCTAACGCAGAAATTAATGTGATCTACACCCGACAAGGAAGAATTTATTTGGAACCCAAGATTGAAAGCCTTACTAACAACTTTTAATTCAACATTGTTGATGTATAATGGAGGAAAACTTAAATTTGAGAAATGTGTTTTAGAGATCGGTAAAACGTAAGATTTCAAGGGGTTTAGTTTAAGTTTATAAGTACTCGCCCATTCTACTATTGTGTGTAAGTCTTCATTGATTCTGACGCATAGGTCCTCTATGAGCCCAACCGGTATTGACAAATATAATTGCAAATCATCTGCATAGGCATGCATTGTGACGTTGTTGCATTTAGCGAAAATGTCATTGATGAACATAGAAAACAGCAGTGGCCGAAGGACCGAGCCTTGGGGAACTCCGCTGCAAGTATTCTTATATGTTGAAAAGTTGGACCCTACTTTTACTCTCTGGGATCTTCCGCCTAAGTAGCTATTAAGTAAGCATACTGCACTGTTAGAAAATCCAAAGTTGAACCTGAGTTTTTTGCAAAAGATGTCATGGTGGACGGTGTCAAATGCCTTGGAAAAGTCCAGTAAGCAGAGCAAGATCAAATATCCCTTATCAAATTGTATTCTTACATCATCCAGGATTTTAACGATAGCAGGATTTTCCTGCTGATAATATTATTTGAGGAATGCATTTTTTGTTTTGTTGACAAAATCTTTCTGCAATATTACAAGACAAACAATTTTGTTATTTTCACCTGAAGTGGTTGTCAAACGACGCACGAAAATAAAGGTTAAAAAATCCAGTGAATTCGAAAAAAATGCCGAAAAAAAAAAAAAGACACAGTTTCGATAGTATCGTAAGTGTAGACGTAGAATTCCGTTTAAGTTGTAACCTCTTCTACTTTGTCTCTTTGGTATGATTGTTTTGTTCATTTTGCACGTATTTTTATTGATCTTACAAAAATTAACAAATTAATTAATAACACTCAATTATGGACTACTTATCGAGGCCAAAACAAAGAAAAAGTTAAAAAGTAAGTATGATTAAATGAGCAAGCAAAAAGAAACAAGCAAAATTACAAATTTTTTCGATCATTTCGTTAAGTTTGATAGGTTGAGTTCATTGACTTAGTTGAAAAGAAGGCGAAGCAAATGCACTTTCCATTGGTGCCACTTTCGTCTCTGCCCGATATATATTTAGTTAGCGAGCTACAGTCAGTTTAACTACTAATTTCAAATTAAAATTAAAATCCCGATTTTTAAAAATTGTATGGTAACTATATTTCACGCTGAGCACATGCCTTTTCAATTAGTGCCACTCTCGTCCGATATTTAGTTTGCGAGCTACCCTTTCCTCTCCGTTCGATGTATAGTTTGCGAACTACACTGTATAAAAATTAAACACATAAAAACAAAAATTAAAATTTTACGCCATCTATTGGGTAAAAGCATAAAACGAAATATGATCCAACTCGTTTTTTTTTCATAAGAGTTAAATCTAACCGGATCACAGACCCATTTCGTTAAAGTTAACAGTTCGAGTTCATTGACTGAGTTGAAAAGAGATTCATGACCTCTGGTTTCAAAATAGAGCACTTAGTAAACTAGAACAGAAGTGCATAAATACACTCAATGCGAACCAATGCTTACAATGCTACCAATACGAACTAGAACTTCCAGTTTCACGTAAGCACGTGTTCACGTGTTTTTAAAAAAATCAAGTAAAAACACAAAACTCAACTACACGTGTCTTTTATTCACGAACAACACGTGAAGTTCGTATTCACGTGAAAGTGACAATGACCCACCTGTGACCTCAGATAATCCCACTGCATCCGATTGGCTATAGAATCATCCATTTTGATCCAAATGTTCCATGGAACCCATAAATGTGCCAATGACCCGCCTGTGACCTCAGATAATCCCACTGCATCCGATTGGTCATAGAATCATCCATTTTGGTCCAAACGTTCTATGGAACCCATAAATGTGCCAATGACCCACCTGTGACCTCAGATAATCCCACTGCATCCGATTGGCTATAGAATCATCCATTTTGGTCCAAATGTTCCATGGAACCCATAAATGTGCCAATGACCCACCTGTGACCTCAGATAATCCCACTGCATCCGATTGGTCATAGAATCATCCATTTTGGTCCAAACGTTCCATGGAACCCATAAATGTGCCAATGACCCACCTGTGACCTCAGATAATCCCACTGCATCCGATTGGCCATAGAATCATCCATTTTGGTCCAAATGTTCCATGGAACCCATCAAAGTACCAATGACCCGCCTGTGACCTCAGATAATCCCACTGCATCCGATTGGCCATAGAATCATCCATTTTGGTCCAAATTTTCCATGGAATCCATATATGTGCCAATGACCCACCTGTGACCTCAGATAATCCCACTGCATCCGATTGGCCATAGAATCATCCATTTTGGTCCAAATGTTCCATGGAACCCATAAATGTGCCAATGACCCACCTGTGACCTCAGATAATCCCACTGCATCCGATTGGCCATAGAATCATCCATTTTGGTCCAAATGTTCCATGGAACCCATAAATGTGCCAATGACCCACCTGTGACCTCAGATAATCCCACTGCATCCGATTGGCCATAGAATCATCCATTTTGGTCCAAATGTTTCATGGAACCCATCAAAGTACCAATGACCCGCCTGTGACCTCAGATAATCCCACTGCATCCGATTGGCCATAGAATCATCCATTTTGGTCCAAATGTTCCATTAAACCCATAAATGTGCCAATGACCCACCTGTGACCTCAGATAATCCCACTGCATCCGATTGGCCATAGAATCATCCATTTTGGTCCAAATGTTCCATTAAACCCATAAATGTGCCAATGACCCACCTGTGACCTCAGATAATCCCACTGCATCCGATTGGTCATAGAATCATCCATTTTGGTCCAAACGTTCCATGGAACCCATAAATGTGCCAATGACCCACCTGTGACCTCAGATAGTCCCACTGCATCCGATTGGCTATAGAATCATCCATTTTGGTCCAAATGTTCCATGGAACCCATAAATGTGCCAATGACCCACCTGTGACCTCAGATAATCCCACTGCATCCGATTGGCCATAGAATCATCCATTTTGGTCCAAATGTTCCATGGAACCCATCAAAGTACCAATGACCCACCTGTGACCTCAGATAATCCCACTGCATCCGATTGGCCATAGAATCATCCATTTTGGTCCAAATGTTCCATGGAACCCATCAAAGTACCAATGACCCGCCTGTGACCTCAGATAATCCCACTGCATCCGATTGGCCATAGAATCATCCATTTTGGTCCAAATGTTTCATGGAACCCATCAAAGTACCAATGACCCGCCTGTGACCTCAGATAATCCCACTGCATCCGATTGGCCATAGAATCATCCATTTTGGTCCAAATGTTCCATGGAAACCATCAAAGTACCAATGACCCGCCTGTGACCTCAGATAATCCCACTGCATCCGATTGGCCATAGAATCATCCATTTTGGTCCAATTGTTCCATAGAACCCATCAAGGTACCAATGACCCGCCTGTGACCTCAGATAATCCCACTGCATCCGATTGGCCATAGAATCAACCATTTTGGTCCAAATGTTCCATGGAACCCATAAATGTGCCAATGACCCGCCTGTGACCTCAGATAATCCCACTGCATCCGATTGGCCATAGAATCATCCATTTTGGTCCAAATGTTCCATGGAAACCATCAAAGTACCAATGACCCGCCTGTGACCTCAGATAATCCCACTGCATACGATTGGCCATAGAATCATCCATTTTGGTCCAATTGTTCCATAGAACCCATCAAGGTACCAATGACCCGCCTGTGACCTCAGATAATCCCACTGCATCCGATTGGCCATAGAATCATCCATTTTGGTCCAAATGTTCCATGGAACCCATAAATGTGCCAATGACCCGCCTGTGACCTCAGATAATCCCACTGCATCCGATTGGCCATAGAATCATCCATTTTGGTCCAAATGTTACATGGAACCCATCAAAGTACCAATGACCCGCCTGTGACCTCAGATAATCCCACTGCATCCGATTGGCCATAGAATCATCCATTTTGGTCCAAATGTTCCATGGAACCCATCAAAGTATCAATGACCCACCTGTGACCTCAGATAATCCCACTGCATCCGATTGGCTATAGAATCATCCATTTTGGTCCAAATGTTCCATGGAACCCATAAATGTGCCAATGACCCGCCTGTGACCTCAGATAATCCCACTGCATCCGATTGGCCATAGAATCATCCATTTTGGTCCAAATGTTCCATGGAAACCATCAAAGTACCAATGACCCGCCTGTGACCTCAGATAATCCCACTGCATCCGATTGGCCATAGAATCATCCATTTTGGTCCAAATGTTCCATGGAACCCATCAAAGTACCAATGACCCACCAGTGACCTCAGATAATCCCACTGCATCCGATTGGCCATAGAATCATCCATTTTGGTCCAAATGTTCCATGGAACCCATCAAAGTACCAATGACCCGCCTGTGACCTCAGATAATCCCACTGCATCCGATTGGCCATAGAATCATCCATTTTGGTCCAAATGTTCCATGGAACCCATAAATGTGCCAATGACCCGCCTGTGACCTTAGATAATCCCACTGCATCCGATTGGCCATAGAATCATCCATTTTGGTCCAAATGTTCCATGGAACCCATAAATGTGCCAATGACCCACCTGTGACCTCAGACAATCCCACTGCATCCGATTGGCCATAGAATCATCCATTTTGGTCCAAATGTTCCATGGAAACCATCAAAGTACCAATGACCCGCCTGTGACCTCAGATAATCCCACTGCATCCGATTGGCCATAGAATCATCCATTTTGGTCCAAATGTTCCATGGAACCCATCAAAGTACCAGTGACCCACCTGTGACCTCAGATAATCCCACTGCATCCGATTGGCCATAGAATCATCCATTTTGGTCCAAATGTTCCATTAAACCCATAAATGTGCCAATGACCCACCTGTGACCTCAGATAATCCCACTGCATCCGATTGGCCATAGAATCATCCATTTTGGTCCAAATGTTCCATGGAACCCATAAATGTGGGAATGACCCACCAGTGACCTCATATAATCCCACTGCATCCGATTGGCCATGGAATCATCCATTTTGGTCCAAATGTTCCATGGAACCCATAAATGTGGGAATGACCCACCTGTGACCTCAGATAATCCCATTGCATCCGATTGGCCATAGAATCATCCATTTTGGTCCAAATGTTCCATGGAACCCATCAAAGTACCAATGACCCACCAGTGACCTCAGATAATCCCACTGCATCCGATTGGCCATAGAATCATCCATTTTGGTCCAAATGTTCCATGGAACCCATCAAAGTACCAATGACCCGCCTGTGACCTCAGATAATCCCACTGCATCCGATTGGCCATAGAATCATCCATTTTGGTCCAAATGTTCCATTAAACCCATAAATGTGCCAATGACCCACCTGTGACCTCAAATAATCCCACTGCATCCGATTGGCCATAGAATCATCCATTTTGGTCCAAATGTTCCATGGAACCCATAAATGTGCCAATGACCCGCCTGTGACCTCAGATAATCCCACTGCATCCGATTGGCCATAGAATCATCCATTTTGGTCCAATTGTTCCATAGAACCCATAAATGTGCCAATGACCCACCTGTGACCTCAGATAATCCCACTGCATCCGATTGGCCATAGAATCATCCATTTTGGTCCAAATGTTCCATTAAACCCATAAATGTGCCAATGACCCACCTGCGACCTCAGATAATCCCACTGCATCCGATTGGCCATAGAATCATCCATTTTGGTCCAAATGTTCCATGGAAACCATCAAAGTACCAATGACCCGCCTGTGACCTCAGATAATCCCACTGCATCCGATTGGCCATAGAATCATCCATTTTGGTCCAAATGTTCCATGGAACCCATCAAAGTACCAATGACCCACCAGTGACCTCAGATAATCCCACTGCATCCGATTGGCCATAGAATCATCCATTTTGGTCCAAATGTTCCATGGAACCCATCAAAGTACCAATGACCCGCCTGTGACCTCAGATAATCCCACTGCATCCGATTGGCCATAGAATCATCCATTTTGGTCCAAATGTTCCATGGAACCCATAAATGTGCCAATGACCCGCCTGTGACCTCAGATAATCCCACTGCATCCGATTGGCCATAGAATCATCCATTTTGGTCCAAATGTTCCATGGAACCCATAAATGTGCCAATGACCCACCTGTGACCTCAGATAATCCCACTGCATCCGATTGCATCCGATTGGCCATAGAATCATCCATTTTGGTCCAAATGTTCCATGGAACCCATAAATGTGCCAATGACCCACCTGTGACCTCAGATAATCCCACTGCATCCGATTGGCCATAGAATCATCCATTTTGGTCCAAATGTTCCATGGAACCCATCAAAGTACCAATGACCCATCAGTGACCTCAGATTATCCCACTGCATCCGATTGGCCATAGAATCATCCATTTTGGTCCAAATGTTCCATGGAACCCATAAATGTGCCAATGACCCACCTGTGACCTCAGATAATCCCACTGTATCCGATTGGCCATAGAATCATCCATTTTGGTCCAAATGTTCCATGGAACCCATCAAAGTACCAATGACCCACCAGTGACCTCAGATAATCCCACTGCATCCGATTGGCCATAGAATCATCCATTTTGGTCCAAATGTTCCATGGAACCCATCAAAGTACCAATGACCCGCCTGTGACCTCAGATAATCCCACTGCATCCGATTGGCCATAGAATCATCCATTTTGGTCCAAATGTTCCATGGAACCCATCAAAGTACCAATGACCCATCAGTGACCTCAGATTATCCCACTGCATCCGATTGGCCATAGAATCATCCATTTTGGTCCAAATGTTCCATGGAACCCATAAATGTGCCAATGACCCACCTGTGACCTCAGATAATCCCACTGCATCCGATTGCATCCGATTGGCCATAGAATCATCCATTTTGGTCCAAATGTTCCATGGAACCCATAAATGTGCCAATGACCCACCTGTGACCTCAGATAATCCCACTGCATCCGATTGGCCATAGAATCATCCATTTTGGTCCAAATGTTCCATGGAACCCATCAAAGTACCAATGACCCATCAGTGACCTCAGATTATCCCACTGCATCCGATTGGCCATAGAATCATCCATTTTGGTCCAAATGTTCCATGGAACCCATAAATGTGCCAATGACCCACCTGTGACCTCAGATAATCCCACTGCATCCGATTGGCCATAGAATCATCCATTTTGGTCCAAATGTTCCATGGAACCCATCAAAGTACCAATGACCCACCAGTGACCTCAGATAATCCCACTGCATCCGATTGGCCATAGAATCATCCATTTTGGTCCAAATGTTCCATGGAACCCATCAAAGTACCAATGACCCGCCTGTGACCTCAGATAATCCCACTGCATCCGATTGGCCATAGAATCATCCATTTTGGTCCAAATGTTCCATTGAACCCATAAATGTGCCAATGACCCGCCTGTGACCTCAGATAATCCCACTGCATCCGATTGGCCATAGAATCATCCATTTTGGTCCAAATGTTCCATGGAACCCATAAATGTGCCAATGACCCACCTGTGACCTCAGATAATCCCACTGCATCCGATTGGCCATAGAATCATCCATTTTGGTCCAAATGTTCCATGGAAACCATCAAAGTACCAATGACCCGCCTGTGACCTCAGATAATCCCACTGCATCCGATTGGCCATGGAATCATCCATTTTGGTCCAAATGTTCCATGGAACCCATCAAAGTACCAATGACCCGCCTGTGACCTCAGATAATCCAACTGCATCTGATTGGCCATAGAATCATCCATTTTGGTCCAAATGTTCCATTAAACCCATAAATGTGCCAATGACCCACCTGTGACCTCAGATAATCCCACTGCATCCGATTGGCCATAGAATCACCCATTTTGGTCCAAATGTTCCATGGAACCCATAAATGTGGGAATGACCCACCAGTGACCTCATATAATCCCACTGCATCCGATTGGCCATAGAATCATCCATTTTGGTCCAAATGTTCCATGGAACCCATAAATGTGCCAATGACCCACCTGTGACCTCAGATAATCCCACTGCATCCGATTGGCCATAGAATCATCCATTTTGGTCCAAATGTTCCATGGAACCCATGTATGTGGGAATGACCCACCAGTGACCTCATATAATCCCACTGCATCCGATTGGCCATAGAATCATCCATTTTGGTCCAAATGTTCCATAGAACCCATCAAAGTACCAATGACCCGCCTGTGACCTCAGATAATCCCACTGCATCCGATTGGCCATAGAATCATCCATTTTTGTCCAAATGTTCCATGGAACCCATAAATGTGCCAATGACCCGCCTGTGACCTCAGATAATCCCACTGCATGCGATTGGCCATAGAATCATCCATTTTGGTCCAAATGTTCCATAGAACCCATAAATGTGCCAATGACCCGCCTGTGACCTCAGATAATCCCACTGCATCCGATTGGCCATAGAATCATCCATTTTGGTCCAAATGTTCCATGGAAACCATCAAAGTACCAATGATCCGCCTGTGACCTCAGATAATCCCACTGCATCCGATTGGCCATAGAATCATCCATTTTGTTCCAAATGTTCCATGGAACCCATCAAAGTACCAAAGACCCGCCTGTGACCTCAGATAATCCCACTGCATCCGATTGGCCATAGAATCATCCATTTTGGTCCAAATGTTCCATGGAACCCATAAATGTGGGAATGACCCACCAGTGACCTCAGATAATCCCACTGCATCCGATTGGTCATAGAATTATCCATTTTGGTCCAAATGTTCCATGGAAACCATCAAAGTACCAATGACCCGCCTGTGACCTCAGATAATCCCACTGCATCCGATTGGCCATAGAATCATCCATTTTGGTCCAAATGTTCCATGGAACCCATAAATGTGCCAATGACCCACCTGTGACCTCAGATAATCCCACTGCATCCGATTGGCCATAGAATCATCCATTTTGGTCCAAATGTTCCATGGAACCCATCATAGTACCAATGACCCGCCTATGACCTCAGATAATCCCACTGCATCCGATTGGCCATAGAATCATTCTGAAGCTGAAGACGAACCTATCAGTTCGTGCAAAATTAAAACAATACAACCATAAACAACGAAACAAAAACAAAGAAAGCAGCAGGCACATAAGCAGCTGATGATTGATTTTCTTATATAAAAACATGCATTTTTCTTCTTATATTTTACTATTTTCTGACTTTCATATAATAGTGGCAAAATCCAAAATTAGATATTCATTCAGCGTAGGATATATCTGATATTTAAGTATATATATTATCTTTGAACGATAAGTATTAAAGGCTGTAGGTATACCCTAAAGTATTCGCCAAAAACGTTGCATGACCTTCAAAAAATCTGTTAAAAACGACCCCATACAAACCGCGCTGTAAGACGTAATTCTACGTCAAAACACTGTTTTGGGAGCGAGCGCGGGTTCAAGAATAATGATGATTGTTGCATATCTTTTATTTATTTTAAATAAATTTCATTTAAATTAGAAATATGACTGTTTTTAGTCCTTTTAAACAATATGTTCTATAACCTCCTAGACCAAGCGTATGACACTAGAAAAGTTGACAATCTTTTTATGCATTTTTAGTCTGTAAGAATTTTTCAAAACAATTATTCTGTCGTCATATTCGTTTCGGGACTGAAAGCGTTTTTTAAGACATTTCGCGTTGTCGAACAAGGTCGATATTAATTTATAAACTGATAAATTTTGTTTTAATTTGTGCGCACATTATTACGATAGCGATGATTTATATGTTATTAACATTTTTACTTATCTTAATTTTAGAGACTTAGTAAGTTGTTTAGTGTATTTATTTACCTACTGATTAGTTTTTTTTTTTATTTTAATTTGTGCGCACATTATATTTAGCGAGGTTTTTAGAGCAATTAAATTAGAAAATTATAAATTTTATATAAAAAACAGATTCAACTTTATATGGCATTTATTACTGCAATTATCAAAGAGCAAACAAACAAGCAAACGCTATTATGTTGATCACGTTTTGATCTGCATCTGCATCAACGTTAACATGAGACATAAACGTTTTCCGACATTTTTCTTAAAAAGTTTATTTACATTTCAAACAAGCACTAATTGAAAGGCTAAATATAAATTATTCTGATCAAATAGTGTGAAACAAATGATTAAATTTTGTATGTACATTTGTATAACTAATCAAAAGCAAAGTGATATTTGTGTGCCCACTATCAACACAGGCAGTTTTATCAGTTCTAGAATTCTATCGTAGACTTTTTTTATCAACAACAATTTTGTTACAAACTTAGAAGAACACGCTTATCATAAAAAGTAAACAAAAATGAAACTACACCAACAAATTGAACTACATATTAATTCTTATTCTTCATATAAATGTTGATATTTTATGCGCCTTTAATACTATAAAAAAATCTGAGTAGCTAGTAATTGTAAAGCTACGTATGTATAAATTTTTTTGTGTTCTTTTATTTGGAAATTCATTGAGTATACTTTATCGTTACGTTTAAGTTGCCTCTTGTCTAAATAATTCTCAGGCTCCAGCTGCTATACTTAAAATCAAATCTGAAATAAAAAGCGATAACAAAATTAGTCATACAAACAAAAAATCTAATCTTTGCAATACCCAATTTTTTTATTAAGCTGTACATATATATACAGATGATCATCGCATGCATCAATGTGAATGAACTTTTAATGTTGTGAACAATCTAATCGGAATTTTTTTTCAGCTGTTTTAATTTTTATTTATAAATTTTGCGTTTTATTTATTTTTTGGAATATTGACCTACAATTTTACTTTGGATTTTTCAACACACTCACGGAAATGTACAGTAGTGGAGTTTCATAAAAAAATGTTCGTTAAATTTTTGTAAGAATGTAGAATGATAAATAAAATAATTTATGTCCCACCCACCTAACTTAAGAAATTTTCAAATTTGAAAAATAAAAATACATTTTTTTTAAGCAAAAGCCATAAATTGTGGCTTAAAATTAACTTGGTTTTTACTAAATTTTTTTACAGATTGGAAAACAACAACATCTGCAACTTGGTCAATGGCTACGTAAGCGTTACGACTCACTGCTAAGTCGCACTTATTCAAAAGATGAGATCTACATACGTTCCACTGATGTGGATCGCACGTTGATGAGTGCGCTCTCAAATCTAGCCGGTCTCTATCCGCCAACAGGTAAAGAAATATTTAACTCCGAAATTAAATGGCAACCAATACCAGTGCATACAGTACCAGAATCTCTAGATAGGGTATGTTCTATAATCAAAGCAAAAGCAATTATTAAACTTAATAAAAATTTTCTAGGAACTTGCTGGAAAAAAACCCTGCCCCGCTTATGAGTACGCCAAATCGAGCTTGATGAATTCACCAGCATTCCAAAAACTCAACGATCGTTATGCATATCTCTTTAACTATCTGACCAAATATGCAGGTTCTTCTGTAGACTCTTTCGAAGCAGTTCAGCGCATAAACAACACGTTCTTCATAGAGGGTCTCTACAATAAGACTTTGCCTGAGTGGACCAAAGAAGTTTATCCCAGTGAAGATATGACATATGTGTCCGCTTTTACGTTTGCCATTAACACCTATACACGTCAAATGGCCAGACTAAAGACTGGTCCATTAATTAAAAATATTTTTGAAAGATTTGATGCAAAACTAAGTCGCAAACTTAATCCGGATCGCAATGTTTGGATCTATAGTGCCCACGATACAAATGTGGCAAATGTCTTGAACACTTTAAAGGTGTATGATGTAAGTTTGCAAAAAATATGTTAGATCTTGATAAAAATTTCGTATTTAATTCTTTTTCATTGGCAACAGGTGCACAGTCCGCCTTATATTGCATGTGTAATGTTGGAGCTAAGATTGGATGAAAATCAAAACCCTTTCGTTTCGATTTTCTACAAGAACACAACCGACGAACCTTATTTATTGAATATTCCAGGTTGCGGCACTGCATGCCCATTCAATAAAATGAAATCCTTATATAAGGATATTATTCCAGTAGATTGGGAAGCCGAATGCAAATTGTCTACTCTTATGATGACTTATGAAGAGGCAGATATTGGCCTGGCTATGGGTGAGTAACTTGCAGTAGATTTGGTGATATGTTCTTGCATAGAGTTGTTGTTGTTTTTGTTCCAAGGTTTTACCTGGATAATTGATGTAGAGCTCAATTTAAGTAATTTTTCTATCCAGCTCTAAAGCTAATTTAAAAACCATTTTGCGTTTGAATAAAAAACGAAACATTTTCGATAGTATTGTAAGTGTAGACGTGGAATTTCGTTTTATTCTTAACCTTTTCTACTTTGCCTCTTTGGTCCAATTGTTTTGGCCATTTTGCACAATTTTTAATTTATCTTCCGAAGACTAACAAATTAATGAATAACATTAATTTTATGGACTTTGTACAGGGACCAAAACACAGAAAAAGTTTACTTAAATACATTCTTTTCATCTTGTATCATGCCTGTACGCAAAGTTTAATTAATTAGATAAGTCTGCAAACATGTCAGCGGTTTAAATTTAATTTGACACTTTGAGTTATTTGACATAACTCAAGAGATTTTATGTCTAGTAAAATTCTTAGTTAGTGAGGCTTTGCAGCCTTGTGTCTCGTCTTGATAGGCAGGTTATATATAGTTATAAACATGAGAAGTTCAGTAAATTATATTAAAAATGGTTTTATATTTTTCTCTGCAGGCATATTGGTGGCTATAATAACGGTCTTGTTGTTCGTGTCCTACATCATAATGATTTATTATCGTCGTCGGAGTTACCGTACATACTCATCATATTCACAGGTGACGTAAGCAAACATCACATACAGCTCGTTTAGTCGCTCATTTTGATTGGCGCACACAATTGGCAGCTCAGTCTCTTAATTATTGAAATTAAATTTAAATTTAAGTCACTCAAGCCACAGCGTATGCAGTATTGAAATTTGTTGCATTTGTCACAAAGAATATTTATATGTATTGCTTACTTTATTGTTCACTTTTAATTTATTTTTAAACTCATATATGGTTAACAAATTCAATGCTACATATGTTGCATGACGGCTGCATTAACGTTATTGTGATTCACATTTTTAAACAAAAATCTTTAAGCACTCATTTGAAACTAATAAAACAAGTAGACATCTTTAAAACATTTAGCTAAATCAACTCAAAAACAAACATAAAACATATAACATAATTATACATTCATATTTAACAAAAAAAAAATACGATATATATTTGCATTTTCAACACACTTTATATTTAGTTAAAAGAATGTTAACGCTTGTTTCAACTTCAAAAAAACAGCAAAAAAAAAAAAAAATCACAACTGTTGCATTTGTTTGTAGGTATTTAAATTTAATATATTGCAAACTCGCCATTTGCCAGACACAGCAGAGCCACAGGAGAGCCTACTGTATTTTCCACAATTTACTCGAGTGCTCTTGAGCTATAAATTTATCAAACGTTACAAATCTATACTGATTATTAAATTTTTATTAAATATTATAAATATATATATATAAAGAGCTATTATTAGGTATTGTCCTTTTTGTCTACCTTAAGAGTTGCTTAAATACTCTCTCTCTCTCTCAAAAATATTATAAGACTGTTGTTAAATGGATTTTTAGACATTTTATATAAGAACATACAAAGAATTTAATGATTTTTTTTTAAAAGAAATATATATATATCTATTTGTTCTATAGTTGTAAAAAATTTGCTAATTATAAGTGATTTAATTAATTTAAAATAAATATTATTGAAGTATAAATGAATTGGCTAAATTATTGCACTTACAAATTTGACTGCGAACGTAATTGATGTTGCTGAAATGTGAAAATGTTTTTTCAAAACATTTTGGATAAGCGACAAACTTTTCGATCTTTGAAATTTGTCTTTTCTATCTGAATAATTATGTTTTCGATTGATAAAAAAATGTCGTTATAGTTCTCTTAAAAAGTTTTATTTGCACAATATTTTTTATCTACATTAACTTTTTAGATCATGTAAATTTACATTGTCTCTTTAAAATTTTATTTTTATCTTTATAAAATAAGTTTGTTTGAATGTTATGTATTTTCAATACTAAATATTAAACATTTGTAAATATTTATAAATATTTCTAGACATTTGTATAATTATAAGGTTACCACATATATTATACCTTAAACTATTTACAACATTTACGTAATGCATAACGGTCAAGGATTGTGTGATTAATCGATGTGTTCATGAACTTTTCCTTAAAAACCTCGAATAGTGAAATGAAATTAACTTCGAAGTTGTAATGAAAAATTTTTGAATAATGCTCAATCATGATAAATTTTTAAATTTTTCGAAAAATTATTAATTTACTCTGATTTTTTCATTGCGAATGACAACGACTTTTACCATACATTTTTGTGAAAGTTAAATATTAAGTGCAATATTGATATATATTCCTCGGATAAATTAGTTATTTTCTCCCTTTCTCTTATCATGCAACTTTTGAAACATTTACTTGAGAAATTTTGGGAGTAGCGAACTTCTGAAACTGATTTTAAGTTTTGTTCTATTTATATTTCAATATTTATTTATTTCTGGGTTATAATAAAAAAATTACATTCTTTTGATATGAATTCTGAGAGTTGCAATGAATATTGAATGTGACAATTTGGAAGATGGAAATTTTATAGAACTTTAAATTTCAAGTGCAACTGAACCGTTGTTCCGAAAATTTGTTTGATTTTCCGTTTTAGTATACGCGATGTTTCTGGGAGTATATGGGTGACAAGTTTTGTTCGTGGGAAGATTATAATTTGTGGGAACTAAATCTTTTGTATGAATTGTGTGGTTGATTGCGAAAATTTGAAAATTTTATATAACTTAAATTGTTCACTGAATCAATTTCGAAATTTTGATAAAATTCCCAATCTTAATTTATGGAAAAAAATTTCTCTGGGATATGGAAATGAGAGATGGGATTGCTATATTATGGAAATACTTTTTGCCTGAGAGAATAAAAAGCTTCAGGGAATTTTCCATGATTTTACTTATTGCGAAAATTTGGAAGTTAGACATTGCATGGAACTTAAAATAACAAATGCGTCTAAATTTAATTTGTTTGCTCGGACAGAATTTGGGAATAATTTACAATAAGTAGGTACGGTTAAATGGGAGCATATAATATAAGAATTTAGTTCATGAAAGTATGAAATTTTTTTTTATAGTAAATCTCCTGAGTGTTTTCATGATTGTGCTTATTCTGAAATTTTAGAAAGTTGAAATTTTTAGAAATTCAGCTGAACTTTTGTTGCTGGGAGAACGAAAATTTTGAAGATACTCTTGGGAGTTTGCATAATACAACTTTGGCTATGTTCAAAAAAATAATGAAATCGAAAAAAAATGCCTTCATAGTCCTTCCTATCACCATCTTCATAAATTATCGTTTAATCACACAACTCCGATAAAATCGTTATCTTTAAACATTATTTAAATTCTTAACGTTAAATTCTTTACTTTTTCAATTTATGCATAAAAAAAAATTGCAAAGTGTATAAATAATTATTTTTAATGTTCCTTAAAACTATCTTTTACAAACTATCGAATTAAATTTTTAAGAAATATTTTCGAATTTGTTCGTTGAGTTAACGAAAAAAGAAACAAAATGTCACGTAAATGTTACGCAACTGACTTAAATTGCTTGTTGTGAACGAAGAATGTGTCGCCGCATCCCAGTGACCTTCTTGTTCTTCTACTCTACTTAGTTGCTTCCTATACTCGTTCGCCAATCGCGTTTCTCGACTAACGTTCATCTGTATGCTTTGTCGTCCGAGTAGATGATGTACGGCTGATTATTGGACTGCGATGCATGCTGTTGCTGTTGCGCTCCACCAAAGTACGACATACGTGACATAGTCGAGTAGCTGGCTTGTGGTTGCTGCTGCGACTGTCGCTGCGACAAACTTTGTTGGGACTGATGCACGGAGGCGGCTTTGTGCGGCAATGTGGCATAGTTTTGTGCGGCATATGGTGGCACGGCATACAATGCTGCAGCTTGGGGCCCACCCTTGTAGTTGATGGGCACACTACCAGGACCGAGTGGCATGGGCGGCATGCCAATCATAGCAGGCTGGTTGTGATATTCAACATTGCTCATTCGCAGCCGTACAATACAAATAATTATGATGAGTATAGCTATGAATGCGACCACGCCTCCAACAATACCAATTATCAGCGTATCATCGTTGCTCATGATGGGTGCCTTCATAAGCGGTGCTTTCGTCTTGATCTTCATGGGTGGCGGTTGCGTTGGCTCTAAGCTCCAGATTATCATAGGTTCCTCGGTTGTAGTTGTGGAGCGCGTAAGTAGGCGGGACGATGATTTCAGCATGTTCTGTGATGTGGATTGTGGCGTGGTTGAAGTCATGCGTCGTGGATCACAGGTGAGCTCATCATCGCCAACCTCTATGAGTTTCTTACCAGCCAGATAGGCGGGCGATTGGCATTCGATATCCGTCATATGCGAGTTAGGTAACCAACGCCGTAAGGCACGTGCATTACAATCACAATGCATCGGATTACTATCCAGACCCTTTAACTGGAAACTAGAACGGCGATCCTCAAGAGCGGCTAGGAATTGGGGCATTAAAACCGTAATTTTTGAACCGGCAATATCTAGCGTCAAGTGTGCTGAACGTGGCACAGGAAAGAGTAGAGCCGGTGGCAAGCTGGTGAGTGAGGTATTCTGTAGTTTGATGGTTAAATCGCTGCTTTTGAGACCGGCCAGTGTGCCGGACGAAATAGATTTGAGACGATCGCCACGTATACCAATTGACTTGAGTCGCGGATGCTTTGCCGGCTGTATGTGTTCGGTGCCAATACTAGAGTCTTTGATCTCCAAATCAACATCCTCTAAGCCAGGCAAAAGTTCCAAAATGCCCTGCATGTCTAGGTAGCCCAAGAGGGGCAAATCGTAAGCCTCCAAATGGGCCAAATTGGTAAGTGGTTTAAAGGCGTTCTTCTCGATACGCGTGCATTTGGCTAAATGTTTGAGCTTCAATTCGCGCAACATGCTCAAGTTCTCGAAATTATTTTGAGCAATTACATCGAAGCTGTTGTTGGATAGATCTAGATACTGCAGCATATGCAGTTTGGGCCAGGCTGCGGACAAATCCGATAAACTCTCTAGCTGATTGCCAGACAAATCGAGATTTTCGAGCAACGTAGAACGCTGAAACACATCGATATCCAAAGACATCAAATTGTTGTTGGAAAGATTCAGATACTGCAAGAAGGGCGTCTCCAAAGCATCGATATGACTGATGCCTGTAGCAGCTAAATTTAGCTCACGCACTGTTTTTGGTTCGTTAAGTATATTGCGCACTGCACCGTCGGAGAGTGGATTATAGGACAGGTCAAGGTTTTTAATATTAACCATGATGCTATCATCAGCAGGTATAGCCTTGATCTTGTTGTGACTCAGATCAACTGAGGAAACGAAGAAGTATTGACGCTGCAGCGCATTCAGTGGAGCGATCTCGAATTTGTTGTAAGCAAGATTGATGTTTTCCAACATCTGCAGTTTAGAGCGTTCGAAGAGCGTATCGGAAAGTTCGCTTAGTTGATTGCCCTCCAGATTAAGCAGTTCCAATCGTACCAAACCCTCAAAAGTACGATCGCCAATGCGATCGAGATGATTGTGCGATAAGTCCAAGACTTGCAGCTGCGTCGAGTTGTGGAATGCCATCTCACTTAGCTGATCCAGCTGGTTATTGGCTACCATTAAGACGCGTAGACGTGGCAAGCGTGCAAAGTCAAGTTCCTCAATGCTCTTGAGCTGGTTCTTGGAAAGATCAATATATTCTAAATACTGAAGAGTTGAAATCAGCTCCGCTGGAAAGAAGCTGAACTTATTGTTGGCAGCGCGTATTTCACGTAGGCGTGGATGTATGCGGAACGAGGAGGGAAACAAGTAGCTCAAATGATTGTCGGAAATATCCAACTCTTCGAGACCCGTGCCGGTATTGAAGAATTCGCCTTTGAAAGCTGACAGCTGATTGCCGTGCAAGTTCAGACGTTTCATGCTCATCACATTGACGAAGGCACCCGGACGTATGGAGCTGATCTGGTTGTCGGACAAGTCGATGGATGTAATATTCCAAAGATCGGTGAAGGTGCCATCGTTTAGTTCTTGTATCAAATTGTCGTGAAGATAAATATGTTTAAGATCCTGCAGCGTGGAGAATAGATCGCCGGACAGCTGCTTGATGGCGCAGTGACTAAAATCGACTATTTGAAGCTTTGTAAGCGGTTGAATCAGAGCGGCTGGTATGGGAGCTATATGAATATTGGCGCTTAGATTCAGATACTGCAGATTCTCCAAGCCCAGGAAAATATTACGTGGAATATCGGCCAAATTGTTAGCGCTTAAGTCAAGACTGCGAAGTTCGGTAAGCGCAAGTGGAACGTTGCCAAGTCCAGTGATTCTATTCTGTGATAAACGTAGTTCGTTCAATGATGTTTCCAGACCCAGGAAGATGTCGCCACCAATAACGGCGAGTGAATTGCCCGATATATCGAGGGTGCGCAAATTACTAAACATCTGAAAACTACCGGCAGGTAGCTCGCGTATAACATTGCGCGACAGCGTAAGCGTGGTAATACCCTCAGCTTGTATGGATCCAAGTATCTCCGAAGACAAGGCTGCGACTCTATTGAAGTCCAGATGTAGAGTGCCTAGATTTGGTAGACGTCCCAAGGCGCTGCCTGGTATAAGCAGTATATTGTTGTCGCGTATGATTAAAGTCTGCAGGCTGTTCAAGCCCTCCAAAGCGTCATCTTCAATCTAACAACAGAAAGAGAAGTTTGAAGTAAGAAAACCTAAATTGTGCTAAACTCTACACTCAGAAAAAAGCTGCCATGTAAAATTAACATTTTGTAATGTTATTTCCAATGTAAATCAGAAAATGTGGATTTTACGTAAGAAAATGTTAAGTTAACATGTATTGTGTTGAATTGATAAGAAAAATATCAAATTGATAATGTAATGTTTTACGTTGCAATATCAATTCTTAATGTTAAAATAACATTTTAAATGTTTTTTAGTTCATCATTTTTTACTGTACAATTGATAGTATTTCATATCCATTTAACATTATAAATGTAGATGTCAACAACAAGCAGATGTAATGTTTCTTTAAGAGCTGAGCCGTTGAGACATACAGGTGACCGTGGCACACAGGTTAAGAGTGTGGCTTTGGATGACCGGAGCCCTGGTTCGATTCCCACTAGTGGCAAATTATTTTTTAATACATTTTTTTTTTTATCTGCATTAATGAACTGATACTTTTTGATATTTTAAGTGTTAAAATAACATTATTATGTGACAGTTATACATTTTTAAAGGTAGGTTTCGTAATGTAAAAAGTACATTACGATAATATCAATTTTAACATTTTTTAATGTCGGACGACTTTTGTCAACTAAAAATGTCAATTTTACGGTTGTTTAATGTACTTTTTTTTCTGAGTGTACTTACTGTACGCAAGGAGTTCAAACTAATGTCCAGATACTTCAACGATGCCAGATCGCGGAATGTGCCCGGTGGTATGCTGGTAATGCCATTACGACTCATATCCAAGGTTTCCAACTTTTTCACCACTTCCATGTGACTCTGATCCAAGCGCTGTAAAGGAATATCATGGCACAGTAAATATATTTAATGATTACGAAATAAATGAATTCTGGATTTACCTGCAACATGTTTGAAGATAAATTTAAGGACTTGAGATTGGAGATTGAACCTAGTGATACTGTCGGAAATTGCGTTATGAAGTTCTCAGACAAATCGAGCTTCTGCAGTGTAGGCACATTTTCGAAAACGTCACTATTTAGATTTGTCAAACGATTTCCGCCCAATTTCACTTCGCGTATCTTCTGTAGACCCTGCAGGGCCAAACCCTCAATTGATTTGATTTCGTTGTAGCGTAAATCGATTATTTCTAATTGTGGTTGTGACTTGAATGCTTCGTAGCGCAATAAAGCTACAAAAATATGATATATATTAAATATCGTGGAAGAAATAATCTCTGCGGAAATCTTACCAATATGATTGTGACGCAATGATAAATGACGCAGCGCATTGGGTCCATTCAGTGACAGCGATGGAATGGCGCTTAGACTATTATGATCCATGTAGAATTCCTGAAAATAAATGGAATTTAAATTATAATATTATAATGAAACTTAAACTGAGAATGTAACAGAACATCTAACTTAGGCTCTATTATATTAAAAATACATTCCCGCAAAACTGCAAAATATAACATTTCGTCCGTCCGTCCGTCTGTGTGTTGTCCGTATACACAGGATAAGAAGAAGGAGTTGAGATAATTGGATGAAACTTGGTACACATGGTCACATGGACCCAAAGATCTGCACTATTGAATATTTTTGGAATCCGCCCACGGACACGCCTACCTCCTGTACAACTCGAAAATTGAAAACTGCATAACTCAGCTCATAATTAGCCTACAACAATAAAACTTGGTATGTATGTGTTTTATATAAACACAAAGATGTCTTTGAAAAATGGACGTCATCCGCTTACGGACACGCCCACCTCCCATACAACCCAAAAATTGAAAACGCAATAAATAAGCCTCTGTTTAACCTAAAGAGCTAAAATTTGGCACATATGTTTTTTATGACTAGACAAAGATGGTTTTGAAAAATGGACATCATCCCCCTACGGACACGCCTACCTCCCATACAACGCGAAAATTGAAAACTGCATAACTCAGCTCATAATAAGCCGACAACAATAAAATTTGGTATGTATGTGTTTTATATAAACACAAAGATGTCTTTGAAAAATGGACGTCATCCGCTTACGGACACGCCCTCCTCCCATACAATAAGCCTCTGTTTAACCTAAAGAGCTAAAATTTGACACATATGTTTTTTATGACAAAAAAAAGATGGTTTTGAAAAATGGACATCATCCCCCCACGGACACGCCTACCTCCCATACAACGTGAAAATTGAAAACTGCATAACTCAGCTCATAATTAGCCTACAACAATAAAATTTGATATGTATGTGTTTTATACAAACACAAAGATGTCTTCAAAAATTGGAAGTAATCCGTCCATGAACACGCCCACCTCCCATAGCGAAAGCACAATAAAGGCATTAACTGTGAGCTACAGGAATAAAGCTTGGTATGTGTTAATTTTTCATCAACATTTAAATGCATATAAAATATAGGCTTCATCCGCCCTTGGAGACGCCCATTTAGAATAAAAATTTTTTGTTTTTGAAAAGTGGGTTTAGGGTATTTCATAGTCGGCCTAGACCGACTTTAGACTTTCTTTACTTGTTATACCCTAAACCTGAAAGGTCAGGGTATATTAACTTTGTGCAAACGTTTGTAACGCATAGAACGAAGCGAGTCCGGTATAGAAAAGTATATATATTCTTGATCAGCGTCACCACGTGAGTCGAGCTATCCATGTCCGTCCGTCCGTCCGTCCGTCCGTCCGTCCGTCCGTCCGTCCGTCCGTCTGCCCGTCTGTGTGTTGTCCGTATACACAGGATAAGAAGAAGGAGTTGAGATAATTGAATGAAACTTGGTACACATAGTCACATGGACCCAAGGATCTGCACTATTGAATATTTTTGGAATCCGCCCACAGACACGCCTACCTCCCATACAACCCAAAAATAGAAAACTGCATAACTCAGCTCATAATTAACCTACAACAATAAAATTTGATATGTATGTGTTTTGTATCAATACAAAGATGTTTTTGAAAAATGGACATCATCCGCCCACGGACACGCCTACCTCCCATACAACCCGAAAATTGAAAACTGCATAACTCAGCTCATATTTAGCCTACAACAATAAAATTTGATATGTATGTGTTTTATAAAAACACAAAGATGTCTTTGAAAAATGGACGTCATCCGTTCACGGACACGCCCACCTCCCATACAGCCGAAAAATTGAAAACGCAATAAATAAGCCTCTGTTTAACCTACAGAGCTTAAATTTGACACATATATTTTTTTTAACAAAACAAAGATGGTTTTGAAAAATGGACATCATCCGCCCACGGACACGCCTACCTCCCATACAACGCGAAAATTGAAAACTGCATAACTCAGCTCATATTTAGCCTACAACAATAAAATTTGATATGTATGTGTTTTATAAAAACAAAGATGTCTTCGAAAAATGGACGTCATCCGTTCACGGACACGCCCACCTCCCATACAACCCAAAAATTGAAAACGCAATTTATAAGCCTCTGTTTAACCTACAGAGCTAAAATTTGACACATTTATTTTTTTTAACAAAACAAAGATGGTTTTGAAAAATGGACATCATCCCCCTACGGACACGCCTACCTCCCATACAACGCGAAAATTGAAAACTGCATAACTCAGCTCATAATAAGCCGACAACAATAAAATTTGGTATGTATGTGTTTTATATAAACACAAAGATGTCTTTGAAAAATGGACGTCATCCGCTTACGGACACGCCCTCCTCCCATACAATAAGCCTCTGTTTAACCTAAAGAGCTAAAATTTGACACATATGTTTTTTATGACAAGACAAAGATGGTTTTGAAAAATGGACGTCATCCGCATACGGAAACGCCTACCTCCCATACAACCCAAAAAGTTTAAAACTCAATAAATAAGGTTATGTTTGTCATAGAGAAATTAAATTTGGTATGTGAGTATTTTATACCAAAACTAAGGTGCGTTCAAAAATTGCGAGTAATCCGTTCATGAACACGCCCACCTCCCATAGCGAAAGCACAATAAAGGCATTAACTGTGAGCTACAGGAATAAAACTTGGTATGTGTAAATTTTTCATCACCATTTAAATGCAATTAAAATATAGGCTTCATCCGCCCACGGAAGCGCCCATTTACAATAAAAATGTTTTATTTTTGAAAAGTGGGTTTAGGGTATTTCATAGTCGGCCTAGACCGACTTTAGACTTTCTTTACTTGTTTTATTATAATCTTGGTCAGTTTTGAGGTAATTCAATTTTAGTCTGAGAACAATATTATCAATACTATGTTTTTTTAAAATTATTGTATTCCTTTCAAGAAGAGTCATTTAACTCATTCTGTTATTTTAAAAAGTCATTTTAATTTCGTTCACTTCCATCTCGAAAAGGTATATTCTCTCAAGCATCGCATAAAATGTGTCCTCAACCAAATCACTTTTGAAATATGTACACAACCTTTTGTTCACAGAATAAAATTTTATCATTTCATTTTAGGATTCTTCAGCCCAAAAAGATGACCATTTCACAGAGAAATCACCAGCGCACAAATCAACATCAGGAGTTCATCAGCGAAAAGTAGTCAAATCTTGATTAGTTTGTGTGGCATTTGTTCTTATTTTAATACTAAATTCAAAATTACTTATAATTTTATTAAGTAGAGTTTAGTTGGTAATGCTAAATAGAAGTATTGATTTTAATGCTGAGCTTAAGTTAGCGAATTATATCGAAGTTGTGAATTATTTTAAACTGCTCAACCAGCCATAGAACGCTTCTAGCATTTTAACGCTTGAACTTTTTTAATAAAAATACAACAATCTTGCATAATTTTAAACATTTTTGTGAGTTATACATAGTGGAAAGTTTGGAAAAATCAACTGAGTTTTGAGGTTTTTTTTTTAAAGCCGTGAAATCATATGAAATTAAGACTCATATAAATCAAGTTTTATGCTCATAATGCGTTAAAAAAATGTTTTATGAGTATATTTTCGTAGGTTTTGGTCTCCAGAGTATAATTCATATTTCATAATAAAGACTTTTTATGTCTCTTTTCGGATTCATAATAAAGACTCATGTTTAATTATCTTTTCAGACTCAAAAACCTTCATGAATAAGAATCTTTTCTTAAAATCTTCATAAATAAGATTCTTTTCGGAATAAAAATGATGTTCGTTCATAAAATGTTCATAAATAGCAGTCTTCTCTGAGTTATAATTATGTGCGCTCATAAAATGTTCATATATAAGACTCTTTTCGGATTCGTAACTACGAGCGCTCATAATATCGTCAGAAAATACCCTCTTTTAAGAGTCATAAATATGAGCACTCAATGCTCCAATGTTTATTGGCCTATTGAAACGCTTAGCAAATCTATATCGATACCGAATTAACAAAGAATCATCTAGTACATATTTTCAGAAAAAAAGTTAAATTTGTCGTTACGCAAAAAAGCAGAAACATGAACAACTCGAATGTTGAAACAGCGTGGATTGGGCTAAACTGCATCAATCATAGACGTAGGCTAATGGGACAAGGTAAGAATAAAAAATATTCGGAAATCAATGGTAAAAGAGAATGCTTTTTGAAATATTTAAATGTAATTTTTTTTTTCATGTAGGTAGTGCTTGAGGAAAGCTGTCACATAATCATTAAAATTCTTTCGCTTATATCTTGAAGAACAGAATGATGAACGGAACTGTATTCTTCTTAGGAATCTGCAGGAAGAGTCCAAAGGAACTGTGAACAGTACAGTACGTAAAAAACTTAATGATGTATTTTTACCACATGCGAATAGCCGGAATCATTCTTGTCAGGAGTCATACCTTGCCATACACCTCTTGAAAAAGCAGTTAATATCTGAACGATAATAACACTGAAGTACTCGCTTGGCTAGGTAATTATCTAAATATGAAACCTTTTGAGAACTTTAGGTCGTATCACAAAATTAAAGTATATGCGAGCCAAAATACTACCGTTCAAATTTCAAAAGCAAAAATTCAAGATATATGGAGAAACGACATGCTTATCTAGAAATGGTTTGAGTCCATGTAATTTCTTTTTGCATTTTCGTTATTTTACTGAATTGGTGAAACACAGATGTCGTTTAAAAATTACCTAAACGATCTTAAGATCTAAAATGTACTATACAATGGTTTAAGTCTATGAAAATATTTTTTATGACTTCGCTACTTATTTTAATGGTTATTGAAATGGTGGGGAAAAACGAACTAAGAGACCTAATCAACTAAAAGACCTAATGAGCTAAAAGATATAACGAAATAAAAAACCTAATGAACTAAAAAAATATAACGAACAAAAAGACTTAACGAACTAACATCACGAAAGAGTGCATGAAACGAACTTAAAGAACAAATTAACTTAATGAACTAAAAGAACTATATGAAAGAACTAGTTCAAAAACCCAACTGAACTAAAAATAGCGATATTTTCAGTGAACGAAAATGTCCAAGCCTACAAGGAATAATATCTTATTTTAAAGTCTCACTAAAATTTACACGCTCATGGAAGAGCGATACAATATTTTTTAGGGCATGCGTGTGATTTCCCGTTTACCTTTTTTATTCGTACTATGCAAAGGCACGCGAGCTTACATTTCAGAACTCTGTGTAGTGGTCACAGAAGCCGTCTCACAAACAATATTTTGCTTATTAAACTTAATGTTAGTATAATTAAGAAAATTTTTCTAATACATAGTCTTAAGGTACATATTTATCAAATAATTATTGAAACTAGTATCGCCTGGGGTCGAAATTCGACCAATTTATTAATTGCCTATTTATAATTATATGCGAGATGGTTCAAATAAGTTCGAGGCTATAACTCTTAATTGATTGGAGGTATGAAGCTATTTTCTTAAAAAAAATAATTTTTTTATTTAATTATTTTTTTCAAAAACTGAAAAAAAAAACATTTTAAAAAATTTAATTTTGTCAGAGAAATCATAGGGGGAAGCCTTGATTTTTTGATGGCACGGACAGTTTATTAATTTAGTGTCAAGACAAAATAAATTCACCTTAAATCCAATATAGACTTTGAAAGAAAATCAAAAATGCAATTTTGAGTTTTTGTTTTTTTACAACAAAACTCATTTTTACATCATATTTTCGGAATAAATCAAATTTTATGGTCTTTTTTTAAAAGGAATAATTAAAAAATAAACAAACCAAAAACGGTATTATTTTCAAAAGTTTTTTAAGTTAACTGATAAGACTTAAATACAAAAAAGAAATAAATAAAATTTATTCACAGATGGTGGAGTTATTGGCTTCAGAAATTAGAACATTCAATTTGAGACAGTTTTTTTCTCTCTCTTGGCATTTGGTTGAAACACACGCTAAATAAGTAACGACAATATTAAGAAAATTCATTAAAAATACTTTTTGTTAGAAATTTGCTGTAAATTATATCACATTTGAAAGAAAATTTAACAAACTTTTAGAAAAAATTAGAAAAATTTAAAAACCGTTTAAATTTAACCAAGATATTCCCATGGAAAGTCAAATTTTTGAATTCAAAACACATTTTTTTACAAATTTTACAATAGACGAAGGGATAAAACTAAATTTGTTTAAGAAATTGTTACTTTTGAAAAAAAAATCAAATTCGACCAACTCAAAAACTCTACCCCAACCAAATTTCATATTAATTAAAGAGCGGGTTTTTTCTCAAAAATTTAATTTCTCTCTTAGAAGGTTGGGAACTCTCTCTATCAGATATATCATTTATATATACATTCTGCTCATCCAGTGATGCTATAAGAGATTTTCAAAGTGTACCTTTTTGAATGAGAAAAACGTACTTTTTTAACCAAAACCGTACTTTTTTGAAAATTATTACAAAAAGCTCTAAAGAAACGCCATATCAGCTTATAGTTTATAACGGTTAGCTTTTTTCGAAAATTTGTTTTAATGAGCCTAAATTAAGAGCAAAAGCGCCCTTCCGCTGCACTTTTATGTGGAAGGCATGCTGTTGTCTTTTGGAAATATGAAATGGAAAATTACAAAATTCAAAAGTGTACCTTTTGAAAAAAAGGCGTACTTTCGTACTGATGGTACTGAAAGTGTACTCCAAAAGGTACAATTGTATCGGTTGTAGCATCACTGTGCACATCTGGGCAACATAGCCTTTCGAATGATATAAGTTTTATTTATTTTGAGTTTTAATTAATACCAAAAAAGCGTACGACAAACTTTAATGTTCACGTATTAATATATAAGATAATTGAAATAAATAAAAAATAAAATTTAAATTTAAATAAAATGTTGACTACGAATCTGAAGCCTAGGCTACCCTAGACTTTTTTTTGCAGTTTCTTCTAGTTCTTATAGCAAGATTGACGCTATTATAAATAATATTTTAAAAAATTAATTCATGCATGCACAAATTTTTTTTTCTTGAGAGAAATGCAAACAAGATCACAATTTATACAGTTGGAAACACAACTAAGAAAAATGTGTTTTTATTTAATTATGGGAATTTCAAAATAAACAACTCCATATCAATGAACTCGACACATGATCATTGAACGCAAGCGGTGCAGTCAATGTTATTATAGCATGTTCAACTGATAAACATAGCATTTTGACTTAAATAAGGTATTCGAAGTTAAAAATTTATAAAATAACAACAATTTTTTTTCAATTTAAAATCAGAAAAAGGAGCGAGAGCTGAGGCTACAACAAGTTAAACTAGATAAAATCTGCTTTTAAAGTAAGTCTGTGCGGTTTGCTTGTAGGTACCTTTGATGGCAGCTAAAACTGCAAGTTGTTGCGCAGACGCACTTTATGGACGCAGCTAAACTGGGTTTGTCAGGTTTTTAAAGAAACTCTTGTCAACAACTGCTAATGATATATTCAAGGAATTTATTGATAGTGTTTTATTGCTATTATTGATGCTTACCTTCAAGTCAACGCATCCTTTTAAAAGACCTTCTTCGATTGATTTGATTTTGTTGCCAGATAAATCGAGAATTCGCAGATTCTTGAGAGGATGAAACTCGGCTGTAGAGAAGATTGGATTCAAGCTATCGCCGAGCAAGTTATGTGACAAACGCAGTTCATTGAGTGAGTCACGTAGACCTAAGAATGATTTTTCCGGTATGCGACGTATTAGATTATTGGATAGATCTAGTTCTTCGATGGGCAGTTTAAGAGTGCCAAATGACTGAAATTTTATAAATTTGATATTAATTTAAATAAGAAATTGCTCTAGAATAGAAAAGAAGAAATTATAAAATAAATAAAATTAAGAAGAATAATATAAAGAAATTAAAAATGAAAAAAATTGTAAAAGTGCAATCATCAAAGCCAACAGTATTGCGCAAAAATATAAAAAAAAAAACATTAAAACAAAACTTTAAAATAATTAAAAAAACAGTAAAATTAAAAAATATAAAAATGCAAATATCAAAATAAACAGTAAAGCGCAAAAGTTAAAACCCGTTCAGTCGTTAAAATTCGCATTTTGCCAAATGGCAAAAACGAGCCGCAAGTAATTGAAACAATTGAAGCCCTGCTTAATGTAAAAAGCTCCAGCTTTTTGAAGATATCTTTAAATCATAACTATTTTGAAGTGCTAAAAATAACGCATATTTCAGTTGAATATTAAAAATACAGTTGTTTGCGGTATTTTTTTCAGTAACTACATAAATAAATTGTTCAACTACGTTTAGTGTTTAAATCCAGTTAATTTCTTGCAAAAAAAAAAAAACACTACAATATATTCTCAATTTAATTGTCTTAACTTTCTTCCCAATTTAGCCATTTTATGAACATACACACCATGTTTTTTTACCTTTCTTTAGAAGCCAGACTTAAAAAAATTGCCGAAAATAAAAGCACAAAAAAAAAACACTTGTTAAATGAAGTGAAAGCGAATTTGCGGTATGCCAACAAATTAAAATAAAAAAATAACCAAAGATGGCAAGATTGTAGGAGTGCGTCTTGCTAAGAGTGAGATTCTTTACATATGTACGTGATTGAGTTCAAACCACACGACAGTAATTTAATTGTTTTTGTTTTTTTTTAGTTTTGTGTAATTTTTTCTTGTCAGATGTTATGATGCTGTTCCTCATATCAATTAACTTAAAATCTTTTCAACTTGGCATTAAATGATTTTATTACATTCTTTGAAGCTGTTATCTCGCACTTTTACTCTCATCAAATATGCGGATGATGAAGATGATAGTGAAAGGAAAGTACGTTTTGAGCATTTTATATGGTTTCTGAATAATGCGTTAATATAATTCTGAGATTCAGTTTTTCGTATTAATATTAGTTATATTTTGTATTTTGTTTTATTTTTGATTGCTGTGACTCATTCCAATTTTAACCTTTTATTTTCTTTTAGTACCTAGTCTTAAACATTCATAATTATAAGCATCATTAAAATCTCATTTATTTAAGGCAAATGAAATTATGTATATTTAAAGTTTTAAGAACAAAACCATTTGTTTAAATTTTGTAATTTTTGAACTATTTTCAAGTTACTTCAATGTTTGAACCAACTTCTTAAGATCTCATATATATATATGTGTCATAAAAGACATGACATCAATTCAATAACAAAAATCATAATTATCAAAATGGACCTAAGAAAAAAACCATAAAACCTTAACATTGTTTGTTCTTAAATCGTATTAAAAAATATAAATATTATTTAGAGCGGAAGTCAACTATTACTCATAATAAAATTTACAGTTTATATGCATGCTAATGCAACCGGAAGTAACAATTATAATTAAAGAAAAAAACAACAGAAAAATAAATAATAATTGAAGTAATAAGCCTCGCAGACATGGAATCGGTTATTGCCACTGTTGCTGCCACTTTTAACCTTGGCCACCTTTTTGTTTTTGTGTTGAAATTGGCCACAGCAAAACAAAAAAAAAAAAAACAGCATGAAATCTAGTTTATAAGCTATTCAAAGATCGGGTTAGTTTTGTCTGTTTTGTTTTGTTTTTTTTTTTCTTTATTGTTAAACAATCTCAAAATGTGCATTGTTAGTTATTTCATTGCTGTTTTGGCGCGTTTCCCACAGACCACAATCGTCCACAATCAACCACAATTATGTCTGTAACAAATATTATGATTCAATCTCAAAGATAACAGAAAAAGAAAAAAAAAAATATTGTATCTTAAATTGTATTCAAGCTAAGCTGCATGAAAACTAGCAGCCGTTTTTATTGTCGACCAACTACTTACCGATGCTGGCAGAACTTGTTGGCCACTAAAACGTTGCGAATACGAGACAATCGGCGCACCATACGGCAATTGCGGAGCTTCTCCATGAAAGACAACACGATCACAGTCCATTGCCACAGCACCAAGTTGTCCCGTCGAGCCAAAGGGTACGACATTGCATCTGCAGCAACAGACAAGTTGGGGGAAGAAGTTAAGGTAAACAGCATGATGGTACCGGTTAAATGAGTTTCCATACAATGTGTGTGCGTGTGTGTTGGTTGGTTGGTGGTACATGAAAATGCGGAAATATTCAAGTTAAGTCAAGTCAATGAAAATAAATATTAGAATTTTATCTGTTTCAGTTAAGAAATTTGATCAGCAGTCTTGGTGTTGATTGATTGAATCGCTGGATGCAACGAACGAAGCATGAAGATGTGCAAAGACGTGAAAATGTGGACGTACATAAATGTATTGCATGGCACACATACAAGCGCACTTACCTGCAGGGTAATCTTAGAGCTGGACTGAGTTCTGGACATGGTCGCCAGGCTTTAATTTGTGATAAGTAGAGAAGCAGCAGCAGAAATGTTGAGAGATGTCGTATTCTTGTGATTTGACTTGAGGTGGACATCATCTGCAAAACATAAGAAGATTCTAGATAATAACTAGTATTACTTGTATAGCCTTATTTAAAGAATACTAATAATGATAGATATACATAGCAAAAAAAGCATCCAATTATTATAGTTTATTTATGTTTTTAACAAGTTGTTTTTGTTGTAAGAATAGCATTATTAGAGAGATTTTGAAATTGATTATTTGAAATAATGTACGTAATAATTAAGGCTCTCGATCATCGAGTACCAGGGCTAACAGGGTAGTTTCGGGTTTATTTTGAGCTAACCGGGTAATTCGAGCTACTCGGTTAGTTTCGAGCTTTTCGAGTATTTTGAGCATTCATATTTTAAATGTTTTTATGAACAAAGTTCGAAAAAAATCGAGAGCTCTAGTAATAATATATAAGAAATGAAAGATCAATTGTATTGAGATTAAAGTTGTTTTTTTTTATAATTTGCAAATTAAAGCATAGAATTTGCTTTTTAATAGTTCCTCAAAAGGATCCTCGGATTTAAAAACAATTCTAATTACAATATAATCAATCTCGTTTTTTTTTTATAAAACTCTGTTAAACTAAATGACAATTTAGCTTAATTTTGTCTAACCTTAATTTTAGTAAGTCATGAATTCTTGCAAATATTTTTGTCTGATATAACATTCTAAATTATACAAATAAAATAAAAAACCTCTAGCATACCTTTTTTGTATACTAATGTGAGGTGTGTCGTTTAAGATTTATGAATATTAAACAAATCAATCATATTGAAATCATTTTGAATATTCAAAGCTTTAAAGGTTTTATATTTTTATGGTGTTGTCATTTTGTATGGGTGTGGTTTCATAAAATTTTTCAAAAATATTTCAAGACAAGGAGACTTCCAAATCCATTGATTTTTGCGAATATGTTTCTGTTGATAAAGTCTAGTATTGTTAATTATCAGTATTTGGCAAAATGTAATAACCAGTTTCTTTGAAAAGTTCAAAAACGACGAATTTTAAATACTGGCTAAGGCATATCTTACAAGGAGAGCTCCCCAAGTGACATTCTCCGATTTGAATGATACACATATTGGGTACTTTTAAATGCACTAAATTTGTTTTTCAAAGAAAATAAATGCATTTTAATAACACAAAATTTTTACTATAAACTGTTCAATATTTAAAAAGGTCAGTTTATAAATTGCCTTAAATCCAACATATAATATGAAATAATTGCGTCTGCATACTTTTTCGTTATCGACTAAATTTTGCTAAAAATTACAACAACAAAATTGCAGCAATTTTTTTTTTTTAATTGATGTCATCATGTGTGGTTTTTTGAGAGCTTTCGTTTGGTACCAAATTTGTAAATTTTTCCATAGAAAAGAACAAAATTATAGTAAAAAACGAAATTTTCGTTGATTTTATAACGCGATTTTGAAAACCTAGACCATTGATTGAGCACTTTTAAAAAATACGTCATCCTTAGATATTTGTCTTCTTCCACATATCCGAAAATCATTCGAATTGGAGACTGTCAACTGGGGACCTTTCTTTGTTAGTTAAGTTCTGGTATTAGTTTCAGAGGCGTTCCTAGGCTTGGTGTCACCCGGGGCGGATACCCGTGGTGTCACCCCTATAAGAAATTTCTAAATGCAATTAGAAACCAATTCGATGAGATTTTGTGTTTTTATTATTTTCTTTATGATTTCCGAAAAAAACAATAGATGACAAACAATAACAAATTCTTAAAAAAACATAAAAAAATATTACATTTTGAAAAATTTTTGTTTTTATTATAGTAAAATGCGATGTGTTTTTGTTTTTAAAGAATTTAATAACTGTTATTTGAACTTTTTTGGTTGGAAATATAATAAGCGCCGCAGGCAAAAATTTCATATTAAAATTGCGCGATTTTAAATCATTTAATTTATAAAAAATCGCCCGCACCGAAAAATTTTACTACTCAATTTGTAATAAAAATATTTTATTTTTTATAAATTAAATGATTAAAAAGAGCGTTAAAAGTTATTATTGCAGGCGAAACATTTTTATTAAAAATGTCGTCATTTTTAAATTTAACAAAAATTGCAAAAATGATTGAAATTGGTCAGTTCCTAGGGGTACTTTCCTTGGGTACTTTTCCTACATTAAGTTTTTACATTATTTTGTATGGGAGATGCATGCCAAAGTTGGCCGATCTTAACAAAATTTGGTCAAATGGCTAAGCAATTAGAGAAATAGATGTGCACTGAAAATGGACAACCTCCCTAGGATGTATATTTAAATTTTAAATAATTTTGTATGGAAGGTACGTACAAAAGTAAACTGATCCTAACGAAACTCAGTGAGAATGCTAGACATATAGATAATAGATGTTTATTGAAAATTACAGAAATAAGTAAGACTTTATTTTTTATCCTGCATAATTTTCTTGTTTATGAAAAGGTGCAGATAATATTTTGAAAGTCAAAAGTTAATACTTCAAATAAAAATTCAAAAAAGTTTCGTTTAAATCCAAGAATCCCTTTTTTTTAAGATTTTAAAGATATGTTAAAAAATCTCTTAAACTTTATATAACTTAATAATTTGGTTCAATATTCTAAAATTAAGAAAAACAAAAAAAAACAAATTTTGTTACTAATTTCGTACCATTTCCATGCATTAAAAGTGAGCTGTCCTAATTACTGGCATTTCTTACTTTAAGAGTTGCAATATTTGAAATAACCTCATCGAAATCAGTAATATTGATTTCAAGCTCGTTTGCAATGGATAAAAAAGCAAGATCGGAAACTTTGGCCTGTCCCATGAAATACCTTGGAAGTCCAATTAAATACGTATTAATTTAAGCTTTGAAAAACTCCTTTCGCATGAAGCTACTGATAAACAAATTGTAGGATTTAATTTTAATGCAAATGAAATATTTGGCGAAGTTTCCAAAAAGGACCACTGCTGCCAAATTTTAAACACTTAACATAGACTACTTTGCGTTAAGTTACAAAAAGTTTTCGGATTTTACAGCTTGAAACGTTTTCGCAATGTTTCCTCCTCATTGCTTAGACTTGCAAACAGAATTTTATATTTTGAAACAGCAATTACATTTTTTATCGTAAAGTATTTTATTACTTTTTCTGTTTGTTTGAGAAATAAAAAAAAAAATCGAAATGGTGTCACCCCTAAAATGGTGGTACCCGGGGCGGACCGCACCCCCCGCCCCCCCTAGGAACGCCTCTGATTAGTTTAAAAATGTGGGTTTCGTATCGGACACGGTAGGTTCCAATGACCAATCCCACCCATTTTTTTCAGTAGGGTTCAGTATAGTACAGTAGTAGAAAAGTATATATATTCTTGATCAGCGTCACCTCGTGAGTCGAGCTATCCATGTCCGTCCGTCCATCCGTCCGTCTGTGTGTTGTCCGTATACACAGGATAAGAAGAAGGAGTTGAGATAATTGAATGAAACTTGGTACACATAGTCACATGAACCCAAGGATCTGCACTATTGAATATTTTTGGAATCCGCCCACGGACACGCCTACCTCCAATACAACGCAAAAATTGAAAACTGCATAACTCAGCTCATAATTAACCTACAACAATAAAATTTGGTGGGTATGTGTTTTGTATCAACACAAAGATGTTTTTGAAAAATGGGTGTCATCCACTCACGGACACGCCCACCTCCCATACAACCCAAAAATTGAAAACGCAATAAATAAGCCTCTGTTTAACCTACAGAGCTTAAATTTGACACATATATTTTTTATAACAAAACAAAGATGGTTTTGAAAAAAAAACATCATCCGCCCACGGACACGCCTACCTCCCATACAAAGCGAAAATTGAAAACTGCATAACTCAGCTCATATTTAGCCTACAACAATAAAATTTGATATGTATGTGTTTTATACAAACATAAAGATGTTTTTGAAAAATGGACGTCATCCGTTCACGGACACGCCCACCTCCCATACAACCCAAAAATTGAAAACGCAATAAATAAGCCTCTGTTTAACATACAGAGCTAAAATTTGGCACATATGTTTTTTATGACAAGACAAAGATGGTTTTGAAAAATGGACGTCATCCGCCAACGAACACGCCTACCTCCCATACAACCCAAAAAGTTTAAAACTCAATAAATAAGGTTATGTTTGTCATAGAGAAATTAAATTTGGTATGTATGTATTTTATACCAAAACTAAGGTGTGTTCAAAAATTGGGAGTAATCCGTCCATGAACACGCCCACCTCCCATAGCGAAAGCACAATAAAGGCATTAACTGTGAGCTACAGGAATAAAACTTGGTATGTGTAAATTTTTCATCACCATTTAAATGCAATTAAAATATAGGCTTCATCCGCCCACGGAGACGCCCATTTACAATAAAAAATTTTTTATTTTTGAAAAGTGGGTTTAGGGTATTTCATAGTCGGCCTAGACCGACTTTAGACTTTCTTTACTTGTTTTTTTTGTAAATTTTATTTTTGCCATTTTACTCCAGTACGAATCTACCAATCTACTCTAGCTCACCCACTGACTTTTTTGGGCACATTGATTTTATGTCAATTTGAGAACTTTTTGCATGTGCCACCCTTTATAAAATAGGCAATATCTAATATCTGAATTGATAAAAATTTAAAAAAATAAAAAAACTAGGATTTAAAAGTTCAAGATGACAGAAAGGTTGCCACCTAATTTGTTTTTTTATATTTATTTTCGGTGTTGGGGCGAACTTCTTTGGAAGTTTTGTAACCGGAATAATGTGTGGATACCACATCTTGTCTTCCTGTCCGATCGACTTTTGTATCAATGGTTAATTTTAATTATATACTATGATGTACTTTTAATTTGTAAACTTGTTCGGAAATGAGTTTAGAAACGAGTCATAAATAATAATATGAATATTATTTGAAATATTCTTACGCAATGGCTTATTCCAATAAGGAATTCTGAAATAAATAATTGTTCCCATATTTTGAAATCCATATATTTCATTAGTGCGATGACACAATCGCGTAAAAAAACAAACATGATGTTGATCTAGAATATATTGATCGTTATTGGTATTGATGGTATTGATGGTAACAAATTTTAACACTAGACCCGTCTACTTACTTACTAAGATGGCTCTTACAAACGTTGGTCGGTTTTGGTCTCGTCTAAGAATTTGCACCAGCCTCTAGACCCGCCACAAATTTAAAATTTCCTTCAGTCAGCCATTACGTTACAATTTTCAAAGTGTATTTTAGGTCGCCATTATATTGAAATATGGCTTCTTTTTAAGTAGCCTATCTTCATCTCAACAAAATCGAGAACGGTCGCTCGATCTAATAGTCTAACATGCCACCACGTGAAATAACCCCACATCATGACGTTATCCCCAACATGGCGTTTTTATATGACATCTTCAGGTCGGTGCAAGTAATATTGCTTTCCATCAGACTGAAATCGGCTAAATTTCTATTCGTCTGACTAGCTTACAGATTTGAAATCTTTAGCCGTACCTTAAAAAACCATTGCAGTCGATACCAAGTTGATAGAATAATGAAGAAAGAGGACCCGAATATCATCCCGACACTCATCTTCCCGATTTTCTTTAGATGAGTGCCTGTCCTGAAGAAAGTGCCCCACGTATACATTATAAGTATCCAGCACTTCAAGGCAAAAATGGAATAATAATAATTTATGATTTTCAACATTTTAATAGAAATACATTGAAATATTCAATAACGACATTAACGTTATTTTTTCAACAACGAACTAACTGAAATAATATTTGCTTGAAACGTAAGTACACACAGAAAAATCGCCACCTGAAAACCAAATAAAGTAGAACAAAGTTAAGTAGATTTCTCTATGGTTGAGTAAAAACTCAACTTAAGATGTTCTTCTTAAAGCTATTGGCTGTGTCTTCTTAAATTAATTTAACCCTCCGTCGGTTGGATGGTTCGGGCCAGACCTTTTTCGATTTTAATTGTATTTTAAATGTATTTCCAAATAAGCTATTGACTTGAAATTTCTTGACTTTGATTTTGAGTTGTAATCACGTTTAAATGTGACAGACAACATCTGACGGAGGGTAAAGAAGAAATCTCATACAGCTACTAGGTTTTCTTCTTGATTTTGTTTAAGAAGAAATCTTGTCCCACTACTAGGTTTTCTTATTAATTTTGTTTAAAAAGAAATCTCATTATCTTTTAGGTTTTCTTTTTGATTTTGTTTAAGAAGAAATCTAATACAGCTACTAGGCTTTGATTCTGTTTAAGAAGAAATTTCATAGAGCTACTAGGTTTTCTTCTTGATTTTTTCAGAAGAAATCTCATGAAGCAACAAAGTTTTCTACATGATTTGCTTTTCTTCTCAATATGGCATAAATAAATAAGAAATAAAAAAATAAACTATACACGAAGTCATGGAATTGAAAAAGTCCTGAAAATATGGATTTTAGAAGAAATTAAGAAGTAATAAATTTCATAAGATTTTTGCTGAAAAACAAGAATTATTTTAGCAAAACAAGAAGATGAAAGACATTTTTTTTTAACCTGGACAATGCAAACAATAAATGATCACTCCCAAACATTACGTTCGTGCACTTTAAGAGTGAGATATAAGATTGCAAAAAATATCTGAAAAAAGAGAATGAAAACGAGTATTTCTGCAGAGTTCCATGTGGTCTCAATATGTGTCAAATAATAATGTGCTGCCAACAGAATTTGTTTGGAAAATCGTTATAAAATTTCGGCGTGTACTGATTCATAAATGAGGCCCTACGATTAGGACAGAATAACTGTTGTTAGTGCACATTAAAGTTCATGAGTAATATTTAATTTTTCAATATGTCATGCATCAGACGGTTCAGTGGATATCAGCAAAGTTTACTGTCCGATTAATTTGTACAACGGATTTGCTTAATATAATAAACAAATTAGTGTTGAATTAAAAAAAAAAACCATCTTATTTTTCTCTCATTTTATGTTAACTATACAAAATTATGTAAGAATGAATTCAATAGAGGTGAATGAATGTTAATTTTCAGAGCTCTTCCATAGTCATGACATGCATTATTAATGAGCCAGCTTTCGAGTATCAGACTTAGAATTTTTAAAGTTTGTTAAAGACAGTTTTAAATGAACTCACTCATTTGCATGCAGAGTATTCAGATTTAAAAAAAATTAACATATTCAATAATTTCACGATAAAACCGATACAAATTAAAAGGCAAACCGCAAAAATTTGCATGATCCTAACACATTGAAGATGATGGTAGATTATGAACTTAAGATAAGGAAAAAACAAAACAAATAATATAAAGACTCAAAGGAGTAAACCTTATTATGAAGGAGTTTGTCAATTTAGTTTTAAACTTTAGAACTATGTTTTGAGGAAATTATGATGACTTAAATACCGCTATAACTTGATAGGGAAACGTTTATGATGACAAGAACTCAGAATTGACACAGGTTGGACATTTTATTTTAGACAGAATAAATCATAAAACTGTGTCAACAGCCACTGCTTGACAAACAAACAGTTAGGATTTGTAAATTTAGCTTAAAAAAACTACGAGCCAGCCTAATGTTACTTTGTCGCAGTTTTTTGCATAAAACAATAAAATAAGACCTTTAAGACCACTAAAAATTTCAGTGATCAACATAATATATTTACGGTTATTTCTATGAAAAAAAATGTCTATATCTATTTGAGTAATTTTAATTATTAATCAAACAAATAAATCTTAACAAACGACTTTAATCCTCTTACTTAGAGTAAGGTTATGCGCAATATTGAAAGATAGCTCATTTTTCTTAAAAAAAAAAAAATTAAACAAAAAAAACTTACAATACAATAGAGAAAAAAACAGTTAATTAAAATTCCTTATTTATTCTTAAATTTCAACATTGCCAAATAAAAGAATGAAAAATGCTAATAAACAGGTTTACCAACAAATTTAATCAATAATATTTAAATTAAAGACTTTACAAGAAAACAAAAACTGGTTTTAGCAAGCTTTATGAACAAGTCTACAAAATAAATGCATAAATTAACAAAAAAAAAAAAGAAGCAAAACAGAAAAAAGTGACGCTCAAGTTAAGCATGCGCCGGAATTCGTATTTATTTGCGAATTAGTTAGTTTTTGACAAGCTTTTAAGCATTTCCTGTCATTGCTTTTTTCTATTAAGATTTTTGGTCAAGCTAACAAGGTTTGTGTGATGTTTTATTTATTGTTGTTGCTGTTTTTTTTGTTTTTTTCACTTGTATATTTCTTTTTTTTATTTATTTGGCTGCTACTCGACAAAACAATTTTTTATCTAAATGTGACAGTTAATTTTATTTTATTACCTCATACGTCATAAGTTTTACGGTTAAAAGACTTGTGTTACGGCTGGTTTTTTTTTCTCTCTGTCCCTTGATAGACGCTGTGCACTGTGCACAGTCATAGCCGGCTTGTCTTGGCAAATGTCAAGTTTTCACTCATTGTCAGCAGCTTTGTGTGAACGAATGTACGAAGAATAGCTTTGGTTACGCTCAATGCGCTTCCTTTAATTCATATAAGCATGATAAGGCGTATAGGTGGCAACGTTGTTGTTGTTTTTCAGCTATAATGAGCTTCTACGAAATGTAAGTTCACTCGCTGTGGTAATATAATAAAAGCCATAAGAATTACATTCACAAGATTGTGGAAAGTTTAAAAGAGAATTTCTTCAACTAATAAAATTGTTAAATTTGTGTAATTTTTTCAAGGTGTTTCTCTAACTGTAGTTGTAATAATTTAAAATTACAATGTAATTAAAAAATAAAACCAACAAAAAATTGAACAAAAAAGGTACTGACCCTAATAAACAGCTTGTCTGCAAGACTAACGATTTGCATGAAGTAGAAACTTTCGTGTCGATGATTTTTATAAGCTTTATGGCAAAGATAGAGATTTGAACCTACGACTTAAGCTTTTTTGATGGTTGAGTGCATTACATATTGTTTGAATTTTTGTTTTAGCTATAATTGACCATAAGCGACGTAGACATGGGACTAAGTGGGCGTTATTTAAATTTAATGATGATTTTGAGTCTCTTTAAAGTAGCTCATTATTATTGAGACTTAACGTGACACTGAAGTGCAAGTTGGGTAAAAAGTGAGAGTTTTGCTAACGTTTTTGAGTTGATTTTTTTCTGCATTAAATTTTTATTTTGGAACTTAAAGTTTGTTTATGTTGCATAAAATAAATGTTGCAAAAAATAGCAGATTTTCCAAATTATTCAAAATTCATATGCGGTTTTTAAGAAATGACTTTTTCATTTATATTTTTAAATTTAAGTTAACAAAAAATAAGCAAATAAATGAAGAAATAAAAATATCATTGCTAGGATTCCAATTTTGAACCTTTGGGTAGGACTGCCGAATGCCTGGATCCAGGCTTTTAAATTACAAAAGTCGAAAATTTATTAATTTTTGGGAAATACAAAATTTTTCATATGTATAATTTATTAACCTTATAAAACATGTTTTTTTTAATTAAAAAAATTATCATTTCCAAAATATTTTCTGCCTCTTTTCATAAACAACACAGATATTAAGATTTCAAATAGTGAGTTTTTGTGAAAAATTTTCAAATTTGTGTGCACCAATATTACAAAGTTTGCAAACTTCAAAAAGGACTTTAAAAAAGGATTTTTGAATTTTGACGAAACTTTTTTTTAATTTTATTTGAAGTATTGGCAAACAAGAAAGTTTTAAAAAGTGAGTTTTTGCGAGGAATGTTCCATTTTGAATGGAAAATATTAAAAACTACCAAAGTTCGAAAATAAATTAAAATAGCATTCTTGGATTTTGAAAAAACTTAGGTACCGCTAGTGTCTTACCGATTTCTACCAGTTTTGGCTTACATCTATTTATCTAATGCCTTGCCTTCTGACCTAGTTTTGCTAAGATATTTCGTTCAGCACTTGCTAGTGTCAGATCCGCACCTGAGTACATCAACAATATTCCATACTTTGTAATGAACATCTCCCTAACCCTGTTAAATTTGAAAAAAAAATACAAAAATAAATAATATAAAAATATAATAATTAGTTGCTTTCAACTTCATGAAATTTAAAACTCCTAAAATATTTATTAGATATTGAATTTATTCTAACTAAAAAATTTAACCCTTGTGAATTACCCCCTAAACGCAAACCTAACATGCAGACTTACTCATAGTTTACTACCAACTGTTAAAAGCAAAATTCACATGCCTGTACTAAAAAAAAAAAAAAAAAAAAAAAAAAGCCAAAACTATAGCCATGCTCACAGATAGGAAGTCAAACTCTTTCTTTTCTATCGGAGATCACGGCAAGAAACATACTTCTTAATAGTCAAACAAAAAAAAAAAAAAATCCAAAAATTTTCTTTAAATCCTTCATTATATCTGCTGCTAAAGCATTAATTTAATTGAAATTTATCATTTCAAAATAAAGTTTAACTATGAAAAGGTAAACAGAAATTAAATAAAAATATTCTAATTAAAATAATAAATTATAAAAAAAAAAAAAATTTCAGAATTCTAACTTAGTTAATTCGTATCAACAATTAAATGATCTCCCCAATACAGTTTGATATAAAGGTAATATTATAAATACATTTAAAACATAAAGGTTAGCAACATTTGGTTTTCTCTTTTCTCTATTAAGAAAACCGCATCATCTCCTCGCTATTTTCCTTTACATTACCAAGATTGGCAAAGTCAGCTCTCGCAGCTTAGAAACCAGTTTGGTCTCGCAGTTTCAAAAAACGCGTGGTTTGGTACAGTAAAATTCTACCAAAATTGAGTCGTTTAGGAACCAAAACATCAAGAACATAAAAACATAAAATACAGAAACTATTTAACATACAAAAAGGCAGCAGAAAATCTTATAAAAAAAAAAAAAAAAACAAAATAACTATATCAGTGTTATGGTTAAATTAATAAGTGCATTTAAGAAAAAAAAAAAAAAAAAAAAAAAAAATAACAAAGAAAACAAAAATTTTCTTACTTGTCTTAAATTCAAATTAAAAATTTTATTGAAAATAAGTTAAACTTAATACTAAAAAAAAAAAAAAAAAAACAAAAAGAGAGAAAAGTAGTTAAAAAGAATCTAGATATATATATTAAAACAAAAAAACAACATTATTTTAAGCAAATCATTGAATCCTCATCTGCTCCAGAAAGGCCTTTCTTCGATCAGTTCGGATTTCGGTAAGTACCCTGTATTTCATGCTATAAAGAAAAAAAAAAAAAAAAAAACGACAGAAGCAAAGTTAATGCATACATATTTTGACGTAGAATTACGTCTTACAGCGCGGTTTGTATGGGGTCGTTTTAACAGATTTTTTCAAGGTTATTAGGCAACGTTTTTGACGAATACTTTAGGGTATACCTACAGTCTTTAATACTAATTGTTCAAAGATAATATATATATTAAAATATCAGATATATCCTGCGCTGAATGAATATCTAATTTTGGATTTTGTCACTATTATATTAAAGTCACAAAATAGTATAATATAAGAATAAAAATGCATGTTTTTATATAAGAAAATCAATCATCAGCTGCTTATGTATTTGTTGCTTTATTTGTTTTTCTTTCGTTGTTTATGTTTGTATTGCTTTTGTTTAGCACGAACTGATTGGTTCGCTTTGGCAGCATTGTAAGCATTGGGTTTATGTATGCACTACTGTTCTAGTATACTATTTTGAAAGCAGAGGTCATGAACCTCTTTTCAACTCAACGAACTCAAATTGACAAATTTAACGAAATGGGTCTGTGATCCGGTTAGATTTAACTCTTATGAAAAAAACGAGTTCGATCATATTTCGTTTAATGCTTTTACCCAATAGATGGCGTAAGATTTAAATTTTTGTTATTAATGCAAATTAATTTGGATTCCACATCCCACTAGTACTAACGAGTGTAGTTCGCAAACAATACATCGAACATATATTACATATATTTTAATATATCGGGCAGAGACGAAAGTGGCACCAATGGAAAGTGCATTTGCTTCGCCTTCTTTTCAACGAAGAGTTGAAACTTTGAGTTCATTGACTCAACCTATCAAACTTAACGAAATGATCGAAAAAATTTGAAATTTTGCTTGTTTCTTTTGCTTGCTCATTTAATCATAGTCCCCTTTTACACTAGTCAAGAAATGGAAGCAATTTTTCGAGTTCGAAAAACTTGCCAGTACACTTGACTGTGTACCGTCAACTTTTTCCTCTTTCGTCGCTTCCTATTTGCGGCGAATTGGCCTACAAGCTCAGAAAATTGACTTCAATTCTTGACTAATGTAAAAGGGGTAATACTTACATTTTTACTTTTTCTTTGTTTTGGCCTCGATAAGTAGTCCATAATTGAGTGTTATTCATTTATTTGTTAATTTTCGGAAGATCAATAAAAATACGTGGAAAATGGACAAAACAATCGGACCAAACAGACAAAGTAGAAGAGGTTACAACCTAAACGGAATTCTACGTCTACACTTACGATACTATCGAAACTGTTTCTTTTTTTGCTTTTCTTTTGTGTAAACTCAGTGAGTGGAGATCAATTGAAGTTGGCTAAAACGCAAGCTTCGGCTAATCCGAAAGCTTTACTTTGAGCGAAACTCTCCACATTTACAGCCAACAACTTTAATTGATCTCCCACACAAAATTTCTTTGTATTTGTTTTTTCTCTCTGCGCTCACAATTTTGACATTTGTCTTGGTCGACTAGAACCAAAACAAAAGCAAAAGCTTTTATTTGTTTTTTTTTTTTTGAATAGTTGGCAAAAATGAAACAAATGTTGTCTTTGATTAAAAACGAAACATGATCTTTCTTAAAATCTTTTAAAAAAAAAAAAAATTTTTTTTTATTCAAATTTATTATGAATTAATTTAATACCTAATAATCTAAATCAAAAAAATGTTATCATAAAAATAATTAATTACATGAATTTACAACAATTTTTTTTTTCTTTTCATGCACACACACAAAGAACAAAATAATTAAAAAAAAAAAAAAAAAAAAAAAATCAACAAAAAAAAACAAACTACTTCTCGCTATAATAAACGCATTCTTTAGATAAGTTAAAACATTATTTTCTGTCTTTATTAAAACAAATAATCATGTTAAATAACAATACTTAATTAATTTTTTTTTATTATCAATAAATTTTTTTTATTTTTTATAATGAATACTGAAAAATATATTTCTAATTTCATTCTTTATTAATATTTTGCTAGTAATAATTATGCTTTATTTTGATAAAATTAAATAAAAATGGGATTTCTAAACAGGCATCTGTAAATTAATCTGCTTTATCCTTGGTGTGATTGAGGGATGAAATAATCATGATTTAGGGACCTATTATAGAGTTTGGAATGGGTCAAAGAATGGGTGGGTAAAGACGAGGTATTGTGACCGTCATCAAAACAATATCTCATGTATATTTAGAGATTAATTGCTATTGCTAATACAAGTTTTATTTTTCAGTACATTTTTTTTTTGTTTTTTTTTTTTTGGGTTTTCACCTATAAATAAGGGACTCTATATAATTAATTTTTGTAGTGTTGCTGGGATACGAAATGACAACGAACCTCCCCATAGACCGTTGTGTAGCCATATTGATGGGTCCCAAACCAGTCATTTTTCGTTCCAGAAGATTTTTCCGGTGTTTTTTTTTTATTTTAAAAAAACCTGACAATATCACAACCATGCATTACAACTTCCCCTGCCGTCACTCATCTTCTTTCTCGGAAGAAGTATTACAAGCAACGCTATCAACATCAACAGCTCGGTCTTCTTCACTTCCAGCTACCTCTCATTTGGTCTTTAAGGTTTGCCATTGTGTGCAGAGAGTTGACGTCTGAACAGAAAAATGTATTCGTATTAAAAAAAAAGTTTGCCTAAGGTGAGATTTGAACTCGGGATCCGTTGGATCGCACGCCACGACCACGGCCGCCACCAATATTAATATCGACATTTCTTCTAAATTCGCCTGGCTATTCTCTCAAATATCTAGTCCATAACATGGTGAAGCTTAAATTTCAACATGAACTGATAAACCAAGGAGGCTGCCTAAATTTACTAATTCTAGCTCTAAGTAAAATTCCAGCTATTAGTAGCTCTCATTTTAGCTTTAATTCTAAATCTAGATATAATTCTTATAATAGTTCTAACAATAATTATAGATCTATTTCTAATACTAGCAAGTATAATAATTCTAGCATTAATAATCTTATTCCTAACTTGGACACACCTTCACTTGAACAAAATTGAGAGAAACATACTCTACACAAACTTTGATCATTCCCATACTATAAACCCATCTTTTTCTGTTTCAATTACAAATAGAGCCCCTAATGAACCTGACAGATCACTTTCTTTCATGGACCCTCCTCAAGCACCAAGAGTAAAACTTACTTTGAAATTTTGTGCTGACACTCCGACCATGTTTTTGCTCTTACTGAAACCAATCTTACTCTGGAATTCAAGGATACTGAGGTCTTTGCGTCTGATTTCATGGTGTTCAGAGACGATGGACTTGATTACGACGATTTTTTCTGAGGACATGGTCTTTGATCCAGCCTTTGTAAAAAATTCCCACACAGCTTATTTTGAATTTATATGTGCCAAAGTTTGTATCGCAAAAAGGAACATATTCATTATCTGGTGTTATATTCAACTTTCTCAACCAGTGAATGGTTATCAGCTTGCTCTATCACTTTTTGATCATATTGATCCATCTGATGCTGTGATGCTGATATTTCTAAGGGGGCTTTAATCTTTCTTACCTTCAATGGGTCTCTTGCCAGATGACGAGTGTCACAATTTTTCTTCAAATCTCACTTCTGAAAAATAAATTTTCTTTGCTAGCGATCTAAAACTGCTTTAAAATCATGTAAAGAATTTATATAAGGTCGAAAAAGGTCCGATTTCAACACGGAGAGAAACAAAAATGGTCTAAAATCAAGCTCAAAACGTACGTAAATGACATCAGTTGAGCTCAAAACCATCTCAAAACAAGCTATAAAAGTGTATTAAAGTGCAGAACATAAATTAAAAAATTATATTTTCCTGTCCGAATTGGATCAAATATCTAATTTGGACAATGAAAATATAATTTTGAATTTGCGTCTGGTAATCGTTTTGTTTTCCTTACATTTTGTCATATTTTGGCTAGTATTATTAAAATTCATAAAAGGTCATATCCCAAAATTTCTTAGATAAGACATACATATATGGGCATGTTAACTTATTTTATTCACAATACATAAATGACATGCATGGAACACTAATGAGCATGTTTTTTTTATAATCAATACTAAGATGTCTTTTCCACATTAACTTTGTTTTGAGCCACTGGAATCTTTATCATTAAAACTTTTTGATGCTTTGGATTGTGGCTTCAAATGAGTTAATGCTGAGAAAGTGCGAAAAAGCTGTAGTAGCTGAACTCTTTTGTTATTGCATGTTTTATGTCATAAATTGGGCCCAAGTGAGCATATTATTTTTTTTGACGAACATTCCAAAAATCACATATATTATGCAAAAATGAGCGTGATAATTTTTTTTGATAAACGATCGCATTATGGCTTGATATCAAGAATATTATGGCTTAGCTCAGAATCACTCCAAAAAAAAAAAAAAATTGATTTGGGATTGTTTTCAGCTCAAATTTTCCTCGTGAACTATTTTAAATACACATCTTATACTCAAATTGTTTTGTTATTCAATTTAAAATTTTCAAATTTTAAGAATATACTTGTGCGTGCCGAAAATGAACTCGCAAACCAAAAAGTAAGCATAACCAAATTCAAAAAAAGCAACGTTCCGTTCACTGGGATGCTTTCTTATCAAACGCTTTTATGGCTTATGCTGTGTTACGACTAAAGACGTATCGGAAAACCTATGCATAATTTTTAAATAAAGCTCAAAAATATTGAATAATTTAATAAATGCTCAAAATATTTAAGGCGTGTTAAATAGCGTCACATCAAAATGTATTGCACAAATTTATAATGAATGTTTCTTCATCTCACATATATTAAGTTATGGCTGGTCTTTAACTTTTGACCTTGACGACTGGTTTAAAATTTATAGAGTGTGTCTCAATCAGAAAAAAAAAACAAAATTGAAATTTTGTTAGATTTTTATCAACTTATTAACTTAAAGTCAATAGTTTTCGATACACCAAAAATTAAGTAAATGTTGCTTAAAGGCATCATCTGTAAGCATTGACCTTGATGGCCGGTTTTAAATTTATAGAGTATCGCTCAATTAGAAAACACTTTCAAACTTTGTAAGATTTACATCAATTAATTAAGTTTCAACATTAAATAGTTACAGATAAAACTAAAATTGGGCTAATTTAAGTTAAAGTCATAAAAATTAACAAGCTTAAAAACATACTCGAATATCAGCTAAAGAAATCGAACATGCTTCAATTAGCTCTGAAATTACATAAAATTACTTGAATTTTTCAAGCAGAAACAATGAATGGTTTTTGTACTGTTGGCACAAGTGAAGCAGCTCATCCAATGCAAAGAGCTGAGCTGTTAACACCTTCACATTTGAACAGCTTTTGCTTTTGAGAAACTAAACTAAGACATAGTTAAAATAAAACACAATTTGTGATGCTGCATACATACATACATTATTCGAAATAAGTCAGCTATTATTTGAAATTAGTTCAAGCCAAGGTATAAAAAAAATGGAACAAACCGCTACTTTGCATAATTATGCGCTTTGTTTTATTTTCAGAAAAATGCTGTAGTTTTGTAAAAATACAACAGGTATTGCTGTAATGTTGCATATTATAAACTATTTATATTTATACATTAAGCAAGCAGTTTGAGAATTTTGTAATAAATGTTTCTGTGAAAAGGTTATTTTATCTTTAACTGTCATCAAATTCAGCATCGATCTTAATTTTCATCTTGAGCATTTGTTAGATTTTAATCGATTTTTCATAGTTATCTCTTGACTTAGAGAAAAAAGTTGTTCAACTTATTTCAGGCAGCTATATTTTTATAGATATTTGCTGTTGGACAGGGTCGAGAGAACAATTATATGTACAGTTGTTGACCTTCATTGAATTAATGTGCAAAATATTATTTTTGTGTACTTAAAGTACTAAGACTTATGTACTAAATCTTAAGCGTAGATAATAGTTTCGTTTTATTGCAAACTATAAAATAAGTATTTTTTGTGCTTCCTACATTAGCTCATTTAGATACCACCTTAAAATAATAGCATTTTGCAAAATTTAGTTTTCTAATGATAAGCAACGTTATTCGAAACTTCAGAGTACTGTAGAGTTCCGTAAACTAGAAATGCAGATGAACTTTAAGAAATACGATTAAAACTTCCAATTAAAAAAAAATTAAAAAGTAAATTCTGACTGAAAAACATACCCAATATCTTTTTGTCATACCTTCACTTGTGGTTTGAATGGGTTGATTTGGTTGAAAACGATAAAAGTTTTAACATAATTTCGCGTCAAAAGTAGCGTATGTTTTAATATCTGATAAAATACTTTGTCTCGCTGTTTTTTAAAAACAGCTGTTTTTTAAAGGTAAAATTGTTATAAAGTCAACTTCATTTGGCTAGTTTTCTTGCACAATTTAACCCAGAACTAATTAATTTTCATTCATTAATTTGAAAATATAAAAATAAATTCATTTGGTTCTCTGCCTATATATTAGGTGGGCATGATAGTTATCAGATCACGCCCGTTTTTTCCTAAGAATCGTATTGGAGCGTACCATAGTAAATTTCACTTCATTATCTTAACATTTAGAATTATGTTCCACTAGATCATTCAAATTACATGCTGTGCGTCGGTCGGATGGTTCTGGCCAGACCTTTTCGATTTTATCTTGACTTGAAATTTCTAGACTTTGACTTTGATTTATAATCAATCATTTAAATTTGACACCAATAACGTTTTTTTCCCATATAAATACACGTAAAAGTATAGGGTTCTGGTAAGACCACATCCGACCGTCCAAAGGTTATCGGAACATCTGACCGACGGAGGGTTAAACGTTACATTAAAACGCATATTTCTGCAAATATATGGAAAGTATTCTATGGAACGAATAAATTTTATGTGTACATGAAAGTATACCTCAAGACTTGAATTTTATGTAAACAAATTTTTCTTCAAACTTTTGTTGTTTTGCAGATATAACCAGTTTTTGAAACATTTTTGAAATAATAAAAACAAAATCTGGTATTTCTTGGAGCACAAAAATGTATTCTTTAACGTTACACATTCATAACTTCTTGATCCGATTTGAGTTTTTAGGTAATTTTAGAGTGAAATTAAAAAAAAAACAAAATTTTCAAACACATAAAAAACGGATTTAAATCAGGCATCCTATTATACCACAAGGAATTAATATGCTGGTTTAATCTACAGCTATTTTATTATTAATTGCGATTTTATTTTCATGCCTGAATGAATCTGTTAAATATTATTTTGGTCTATTAGATTGCTACGTGAAAAAAGACAATTTCCGCACACTTTGTAAGAGTGATTCTTAAATAATACATTCGTGACGTAACATAGTCACAAGCATAGGCTTAGTGAAAAGCTGCTGGAGTGAGGCCAAAGCATGTTGACTGTTCAACACCTACGGATCAGGAGACTACAGTTAAATTTCAGCTGTTGCAGAAAATGTTTTCAATAAAAAATCAATTTACTATGTGTACCATCTCTCTGTAGACAATGGCATACCTCAAAGAATAAATAATGCCACGTTGAGTTTCTTGAGGTCACGAACAATCAAAGACTGCAAAGAATTGTAGTTCCAGCTATCGATCTCTTCTTCTGTTGTATTTAATATTTCATACAAAACAATTTATTGATTATAAAAATCACGGGCAACATGGTTTCTTAGATTTCAATGGCCAATGCGTTCTTTTTTTATCTCTTGTGGAAGTGCTTTGCTTTCTGAACAAAAAACTTTGTCAAAATATTTTGCTTTAATCTTTGCATAATGGAATTTAATTTATTATTAATTTTGAACAATTAACTCGATCTTGACCTTCATCAAATAATATAAAAGAGTGCATTTTAAAAGCGCTTTTTTTATATAATTATCACAAAAGGCACAACAATTTGGGAGTCAATAACATTGCTTTATTTTCAAACAATTCATAAACACTTTACTTACTTATTTACATTTCAGAAAATTGTACATAATACCTTTGTTTACCTGCTTTTTTGTAAACAATCAATCATATTAGTTTTGATATTTATTTAACCCATTTCTTACCAAGCGAACTTGGGTCGTCAATTGGGTTTTCATGTAGAAAGCATGTAAAAAATCAAAATTTACTTTACGACAAGTTATCTCAGGTAAAAAGTTGCTCTATCAGATTTTGGGGTCAGATTTTTAAAATTTTTGACAGTACCTGAATAATAGCCATTAAAAGTTGTCTTAGTTATAATCATTGACAATAGGTTCTTAAGTGAAAAAATGATAAAAACATATACATTTCATAAAAAATTGAAATCGATATAGTTTTTCACCATTTTTCGTGTAATATTTTATGAAATGCACATGCTTTAGTTTACTAAAAAAACTCATGTGTTTAAAAAAATCTAAATTCGGAGGTTTTGACGCTTCTTTAATTTCTTGAAACCAGCCGCTATTTTGTTGTCCATTAACTTGAAAAAGTTCAAAAAGCTTTCAAAACATATTTGATAACAGTAAATTCTAAACCATTTACAGTAATCATTCTAACAGTAAAAAACACAATCGACTATTTAAGTCCGTTTGGGAAGAAATTAAAAAATGTAAAAGTCGCTCGCTCAGTTCGTGACCAACATTTACGTGATCAAAGTTAATTGTGTACATATTTTTTTATTTTTTCAGTTAAATGATTTTAAACTTCCTTGTTCCTGAACGACAATTAGGTCAATTATAACCTTACCTAACCAATGAACCTTAGAGAGTAAACAATGTCATGTAAAGCATGACCTCGGATTCCTATTGACACGCCAAATCTCGAAATAAGACGTTCAGAAAATTATGTTAAAACAAATTTGCAATGCAATTGTGCGGCTTGTGGTCCCATCTTGTAGAAACCACGTATCGTCAATATCAATCCATATCTTCAATTCTATAACGATTGTAACGACTACGACTGCAACGGTTGCTTCTTGATCGTTTTAAAAAAGGTAAAAAGTTGCTCTATCAGATTTTGGGGTCAGATTTTTAAAATTTTTGACAGTACCTGAATTTTTGACAGTACTGTAAAAAGATAAACAATTGTTCTCAAATTATTTTCCAAAAATAGCATTACATCAATTTTCAATTGTGAATACCGGATCATAAAGACTGATAAACGTAAAAATCTCGTTATTGGATCTCGTTTTTTAAATTTCCGTAACTGCCACTGCCAATCATGAGATGCAAAGTACAAACTGGACTGCGAGCAAGCCAACAGTTAAGTTAGGACCTGCTCGCGAACCAGAAAATAAGCAACTTTCAAGCAAAGTTTTCATGCGCACCAAAAGATTGTTAGATAAGGTGTTGTATCGAATTTGAAAACTTTTTAAGAGTTTTAACTGAGGTAACGTTTTCGTGTCCTGCGAAATTAAAAAAGAAGAATTTCGGGATCATTGAAAAAGAACTGAAAATCAAAAATTTTTTTTTTTTTGCATAGATTTTATGATTTATTTCAATGCAATACTATTCAAATCCAATCACACATTTAAAAAATTCCATTTCCTGTCTCGGTAAAATATTATAAAAATTAAATTATAGAAACATATAATAGATATTATTCTTTAAAAATAGATTGATGATAGAAATTGTGACAGAAATAAAATAGTGAAATAGTGGTAGATTTTGGGAAAAGGTAAATAGTGGGTGGTAAAAGTGGTAGATGTCAAAAAAGTTGAAAAAAGTGGTAGATATACCACAATTGTGGCAAAGTGACAGCACTGATTATTTTACGTCAGTTAGTATTGATCACCACATGGAGCAACATCAATGTTAGTTGATGCTATACCATGTAATGATAAAAACAAGGTAATGAATGTGTTTGAATGTTGATAACTTATAAATATTGATTACTATAAATATTGATTACTATAAATAAATTTAATGATAATTAATAAGTAATCAATAAAACAAGTAGAATAAATAACACGCACTTTCAGCGCACTGTTGCCAGATTGAGATAAATTTCCCTAAATGAGGGAATTTTTGACTCATTTCTTGGGCAGAGGCAAAAAAGGTAATTTTTGACTAAAAGTGGCAAATTTTGCAATATAGTTATTTTTAGATTTCCAAAAACTTTAAGTTCTTTGCAGCTTTGTTACCTTTCTGAACGTACTCACAAGCAGTCCTTTATTATTAGTCCCTTTTAAAAAAAAATAGCAAATGCAGGATTATTTTAATTTTTGATTTGCTGCAAATTTTAACTTAAAAGCTAAGGAATTAGTTGAAACACATCAAGAAATTAGAAGTAATCAAACGCTTTTGAAATTGCATTGAATATTGCTTAAAAAAATATCGGTTATAGAAATCCATAACCAGTTCCTACAAAAAAGTTAATAAAAAAGTGGATAAGATAAGTCCCTTACAGATCGTGAATTGATAAAGTTGTTGGCAATAGGAAGAAACCAATTGTTCAATGCTATTGTGGAAACGCTTTATTGTGGAAGTAGTGAAGTGAATTATTACGGCTCACAGAGGGGCCGCTCCATATACGTGAGTAATCAAAATTCGATTTTTTAAAAATTGGTTTAGAAAAAAATTTAAACGCCATTTAATTAACAAATAATTTGTGCATTGAAAGGCAAAAGTTCAGTTCTCTAAATTTTATATTATAAGAGATAATGATAAAGTCTCAAACTTGAAAAATTTTTCGATTTTTTTTAATGTGTGGAATCAAATAAATATGATATACTTGAGTTGTTATTAAACATTTATGGCTAAATCTAGATTTATAATTATTTTTGTTTCTATTAGAGTGGTGCATTTACTAATTTCGACTTTTTTTGGTTTTTTTTTTGCGTGAAATATATTAGTTTTTTTTGCGAAAATTCGAACATAATTATAATTTTTTTATAGTAAATATTTCGCATTTTTTTTTAAAGATGAGCAAAGTGATTGCTGATGTATTAATGCCACAATAAAAAACACACTTTTAAACTTTTAAACTTTTACAGAAAGTTTCCAATACTTAAAATTGTGTTAAATTTATGATATTTTGGTCACCAAAGGTTAAAATCATGGTTGCTTCATTAAAAAATTTACTTTTAAATATATACCAATGAAATAAGGGGAATACTGTGTTGAATTTATGATAACTTCATCACTAATGTCTTAAACATGGTATCAGATGGGTTAAGCTATGGTCACAAAAGCGTTAAACCATCAATAATATACTTAAAAGGAATAGTTTAAACGAGTTTGGAGAAAAAAAAAAATTAATTCAGATTTTTGAGCATTCACTTGTACGTAGCGGCTACTCTGGGCGGCTGTTAATCATTTAAAATTTTGTAATTTTTTTTTAAAAAAGGTAAATTTTCACAGAAAGTGGTAATTTTTTTCCCAAAAAGTGGTAAATTTAAGTTCGGCTCTCTGGCAACATTGTTTCAGCGTTATTATTTATTGATGAACTGTATTCAGAAGAGCGCGATAGAAAATTGGAGGAGGATATTTGAGAGAGAGAGAGGAGAGAGAGAGAGAGAGAGAAAGAGAGGAGAGAGAGATAATATTCTTTATATCGTGCTGCGGGATTTTTCTACAATAATTGCTGTTAAAGTGTTGCCAGCAATAATTGTAGTGAAATCTCGCCATTTGTTCTTAGAGTGCCGACCATGATGCACACCAGATAGTGAATTTTTGCAAATGCACTGGTTTCTCCACAATAACTTGGGGATTTTCAGACTCCAATTTTACGGTAATTTTGCTTATTTACGCATCCACCTAGAGCGCAACCGTAAAGGACTCAACTCTAAAGAAAATTTGCTTCGAAAAATCAACATTCAATGCTTATTGTTCCAGTACCTATTCTACGTATATTTTGCACTGACCCAGGTCGGCAGAGTTATGACCTTATATAAATGAAAATGCTAATTAAAATGCACAAAATGCCATAACGAGCCGTAAGACAACCTCAATTGTTGAGCGCACAGTGTAATAAACATATTCGGGTCTTCATTCAGTCACACTTTCTCTAACAGTTTTTATGGTAAAGCGTACAGAATGATAATACACACGACACGAAAAAAATCTCGACCAATCCACTTCCTTTAAATTTCTTCACTATATTGCAAATTGTTCGCTCACTAGGACGATTATAATTTGAAAATTTTAACTTTCTCGGTTGCAAAATTTGTACGACTTTTCCGAATGCCGAAATGGATAAGCCATTTAAACTAAAAATTATGTTAGATTTAATCCATCCCTTCGAATCAATTTTATGTTTGATGGAATAACTTTCGGCCGTGTAATATGACAAATGACGTGCGCCTGTTACTTTTCAAAGCCTGTTATGTCGCAAAGATGTCAAAAGCAAACCTCAATAGTTCAAAGATGGCAGCAACTTGCCACTAACGTAATTGTGTCTTGGCTAATGTTAAATGCACTTACTAAAGTGGAAATAAATATTTATAAACATTTTTAGTGATAGAGGGCGTGTGATTTAGTTCAACAAACTAGATTAAAACCACTTTAATAACTAGCCTTGTGTTGTCGCACAACTTCTGTAACAATGACCATTTTTCTTTCAAAATGCCAAAACGAGTATAATTAACAAAGATTCTAATGCTTGAACTTTAGTTTTTTTTATATATATAAAATTTTGTTCATCTACCCATGGTTAAATTCTTGAGTTTGCATAAAAAAAATTTTAATCAAAAGTCATAACATACAATACGACTTTAAAATAGTAAAGCAGTTAGTCATCTTTTGCATGAATTCATTGAGAGTAGAATTTGTAGCTTGAAATTATTGACAGAAGCAATAGAATATACATAATAATAAAATTTATCTTATATTAATTATTGATATAGCAATATTCCATCCAGTCAACGACATGCAGAAATGTGTTCAATCATTCCATTCAATCTAAAATTCCAATCACTATTAAAACCACCTCGAGTCAATATCAAGCATCACTTGAACAAAATCAACATTTAGTTCAAAACTAACCAATTTGTTTGCCGAATTCTTTAATTTTTTTGGGTCAAATCTCACCAATGTACCTTATGTTATGTATAAGAAAATGTACAAAACAACTTCAAATAATGTTAGCCATTTAGCGCTTCTGTGAATATTGATTGTCAAAGTCAAATAACGTTGACAGCATCAGTAAATAGCGAAATCAAGTGTGCTGGACGCAAAGTTGATTCAATAGCAGCTAAGATTTTTAAACGAATTACGGTAGAAAGCAAAAATATTCAAACACCTAGAAATCATGGAAGTGCGCACCAAAAAAAAAAAAAAAAACATAACAACAATAGATATCGAGCTTTTAATATTTAAGTGCAAACATATGCACAACAACTGCTTGTGAGTACATTTAACATTAACATAGTTGTAAGAACATTTATTTTATAAATCAGCTTTTTGGTAAAATAATATTTTTTTTTTAAATTTGTACTCGCTTTAAATGTTGACAAACTTTTAATAAAGTTTAAACAACTGATAAATCTTATGAAAAAAATTATAAAACCAGCAAAGTGTGTGTTTATCATAGATATTTATCAATGAGCATTTTAGCTATTTTAAGCTAATGACAAGATCTCGAAATGTTAGTCAAATAGCAGAGCAAATTAAATCAATAAACATAAAAATAACTAGATTGTCAGCTAGAACTTGTGAACAGTCAAAGTTTTCAATGAATTCAATACAGCAAGAGAAAACAAAAGACTTAAGAAACGAACTTGACTGTGTTAACTCAAGCAGCATACTTTTAAGCAACTATTATTTAATGCTCATGCGTGAAGTGGAGGTGCGAAAATTTTCAAAAATATGCATACAAAAATTTGCATGACTAATATTTAAAGTGCATAAATTTGACTTTTTAATTTATGGGCACTTCATAAATTGCCTGCTTGTAAAGACACTTCAATGTTAAATTTCAGCCTATTCAAGGCATTAAATACTTGAAGGTTCATGCCTTAGAACATTGAGGATTGACCATGACCCACAAAAATGCACAAGATTTCACTGCGTTTTTAATTTATTTAAGTTGTTTAAATATTAAACAATTCGTTCAACATATGTAAGCTGTAATCAAAGTTATAATTATTATTATTATTGTTTTTATTTTGTATTTTTAACAAGCCATGTTAAAGTTTAGAGCTATTGTCCAACTATTCATGCATGCTGCACTTGTGCTTGCGACTGTTTTGATTTTATTTGTTGCTGTAACATAGTTTTTTAAACATGTAAAAATTTTGCCAACCACCATAAACATTCCAACAACCAGTGTAAACATTTTAATTACCATCCTGTGGTATTATGCTCTATATTGTTGAGAAAACTTTTGAAAACTAATTTTTAATACAAAAACTGAAATTACTTTTAATCAACCTCAATTATAAATGTTCACTAAAGCGGTGTTTAAATAATTTCATTTGCAATTTGTTGTTATTCAAACATATTTCAAGCTGATGGCTTGTGTACACTTTATGTTTGTGCTGCTTGCTTGACAATGTTTTAATAGGTTTTCTCAGGCTAGCAAAACAATAAATTATAACCTTTTCTCTACTTTCGCATTGCAGACATTTTCTTAATTTGCTTTTGTAAAAGTAAGCGATAAAAAAGCCAAGATCTGAGATCATTTGGTTGACAATTTAAAAAAGAAAATTTAGTTGTACGGTTGAAATTATACACATTATTAACATTATAGTTGAAGTAATTATAGAAAAGTGTGGGAGTGTCTTTTTGTTATGATTTAGAACTCATTACATAAAAGCAATTTGTGGCAATGTTAATGATGCAGCCAGCAAAGCAGATAGAAGCGCTTATTTTATGATAAAAACAAAGAAGAAAGATATTCTCATGGTAATTTGAGAAAGTTATTTTTTAAAGTTCCGAACAATTATTACAATATTACAATGAAATGTTCTGCAAAATGAGTTGACATTTGGAAAAATTCTAAGAATGCCATGTTTAAGTCGAAAGATTACCATCAAATTAAACTAAAGCAAGGATAAGTTGAATTTTGATAGTTAAAAGCTTTTTTTGTGTGGGTCAATCCAGCGATAATAAAGTGTACTTTTAACGCCTGAAAATAGTTCACAGGCAAAACCACATATGTACTAATGGAAAAATAAAACATATATTTGAGTTATATATTAGCAAAATATTCATATTTTTTAAATGTTTCCAATGTGTTATAAACTAAATTGCTATTTTGGCATTCAGTTCTGCACCTGCATAAAATTTCCGTTTATTTTTTCATTTTATATTCCATTTCCATAAAAAATAATAAAAAAACTATTAAAAAAAAAAATGATTCTTTAATTAAAAATATGTTTTATGCCCATTATCAGTCTTTTAAACGCTTTTTCTGGAAATGTTTATTGCGAAAAATTTACAGAAAATAACTTCAAATCAACATATAATAACCATGTTTAACATTCCTTGCAGTAGGCAGCAATTTTTGTGTAATTTTATGGACATTTAAGCAAGACTGCTTGGGAGTTAAAAAATTTTAAAAAACCTCCAAAAGAAATATTGACAAAAAAACACAAAACATAAAAAAAAACCCAAAGAGATGTTTAACTAGATTTATGGCGCAAAAAAAAAGCAGACAGCGCTTGCAACAGCTTTTCAAGTTGTTTTCTCCAAGCAAGGAGCGTCCAGTATCAACAGCGAGCATTTCATACATTATTATTGTTGTAATCCATGCATTGGCAGCTAACAATAATAAACAACAACGAACCTACTTCCAAGCAGCATCAGCAGCAGCATCTGGTTAACTATTTAACCTGCTCACAACGATGGCAATGCGTGGTGCAAGAATTTCAAAACAACAAAAACAACAACAACTTAAATCAACTTGTTGTCCAAGGGCAATCATAGCGTCTGGTTGTTGTCGCATTTTAAGTTTTAATCTTGTAAAACTTGTAATGAAATATTGAGAAAAAAAAAATTATGACATCAATTTATCAATATATACAGATATTTCTGAAATTTTTGTTTTACCTAGAAAAGTGCTATTAATATATAAATTTAATTTTTTTTTTTTTGAGGTAACTAGCAACCAATTATTTTTGTTATCTTGCAAGCATTCACTTAATTTATATGTGCATGAATTGTTTGCAATAAAAGTAAAATATTTAATTAATAACAAGCAAAACAAAAGACTTAAGACACAAACTTGTTTTACTTGTGCATTATTTCCCAGCGAACATGTATGAAAACTTTAGTTAATAAAGTATATTTAGAAAGTTGGTAATTTCTGCCCTTTAGCCGATAAAACCAACAACAACAACAACAACAACAACAACACAAACAGCCACAATTACTACACAAAACAAGCATGCTTTTTATTTTTGTTCATCAACAACATAACATATATTTAGCAACATCATTAAATTTATTATCTTGCTAGCATAAAATTAAACACAAGTACAAGTATATTTCTCTGCAAATATGATGCTTATAAAATACAAGCAAACATGTGTTTTTACTTCAGACATTGCAAAGGGATTATATGTATGTATGGTATATGTTAACATACTCGTAAATTTATTTGTTTATTTGTTTATTTGTTTGTTTGTTGCTTGGCATGTTTTGTGTGCAAATATATCAAAAATAAATATTCGACTCTTGCTTCGTGAGGACTGAGCAACTTTAACGCCTGTTCGTAGCCTTGATATGTGGTGAAACCGCAATTTCAATAAAAATAAATAAGCAAAGAGTCTTTGTGATTGTGGAATTTCAATTAGTCACTGTGATGATAAAGGTGACATTTGCATTGGTTGCCAGTTATTTAAATAAGTTATTTACAAATAAATTACTTGTGATCACATTTAAATCGGTGCACGTCTTTAAGACTTTAGTAATATTATTTAATAAAAAACAATTCATTGCAAAACAATAGTATGTTTAAAGCAACTAATTTGAAATTATGTTAAAATGATGAACTGAATTGATATGAATTAGCACTGATAACACTTTGAATGCATGAAAAGAAAAGTTTGTTCAATCAATCAGAAACTTTTTAACATACAATTACAAAAGTATGTTACGCCTTAAATGATAAAGAGAAACGTTTTAATTTATTTTAAGACTAATTAATTTATTTTTTGTACTTATATTCGGTTCTCGAATAGCAAACTATCCTGCTATTATATAATAAATCTGTGTCGACAAGGAATAACCGCTAAAGTCGAGTTAAGACAAAGTGAGGTTCTGACTTTCATTGCATTTTTTCGCAGCGAAAAACACTAGTTCACAAATTTTTATAGTTGTATCTTGAAAATTAAATATTTGAGGCCATCAAATCTAAACAGCAAAAGTCAGAGAACTCTGATATCAGGTAGAGATTTTAATCTTAAAAAATGCTCTTCTGAAATTTTGAAAATGAGTTTAGCTGTTATTCCTTGTCGACACAGAAATATTTATCATAAATTCATAAAATTATTTTAAGTAAATCAAAAACTAGTTTTAAACATGGGTTTATAATTAAGTAAGAGATGGAACGTGTCAAGAGCTTTTTACAGCTCGTTACAGCTTTTTTGTGACTCAAGTTAAGTATTGCTTGGCCACAGAAATATAATGAACTGCAATTTGAATGATCCATTTTAGTTCCTTAATGCAATGTTTTGGCTGAACGTCATAGGTACAGTACATATTAAATTTTTAATATTTGGAAACCCCCAACAAACAAGCATAGTTGCGCTATGTGTAAAAGTACACAATTTGTTCAAACTTGTAATTTTTTTAAAAAAATATTTAAAAAATTTTGTATTTAATTACGTAAAACAGCTGCGATGTGATAAATTGAATGACAGAAATGGAGTTTCTCCACAAAAATGACAAACTAAGTGGATAGAATTATAGTTGGAAAGTCCTTGCTGAACTCTTTTAAGTCTTTATACATAAGAATATCAGAAATATATGAAGAATCATGAGTTTTAACACAAAACATATTTGAAGGCATGGCAGAATTCTGCAGAAACTTTATTCAACAGAGACCCTTCAGTTTTGGAAAAGAGTACTAATTTGTATAAAACTTAGTTTTTCAATTACAAAATTAAGCTCACCAACAAAGCAAATGCTGAAAATTGTTCAGATTTGATGGCAACATAGGACATTTATGAGATTTTTTCATCTCTGAAATATATATTGTGTCTGGGTCATAGCAAGAAAGTCATGCGAAATGACATTTACTGGAAACATTTCCAAAGAGCCCTTCGCATAACTGTCGCTAAGAGATGCTTTTTATGGACGATACGGACATTTAGCGCACCATTACTGGTGACGAGACTTGTTAGAACGAATTACAACAGCGAAGGCGTTAAAACAGCTCAACAATCTGCAGAGTAGCGCTATCCGGATAAGCCTAAACTCAAAAATCCACCAAAGCCTTTAAAATAATAACATGATGTTGACTGTTTTCTCGATTCTCAAGCTGTCATGCACTCACAATTCCTCCGCAAAGTCAATCGGTCAAGGCTAAATATTATTCGAGTGCTTAAAAGCGTTTGCGCGAGTATATTCGGCGAGGCCAGAAATGTGGAAGGACTATTTATGGTTTTTGCAACGCGAAAAAGAATTAAAAAAATATTTTCAAGAATGGCAAAAACTATAAAAACGAAAAACCTTAAAATAAATATTGAAGAACATTTAACCGATGTTGTTTTATTTGCACAGTCCGGTTAAATTTTGAACGAAATTTTTGTCTATAATCGCAAAATTTAAAAAATTAGATGGTCGGTTTGGAGTGAAATGGACTCACTTTATGCTGAATCAGCTTAACGACTCAAATTAACCACACATTGCTATGCTGTAGTAACATTAGGAATCCTCATCTAGGTTTTTATAAAAACCATATCTTGGCATCTTGAAATTTCAAGTTGAATAAAAATATCTCAACTATTCTTAAATTAACTTAAGTCAGAAAATCAAGCCATATCAACTCAGTATCTAACCCGTTATATAAAAAAAAACAAGTAAGAGCACGGAGAGAAAAATGTGCTAAAATCAAGCTGAAAGCGTTCTCAAATGAAATTTTTGTTTTTTTTTTTTTTTAGCTTTGAACCAAGGATTTCAGGTGTCAAACCTATTCAGTCAAGTCTGCCTTGGTTCGGAAATAGGGAGATAGATAGGTAGGAGAGAAAGTGAAATCAAGAGAAACAAGTGTAGAATGTTGTATGTGTGGTGCAGTGTGGCCACGACCAGAAAATAAAAGAAGCTAAATTGGCCAAAAAAAGAAGTCAAAAAAAGGCTAAAAATTTTGAAAAAAGAAGCTAAAAAAAATCCAGATTTTTCATACAACTTCAAGTTTTATTTTCGTTTTAACATAACATTCATTTTTAATATAGGTACATCAGTATCATATGTACAAATTTGTAAAAAGCAAAAAATCATATGTTATATATTTATAAAGCAAAATAATACCAGCCTTTTTAATTCAGAATGACTTACTTTTCATTAAATAAACTAACTTTTAATTGCATTACCTTTCATTTCATCATTTAATTATTAATGAAAATAATATGTATATTGAATTGATGTATATTGATGTATATGTACATTAAGTCCTATTAGGAATAATTTGCTCATGAGAATTGTAAAAGGGAGTTCTCAATTTTAAGACAGCAGGATACAGACATCACACTTTATGTTAAAAGTTTTAACTTAAAAGACTCATGAATATTCGCGGTTGATTAACAAATTTGTTTAAAATTTTCCAAAACTTCTTGAGCCTTAAAAATGGGAATCTCCTTTTTCCAATTCTCGGGAGAAATTTCAAATGAAATTGAAGGTTTGGAAATTTTATCACTGTCGTGCTAGGAACTTATATTATTTCAACATAGTTTATATCTCAGATATATTATTCCCTCTTCATCAGATCAATCGGAGGAACTGCAGCTTGCATAAGCACTACGTGAATCTAACAGACGTATGAGATCATCAGTTACCTCAAAGTCATGACAACATTTTTGTAATATTTTCAGTGAACATCGAATATTATGCAACGAGTTAGGCATTTTAATTTAAAATCTATTTCTTTGCTTAGTTTTTGCAATTTTCATTGCACTAAAAAGCGTTACTAAGTGATAAAACTAAGAAACTGAAAACCAAATTGACGAGCTCAGAAAAGGATTTTCAGGCAGCGAGTTTTAAAAGTGCTTTACTTCTACCCAAAACTCAATTGAAAAGGACACGCTTGACCATTTACGTGTCAATAGTTTTCGCCATTGAAGCTCAATCGAGGTAACTTCGTCTGCGGAACATTTGCAAAATGAGAAAATATATTTAGCTTAACAACGTTATGAGAATTTTCAAAAGAAAAAAATCGATCTAACATTCATTTACATGTGAAACGAGAGAGCTCTTAAGGGTCCTGCGTTGCTGCCAGATGCAAATTTTTATGACTACACACTAAAAAATTTGTATAGAATTTTTACACCGATCGGTGTTCCAGAGAGTCCTACACCGTTCGGTGTTAAAAAAATACCGTGTCAAAATGCTAGAATTTTATATCCGAAAGGGGACATTTTTCACACCAATCGGTGTTAATAACTAAATATCCGAAGGATGTTTGTGTCAAACCCTGTCAGGTGTTTATTTAGAACACGCAAAATTATGATTTTTTTTAACACCGAAAGGTGTAATTTTTTACTATTCGGAAATATGTGTTTTTAGAATTTTAATTTTTTCATTCAAAATGCTAAAAATAATGTTAAACCAAATATAATGGCATTCATGTTCAAAATTTGGATTGGATTTAATTCTATTTAAACCGTTTTTTTTATTTTATTACTTTGATGTCAATTTTGGCCAGAACTGTTTTCACGAACATGACTTATAATTCTGGACTTTTATTTTCAGTCTTGTGAAATTTCAATTTTCAATTTGTTTGTCAATGCTAACGTGATTTCCATGTTGCTTTTCTTCTATGCCTTTCTTATTTTACACCGATCGGATAAGTTTGTCATATCACACCGGGAAAGTGATGTAAATAAACACCGTTCGGTTTTTTAATTGTTAATTAATCTAAAAAAGGCTGTTTTCAAAGTAAAAAAAGGCTAAAAAAACACGAAGCTAAATCGTAAATTTCGAGGCTAAACCGCAAATAAAAAGGCTAAATCTAGCCTCGAAAAGGCTAAAATGGCCACACTGGTGTGGTGGAGCGCTATATCAACATGCGAATTTGAATCTAAGGGAAGTGTTATGCCTTTACTTCAGTCAATTCGATTTATTAAGCAATCTCATTCCACAAACATCTCTACCACCAATTACAATTTCCACAGCCGTATTTATTGATGAATTTTTAATTTCAGTTGATTAGAAAATGAGGAAAGAATTAAAGAAAGGTAAGAGCGTAGGACCATGGCTAGACCGGGATTCGAACCCGAAACCTCTGTGTTGGCAGTCAAGCACGCTAACCACTCGACTACCGAGGCCCGTGAGTAAATTTAGGCTTGAAAATTTATTTGATAAACACGTAAATTTGTGCTTAAAAAAATGAGCAACCAAACGACGCACAGTGGGAGAACTTCATACAAGTTTTGGCCAAAAATAGTAAAAATAAACCAAAAGTTATGAAAGTTGGTATGAATGCTTTGTATAGTTAAATTTGAAATATATATAAGTTTGAATCAAATTCGCGCACCGACACGCACACCTCCCAAACGAATTTTTTTAAAACAACCCAATAAACCACATAGCGAACTCGGTTTAGTTTCGAATTAGTAATGAAACCGAGAACTCGGATTAGATATCTCGTCTTCGATTCGAATTCGAAACGAGTCCGCAATCTCGTAAAATAAAATAAATTTTTATATATCTGCAAATAATCATCGCAACATTGATTTTTTTGTTTTAAATTCGTGATCCCTTTAGATTTTTTAAAAAATAGAGAAAAAAACACCAAAAGCAAAAAAAAAACTGATAAGTTTTTTGTCTGAGCTGAGAGTCGAACCCACTTCCTCAAACGTTTTTTTTCATAATCAAGCAAACTACGCCGCTTCTAAACAACAACTGCAATAGGCTAGTGGATAACGTAGCAGACTGGCATCCGGGGGACGTGGGTACGAATCCTGAACATGAATATAATTTTTTTCTTTTTTATAACAATAATAATCTTATGATCTTTTATCATAATAATCGATTTGCGTAAAACACGAATATATTAAAAAAAATTAATTTAAAAAAAAAAATTGCCAAAATTATTCGAAAACGATTTGCTAATGTTGAAATTCTCGCTTCGGTAGTGATTCGATTATGATAAAAAATCTCGCTTCGAGAATGAAATGTGCATTTCTCCCGCCCTTGGGTTCATTAGCAAAACATTTTCGAACTTCGTTTTCGAAATAAATGTCCGAGATCTCAGATTTACCTCGAATTCGAGGCAAATTCGTTTGGTTTATTGGGAAATAGAAAAAATAAACTTAGAGGTTTGAAATTTGGTAAGAGACCTTGTTAAAATTTAATATTTAATAAATATAAGTTTGGATCAAATATGCTCACAGACACGCTCTCCTTTCATACGAATTTTTTTGTAAGAAATAGTAAAAATAATCTTAAAGGTTTGAAACTTAGTATGAGACCTTTTTACAATTAAATATGTAATATATATATGTTCGGATCAAATCCGTCTACAGACACACAATTGAATTATAATTTTGAAGCGAGCCTTTACAAAATATGCATATATAATGTATTTGCAAAAACAGTTTTATATCCAATTTTATTTTTTATCTTCTTTCTTTCCACATAATGCTTAATAATTAAACTCTTGGTATACAATTTGAATTTTATGGTAAATTCTATTTACGAAGTCGACATCTTATTTCTTTCCACATAATGCTTAATAATTAAGCTCTTGTTATACAATTTGAATTCTATGGTAAATTCTATTTACGAAGTCGACATAAAATATAAAAAGTAAGTTTATAATTTTAAAAATATTTTTTATTGCTCATAAAGGTTATTTTTTAGTAGCTCCCTAGCTTTAAACGACAGCTCTTTGTATTTTTTGTTTTTCTACAATCGTAAATGTGCAAAATGTCTTCATTATTAGCAGTCGTTCAATAAGTTCTGCTATTGTGTAGACGTGCGTTTGTAAATATTTTGTTGAATGCCTCTTGTGCTTCTTCCGACAAGCGTCCAATTGAAACGCCTAGCTCCTTTATAATTTCGCTTCCATGAATTAGTACTTTGTGCATAGTTGAAGGCATCTTGTACCATCCGTAACACGTTAATTCACTACACCTTGTTGCTCAAACTTTTAGCTTTAGCTTTTATTTTAACTTTGAGCTTTGGCCCAGTCAAAAACATTCCTTACTACTACTTTGAGGACTACATTTCATAAGATCAAGTCATACACTTTTTCATTTACATCACCTTTTGTTACTTTAAATATAATTTTCATTTTTAAGATACGCTGAAAATAATTTCTTTTATAATGATACTTTACGAGGAAAAATCACATCAAACCCATTTCGGGCAAGTTCTGGCAGCAAGAACCATCTTTTTCTATAATTGTATATATTTATGGATGCTATTTTGAAAAAATTGGAGAAATGATTTTTGATGTTTTTTTTTTTTTAACTATTAAGTTTCCAAATTTTTTTGCTTTTTGCATTAAAAATGCTTATTTTTAAAAATTATTTTTAAAAATTCTCAGAAAATACATTTATTTAAGAAACACTAAATATCATATTCTTATTATTTTTTCATTTCACTTCCATTCTCTTCCATTCTCCAAAAAAATAATGAAACACTTCCGACTGCAAGTTGTAAAAATAAGTGATATTCTCAATATTTTTCTTTTAAAAAAGTTGAAATTTCGAGCCATTTTCTGACTAAACCTTAAAAGATTTCTGAGTGATTTTTCTTTGTGTTTCTTATTTGATGTATGAACTGTCGATTAGTTTACAAATTTTTTACAATTTAAAAACTTTGACTTTTTCTTTTATGGCCACGAATCTCCCACTGTGCGACGGTTGGTTTTTGTTACTAGTAGTGATGAAAGTGCTGAAAATAAATGAACAATTATATCTTCCTGTCCGAATTGGATCGAATATATCTAAAAAGGACAATGAAAATATAATCTTAAATGTACTTTTTGTCGCCTTTTTGTTTTTTTGTTGTTGTTTGGTTCCTTTCTTGCTTGAGCCACTTGTACATTTTGTCATTTTTTCCTTGTACGTTATTCGAGATACTTTTTCTTGTGTTCGTCTTATTGTTTGCCTACCAAAATGTCATAAATTGGGCACAGTTGAGCGTATTCAATTTTTATTAACAATCCCAAAATTTCTAAGATAAGGCATATTAATTTGTTTTTGTTAAAAATCCATAAGTATTGAACACAAATGAGCACGTTTTTTTTTGATAATCATTTCCAAAATGTCATAAATTGGGCACAAGTGAGCATATTAGTTTTTTGATAAACAAAATTAATTGATTTGGGATTGTTTTCAAAATTTCTTTCCGTGTACTAGTAACGTTAACTAACAATTGTTTAGTTTAGACAGAACAACCTGTCACTTTTTTAAATATATACAATATTTTACAATTGAAAAAGTAACACCCAATTCCACCCCTAAATAATGAAATTGGACAGAAAGACAATGCAGAAAATATATGTATAATTTTTTTTTTTTATTTGAATTCCTGGTTCCCCAAAGAGTGGTTTTCTTTGAAAATCGTGTGTTTTTATAGTGGAGCCCATCTAACGGTAATTTTTTTATAAAAAATACTATAGATATCGATTCACTATTAAAAACAACTTATGGATGCAAATTTTCAGAGAGATCGGACAGTAAAGTTTACAGATAAGACAGTACATCTTACAGTACAGTTTTTTACAAAACCACCACAGATATTGATTAACCATTAACTACAACTTATTCTTGCAGATTTTCAGAGAGATCGAACTACGTTCAGACGTTGTCAGTACGTATGTCAGTATAGAAATAAAAAAACCATTATTTACCATATTTTCGATTACTTTTGTACTGGAGCACAAAAGTGGTACAATTTTTACAAAAATCTCCATAGATCGGAATTAACGATTTAAAATAAGTTATACATGCAAATTTTCCTAGAAGACAAACACATATAGTGGTGTCAGCATAAAAATTAAATAACCATTATTTGCACTATTTTCGACTACTTTTCTACTGGAGACCATCTTAAGGTACACTTTTTTACCTTAGAATTTTTTTTAGGAATTCATTAAAAACAAGAATACATATTTTCTGCATTGTCTTTAAGTCTTATTTCATTATTTAGGGGTGGAATTGGGTGTTAACTTAGGTCCGTATATTTCGATACACCCTAATATACAGCCATGTATATATAAATACCACAAATGTCAACTTATATTTTAAACTTTTTGTTTCTACCCTATGGTACATTTATCAACTGTAGTTATTATTTCTTGAAAATTCAGTGTTACATTCTTTAAAACTCCGAGAGAGTTGTACCATTAAATATTTCCTTTTGCTCAGACCATTATGCTTTTACAAGCATTCGGTATTATTTCGGATTATTGCACTCCACAAAAACGGTAAATTATTAACTATGTAGAGAAGGAAAAAACCCGGCTGAAAAGGTTTGTAATGAACTCAAGTTAGTTATATCGAGTGGTTAAAGTAATATTGAGAATAAGCCACACAATCCTACTACGAAACCTAATCCTCAAACCAAAACTTCTACATGGTTATAGTAAGGCTGATAGTTTTAAGCCAGCGAAGATAATTATTAATTATAAGCGAAGCGATACTTGAAGCTTTGCAATGTTTTTCAGTGTCAGAGTGAAAGCGTTTTTTATACCCTTAACCTGAAAGGTATATTAACTTTGTATATATATTTGTATATATATTCTTGATCAGCGTCACCACGTGAGACGAGCTATCCATGTCCGTCCGTCCGTCCGTCCGTCTGTCCGTCTGTGTGTTGTCCGTATACACAGGATAAGAAGAAGGAGTTGAGATAATTAGATGAAACTTGGTACACATAATCACATGAACCCAATAATTTGCACTATTGAATATTTTTGGAATCCGCCCACGGACACGCCTACCTCCCATACAACGCAAAAATTGAAAACTGCATAACTCAGTTCATAATTAGCCTACAACAACAAAACTTGGTATGTATGTGTTTTGTATTGACACAAAGATGTTTTTGAAAAATTGAGATCATCCGATCACGGACACGTCCACCTCCTATACAACCCAAAAATTGAAAACACAATTAATAAGCGTCTGCTTAAGTCACAGAAATAAAGTTTAGCACGTATGTTTTCTATAAAAAAACAAAAATGATTTTGAAAAATGGAGATCATCCGCCCACGGACACGCCTACCTTCCATGCAACGCAAAAATTGAAAACTGGATATATAAGCTAATAATTAACCTACAACAATAAAATTTGATATGTATGTGGTTTATACAAACACAAAGATGTCTTCGAAAAATGGGTGTCATTTGCTCACGGAAACGCTCACCTCCCATACAACCCAAACATTGAAAACGGAATAAATAAGCCTCTGTTTAACCTTCAGAGATAAAATTTGGCAGGTATGTTTTTTATGACAAAAAAAAATATGGTTTTTAAAAATGGACGTCATCTGCCCACGGACACGCCTACCTCCCATACAACCCAAAAAGTTTAAAACTCAATAAATAAGGTTATGTTTGTCATAGAGAAATTGAATTTGGTATGTATGTATTTTATACCAAAACTAAGGTGTGTTCAAAAATTGGAAGTAATCCGTCCATGAATCCGCCCATCTCCCATAGCGAAAGCATAATAAAGGCATTAACTGTAAGCTACAGGAACAAAACTTGGTATGTGTAAATTTTTCTTCAACATTTAAATGCATATAGAATATAGGCTTAAAAAGTAGGTTAAAAGTAGGTTTAGGGTATTTTAGACTTTCTTTACTTGTTTATTACTAGAAAATTTCTAGTAGAAATACTGAATCATTCTGTTTCAAATTTTAAATTTCATAGAAATAATTTCAAACATCTATTGAACGCTTATAGCTTTCAAAGTTGCTTATATATAAGCTAAATACATACATATATAAGTTAAGCCATGATATATCATGGTCTTTACACTGACACCTTTTGAATTTTTTCATAGAAAATAGGCCATGTTTTCTTCGGTACTCGTCCATTTCCTCAAAGTTAACCTTACATTTTGTGCTATTTTTGTGTCCATGGCTGTATTTTTAGAGCAAAAACTCTATTACCAACTGTCATCCCTATTTGTCTATCTGCCTTCTTAAGGTTTTAATTTGAAAAATAAGGCCTTAAGATGACCTTTATGTTATAAGAATTATTTTTGGTTGAATTTCTTTATCAAATTTAGTAAGTAAAAAATAGACAATGTTGAAAAAATTGACCAAATTTAAGAAACATTTTAAACTACACAATTTGAAGAGGAAAATATTAAATTTTATATTAATTAAATGACCAAATCTAAACAAAATCTTACTCAGCACTTAAGTTTTTATTTAAATGCAATTAAATGAAATTCTCAACCTTCTAGATTTTGTTGAATCACGAGAGTTGTGCACAAAACTGACCAACTGTATTCAGCAAGAAGACTGAGAATCATAGCAAAAGAAAATATTTTCACTACAAGCTCTTCCGTCTATTAAACCAATTAGCCATAATTGCTAAAATACCATCTAACACGTGTCTACCTAGTAAATCTCATACTGATTAACGCTCACACCATGATGCAATTATGTATGAGCAGGAAACCAAGTGACACAATAATAGCGAACAAATTCATTTCAAGGCATCGGTTCGTTACAATTGTTTATGAAAATTTATGTGCGTTTTTTAAAATAAATACCTATTTTTAAATAACACTGTGCTATAAAATGGGAGAATCAAAAATCTTGGCACGAGAGTTAATGAACGCCAAAGACATGGAACATGGCAATTGCAGGGGTCCCAGGTTCGTTTTCGGTCAGCTTTAAAGCTTTTACCTGTCGTCATTAATATAAATATTTCTAATTAAAAATTTAGCAATATTCACAACTTTATAGCTGTTATTTGCGTTAGAGGGCATGGAATTGTAAATCTGATTTCAATCACTTATCTATCATACAATTTTGGAAACATGCCACTAGACTTATGAGTGTGTAGCCGCTTGAAATTTTTTTTTCAAGCCAAATTATTTGTTTTATTCGAAACAAAAATATTGGCGAATTAATAAAAACGATATAAAATAGCAAAATAAATTCTTAATATTGCAAGCTCACTTCAATCTTTAAGTGAAATATTTCTACATTTGCCAAAGTCTCTTTTATGCTACAGCATCAGCAGCAGACATTGAAAAGAAAACCTTAACATGAAAATAACACACAAAAGAAGAAAAAAAAAACAGAACAGAGATAATACAAGTTGGTGTTGTATTTTTGCTTTTAACCAGCCAGCATCAACAGCAAGAACAACAACTGCTGCTGAAAGCGCCTAACACACTTAACTGACTCTGGTATAAAGCCGCAATTGTTGGTTTTGTGCCGCTAGCGAACGAACTGGTTTTCACAACCACAAAAGGAATTTTCATCGATATTTGCAGAAAAAGAATAATAAATAAAAAACAACACACACACATACAAAAAAAAGGCGCAAGAAAAACAGCAAATGCTATAAAAATTCATAGGTATGATCAATACAGCAAGCAGCATAAATAAATCTTTACAGTTAAGCATAAAAAATTATGATTTTTACTCCTATACCGAATAAAATATGGCTTACCTTTAGCTTGTTTTGATTGGTAAAAATTGCTGATGAGTGCAAAAATCTGAATAAGCTGCTATGCTTAAGAATTTCAAGTTAACTGTAAAGAAATGTTTAAAAAAAAAACCCATTAAAATTAACTACAATTTAAAACTTATAGCAAGTTGCTCGCTTAAGTCTTTTGTATTTCTGCAAGTGAAATTTTTGCTAAAAATAAGCTTAAAATTCATTTATAATTATTTATTTTTTTTAACTAGTGTTTTTTTAATGGGCGCACTTGTTCAGCAGACCTTCACACTACACTTCAACAGAAAAAAAAAAAAAAATCAGCAACAAACTTTCGTTTCCAAAGAATTTTTTTCGCACCGCGCAGAAACCGTTAAGAAAATAACTTCACACTGGATATAATAAAAACTTAAAATCCGCAAAAAAAAATCCGCTTAAGAAAAAATGCGCAGCAGCGCCGCACTTGCGCCCGAATGCCGCGCACAAAAATCCAGACAAGCAAGTAAACTTTGATTTTTTTGTTTTTTTTTCACTCAAAATAAATTTTTATTGGCCAAGCTAAGAGCGCAATAAGAGCAAATATAAATTAAAAAAAAAAAAATGTATGAAAAACCTTTTAAGCCGATGCGCTTGAACCGTTGCGACGATCTTAACAGCTCGAACGTTGTCTGAAAACTAAACAAGACTAAAGTCGCAGGTCTAGCAGCTAATTCTGCATCGCTGCTAACGTGAGCTGTTTGATGGCATTCATATCTCGCAATGGAGTTGCTTCGTGGTCAACAAAGTGCGTCTTTCGGTATTTCTATCTTAAACGGTATGCGAGCAAGCATCTTCTGTATGCCAAGTAAAAAGCTCTCAGCTCAAGTACTAAAAGTGTAAAAAATTTTTTGTTAGAACAGCCGTTTTTAGTACAACTTGCAAGCGCAAAGTTATGAATGAGCGATATGCAGCTGTGATATAGTTATTCTTGTTTTTTTTTTAACTTAATTCAGCTTTATACTTTAAGCAGCTTGCATATAGATGCTTGTGAGCAAGTTGCTTGCTTAAGTCTTTTGTTTTGATATTTTTATTTTTTTTTATTTTTTGATTTGCTGATTTCCTCTGCATCTGTTATTGTGATTTTTTCGGTCTTAGCCTGGCATTACTTTCTTTTATGTTCATGTTATTGTTGTGATAATGCTGCTCTGTTTTTATTTTTATTGTTGTTGTTGTTAATATTTTTGATGCATTGCGTGAATATGCATATTTATTTATAGCTGATTGGAAATTTTAGAGACGTGACTTTGTCTTTTTCTTCCTTGTATTCCAATTGTACGGTTTTTTTTTGGTGCTTGCAATGAAATAATCTAGCTGGCTGAACTCAATCGAATGCATTAATTAAGGTACTTGTTCCGTTAAAGCCAGTTTGAAATGGTATGTTTTGAGCAGAGTGAACAATATTTCGATTGTTGTAAAATTTCCTGAAAGTTAAAAGAAATATTGCTTTGTATAAAAGACTGTTCGTGACTCAGATGAACAATTGAAATTAAATATGAAAAAAATGGGCATAAGTATGGTTAAAAGTATTTTTAAATATGCAAAGAACACACTTGAGAACTCGGGAAAATTAAAAAAAAGAAGGTTGCTTCAAAGAAATTAAAATATATAGGGTATATTTTAAGAAATTGTTTTTTTTTTGTTTGACAAATAAGAAATAATCAAATTTATTATTTTCTGATACACTTCAGGTAGTAATTTGTGGAATAAAAAGGAAATTCTGATGAAATGTGGAAAAGCTCAAAATTTTAAAAGATAAGAGAGACTGTTTAAGCAAAGAAAAAAGAAAAAGCAATTCCTTTAGATTGATAAAGAAGGCGAATCGTTTTATTGAAAACCGCTGCAAAAAGTGTTTCGTGCTGCACTCGTGATTTCAGCTTGACTAAACCAACCAAAGTAGCAATCATCATTTTATTCTTTATTTTTGAAGTTTAACTTCTTTGGCGGCGAGTGAAATTTCAAGGTCTCTTATTCGTGACGCTAGGCTAACGTTTTCAATTCATATGAAAATTTAAAAAAATTATTGTCGCTGCCGAGAATTGAACCCCGAACATCGTTGCTTAAGAGTCGGAATCTATACCTTTACGTCATGTAAGCACATGAAAATGAGCAAACAAAATGTAATTAAAACTGAACGCGAAACATTCTCTCCGTAACATTAATTTTCATCCGAAAAGTATGCACGGAAAATTTATTTCTGTTAGCTTCAAACGAAAATATTTAGGCACATCTAGTGGGAAAAAATTTACTGCCTTTTAAGACTGCCGAGAATAGTTTTTGACATGCCAAAAAAGTCTTAAAGCTTAGAAAAATGGCTAAAACAGGAGCAGAACGCGTTCGTGAATATAAAGAGAATTAGAGCTATTAAGAATGTAGCCGCAGCTGGGTCTGCAACTAATGACGAAGGTTAGGTGATTGCAACATCGGCTGAGTTACAAAATGCATTTTTAAGAAGCATCAGTGTATTTTGGTGAATCTACAAAGAACCAATCCCCAGAAAAACACACTGATGCTTTGTTAAAATGTATTTTGGAACTCAGCCATCATCTCAAAAAAAATTTTAAAGCCAACCAAGTTGATACTCTTAACAATCAACGTTCGCTGCTTTATGAGGCCCTCTCTCAACATAGCAATTATTATGATCAGGAAGCAGGAGGTAATAATTAACAAGATTTGCCTCTGCTTTCGGAGGTTTCTTCAACGAGTACTATGAAAATGAAATCTAGCATTCAAAAAGTGAAAATGTTAAGAAGACATTTGAAAGCAACTAAAACACCAACTGAACTAAAACAAGGACCAAAAATAACTGTTATTTTACAATTTTCAAATGAAAAAATTGTTGCAAGTCTTTTTCAAATATATCATTATATTACAAATGTCCTCAGCCTCACGAATATTAAGGCGCTTTTAAATTTGAAACTGATTCTTTAAAAGTTAATTTCTTGCCTAGTATATTTCGAGGAAAAATAAAGGTTACCTTTGACTTTTATTTTATCGGTCAAAAATAGCAGTTATTTTGTGACTTTTATTTTTTTCGGTCAAAAATATCAAGCAATTTGTGTTTTCTTAAAGGCCGCTTGACAGATTGAACTGTTGACACCATGTGTAAAATGTCTCACCGATGAGATGAAAATAATAATATCAAAATTTTTTTATCGGTAAAATGACTTGAACAAATATAAATTACCTGATATTTTTGACCGAAAAAAAACGGCAGAAAATAACTGTTTTTTTCTGCCCAAAAAAACTATAAGGCACAAAAAACTGTTATTTTTGTCGGAAAAAATAAAAATTAAGAGATAAAAGTTAAGTTAAAAGTGACACTTTCGACAAAAACCATAGCCGGTACGGTCCCTGGATGCAAATATTGAATCAACAAATTATTATTCCATTTCGTATTGATTGAATTTCTTTTCAGATACTTTCTTTTCAGATACACACTAAAATCTCTCTTATTTCTAACTGTTAAAGAAGTTCCACTTCTGCCACGTGTACGTTGCTACACGCGAGTTGTTTTTTGTAAAAAATATGTGTATTTTTCTTATTCGATTTAACTATTTTCTAACTTTATTAATGAAGTGACAAAATACAAAATTAGATATTCATTCAGCGCAGGATATATCTGATATTTTAGTTTGTATATTATCTTTGAACGATGAGTATTAAAGGCTGTAGGTATACCCTAAAGTATTCGTCAAAAAAGTTTCATGGCCTTGAAAAAATTTGTTACAACGATCCCAATTCTACGTCAAAAATAAAGGTGGTTATTGTGATTGGTGAAAAGTTTGATGTATCCATTCCCTCCAGAATTGAATGGGATACTGGAAGCCCTCCTCCACCTAGCAATGCAATTGAAATCTACACCAATCGATCAAAATTGTATGGCAAAGTGGGGGGAGGAAGATTAAACATCAATCTTGCCTTTAGGCTTCTTGACCACTGTAGTGTCTTCCAAGCAGAATTTACTGCTATACATGAAGCTGTTACTTAACTTCAGATGAATGAAATATCTGCTAAGGATATTTGCATTCTAACTGTTAGTCAAGCCGCTTTGAAAGCCCTGAAATCTATTCAAATAACATCAAAAACAGTCTTAAGCTGGCGCAGATCTCTAAATGAGATGGCAGAGCAGCTAAAAATTGTCCTATGCTGTATCCCCGGACATAGAGACTTTGCAGGAAACTGCAAAACAGAGAAACTAGCTCAAAACTGGCACTACCAATACCTTATCGAGAGAAAAGGAAATAAATGTTATACCATTTACCAATACAAGATGGTCTACGGGAAGCACATGCAACACGGCGCGTTAGGTTTGGCCAACTCTGAACTTGAAATACTCGAAAGATATAATTTCCTTCAGTAGATAACAAATAAATATTGTTATTGGTGTCCTAACACTGTCCTGACACTGCTTTATTGGTAACCACGCCCGAAGATTAAACATCCTCCGTAACAATTTCTGCAGAAGCTGTAGAGTTGAGGAGAAGGAAGAACCCACAACACATCTTCTCTGCACTTGCCCAGCACTCGCCACCTTTTTCTTGGTAACTGATTTTATAGTGATCTAGACGGTCTGTCATAATCTTCGGTCTACAGATAGACTACTAAGCTTTATTTATAGCTCCAACTGGTTCAAATAGAGTAGGTTAATAATTAACCCCTGGTATCGCAACGGGCCTTATTGGCCTATATGTGTTTCATAAGAGATAGCCGCGTCAACCTAACCTATTGTGATTGGTGTGCAAAGCATACTTTTTTTGATAATAACTATTCTTTGCACACCAATAAAATAAATAACGCATTTGCAGTGATCTCTGGTTGTTTTAGTTGAAGATAAGAACACCTAAATATTGTAATACAACCTTTGAATGGCTTTTTATGCATAATTTTTAGGATAGGATAAAAAGCTTACTTGAACAACGTTTGGTGGCACAAAATATAGCTCCGTTCGGAGTAAATTTTAAACTCCGCTCAATCGAATTTTATTCACACCGAATGGTGTTGGACCGTGTGGAGTTTCAAGGATTCCAAATTGCTAGCAAAATAAGATTAAATCAAACTGATTCATATGAAAAGCAATCACACATTTTATCAAATGAGTGAAAACCCCAAATGTATATTTCAAATTTTATATATTTTGTTTCTTTCAGACTGATACTGCCCACTTGAGGGGTTCGATTTGAGTTGTCTTTTCAACTTCTAGCTTGGAACCCACTAAACGACTTGAAATATTTGGATGAAAATTAATTAAAAAGTTATATAAAATAAGAAATCCTGAATTTGAGGAAGAGCGGTCAAATTTCTCGCCAGCGAAATTATCAAAGGAATTTCCTCAAAAAGTGTTATGTTTCGTTCTTTTTTTCGTTCAAATTAACCCAAACTCTGCAGGAACTAAGTTTATAGTGAAGTCATGTGATTCAGTAAAAAACTAGTTCCGATTGACTTCCGAAACTGAAGCACTAATTTACAATTCATAATTTTCGATCGTATTTTCCCGAATCTGTTTCATAAAAATTTCTTGACGATATAAAAGTCTATTTTAGAGGAAATTTCATCGGTTATTTTGGTGGCGAAAGACTCAAACAATTTTTTCATATTTAGGCTCTTAGTTTTTCATCCCAAGGTGTCAGAAATTGTGTGTTTTATACTTTCGGAAATGAGGTCCATTAGTGCTCACCAAAGGAAAAATTTTAAGGCTTGCCCCAAGTGTTTATTTTTACAACGATATTTTATTGTAAAAACATGGTGTGAGAAATTTTAACGTAATTAAACGAGGTCATTTAAACCACGCTTTTAGAGGAAGTAATTCGTTAGATACAAGAAGAAAGAATTTCTTAGTGGCAGAAGTATTTTCTATGCAAATAACGATTTGGTAAGTAAAATCGGAATTTTAAATAAATATTAAATTTTATTCAAATATATTTGTTTATTTTAGTTATAATTCTATAAAAAAATGGGGAAAAAGTCGCAATTAAGCGTTGAAATGAGACGTGAAATCGTGGAGAAGCATAATTGTGGTATTTCAGTCAAAGAAATATGCTCCGAGTTACAGTTATCAAGGCAAACCGTTCACTATCAAATAAATAAGCACAAAAAAACAAATTCAGTAAAAACTTTGCCACGTTCGAGCAGAAAAAACACGTAAAGAAGACCAGCTAATTATGCGAGAGTTCTCAAAGAACCCTGGTGTAACACCGAAAAGCTAGAACTACAAATGAAAAATTTTTCTTAGAATCCAGTTAGCAAGCGTACAATTCGCAGACGTTTAAAAGAATTCCAATTCGGTACATATTCCGTAAGAAAAATACCGTAAGTAACCCCGGAAAATAAAATCAAACGACTCCAACTTACCAAATATTTCTTTTTGTAAGACTATGAGATTTTCAAATCGAGTTTTGTGGAGTACGTTTGAGTATCATGGATCACCTTAAACAAGAATTGTCCAAATTTCAAAGAATTCATGCAAAGAAATTGCTCCAGTCTTACAAGCAATTGACATGGTGGCGGATCGGTTATGTTCTGTGGCTGCATTTCCTCTTGTGGTCATGGGGATATGGTTCCAATAGTTGGAAAGATGAACCAATACAAATATTTGGATGTCTTAAATGATCACGCATTTCCATATGGTGATAAACTTATTCGTGAGTCATTTTTTTTACAACAAGATAATGCAGCATGTCACAAGAGTCAGTTCATAATGAACTTTTTGAATCGAACTGGCGCGCCAGTGCCATAGCGTAGAAGTTTTAAACTGGCCGACCCAAAGTCCTGATTACAACGATTTTGAACATTTGTGGGCCCATAATAAAGGAAAAGGAAGCGTTTGCTTGACTCGGACCAGGGAAGAGACAATATCTGAAATAAAAAGTCTATGGGAGCAAATTCCGGTACCAAAACGTCTTCAAAAAGTAATACAAGCTAATGGCGGATATATTTTTTATTAAGTTGTTAAGTTTTTGTCATAAATTCTTTTATCTAAAGTTGATTTTTGTATAAAACAGAACTATCAAAATAGTTATGCCCTCTTCGAAATGAAGTTTTATCTTATATATTTTCTTTATAAGTTATTTTTTAGAAAAATCACACATTTCTGGTAAGATTTTGAAAAAATACAAAAATTTTGATTCGCGTTTCCTCAAACTATTTTAAAAACTGAACATATTTGCCTTTTCTTTTCGTCAAAATAATTATGCCGACTACTGTACAACTAAAAACAATTTTTGAAGTATTTTGTAATACTAATAAAATACTATTCATAAAAACTTAACGTAAATTTTAAATATGAATATTTTTTTAATGGGTTGGGTCGGTTTGAAAATGAATTTTGTTTTTGCCTTATGACATTGTACAATATGTCAAAAATATTCTCCCTAAAGCTTAAATCAACATTAATTTTTGCAAATTGGTTATCATGATTTCCCAAAAAGTTATAACCAATCTGGGTAAAATTTGGAAACCTTCTTCAAGATACATTATCTAGTGCTTGAAATATTTAGATCGTATATTTACAAAAAATAGTTATCATATGCTTTGTTTGAGCCTTCGAAACCCACCTAGCCCATTAACTTAACTAAACTTCTATTTGAAAATATTACACCCAAGAGTTGAAACTTATTGCTGTGATATAAAACCTTTGTAAAATTGATTTTATATACAAGTCCGAAATTTGATAAAACCCCCCCCAAAAATAAATCCTGGTTGCGCAACTGCAAGGAATGCACATTTTTAATTAAAGTAAATATATATATAACCACCAACATTTCCGTTACATTAAAACTGTATTGTTTTCTGTATCGAATGCAGTCCTGATATTCACACTTTGCTCAAAACTAATAAGTTCAAGTTATGCGCTTTTGTGGAATTATACCTGAATAAGTAATATAAATGATAAATATTTAATTTAGTTATTATAATTAAAATACAAAAAAAAAAATATTTATTTTCAACTGCATGTTAAACCATGCATGAAATATCTTAAGATAACCGTTAGCTGAATTCCAAACTTGCGCACTACGTGGCAGCAGTCATAAATATTAAAAGTTCGCACCGCAGATGTGCGAAGAACATGCAATTGTTGATACATAATATTTTCTTTTAAATTATTATACATTATTTTTGTATGAAAATAAAAATAATATGTAGTAGTAACTAACAGTAAATAATGCGCAAACTTTGTACACTCGTATGTTGCAATACATCTAACAGATGCTGCGCGCATGCGCTGTTGCGTATAATTTTCTACTAATTTTATCTGAATTGCATTTAATTTTTTTTTTTTTCAGTGAAGTTTTAATCTAGATATTTCGTGGATGAAAGAAAATGGAAAGTAATTTTAGTTGTTGTAATTTTTTGTAGGTGTTTGTTTTTTTTTTTTTTTGTATCAAAATTACACTTTTATAGTTTTATATTTTTCATATGGAGCTATTTTATCATTTGCTGTTATGTTTTAATTGTTTCTTTTTTTAATAGTTATGTGGAGTTTATTTCGTGCTGCATGCAATGCATACAACAACAACAACAAAAATAGCAACAACAACAGCATTTGTTGGTTTTGACTAGAAACATTGAGCATGTGCAGCGAAATTATAAATCACAATGTGTGCAAATATATTGAGCTAATGACTAATTTAAGTTGATCACATCGACATCAGACAAGCGCTACATAAATCTCCTTCGAGTTCAAACTTATATTCAAATAAGAAAATATTAAGGATAACACTTTTTTGTTTTTGGTATTGAAATGTGGCGTAAAGATTGGTATACAACAAATATAGAAAATTGTGTAAATTATAGACTCAAACAATTTAATAAAACATAAATAAAATCCATTAGTTTCTTAACAGTTATGAACATTTTAATTTAGTGTAAATTGCATCGTAGCGCTAAGTAGCATTTTTCTACTTCTTCGGGTGTGTACCGCGGTTGGCGTCCGTTAAGATCACACGTCATGCTTTCTTCTGACAAAAAAAAAACTGCATTACTGCTGTTGTTGTTGTTGTTGTGGCGGTTTTGTGATTAATGAACGATTTTTCTATTCCAACATGCGATGAAATGTTTTTTTTTTAAATTCACTCATACGTTAACGTTTCAAAAATAATTCATTCAAAAATCAAGTTGGAACAAATATTTCTACGATAGCGTGAGCGTTATGTTGAAGCTTGAAGTTCAATAAAATTTCAACATTTGATGATGCACAAACTTAAATATATATTAGATTTACACAGATTTAATGTTACAAGTGGATTGAACAAATTTTTTTAAAATAACCCATTAAACCCCAAGCGAATATTAGCAGTTTGGCAAAAACTAAGAAGAGCATTCCTGTTCAACAAAAGATATTAATATTTGTGAAATTTTAAAAATATATTCATTCATGTAAAAGGTTAAAATTACATTCGTTAAATGATGCATTTTTACATAAAATAAATTTTTTTTAATATAATATATAGTATATGATTCCTTTCTTGGTTAAAATTGAATGATAAATTATAAAATACTGTTTTTTTATAAAATACTGATGTAAACGTTAAGCCCGTTTCAACGACATAAAATTTTTTAAGATCTGATATGTAATGCTCAAGTTATGCAAAAAAGACCATTTTGGCTGTGGTCCAAAAACAATGTTTTTGTTTTCGGATTCTTCTTGTGAACAACTTTAAAATACGGTGTGTTTTTTTAAAACTTTTTTTTTGTATGGAGGTCGACCCACTCTATTAAACACGTTATCTTGATTATACGATACACGATATCTTGACATATTTTATAGATGTTTTGAAAAAAACGCCTTTTTGAAAATGACGAAATATCGACTTTTTGGGGTATCAAAAGAGTTTATAAAGACCAAAAATTTCAAAATTTTTTTTAACCAATATTTGTGTAGTACCACTACCTTCACTTTTTTGCTTATATTGGGTATGCATTCTAAAGAAGAAAAAAAAGTTATATGCAAAAACTTGATATTTTGGCCGAAAAAAAACGATGCAAAAATAGTTTTTAAGAGTCCCTCTTACTTTTGAGTTGGTGTCCGGTTGACTTTTTTTTTCCATACAAAATCGATCCGGCTTACTGGATAAGAATTTTGGAAAGAGTATAAAGAGAGAGCGATAAAATTATTCGGTTTTTACCGGGGTTAACTTAGGTTTTAACAGTGATATAGAACTTGCTGTCAGTATAATTATAGCTACATTGGAATTTAAGAATGAATCTCATAGTACGACCCCTTCATTTGGCCAAATATGATAAAAAAAGACAAGGAAAGTCCTTCTATTTGTCTTCTTGAGTTTACGAAGAGGGAAAAAAACTAATTGGAAATTAAGATCTACTTTTGACAATTCTGGATGTCATAATAAATCAAGTTTATTATTTAAACAAGTAAAGAAAGTCTAAAGTCGGTCTAGGCCGACTATGAAATACCCTAACCCTACTTTTCCAAAAAACAAAATAGAATTATTGAAAATGGGCGTGTCCATGGGCGGATGAAGCATTTAAAAGTTGATGAAAAATTTACACATACCAAGTTTCATTCCTGTAGCTCACAGTTAATGCCTTTATTGTGCTTTCGCTATGGGAGGTGGGCGTGTTCACGGACGGATTACTCCCAATTTTTGAACACACCTTAGTTTTGGTATAAAATACATGCATACTAAATATAATTTCTCTATGACAAACATAACCTTATTTATTAAGTTTTAAACTGTTTGGGTTGTATGGGAGGTAGGCGTGTCCGTAAGCGGAAGACGTCCATTTTTGAAAAACATCTTTGTCTTGTCATAAAAAACATACGTGCCAAATTTTGTCTCTGTAGGTTAAACAGAGACTTATTTATTGCCTTTTCCATTTTTGGGTTGTATGGGAGGTGGGCGTGTTCGTGAGCGGATGATACCCATTTTTCAAAACCATCTTTATTTTGTCATAAAACACAAACGTCCCGAATTTCGTCTCTGTAGGTTAAACAGAGACTTATTTATTGCGTTTTCAATTTTTGGGTTGTATGGGAGGTGGGCGTGTCCGTAAGCGGATGAGACCCATTTTTCGAAGACATTTTTGTTTTGATACAAAACACATACACACCTAATTTTATTGTTGTAGGTTAATTATGAGCTTATTTATGCAGTTTTAAATTTTTGGGTTGTATGGAAGGTAGGCGTGTCCTTGGGCGCCTACCTAAAATATTCAATAGTACAGATTCTTGGGTCCATGTGACCATGAGTACCAAGTTTCATCTAACTATCTCAACTTCTTCTTCTTATCCTGTGTATACGGACAACACACAGACGGACAGACGGACGGACGGACGGACATGGAAAGCTCGACTCACGTGGTGACGCTGATCAAGAATATATATACTTTTCTATACCGGACTCGCTTCGTTCTATGCGTTACAAAAGTTTGCACAAAGTTAATATACCCTGACCTTTCAGGTTTAAGGTATAAAAATGGCACAAAGCTATGGAAAAATATTTCGTCTTTTTTTAATAATTCTTTAATAAATTGACATTGAACGAAATTTTTTTATTAACTTTGTTTGTTGTGCCCTGCATACAAGATTTTACCGCGCTTCACCTTAAAAAACCAAGTCCCGGCTTATACCGCTGAAGAAATGATGATCATGTCTGGCATTTCTGTATAACAGAGGAAGGGAGAATCAATGTGGAAGAGGGTATATTAAAAAGTGAATAGCACAGACTTCACGTCAAGTTTTTATCAGAGTAAACTATGTAGGACTAACAACAGTTGCTCGTAACAATGACCCACAAATGTTGTTAACATCTGCTGCCAGCGAAGACACAAATCAAAAGTGAGCAAAACTTATTTTCTAGAATTTTAAATTATTCCAAACTCATGCAAGTGACGGAATCGTGAAATCCAAATGATTTGACATATAAAACGCTACTCTTCTAGATCGGTTCTGGCAACAAAGCGCAACAGACTGCAAAAGGCGCAGCTTGTTAGCGGTAGAAGCTTCTTCAGAATATTTCTTCTATTTTGGCTTATACGAAACAATGTACTGAATAGTGAATAACTTTAATAAATTATTCTAGAGTAGTAAAAATGGTAGTCAGGAAAAATAGCTGAAGTTGAACTAAATTAAGAACTAGAGTAGCAACAACAAAAGAATAGGTAGGTACATAAATACATGAAATGAGTAGAATTTTTAAACGAAAGATACAAAACAAAAAAAAATAATAATGAGAAAAATGCCACGATAAAATAACTTTGTATGTATGAGGGTGGGCGAGCAGGCATTCGAAACTTACTGCATAATAAAAATGAGTGAATCCAATTTTCAAGCGTTGATAGCTGCAAATCATTCACAGCATATTTAGCGGTTCGACTGTTTGTTGCCCATGGTTGTAGTTGAATGACGATAAGACAGTTGCTCGGCGGTTATTTTACGCATATTTAAATTATTTCTTAAGCGGCTGTTGGTATCGATCGATACATATACCATCAAAACATGCAATAATAAAAAAAAACAACACCAGCAACAACAATATCGATAATAATAAAAACAAGAAATTACAACACTTTTAAGCATTATAGCTCATGCATACTCAGTCACACCCATCAAGGTGGACTTGTTTGTTGCATACAAGTTATGGTTGTTTTGGTTGTTGTTATTGTTACTTTCTTGGACCTGATCTTTCTACAGGTGTTGTCTTAGCTTCTGCCATCATTAAAAATGCAAAAGAACTTGCAATTATTTTCAAACGTGCGATAATAGAAAATAATACCTTGTTTTTGCAGAAGTTGAATGTTATGCTATGTATCAAATGTATGTGTTGGTTTGTGTGTCTATCATATAATACTTCTTTGAAAACAAAATGCTGGCTCAATTCTAATAATCTAGCTAGTATTTAATGCTTAAATAGCTAATGTTCATGTACTGGTTTTTGAAAAAAATCCAATGCAAGTAACAATTTCTCAGTTTGTGTTATTCTTGTACAATGTAGGAATGTACTATATAGGTCTTGTACAATATAGGAAATGAAGATTATCTTATTTTATTAAGAACTTATGAATACAAAAAATTTGAAATTGTATCACAATCTATATTTCCTCACAAATTGTCTATTTTTGGTTAAGAGAATAATTGAGTGCTTTATACGAGAAATAAAAATAACTTTACGGGAGAAATAAAGGTGTGGAGAATTAATGCCATGTGCATTATTGCCATAAGCAAGTGTGCATTAATGCCATAGTGTAAAATTAAAAAATTCTTGGAATGTGACTTATTGCCATAAAAATGTGCATTATTGCCATAAATTTCTTTATGGCAGTAATGCACAAGACACAAGGAATTAACGCCATGTGAATTAATGCCATAAAATTCTTTATGGCAATAATGGCATTAATGCACTTTATAAAGTGAATTATTGCCATAATATCTTTATGACAATAATTCACATGGCGTTAATTCTCTACTAATGTGAATTACTGCCATAAAGAAGTTTATGGCATTAATTCACATGGCGTTAATTCTCTACCTAATGTGAATTATTGCCATAAAGAATTTTATGGCACTAATTCACATGGCGTTAATTCCCAACCTAATGTGCATTATTGCCAATTATGGCAATAATGCACATGGCCTTAATGCACAGCGCCGAAATAAATATCATAATATTTTATAAGATTTTTAAGTTTTAAAGATAAGTCATCATTCGTGTGGGTCATTACATGTTTAATCATTGTGCTTTTCATCTCAGAGTTTTCAAAAATTTTGTTTTTGTAGTACTAAGTAGTTGAGTTAAGCTCCATAATTTAAATTTTTTTTTTTTATAAAACGAAAATAAGTAGATTCTTATTGAAATCATGTTGGTATAATAATAATGTTCATATGTTGTTATATTTTATTCTATTATTTTTTTTTTTTAGAAGGTATATTTTCAAATTTGAAATTCAGAACCACAACTTAAAAATCACAAAACTTTTATTAAAAAAACTAATGTTAAAAGCTTAAAAATTGCTTTCGAAAGAAGTCATATCTTGGTTTTGAGTGATTTCAAGGAGAAATTTTGAAAGAAAAATTTTGGAGAAAATGTGAAAAAATTTATCCCATCTTTGACAACTCGCTTGTTTTTTTTTTGAACAAACGTTTTTTTTTTTCATATAAAATTCAACTTTGAAGGCAATTTTCTCTTTAAGGCAAAAAATATCAACATTTACAATACAACAATATATAAGCTAGTCATATAAGTGTTTTTACCTCAGCCAACTATTTTTCGCTTAAAAGCGATTTTATCAGCTGTCCACTTTTTCAGTTATGCCATGGACTGTAATTTTAACTTGACTTTTATAATTTGTGATAATTATCTGAAAATACATTGAATTCATTTTTCAAAAATTTATTGCTAGTCAGTTAAGAGATATCTAAGCTATGGAGTAAAACATAACGATATTTGTTTTTGGTTTTTCACTTCTAGCTTCTAAAGAGGGCGCTAACGAACATGCACACCGATACAATTTTATATTCACCCTCATTAAGAGAAATAATTCCACGCGTGCTATTACGCTAATCCTGAGCCATATATAAATATGGTACCAAATCTTAAAACTGTTTGTTTCATAGTTGAAACAAATCGTAAGGTAAGCCTCATATGAAGTATTACGTGGAAAATGTGATGTGATTTAAAAAATTTTATTTTGGTTATGGAACTCTTTTAAAAATATATAAAGTTCAATATTATTATTATTATTATTATTATTATTATTATTATTATTATTATTATTATTATTTTAAGTATTATTTTTTTATTATTATTATTGTTACTATTATTATTATCATTATTAATAGTATAATTTTTATAATTATTATTATTATTATTATTGTTATTAGTTTTATTATTATTATTATTATGATTATTATTGTTATTATTATTATTATTATTATTATTATTATTATTATTATTATTATTTTTATTATAATTATTATTATTATTATTATTATTATTATTATTATTATTATTATTATTATTATTATTATTATAATTATTATTATTATTATTGTAATTATTATTATTATTAGTATTATAATTATTATTATTATTATTATTATTATTATTATTATTATTATTATTATTATTATTATTTTTACTATAATTATTATTATTATTATTATTATAATTATTATTATTATTATTATTATTTTTATATTATTATTATTATTATTATTATTATTATTATTATTAGTATTATTATTATTATTATTATTATTGTTATAATTATTATTATTATTATTATAATTATTATTATTTTTATTATTATTATTATTATTATTATTATTATTATTATTATTATTATTAATATTATTATTATTATTAGTATTATTTTTATTATTATTATTATTATTTTTATTATTATTATTATTATTATTATTATTATTATTATTATTATTATTATTATTTTTAGTATATTTTTATTATTTTTATTATTATTTTTATTATTATTATTATTATTGTTATTATTTTTAATTATTACTTACTTACTTACTTAGATGGCGCTTACAACCGTTGGTCGGTTTTGGCCTGGTCTAAGAATTTGCGCCAGCCTCATTTGTCGTGCGCTTGCTGGCGCCAGTTGGAAACTCCAAGCGTTGTCAGGCTATCCAATGCCTGATCTTTCCAATGGAGATGCGGTCTTCCTCGTCTGCGTTGGCCACCGCTGGGTACCGAATCCAATATCTTTTTCGCTGGAGCTTCGTCGTTCATTCTCTCGACATGACCTTGCCAGCGAAGCCGCTCTATTTTAATACGCTTGACTATATCGATGTCGGCATATAGCTCATACAGCTCGTGGTTCCATCGTATCCGGTACTCGCCATTGTCACATATTGGACCATAGATCTTGCGAAGGATTTTTTCTCGAACGACTTATAGAGCGTCAGTTTTGTTCGTCGAGAGAGAGCTCTGCTTCTCAATTGCCTACTGAGCCCAAAGTAACACCTGTTGGCAAGAGTTATCCTTCGTTTAATCTCAATACTGATATCGTTGGAGGAGTTAATGCTGGATCCCAGGTAAACAAAGTCCTTCACTACCTCAAAGGAGGTGTTGTCAACAGTGACGTGGTTTCCAAGACGCTGGGACTGTTTGTTTGTTGACACAAGATAATTCGTTTTATCTGCGTTCACTGCAAGACTCATTCGACTCGACTCTTTTTCTAGCCTGGAGAATGCTGCACTGACTTCGCGCGTATTTTGACCAATGATGACAATATCATCAGCATACGCCATGTTTTTTGATCAGGGGACAACCAGGTGGCCTTATGAATGTTGAGATGCTTGAATCTAGTGCTACTAACGACCATGTTTCGTGTTGTCGTGGAGGCTGAACTTTCCGACTGTTGGACCAAATATGTTTTCCTTACACACCTTGGCGTTGAAGTCATGACGGGGGCAGCGCTCGTATGCGTCTTCAAGGCGCTCGTAAAAACTTTCTTTGGTCTCGTCATCTTTTTCTTCTGTCGCAGCATGCGCACATATTAGGCTTATGTTAAAAAATGTTGCCTTGAAGCGGATTATGGCAAGTCGTTCGTTCACGGGAGTGAATCGCAGGACATGATGCCGTATTCTCTTGCCAACTACAAATCCGCATCCAAACTCGTGCTTCTCCACATGGCCGCTGTAGTAGATATCACAGGATGCTTGCCGTAAGCAACCCTGTCCCTTCCATCACATTTCTTGGATTGCAGTGATATCAGCATTATATCTTTCCAAGATATCAATCAGTTGGATAGAGGCACCATCCCAATTTAGGGTTCGAACATTCCAGGTGCATAGCCGTAAATTATTATCAGTTTTTCGTTTTCGGTATTCGTCATCAGATTTGGGGATTATTCTTTTATTAATTCTTAAACTTTTCATTGAAATAGTTTTATTTTTTTAAGGTTTAGTTTCAACCTTTGCTTGATGGCCAAAGGAAGCCCGCCGCTCAGACTCGCCGCCAAAGTATATCGGGTGGTTTGAGTCGACTTGAGACGATTTCGACATGGATAATGCTGGCCTCGCCAAGTTGAGGCTGTCAGACACGTTGCCATGTGAAGATCGCCCCCTTATCTCCCTAATTTTTAATTATTAACTATAACATAATTCCGTAAAATTTGAGTGGGGAACGCTTGATTTTTTTGAAAAAATTCATAACATATTTTTAGGAATTTTTGTTTTGTGATTTATTAAAACTTTAAAAACTTTATATATTTTTGTCATGTTCAGATTTTCAGTTTTATAAAAATGCTTAAACTTCTTTTGTCGTACCGATGGTTTCTGTTTTTACTTTTAGGTATTTTTTAAGAATGTGAAACGATAAATTGTTATTTATACGCATTCTAATTCTGATCTTAATTAATTTTCAAACTATATGTAACCAGACTTAATTACAGATATTGTGATGCCTCTTTTAATAATCTTTAAATCAAGCTCAAAACGTTCATAACTGCAATTAGCTCAATAGAGCTCAACATCATCTCAAAACATGCTGTTCATGTTCGCAGTTTATGCCAAAAATTGGGCTTGAAATTTTTTGTGATAAACACGTCCATTTGTGCTTAATACGTGTAATCTTGGGCTTGATCATAAAAATAAATTTTTGTTGTTATTGTTTTTGCTCATCAAAAAAATGAGCAACCGAACGACATAATTCTCTGTTGGTTTTTGTTACTGTTAGTATAAAAGCGTATAAAAGTGCAGAATATAAATTACAAAATTATTTTTTGCTGTCCGAATTGGATCAATTTGCGTCTGGTCATCGTTCTTTGTTTTGTTCGGTTCCTTTGATGCTTGAACCGCCCTTATATTGTCAACTTTTGCCTTGTATTATTAAAATTTATAAAATGTATCATTCCAAAATTTCTTGATTAGACATATGAGAGCATGTTAATTTGTTTCATTCACAATGCAAAAATGACATGCTTTGGACATAAATGAGCATATTTTTGAAGTGAAACTTCTTTAGGTAGTAAAACCGACGAAACGAATGAAACTGCGGCGAATTAAGGTGAATTTAGGCCAATCGGGTGAATTTAGTTGAAACTTGGTGTTCACAAAACCTTATAAATTAGAATTCATAAGGTGTTCGAAAGGAAAAAAAATGATCAAACAATGGTTAGAGTCCGAACTAATAGATGAATTAATCAACAAAGTTTTAGACCGTACTTTTTGAAGGTGGAATTTTCAACTAGATACGTTATGCTTAAATTTCCAACCAAGAGACGTTACGCTGGAATTTTTAACCTGTATGATTCAATGGCCAATCGGCAATGGGATTTTCTGAGGTCATTTGCAGGTGGTCATTGAAACTTTAATGGATTCCATTTTTAAGAATATTTTTTTACAAGACGAACTCAATTTATAATGATGATGATGATGAGAAATGGGTTATACACGGCCATACACAAAAATCGACGCCAAAGTCCAATATTCACAGTGACAAGGTTCTTCTCTGTGTTTGGTCTCTGTATTTGGTGGGGCCGTGATGTACTATAGGCTGCTACAACTAGGCGAAACTATCCCAGAGCAACTCTACCGAACTCAATTGATGCGTTTGAACCGAGTATTGAAGCAAAAACGTCCAGAGTGCGATCAAAGGCACAACAAGGTAATTTTGCAACATGACAACGCTCAGCCAAATGGGAAGTCTAACCCTACTATTTGCTTTCTATGATGACGCATGACCTTGAAGATCAGCACTTTCGCTATTTTAAAATAAACTTAATCTTCTCATGGCTTATATGAAATGAGACTTTTTTTTAGTTAGACTAAATTAAAAACACTCTACATTTTTGGGTTAAAGTTTCACTTATACCGTGCGTGGCGGCCACACACATATTTTTTTTTTTAAACTAATACCAAAATGTCATAAATTGGGCACAAATGAGCGTGTTAATTTTTTGATAAACAATCATATTAGGCTTAGTTCAGAATCACACCAAAAATAAATTGATTTGGGATTGAGTTATAAAATTGTGGCATTTTAATTTGTTATTTTAGTTTATAATTCTTAAAGAACATATTCTTTAAGAATTATATTCAGAGCTTAATGCCAAATAATTCATGAAGTAACAGGCTTGCTGCAACATTTGGGATTGTTTTCAGCTCAAATTTATCTTTGTGTAGTATAAACTGGATCATTTACCGGTGACATGTATTTTAATGATTTTCTTCATCTATGACCTATTCATCTATTTAGAAAAAGCGTTTTTATTTTCCTGAAACCAATATTAGTTTCTGAAATTTCTTATGACAATTAGACTAGAAAAGCGTTCACAATTATTACCAGAAATCATGACCATTATGCGATTGTGATGTCAGGAAGTAAGATGATATAAGCTATTTTTAGACATTTGTAGAAAACTATGAGATTTTAGCATGATTTAGCTAAATTTTAATTCGAATTATGTCCAAATTTATTCTAATTTTGCTTTACGAAAATCAATATATCATGTTTTCTTTTGTTAAAGCCGGACCCGTCGTTTTGGACGGGAAGAAACTAGTATGGGAGAGGTCCGTAAGTTAAACACCTCTAGCTTTTTTGGCAATGAATATTTCCAAATGAATATTTTTCTATTTTTTTTTGTTTGTTTTTTCTATTTCACGCATGATTTATCGAAAACTGGCTAACCAGTTTTTGAATTTCAAATAATAGAAAACCCGGTTGTTGAAAAAAAGTAATTTTCGGGTTATTCGAGAAACTGTTTTTAATATTTTGCCGAATATTTGACAACCCTGATAAACTATTATAAGCAAGATGCCAGTTAACCTGCCAGTTAAAAAAAAATTGATTTTAAAAAAACTTTGTAAAAATCGATTAACACTTGTCAGTGTAAGAAAATTAAGTACTATGTTAAAGTACTTAATAATGGTTTGCTAAGACGATTATTATGAAATCATCAGTTAATGCTAGAGAAATACTCGTATGTGGAAATATTGAATATTGAAATTCAAGACATAGCTATAATAAAATTCTCGAAAATACGTGACAATTATTGTACCAGCAGGACATTTATTATATCATACTAAATATGTCAACACTACTACAGAGAGGTAACTGCTGTTTTCTGTGCCAGATGTGATTCACACCAGAGGTGGTCAAATTGGCATAGAAAGGCGCACGCACTCTAATATACTTTGGTTATTGTGTTTAAATAATATTGAAGTTTAATATAACTAGGCCTGCTTCATTTTGACGTAGTGTGACAGTTAAAGATCTTGTCAAATTAAACTGTAGGTTATTATTGCGCTTTTTAACTAATGGCAGATATATTTAGTGTAGAATCTTGTTCTGGATAGTAAAAATTTACTTTTTTTATATACTTGCTGAACACATTTAACCATAATGAAAACCTTGAACTTTAGATCATATAATTATCATATATTATATAATCTTTGCTTAAACTTACAAAAAACCTCTTAATAATTAATCTTCGTCTTCATTAACAAGTTTTGTACACATTCTTAAAATGCCGAAAGTGAAACCATTAACAACTTAGAATATTAATCTGTAACATTTATAATTTTGTTATATATAACTCATAACAAAATCAAAATCGATAACAATCTAAAGGTTAACATTTGTGTTATCATATTAGGCAAAGTTCAAAAAATAAAAAAAAAATTGTATAAAAGTCACGTACTATAATACTGTGAGAATTTCTTTAAAAGCGAAACTGTGTTACAGATACTGCACACAGCCGTAAAAAGAACATGAAAACAAAAAAAGATAGTAAAAGCAGAGATACGTTTTTATTTTAATTACAATTTGTAAGTTACTCATATTCAAACACATAATAAATTAAAAAGAAAATCTCACAGAATGAAAAGTAAAAAAACTTGCTTCTTCTCTTACGGAAAAAAGTGAAAGCTTCAATTGTTTTTGGGATTTTTTTTTGTCTTTATTTTAAAATATGTTTAAAACAACAATAAAACTATCACAAAAAAAAAAAAAAATTAAAAAACTGCCTTCATGTAACTGGATTCATATGAAAATTGTTTTCTGGTTTTTGAGTTAAAAATTTTGTATCTTTAAGAAACACTTGGGTTTGACATAATCCACGATTATGTAACATAAAACAATATATGATTAAATAAAACATAAAATAATGCTCCAGATTAAATGCAACATAAAACAATGTGAGAAGGTTTATGTTTAAACAATGTTAAATTTAGAAGGGCTGTTATAAAAACCGCACAATCTTCTGATTTATAACCCACTAATGCGTTGTATTAAGTTCTAGCTTTCACCTAAACTAAGAATTTATAGCTTTTATAATTTAAAAAAATTCATAAAAAGATGTTGTGTTATATTTAGTCATAACTTTAATTATATGCTATTGTTCTGGTAAGGTTAAAAAACTTGAGTCGTTAAGTTTTTTGTTCAATATAATCAAGGCTGTAAAAGCTCCAACTTGGCATCACCGTGCAAGTTTTTTTGTTAGCAAATGCAACAACCATAGTAGCACAAGACAGGGTGACAATAAGTTTTATTTATTAATTTTCAGGTAGTGCTACGATTTTTTAACATTTAGTAGTTTGGTGCAGTGTTGCCAGAAAGTTTTGAGAAAAGAAGCTAGATGGCATTTAAAAAATGGCTAGAAAAGGCTAGATGGCTTTTAAAAAAAAGCTAAAAAAGGCTAGATTTGTTAACGCTATTATACCTTAAACATGTAAGGTCAGGGTATATTGACTTTGTGCAAACATTTGTAACGCATAGAAATAAGCGAGTCCGGTGTAGAAAAGTATATATTCCTGATCAGTGTCACCTCTTGAGTCGAGCTAACCATGTCCGTCCGTCCGTCTGTCTATGTGTTATCTGTTAATATAGGTTAAGAAGGAGATGAGATTGGTACACATGTTCACATGAACCCAAGCATCTGCACTATTGAATATTTTTAGAATCCGCCCACGGACACACTTACTTCCCATACAACTAACAAATAAAAATCGCTGTATAGATGGTTGTAATTAAGCTACCGAAATAAAATTTAAATAAAAATTGGCGTGCTCTACCCATGAACATGCCCACCTCCCATACAACTCCAACATTGAAAACACTATTATAAAGACCCTTTTATTTGAACTACAGGGATTAAACTTATCAGATATGTATTTTATATTAAAACTTAGATGTGTACTTAGATGTAAAATAGTCGTCATTCGCCCTTAAACACGCCCACCTCCCATACAACCCACTATAGTAAAAACGCTATAAAGAGGTTTATATGAGCCAAAAATATAAAACTTGGTATTGAGATTGTTGTATTTAAAATAAGATGTGTTCACAAACTGAGTGACATCCGCCCATAAACATGCTCATCTCCCATGAAACCCACAATATGGAAAACACAATAGAAACGTTTATATTTGGCCTACAGAGATAAAACTTGGTATGAGATCATAGTATATAAAACTAAGGGTGTGCTCAAAAAAAAGGCGTATAATCCACCTACGAACGCGCCTTCCTCCCATACAACCTTCATTAGTAAAACCTATATAGTTCTATAAATACAGGGATTTTAAACAAAAATAGGAAGTTACTTCTATTTGTTTTAGTATTTTAATATATAGTTTATTTAAATATAATAGGAGGTCTAGGGTATTTCATAGTCGGACTAGACTTTCTTTACTCGTTTTCTTTTAAGAACAGTTGAATACGGTTTCTTTTCTAGTTTTTTTTTTAAATTTCGTTGTACTAAGAATTCTTTCTACCTCAGCGTTGCTTAATGCTAAAATAATAAAACTAAAAATCAAATCTGATAGCTCTTGGAACGGATCTTCATTCAATGAATCTCTAGCTTCTGCCCAGCTAGATTCCTATTCTACTTGTGATTTACAATTTTTTGCCATTATATTTCAATTATAGTTATTTCTTCTGTAGAGTAACTGGAGTTTTCTTTCTCTATAACAGAAAATATTTGGGTTTAACCACTTTTAAAGTATAAAAAGAGCAATAGAAGATTCACACTTTCAAAATTGCAATGTCAGAAAAATTGTATGTAGTAATGCATCTTTAAGCAATATATTAAAAAAGGCTAGAAAAGGCTAGAAAAAAACAAAAAAAGGCTAAAAAAAAGGCTAGAGGCTAGATGGTAATTTTCGAGGCTAGACAACAAAAAAAAAGGCTAGATCTAGCCTCAAAAAGGCTAGACTGGCAACACTGGTTTGGTGTTGTCAAACCAGCTTTCTACTGACTGAACGAAAACTTTGAGTCAAAATAAACCATTAACATATTGCTCTGTCATGTTCATGTAGTGAATTTTTATTGTTTGTAGAATCTTATAATCTTATATTGACAAAATGATCGAGTCCAACACAAATGCAATAACAATTGTGTCATAGTTAAAAGTGACTTCCATTTTGAGTTAATAATCTTGATATAGAATTAATATGCGATAAACTGCGAATAAACTTTGCGGAGAGATCAACTTCAGATACTACACTATCTTCTGAATATGTTATTCTTATAATCAACTTTGTTTGTGCTAAATCACGGTAAATGTATCTATTGCTGTTAAACATTCATACTATTGGATTATTAAGATCACTTTCATTTATTTTTTGTGCATATAGAATCTATATTATAGATTAAGATATGTATGAAGTTTTCTGTAAAGATGAAATGGAAACTTTGGCTATCTAAAAGTATGCTTAAAATAGTATGCAACGCGATCACTTGTTTGTTGTTACACGCATCTAGTTGTAGTTCTTATATTGTTAAGGATGATTTTGATATAAGTTGTCGCTGCGCTTTATTTAAATTTATATTACCAGGCGTAGGAATTACCGTGATCATGAAGGCGGTTACCTTGGAACAAAACTAATCCATTGCACTCTGGTGAAGTTAGAAAGTTCTGTGAGTTTTCCTAATGTGAAATCTCGTGCGCTAAATTTTTGGTAGCCGGGATATTGTCACCATCCCGACATAGATTATAAATAATATATTAATTCCGTGTTAAAAAATTAGAAACCTGTAGATGTTTTTATCTTTTAAACTGTAATTGTTGAACGTTGAGTAAGTTATTAGAATCAGGGTTGCCACAGCCTAAAATTTTCTTTTACCAAACTTCCCAAAAATATTTCACATATAAGAAAAAAATTTCACATCCACAAAAAAAATATCAAATATGTGTGATCAATAAAAAAAACGAAATATTTTTACTTTTTTGACATATGTTTCATGCAATAAAATTGTAATAACAAAAACTGTGTTTGATGACTCCTCTAGATTTAGATTTCTTACTACAGATCAGTAAAAACTGTTTATTGAGGACATTTTTTTCTTTCTACCTCCTCTTCAGTGCTGTCACTTTGCCACAATTGTGGTATATCTACCACTTTTTTCGACTTTTTTGACATCTACCACTGTTACCACCCACTATTTACCTTTTCCCAAAATCTACCACTGTTTTATTTCTGTCACAATTTCTATCATCAATCTATTTTTAAAGAATAATATCTATTATTTGTTTCTATAATTTAATTTTTATAATATTTTACCGAGACAGGAATTGGAATTTTTTAAATGTGTGATTGGATTTGAATAGTATTGCATTGAAATAAATCATAAAATCTATGCAAAAAAAAAAATAAATATTTGATTTTCAGTTCTTTTTCAATGATCCCGAAATTCTTCTTTTTTAATTTCGCAGGACACGAAAACGTTACCTCAGTTACAACTCTTAAAAAGTTTTCAAATTCGATACAACACCTAATCTAACAATCTTTTGGTGCGCATGAAAACTTTGCTTGAAAGTTGCTTATTTTCTGGTTCGCGAGCAGGTCCTAACTTAACTGTTGGCTTGCTCGCAGTCCAGTTTGTACTTTGCATCTCATGATTGGCAGTGGCAGTTACGGAAATTTAAAAAACGGCTTGGGCCAAGAGCGTCTAAAAATTAGCGAGATCCAATAACGAGATTTTTACGTATATCAGTCTTTGTGATCCGGTATTCATAATTGAAAATTTATGTAATTCTATTTTTAACCGACTTCAAAAAGGAGGAGGTTCTCAAGTTGGTTGGTTTCTCTGTTTTTTTTTTTTTTTTTTGTTTTTTTTTTGTTTTTTTTTTTTTTTTTTGTGAATGTATGTACATCGATTACTCCTAAAGTACTTGCCCGATTGCCGTAATTTTTTGTCAACATATAGAGATTATCAACGCGGAGGTGCCCGTTTATGAAAGGGGGCGGTATTCGGAAAAGGGGCGTGTCTGTATAAGAAAAACACTGTATCTCAGTAAATATTGACACTACGGTAATAAAATTCACAGTAAAATTACAAGGGCAAGCACAAGTATTAAAAATGACGATCACTTAAGTGGGCGTAATTCTAAAAAAGGGTGTGGCAATATTGTAAAAACTCTGTATCTCGACGAAAATTGACACTAGAGTACTGAAATTAAGTACAGAGGTAGGTACAATTATTGGAAATTACTATAACAAAAGTGGGCGTAATTCGACAAAGAGGTGTGGCAATATAAGAGAATTACTGTGTCTCGAATAATATTGATACTAGGGTACAGAAATTTATTACAAAGGTAGGAAAAATTACTACAAATTTAAAAAAAAAACAATGGGTGTTAATCGAGAAGGGGAGTGGCAATATTAAAAAAAAACACTGTATCTCTATTACTATTGACACTACGATACTAAAATTTAGTACAAAGGTAGGTACAAATATAACAAATTACTGTCAGTAATGTGGGCGGTATTCGATAAAGGGGCGTGTCACTGTAAGAAAAATACTGTATTTCAGTATATATTGACACTAGAGTACTAGATAATAAAATTCACAGAAAAAATGCAAGGGTAGGTAAAAAATAACAGTCAATTAAGTGGGCGTTAGTCGACAAAGAGGTGTGGCAATATTAGAAAAACTCTGTATCTCGAATAATATTGACACTAGAGTACTAAAGTTAACTACAGGGGTAGGCACAGTTATAAAACAATTTATTTCAATACAGTGGACCTTGTTTGATAAAGGGGTGTGGCAATATATAAAATACACTGTATCGCGAATAATATTGACACTAGAGTACTGATATTTAGTATAGAGGTAGGCACACTTATAACAAGTTATTGTGAATAAAGTGGACGTCATTCGACAAAGTGGTGTGGCAATATTAGAAAACACTAAATCGAATACTGACACTACTAACTGAAAAAGTACAGACGTAGGCACAATTATTACAAATTACTACCGAAGAATTGGGCGTTATTCGACTAAGGGGTGTGGCAGTGTGTAAAAAACTGTATCATATTGACTTAAGGGTGGTAAAATTCATTGTTAGAATGGGTAGAACTATTGAAAACACTATGACAAAGAGTGTGATATTCTCGACAAAGAGGCGTGTCAATATTATAAACACACTATATTTCAGTCAATATTGACATTGGGGTAGTGATAAAAATACAAGAGTAGGTACTGATAAACATACTGACAAAGACCAGAATAAGAAACGACAGAAAAGCATTTTCCATATTATGAGCATAAATAATTGGTGTTTAATTAATTTATACACTTTTTTAATATATATCATTTTCTCTAAAAAGAAAGAAATAAAAACTTTTTAACAAAAAAAAAACCTACTTCAAAATCACTAGAAAGTAAAAAATAGTTTTAAATTACTTTTACTATTTATTTCTTGGTCAAATTTGTATTTTTATAATAAATATATTTATTTTTTTATGATAATAAGAGCTTCGAAGTCGGCGCTAATATAATCAGATTTTTTGTGCAGCTGCAACACACATATAGCATTTTAATTAAGATTTAAGAAAAATTAAGATTACAAATTAATACAGCGTCACCCAAGCAGGATATTTACAAATAAAAAAGTCTTAAAAAGAGTAGGGATGGCGAAAAAATCATGATTTTACGTCAATGATTAGCGCTGACTAGAAGCTTTTATTATCATAAAAAAATAAATATATTTATTATAAAAATACAAATTTGACCAAGAAATAAATAGTAAAAGTAATTTAAAATTATTTTTTACTTTCTAGTGATTTTGAAGTAGGTTTTTTTTTTTGTTAAAAAGTTTTTATTGGAAAATAATTTGAGAACAATTGCTTATCTTTTTTTTTCCAATATAATTTAATGAATGTTTAAATAAAGCTAAACAATAATTTTTATGAGATTGCAGCAAGTAAGCCCCATTTTTTGAAGATAGGAAAAAATCGACCACTAATTTTTTTAATCTACCACTCTTTTCAGACACAATCTACCACTATTTATAAATTTCAAGTGACAGCACTGCTCCTCTTACTTGATATTGCTCTTTGTTTTTTGAAGCTGCTCTAAGTTACGCTTTCAGCTCTTTTGTTCGCTTATAGTTTTTGTGGTGTAAGTAAGAGTAACATGTAAATAAATCAAGTATTTTGGTTCTTGTTGAAAAATTCGAAAATAGGTTCTTTGCTCACCTATTTCAACAGTTTAATGAAAACTAGTAATTTTTCATTTTCCATTTTTCCATTTTTGTATTTTAAATACATGTTTTCAGTGTCACTGTCTGAAGAATCTGAATATTGTTTTTGTGCATGACACGTAACCGCGACTCTAATCCTTTAACCCTAAAATGTAATTAAATTATTAAGTATTACGATGGTACAAATTTAAAAATTGTCTTTTCAATATGATGAAGGCCAATAATTTTAATACGTTTTTAAAACTAATTGGAGTTCGATAGTGGCCGAAATTCAACCTTTTCAATTTCATTCTCTCGATACAAAAGTAATTTGAAAAACAAATTTTCTTCATAAAAATTTGGCAAAAAATTTTAAAAAAAAAAATCAGTGCTCTCGTTCTCCGCACTTTGATTCATTTAAAAGAAATTAATCAAAATCGGCTAGAAACACGTGAGAAAATGGTTTTTTACTATTTCCCCTACGCCTATTTATATATAGATAAAAAAAAGAGACGATCATTTAAGGGCGGTAAGGTTTTCAACCATTTTTTTATATAAATGCTCAACATCTCTAGAATATTGTGTCCAAATTTGAAGTCAATACGAGTAAATCAGATGTACGAATCGAAACGAAACGAAATGATAAAAGATGATAGAGGCAGGTAATGTCTTTGATGTTATCGAAAAAGGCAAGGAAGATGAGCGCGAGGATATCGGCAGCAACGGAAATCAAGTACGTGCTCATACAGTTAACATTGTTGGCTTAAAAGAGGTTTTAAAAAAGATTCAATCGGAGAAAGTGAATCAGGAATATCAAAAAGATTTGAGCCATTACGTCATTTCTGAGATAGCAACATTTTTTCTAAGCTTCGGATTTTCAACTGATTTGATTGCTACCGATCCAGAAACATGGACTGAGCGCGAAGATTACCAACAAGCGCAAGAAATATTTCGTTATCAACACGTTGTTAACGACGCCACCAAAATAGGCGTAATATTAGGAAAGAATATTTTTGCTTCAAGTTGTCGCAGAAAATCGAAAGAAATACATATCCATTCCATGACAAAAAGAAATAAATTTGATTGAAATTTTCTTACAATTATAATTACAAAATTTCTTATTTCTAATTTTGAGAAGAAAGGTTAATTTGGGTCTGTCTCTCATTTCAGCGTTTTAGAAGGCAGCCTGGGAGCGATGGAAGCCGATTTAGAAAACATTTTTCAAAATACCATAAAAAAGTTTTTATATGACCCACAGGGATAAAACTTGGTATGGGAGGATTTTATATCAAAACTAAGATGCGCACACAAAATGGACATCACCCGCCCACGAACACGCCCAACTTCCATACAGTTAAATCAGTTAATCAAACTAGCAATGCTATTTTGCTGCGCAAAATTGTTTCCCAAGATGTTCACTAGCGTCATCAAAAAACCAAGCACATTCCCAAAAAAAAAAATGTTCATAAGAATGGAATTGAAATGGAATGGAAAAATTCTTACGGGTTTAAAAGTAACAGTCGGATTAGTGAGAGCGCATTTTTATTTTTCTTTGCATTTTTCTTTGTTCACAAACTTTGAACGCGTTTATGTCGATATCATGTTTTTCGTGCTGGTTGCGGCATTAGGCGGGTTCATTTTTTGAGAAAAAATTTTTTTTTTGTATTTTCTTAAAATTGATTCGCTATCGTATGACACGAGTTTTTTGAAATTTTTTTTCGAATTTTTATGAATTTTTAAAGTCAATATTTTTTTCGAAAAAAACACACTTTCAAATTTGGAACATCACCAAAAATTGAAAAAAAAATTTTTAAAAAAGCTCCTGTCATGCAATAACCAATTTTGTTAAGATTTAAAAAAGTCACTTTTTCCAGATCGGACAATTTTTGCGACTCCCAGCGCTGTAACCATGAGGCTCCGTTTTTTCTCTGCCGCCAGTTTGAAGCTTTATAAAACCATGTTGAAGTGAAAAATATATTTTTTTTTATATTGTTTTTTGTATTTTTTTTCAATTCTCTACAATAATTAAAACATTTTGGAAAAATTTTTGTTTTTGACTGAGTTATGAATTTTTAAAAAAAGGTCTGTTTTCTCTGCCGCAAATGTTACCTTGAACTAAGTATATTTACGAAAAATTCACATTAATTGTACATGTCAATACTTTAGAGAGTACTTCACGCCTTTTAAAGTCTACACTTTAACAGCTTCAAATAAAGCTTCCCATCCATAACATTTGTTTTATCTTCATAAACCCAAGATTTAACTTAGGTTAAATGTCTCTTTACGGCTAAAGATACTTATTCCACTTAATTAGTCGCAATAAGCAACAGTATTTGCCGATGGCTCAATTGAAGACACTCTTTACTGGTTACTTACCAGTAATTTAAATACAATTAATGTTATTTAATTGCACAGAATTTGTTAAACAATTTTAAAGTTATTTAAAAAATATCCTTGTGGCTGTTTAGACTTTTTCTCCTCCTTGTCTCCTCTTTTATGTGGCCTAAATGTCATTAAATATTTCATAAAGCTGTGATATATAATAAAACACAGTTAGTGATTCCGAAAAATATCAAATAAATGCGTAATTTTTGTGACTTTTTGAAGCATACCTTTGGGCGTTGTTTGGTTTTAATTGGTTTTTGTAAGCTTTTGTGCATAATTTACTTTAAATCCATTTGAGTTTGCTAAGTGTAATCAGTTTGTTCAAATTAAATATGAAGTTAAAATACATAATTTTATTAATAAAGAGAATAGTTAAAATAAGAGCATACAAATTAAGTTTAATGTCAATAATAATAATTATAATATTTAGTTGTAAAATTCTTAGTTCTTATGCGTATAACTAAAATTATATCCTTGGGTAACCAATCGCTATTTTCATACTAGCTATTAATGAGCTGCATTTGGATGATGAAAATATTTTGCTTCTTTGTGTTCTTTACCACGAAGTACGACCATAACACATGAGTTTCAATTAACTGCCATATTAATTACTTTTTACTAGCTTTAAGCAGTTTTTGACATACGTCGCTTCGGTAAACATGGCTATGGGGCTTCAAAAAAAAAAAAAAAAAAAGGAAAAAACATAAAATTCACTTAAAAATATTTGCAATATACGTTCGAACACACAAACAATTTTGGTACATGCTGTGATAAAGTTTATTTAGTTTGTTGGTATCTGCTTGTGGCCGTATATCTGGATGTGAAAGAGGAAGACTTAGTAAGTGGGTATTTGAGTGTTGGCAATTTTTGTGGTTTCGTTGATCAAAAGTTGTTGTGGATACGGTTTAGTTTCATTCCGAGAAATTGCACAACTTTCACAACATTCATCGATAGTTGAAAATGCAGCGTTATTTTTTTTTTATGTCATTACCGCATATCCGAATATTTTGGCTCTCACTAAAAGAATTTGGTAAATTTTGTTTTCTTTTAATTCTAAAAAAGAATTCTCCCAAAATTGACCATAACTGTAGTTCAAATTCATTGAAAAAAACATTTAAATTAAAAAAATAAATCATAAAAAGATATTCTTCACCTAGAAAATCTGATGTATGTTCTGTCAAGGATCTGTATCGTCACAGCTTCTACACAAAAATGAAAACTCATTTGCCAAAAGCAAAATAAATCCATAAATATTTATTATTCATATAAGAGTGTTCCGAATTGAATGGAAAAATCTGACTATCATTTCCGGTGCCAAAATTAAATGTTATAGGCAGTGGCGTAGATATGGGGGAGTCCACAAGTCCGGACCCTTCCCAGAGCCATCAGCCAAATATGAAAGTTGTTATCAATTGATTTTTTGCAAAACAAAAAAACACTCTATCTGAGATTGAATTTTCTGTGTACACCAGATCAAGATTACTTTTGCAGATCTTATTTTTAACAGCCATTTTCTAGGAAAGTTCGGGGGAAGTAAAAAAATGTCACTTTTGAAAATTCCATACACTTAATGGCTAAGAACATAAGCGCAACCAAAGGGGGGTTTCGGGGTTTAAACCCCCTCCCCCAAAATTATTGTAGTACCAAGCAAAATAGTATAGTATTCAATCCAAGTGAGTCATAACCCCAAATGTATATTTAAAATCGATTCTGGTTGATGCATAATCTGCTAAATTAGTCATATTTTATTCCTTCAGACTGCACATTAAGCCGGATCGATTTTGTATGGAGAAAAAAAGGGAGCCGAACACCGACTAAAAAGTAAGAAGTACACTTAAAAACTAGAAAATATTTTTTTAAACACCTATAAAAAATTTGTTTTTCTTGAAATTCAAATGCATTTAAGATTATTGGAAAAGTACTGAGCTCTTCTTTCTTTTGGTATATCGTATGGTGTTGTTTAATCAAAACTGAGTACTGTGAAAAATGCGTTTTTTATAACTTTTAAAAAATATATATATTCGAAAATCATGAACTGGAGCGCTATCTGGCGCACATTTAACTAAAAACTGGTTAAAAGAAATTGATTTGCGTACCTAAAAACTCATATGTACCCACTAATATATATATACCCACCAAGATTTGCCAAAATCAAACAGTAATTATGGTAATTAAATAATAATTGAGCTGAAGGAAGGTTTTGCATATCGATTTCTCACATTTTATATAATTGTGGCTCTTAGTTTTGGTTAAACCGCACCATACGATATATCAATGGAAAGAAGAGCTCAATAATTTTCCAATAAATTTAAATTCATGTGAATATCATGAAAAATACATATTATACACGTATTTAAAACAACCTCTTTTCGAAAATGACAAAATATGGATTTTTTGGGGTCCAATAGAGTTTGTAAACACAAAAAAATTCAAAAATTTTTTTAGTGTACCATGAAAATCTTTAGTTTTTTGCATATCTTGGGTATATCATATGCATTCTGAAGAAAAAAGTGTATGCAAAAAAAATTCGTTTTCTGCAGAAAAGACGTTCAGAAGAACCAAAATCGATCCATGGGGATTTCTCCGATCCAAACAAAATTATACAGAAATTGTTTTTAAGAGTCCCTCTTACTTTTAAGTTAGTGTCTAGTCAAATTTCAATTTCGATCCAGCTTACTATTTACACATGTTTAATTTTTGTTATATTCTGATTCTGACCACTTGAGGGGTTGTTGGCAATACTTAGATTTGAGTTATCTTTTCAACCCTTAGCATGGAGGAAACTTGAAATATTTGGAAACAAATTAATTCAAAAGTAAGACATAGTAAAAAAGCCAAAATTTGAGGAAAATCGGTTGAATCACTCGCTACTGAAAAAATCAAAGAAATTTCCCGTTCAATTGTTATTTTTCGTGCTTTTTTAAAGTAATTTTTTAAACATCGATAACACAAACTCTACAGAATTAAGTTTATAGTGAAGTCATGTGATTCATTATAAAAATAGTTCCGATTGACTTCCGAAAGTGGAGAAAAAATTTTCAATTTCTAATTTTCCATCGTTGTTTCCAAAATCCGTTTCATAAAATTTCTCCAAATTTTGAAATATTTTCCGATATTAAGGAATTATGGCTTATTTAGGTAAAAATATGTTGGTTTAATTTTTTTTCTGTTCGCCCATCCAATGACATAACTATATTATGTACGCCTTATTTATAATCTTCCATTGGAAATGAAAATCCCTCAAAATTGTGCAAATATTAACCGATTTTGGAAAAGTGTAGGAAAGACCTATCGTTAAAAATATATTATTTCGATTTCGTCAGCATTTGCGCATTGGACAAGTAATTCCAAACGATTTTTTCAAATTCAGACTCTTTTTTTTCATCCCAAGGTGTCAGAAAATTAGCGGTTT